>JAOTQM010000030.1:4800000-6000000 GCA_026939265.1 Oreonectes daqikongensis | reverse complement strand
AGTGCAGCTTTGGATGTGTGGGCAGGGATTCAGAGGCCTGGAGCCTCTCTTCAGCGTCCCGGTGGTGAGTGATATAAATCTATACAGATGTGTTTAGACTGGATACTATTGTTTCTGCATAAAAGCTTGTTTGGATGGTACTTCATTTGCTGAAAATGAATAATGTATCAATTCATTAAACCACAATTCGTAGTCCAGGCTGATTATGTGCCACTCAAACTTGCATGCGTGTAAAGATCTCATATAATGATTGTAACCTTTCATGAATGTTAATGAATGCTTGTCACTTTCTTTGATAGACGGGATTTGTAAACAGCCTGAAATTCTCCAGTTCGGGAAAGTTTCTGGTGGCAGGAGTTGGACAAGAGCACAGGTGAGTTTTAGAGTGTGATGTCTAGTCTAAACGAAAGATTTAACCTAACATAAATATACATACATTTTGACTATATTACATCAGTCATATTCAAATCATCTGTACCGTCCAAGCATGCAGTGCAATAACATGCTGCTACCACTAGATGTCACTCGTGTGATTGTAAAGCATTGTTTTTTTTATCATTTCTTATTCACACACACACACTTTTGTTGATATTCACACACACTTGCTTTGTTCTGTCTTTGTCAGATTGGGCCGATGGTGGAGAATAAAGGAGGCTAAAAACGGACTGTATATCATTCCACTCAAAAGAAAAACGAAAGAGTGTGAAGTTGTCCAATAACAGTGGATTATAATGGAAACGTTTTTGTTGCCTTTTTGTTTTCATGATGTGAAAGAGAATCTGATTGTGATAAAATTTCTATTGATGTTATCAGTATTTTGATCTGCTATCCAGTGTAGCAATTTGAATAACATGGTTGCGTCTGACCACCAGATGTAAAACAAAGACTCCTGTTATTCTTAAAAAAAGAATTTATTTACATATATTACAATAATAACACTGACTGCTTCACCAAAGTTCACATTAAAACATTCGTATTATCTACTTTGTCCAAAACTGACCACTAAGAATTTAACGTTAAAAAAAGGAAAATAGAGAATAGTTACTTTCCGTCTTGCAATGACACCTAAACTATTCCATGAGGACCAAACGGAGACTATCACAACACTAAAAGGACAATAAACTCATCTCCGAATGAAAGTTTACAATGTTACCACTGAACTAAAATAAGATCATTTATTACAGTCTCCCATTCACTGAGAATACAGTGTCTAAAATCACATACCCTGGGGTACATAAGTCAAATTTTGTACTTGCTGGTCCCATTGTATTTACTGGTACCAGTATGGCATGCCTGCTCAGTAATGTGAGACTGTAGGAGTTATTTTTTTAGCAAGCGTTTTCCAGATGACAGCTCAGCACAGTCCAAATGAAATTCTGTTATATAGACTGAGAACTCAAAACCTACTGTTAACATTACACTGGTTAATATCTTTGTACATTTTGCCGTTTGTTCAAAACAATCCAGTGTCAAATCTGCTGGACGAGTGTGGCGTAGCAATGGCACGTGGTTTGTCACATTTACACCGGCTCTTATGTGATCATAAACAATAGCTTTACTGTGTAACTAAAAAAGATCAAAACATGCTCGGTGAAGGTGCCTTTGATCATGTTTGGCGAAATATTATAAATGATGCAGAAGTGTTTATTTTTAGCCAGATCAGGAGATAAACCAGTATTGAATGAACGGACGGTGTGCTTTATTCCAGTAGAGTATAAAGAGCCGGATGAGTTACATTCATTGTGGTAAAAATCGGCCCCTTGTGCTGTATTCACAATGATGACGTTGTAGAATCCACCACTTCTCTTCCGTTGCATACGGTCGGCACTATAGTAGAGGCTGAAGCTGTGGAAATACATTTATTTACCGTTTCTGGATTAAAGAAACTACAGATACAGGTCAGATTATTTAGATGTTAACAAGAATATGCATAAATGACTTTCCCCAATTGTGGTTCTTACATTTATTCATTTGGCAGATGCTTTTATCCAAAGCGACTTACAAGTAGGAGAGCATAAAACATTCTGAGTACAGTACCGATAGTTTACAAGACCATGTTACTAGGAGGAATAAGCTGAAGTAAGCAAGGGAGACAAAAAACAACATGAAAGAGTTTTTTTCTTCATTTTTTCTTCACAAATAGCTTTAAATGTGGTTTTGAATGTGGTCACCTTGTGAATAGATGGAGCTGGGTGCGGTGGCCACGGTGGAGAAGCGGTTGTCTTTGGCCCTCAGTGTCGTCACGTTCTTCTGCGGCTGGAACAGAATGATGTGGATCTTGGGGGCGAAAAGGCAACCGAGCACCACAGAGCCGCTCAGACTGACAGAGATGCACATGGTGGTGGTCTGTACCTGTACATGATATAAATCAGTCGAAGTTTCAGTCTGTGAACTCGTACAGTACAAATATCTTTCTAGTTTCAAAGCAACCACATAAACGTTACTACACATCCACAAAGAATCGAATCCCTGCAGATTATTTCTGATAACACGCAAAAGAAATAACACATGACATTAGTAAGTTTTATTTTGGGTTACCGGTAGAAGAACCGTTACTTGGCTAAACGTAAATGAGACAAAGTTACACGACCCATTCACCAAATTGTTGATTTAATAAAATTAATAAACAAACAATTTGTTGAATTGATATTTCATCGAATTATTATACAATACAATAAAATAATATATATAAAATAAAATGTATTATTAACACAGACTGAAGTTAACTTCGAGCCAGGGGTGTGTCCAATAAAACCGTCTATGAGATGAGGATTGTATCTCCAACTCTGAACCAAATAAAGGTTTGCATTAAATAAAAAAGTTTTTCTTGCCCTTGGTCATTAAAAAGCAAATATCCCCTCTGGACGTCACTTTTGGCCACTACTGTATGTACTGTAAGAATCAATGTTGTATTATTGTAGTATATCTTTTCCTACCCTCCTCAATTCAACCATTCTTTATCCCAGGCTGGCCAAATAAATCTTGAAATCTATTTCCTGTCACTGAACCTTCACATACAGTTTTGCCATCTCCCCTCCTTCCAAAGGTTAACGTCCTGTCACTATGAAACTGATCTCATGTGGTGTGTCTGAAATAGTTTGCTGCATCTGTGCAGGAATGGCTTGTCTCTTAGCCTGCGGTCGTTCTTGATGACCGTGTTTACCGTGTCGCTAACAAGGCTCTGACATCTCTCGCCCTCAGCTGTGCCAGACTCCTGATGAAACGTGACAGGCAGCCTTCATCCCTCACATAGTGTTTGTGTATTGACCAGACAGTTGCCGAATGTTTGCACTGGCAAAATGAGTTTGTCTGTGTAAGAGAGCATTTAAGGTAATCTCATGTTTGTCGTTGTGACCTGAAGAACACTTTACAGACATTGAAGTCAGTCTGAAGTTTTCTGAAAAATAAAGTTTAGTGTGTTTGATTGCAACTTTCTGGTGCGGTTTGACATTTGCATTAGCTCTTATCTTAACAGATAAACATTAGAAGAGACAAGAAACAAGAATGATCAATTTTGAATTAATAGTGACTAAGCATTGGACTTTTAAAGAATGCTGGGTTACTTTTAGTTTTAACCCACCCATGGGGTTAAATGAACCCAGAAAATTTTTATATTTGACCCAACAATGGTTGAAACAGCCCAGCATATGTTAAATTACAATACAAAGGTTGGTGACCCAATGAAGGGTTAAAAATATGTTTTAGAGTGTAGTACTAGAACTGAGGCATTTTATAAATATGTGAGTGACCCTGGACAACAAAACCAGTCAATTTTTCTAAATTAGATATTTACATCAGTTGAAATCTGAATAAATAAGCTTTCTATTGATGTATGGTTTGTTAGGATTGGTCGAGATATAACTATTTAAAACTCTGAGGGTGCAAAAAAAACCCGAAACATTGAGAAAATCGCCTTACTTTTTTTAATAAGAGGCGCTGTAGCAGGCCGCTGCTAAGAGGAAACAGGTTTGTTTTAACGCTATCTATTGTTCTCTTTATCTCTACATTTTGGAGAATGAACCTGAAAAGCTGAAATTCTAAGCTTTACATAGATACCAAGCATGAGTGGGTAATTCCCAAAGAGCGGCAGCAGCGAGCGAAGTTTGTAGATGCGTTTCCGGCCATTTTTGTTAGCGATTTTGCTGCATCCACTCACAAAAATAAAGTTTTGATATATTTAGGAAAGTAGAAAATGTATTCATGGAACATGATCTTTACTCAATATCCTAATGATTTTTGGTATAGAAGAACAATATATTTTTGACCTATACAATGTATTTTTGGCTATTTATAAGACCAGGGTCACATGTGTGTAATGTGGCCTGCTGCTGTCATGCTGTCTGCTGGCTTCGACTACATTATACACGTGACAATAGCTGAAGAGTGAAATGCATCAATCATCTTTTGCATTAACCAAACTATTAATCCTACTTACTCTGTAGTCACTAGCAGTAACGTAGAAGATGGGTTGGAAGGCCAGCCAGATGATGCAAGTGGTGTACATGGTGAAACCGATGAACTTGGCCTCGTTGAAGTTCTCCGGACACTTCCTGGTCTTGAAGGCGTAGAAGGTGCAGAGAATGATGAGGATGCAGTTGTAGGTGAGAGACACCAGCATGCTCGAGTCCAGGCTGTTACATTTCAAAGTGACCACATCTCTCCTCTCCGGGCCCACTTCTTTCCTCACCCCAGGTGTCTCTACCAGGAGCCATATGAGTGCAACCAACAGCTGGGCCGAGATCAGCACGGCGCAGATCGCGACCTGAGACGCGGGGCTGATGAAGCGCGGCCGCTGGGCGCTGTCCCGCGCCCCGCCGAAGATCCGTGCGATCCTGTTGGTCTTCGTCAGCAAAGCCGAGTAGCAGACGGCGAACGACGTGCCGAGTCCGAGGCGTCGCAGGGTGCACACAAACGCCGAAGGTTTAGCGATATAAACGAAGGTCATGGCGTAACACATGAGCACCCCGAGCAGCAGGATGTACGAGAGTTCCCGACCGCTGGCTTTCACAACGGGGGTGTCGTTATTGCGTAAGAAAAGTCCAGCTACTGCAAGTGTGCACAGCATTCCCAGACAAGCGATGGTGACCGGTCCCACAGCCCAAGCGTCTGACCAGTGGATGTACTCCTCTGGAAGCTCGTAGCAGCCGGTCAGGTTGGCAAGAGGCCACTCTCCGAAACCACAGTCCATACAGGTAAATTCATCTAGGAGATACTGGTGAGGCTGGCATGGGATGCAAATCCAACAGCACACGTCGCCAGGTTGCATGCTTTTAGCTTCGTTGGGTTGGCATGGGTCGCTGCATTGCGACGTAGGGAGTGCCCCACTAGCCCAATGTACCACACTGGTATTGAGCACTAAGCCCTGTTGCCAGTAGCCTACCTTCTTGTAGACATACTTGTTGTCTTCTTGGCGGTAGTAAAAGATGTTGTAGCGACCCAGACTGTCGCCTAATGAGGTGAACCGTATCACGTTCTCAGTGTCGGCTGGTCTGAAAGGGGCTGAAAAGTTTCAAATGAGATATCATTATTAGTTTTAAAGGGAGAGTTCGTCTAACAATGAAAATTCAGGTTAAACCTGTATATGACCCTTTCTACTGTGGAACACAACAGAAGATATTTTGAGAAATGGTCCAAACAATGAAAGTCAATGAGGGCTAGTGTTGTTTGGTCACCAGCGTTCTTCGAAATATCTTCTTTTGTGTTCTGCAGAAGAAAGAAATTCCAGGGTGCATACATGATGAAAGAACTGTAATAATCGGGTTAAAGAATAAGGCTCTTATCTATAATACATAATAGAAAAAGCATATTCTTCAAACCCTGACTGACTCTAAATTACTCGTCTGAGATTGGATTACGGTGGAGACCAGTTGGAGTTCTTTGTTAACTTGATAAAAGAATGTTTCACGTTATATAAATGTGATTTTATCGCCGGTGGGAGAACGACAAAACAAAATGACATGAGCAAATGAAGTTTCAGCACATGAAGACTCAAATTATTGGTTAAATGTAATTTTACATTGACAATCGAAGTTCTGCTTCGTATGTTGGAAGCAAATTTACTATCTCTCTCGATCGATCTTCAATAGTTGCCAGATGTACTCACCATCAAATTTAGTCTTGAGAATAAACTCACGGTAGAACCTCTTTCCATTGCCCGGCTTCATGGCATCGCACACTTTCGTGGTGTTCGGGCACACAGCTTGCCTCATGTTGTGCAGGGCGTAGGCCATAGCGTAGACGGCATTCACCACAAACATGATCTTTGATTCTGGCTTAAATGACCCGTTCCTTAGACTGTTAGTTGCACAGCCGTGCTCATGTATACGACAGTTGAACCTGTGCTCCCAGAGTTCCCTGAACCAAGGATTCCTTGTGTTGAGTTCAGGCGTGAGCTTAGTGAAATAGTCCTCAAACTCTCTGATAGAGTATGAGGCCAGCTCAATAGTAAAAGCCCCGTTGGCTGCTTTCTCACTGCCGTGGACGACGCTCTCCTGCGCCCCCCAGCCGTCGCTGGCCACCCAAATAAAGCTAACGTTCATTCTGGCCGCGGCGGTGAGCAGTTCCCTGGCGTCTTCGCTTCTGGTGAACAGGACCACCACTTTGGCGTTGGCTTTTTGCTGGAGCGAGCGGATTACGTTTTCATAGTTCCCTCGGTTCACCGAGCGACTGACTTTTACAGAAGTCGCGATGCAGATTTGCCGCACGCGTGCCTCCTGTTGGAAGGCATCGATGCCCGTCTCGCCGTAGTCGCCCTCTGAGGCCACAGTGGAAACGTAGGTCCAGTTGAAATAGCGCAGGATCTCAGCCATAGCTTTGGCCTGATAGAAGTCTGGCGGGACGGTTCGGGCGAAATAATCATAACGGGATTTGTCGCTGAGTTTGGCACTAGTGGAAGCGTAACTTATCTGCGGGATCTGGAAGAGTCTGAGGAGGTTTGCCACCTGCACACAGAGATGAATAAATGATCATTAAGGGAAACACATTTGTGAAATAGCATCACACACAGCAATAAAAAATAACAGTTTAGTTGTTGCTTTTTGACAGCAATGAGATTACAGAAAAAAAACTGATTCAAAACAATGCCACATAGTTTTGTTAGATTTGGGATAAAAAATTTCTCACTTTGAATACCTCTTTAGTCTTATCGTATTATCAACAATTGTCTCATATGTTTTTAACACATTTTAATAGAAACTTTGTTATTTAATGTTTTAGATGCTTAATTACATTTTCAGTTATTTATATTTTGCTTGTGTCAGTATTAACAGTTAATTTTATGACATAACCGCAATAACCAAGTAGGATTTTTGTTTAAACAGATGATACGGCCAACACCATGGCAAACAAATGGGAGATCTAAATCCATAAGGAAAACATCTTCAAGATGCCCGGAACAACTAACAAGTTCAAACCATAAATTGAAGAACCTCAGTAACCCACAGATGCCCTTTGCAAACCTAGTAAAACTTCACATTCTTTTATCCTGTCTTCCTCAGGTTTCTTATCCGATTCGATGGTTTCGGGCTAAAGTTACACGGGCTCCAGACAGACTCAATTCTGATCATACGAGATAACAACGTGATAGACGAAATAATCATGTTAGGTACAGTGTACGTTCTCCTCAGGGTATGACATGAAAATCTGAATGATATTTATCATTTTTCAGCTATAAACCGAGATAAAACCGATAATCTTGTTAAAAGTTATAGACTCGTAAAATCATATAGAATCTGTTATTGCAAGAATGATGTTATTATATCACAGCTTTGCACAAGTTATAAAATTGTTGTTGAATTAGTTATTTTTAATAAGAGGAGAAATGGTTTTCTTATGTCCACGTTTATTTGTTCCTGCAGGTTCGGGCTGAATTCTGGTGATGAAAGTCTAGGAAGTTTCCTACACTGCAAATCATGATGATAGCAGGTCCCCAGGGACTTCTGGGTAATGACTGGAATTTGTGTCTGAATTCACACCAACGCAAGTAGGTGGTTTAGATGCTTAAATAAGCCTTAGGCACGGTTATTATCAGCTATTTACATGTCACTCACATTCATTCAACTTTCAATATAAAGTCACGCTTTTAGAACGTATACAACAAATTTGTAACTTGCATAAAAAAATCATTTATGCTTTTTTCCTCAAGTAGGCTATATGTTTCTTTTAGTATATATGGGAATGTTTTATTACTCAGAGGTTTACTTAATGTTTTAGTTTTATTTCATATAGGAATCAGTTTAGTCTTAGATTCTTATGAGAAATAGAAAGTATAGAAATAAGACAATTGTTGAAATACGTTAAGAGTAGGGAGCAACGAAATTAAAATGGAAATAATTATAATCTGTTGTTAGAAAAACTGGCAAATCTGAGCTCAGTTTGTGACATTGTTGAGATCGCTGAAACTGATCAAGATGTATTTGAGACTTGTTTATCTTCAACATAAATATGGCTAATATACATGGTAACATATAAATTGTATATTCTTGATGAAAACACAGGTCAAATGACTTTCTTAGTTGATTAAAATAATCAATCAAAGGCTTTACCAAAAATGATTTGGCTAAAGTGGTTGGTTTTTATCTCGGAGCTGACAGACATTAGAGATCACGGGCGGTGTAGTCACATGTCAGGTTTTGACAGACACACGTAAAGAGCTCAGTGAATTCAAGCCTGAGGGGCAGTTGAGGTGAAAATGAGTAAATCTGATTCATTTAGACAAGTGCAATTCTAAACAGTGTCACAGTACAGAATCGTACCTCGCAAAATGTGACGTTGTGAAGACAAAACTGCAAATTAGTGAGAAAACCAGCGAATGTAGCATCTGAAAAATACTCATTTGTAATTCCTCAAACAATATTGAATGATCATTCTGATGTTCATTTTTCTGAGGTGAATGTGCAAGGATTGATTCCTATAAATTTGCACGTGTGGAACACAAAAGAAGATATTTTGAGAAATGTCTCCTTGGTCCTGTGTCCAAATGGAAGTCAATGAGTTGTTTGGTTACTCTTTTTGTGTTCTGCAACAGACAGAAAGTCATACAGGTTTAGATGACATGAGGGTGCGTAAATGATGACACAGTTTTCGTTTTTGGCTGAACTATGCCTTTAATATGTGTGAGCTGTCTGGAGAATGTGATGTGGTCAATAACATCTCAGGCGTCTCTGCCCGCTGCCTCTCACAGCTCTCGAGCAGATATGTTGATATTCCAGTTGCCTGTCAACGCATTCATTTCTGTAGATAGCACAGGCAACAGGAGGCAGAGTCTGTCAAAATACTGCTGAAGCATTTGACAGGGACCACCTGAGCCGAGTCTGCGTATCACTGCATTACAGAGCAGGACGGGACACGGAGATGCAAACCTCACCGAATTCTTATCGGGAGAGGTAAGCAGATGGGATGGATATGCTGCTTTTCTTTACTAAGTTTAATGCTTTGGACAGGAATGATACCTCAAATCATTCAGCTTCTTAGGGAGCGATCGGACATGCAATGATTTATTTATTGACTAGCAGAGCAAAACTCCCATACACTTGGGAAGAAACTAAGTCACATCCAAATCCAAAGATGACAACTACCTAGAAATGTTTTAATAACCATCCAGAACACCGTAGCAACCCCATAACAACAGCATCACATCGTAAACTTACATTGACTGACAGGTAAAGCAACCAATCACGTTTCGTTTTGTGCCGCGTCATGTTTAGAGGCGTGGAAATGTCCGCACAGTGTACATTCACGAACGGGTCAGATGTTCATAAGTTTATGTGGTGAACTTCGCATACGAATTAGCGTTTAGTCGATCGTGATGAATTGCAACCGCTAACACAACAGCTTTCTTCTTCGATCAGACAGCTCCGTGTTGTTCAGAGAACGACAGAGAATCAGAGAACCAATCAGAGAACGACTTCGAACTTGCTGAAGTGTTTCCTGTAAAGTGCGCCTTATGCATCAGACGTTCAGCCAACCGATTATAAAACACCCTGGAAATATGAGATATGAATGTGCAAACTCTGCTTTTCTTAATAAAATGTAAACATGAGTTTTTAATTTGGAGGTAAAGATGTCATTTTTGTATCTGTTAACATTTCTTTAATTTTTTATTTTAGGTAGTAAAACACAAAGATGCTCAAAAACAAGATGGAGATTGGAATGAATGAATAGTTGTCTGAGTCTGTCCTGAATGAGCTACACACCCAAGTGAAAGGCCAAACAGGGTCAAGTGATGCTGCCCAACCTCTTTCTAAACCTTTCCCACCATTCTCTTCACACAAACACTCAATCTGCTCTTTCCAGGACACTTCAGCAAGTGCTAAAGAGCCAAGCGGTGTTTTTACTACGGTAATGGCTAGAATTGCAAATGAATAAAGAAATAAATGACAAAAATAGTGGTAGACAGACAGACAGACAGACAGACAAATGGATGCTTAGTGATCTGCAGATTGTAATTATTTAGTTCAATGAGTAATAATCACAATAAATTCTCTTTAATGATGTGGAAATGCAAATGATTTTGGCAGCTATTTGGCATAAATTAAAAGCATTTTCCGTGTCTGTCCTCATGCACTGATGCTGTTGTTTTGGCATCCCAAGACCACATGCGGTTACAGCCTATTAACATCTTCTGTCTCAGAACACAGCAGAGCTTCATATGAGTGACCTTAACACACGCACACACTGAAAACAGCATGTTCGGTTTTTACTACAGTATATACTTTTGTCACTTTTCACCTTAAGAGATATGAAATCGTCTGAGACTTTATGCACATCATTATTATTTAGAATTCTCTGCTCACACATTGTTTTGTGCTGGAAAATATGATAATATATTCCGTCACCTTGTGGGAGAGAGAAAACTTGACAGGGATGAAAGCGCTTATTGATTGGTTGGCATTAACAAAAGCATAACTCGATATGTGCCAAACTCTCCAAATACACGTGAACCGTCTTCCGTCTCTTTCATTAGCATGCTAAACAATTCGGCACATTCGCCGCTAATACCCAAACGTGACGTATACAGACCGCACTTCACTTTTCAAAACCTTTGTTTCTGCATCATGAATGTAACCCTGAGATAATGCCATGGCCATTTTCTTTATTCCCTATCTGGAGACCTGTCAGTCACAGAATAAGCGGGATGGCCTGCCAATCTCATCACCACCACCCACTCGGGCACTGGATATAGCTCTGCCTCCCGCTACCGGTACCCACACACGCATTAAGCTTTACGCCATCGAGCCATGGTAATGGTAATATGTCAGGCCTGATTGCGTCTCCCAATCCAGATGGCAATGGGTGAAAAACAGGTGTGAGAAAAACAGAGGAAATGTGCTGCCTCTTTTATATTCATGTTTGGTCGTGTCGTGCTTGTTCCGGCCTAAATGATCTCCAGGCTGCCTGGAGACGTCCTCCGAGCTCTTTCATCCCAGTGCTGGACAGGTGGCATGGGCTCTGGTATAGGCCTCATTGATACTGTAATGACCAGCACAGTTGGAAGTGTCATGAAATAGCTGCTTTGGTCTCTAAAAGCTTGTGTTTGGCTCTGCAGGTCATTAACAGCATGATGTATTGTATGCATAAAAGTTTCTTGGTACATTATGAAGCGTAATGAAAACACTAAACAAAACTTTGTTACGTACTGTATTTGTTGACTGGCAAAGAAGTACATTTTCTTCGGGAATAAACAAACTCATATCATATCATTTTAGTAGGGTTTTCCCTTTGGAAATAGTTAAATGTATAAAAACGGATTAGTGTGCCTTTAAGACTTACATTTACGCATTTGGCAGATGCTTTTATCCAAAGCGACTTACATTGCATTATACATTACACATTTGTTTCTGAGTATGTGCAATCCCTGGGATCGAACCTATGACCTTGGCGTTGCTAGCGCCATTTGACCACTGAGCTACAGGAAAGACTTCTTTGTATATGCCCTCTTTACTAACACAATCTTATCCAACTTTGTAATTTTTGATTTGGCTAATTCATATAAATTTGCATGATCTCATTTACATGTTTGCTTTTTATTAGGTATAAGTTGTACTTTTGTCACAACTTTATTTTTTTGCTTCTTAGGTGTTTAGGAATGAAAAGAGATGGTGAGGTGCATGTTATCTATGCAGAGGAAGCTATAATGCTGACTGCTGTGGACGGATGTATAGCCTACATGTGCACCGTGAGTATGCGATAGAGAAGTTTAGGTGTGAGGAAAATAGATGTACTTCCTGTGCGTGCTTTCCTGTCTGATTTCATCAAGTGTTTCTGAATATGAACATTATGTGGTCATAATCAGCATTTCTGCATGTACTCTGTGTGCAATGAAACAAACCTCAGGAGTGGCATGTACTGAAGCTCAGATTTGGGAAGACTTTAAAGAGGCTTAGCAAAAAATAACAATGCATATTAAGCTTATTAAGTTAAGGCCCAGGAGACCGATCACAAAATATTACCACAAGACAGGATTAACATATATTATAAACAAATAAAATTGTAGTTTATGTATGCTTTATTTCCTGCAAACTTTGTGTTTATATGCATTTGTTGTATATAAAACCCATATTTCCTTATTTGTGCAATAAACACGTTTATTAAATTTTGTCCATTTTGTGATTGTTTAGTTCAACCTGAGGGGCCATTAAAAGCAAATATTGTACAAATATAACATCAAATTTTGGCCTCTTCTGTATATACTAAAGTATACGTGCAAACAGGAGAACCGATAACATGTTTCGCACTTATACTAATAGCTAATAATCCTATCTGTCTACACTTCCAATAAGAACATTTAACACATGCTCAAAACAATATTTGGCATCTTACTAATGCTAAAATTGGCCTTATACTTCATGTCACATTCAGATCTCAACCATCTGTCTCCAGTATGTTTGTATGATGGTTAGCGCACCAAATTCCAGCTCAGCTGATGTCACAAATAAAGCATGATTCCTGCTGTATGGAGTGTGAATGTAGAGCAATTAACACTCAGTCTTCTCACTTTAATGATGACCTGGAGGCAGACAACCAGAATTAACAAGCAGTAGACTGCACACACTTCCCTCAGGTGTACGGAGGATGTAATATTGTGCGGATGTACTTTATATAGATCACTTCGCAAGATATGAACACTGGTCTAGCAGCACCTCCGGTTTCGTTTTTTTATTTATTTTAATATTACATATATAATTACATCTTCACGATGTTATGATTTGGTTATAAATGCTCTGTTGGTTGTATTCTGTTTGTGCAGTGTTAAAAAGGAAATTCTTCTGGACCAGTGTTATTTGCATCTTCTGAAGTGGTTTACGTGTGGACACTAGGTGTGAGATAAGATTTTTTTTTTTTACAAATGACATCATCTGTCATTTGAACTTTTGTTCCCTTACAGAAAAGCCACAAGTGGTCATATAAAATGTATTTTGAGACATGGTGTGAACTCCATTAAAACGCCCATGTGAAACCATGATCATATGTAAAATTTGTGGTTTTTCTATACGTTTGGGTGTATAAGAATGAAAATAACCATCTGGGAACAAATAATATTTTAGTGGTTTTGCTTGAAACTTAAATCAAATACAGTAAAAAGGATTTACTTTGTATTATTGCTGGAAAAAATATCTCGAATCAACCCGCAGTGGTTTGTATTTTAGCTGCATTAAAGGGATAGTTTTCATCATTTACTCACCCTGATGTCATTTTAAACCTGTATGACTTTTTTTTCTGCAGAACACAAAAGATATTTTGAAGAACATTAATTGGCCCCCATTGATCTCAACCAGTTTGACCAGTACAACCAGTTTTTGTGGTAAGATGTATTTCTGTTCAGATTCCATGTTTCTAGAAATGTACTTAAATAAGTCGACCTTACCTGTATCGAGACATCACTATACGATCCTCCGATCACTCCAGAGATGGCCAGAGGCACTTCATCCGGCACAGGGTTCGATCCGTCGGGACAGATGAACCCCGGCTGATGCACTTTAGTGAGAGAAGCCCTCACAAACTCCAGGGACTGCTCTAGCGCGTACGTGTCCTTAGAGCAGGTGTCCAGTATATGCGCCCCCAGTTTCAAGCCAGGCAAGATGCGGTTGTCCTGGTTAATTTCATCCAACGCGAACAACATGGCCTCGAGCCTCTGGATCCCGCGCTCTTCGTTTATCTTACCGCAGTCTTCCGTCCCCTCGCCCTTCTCGTGCACTGGAAACAGGCCTCCGATCACCAGGTCTCCATCCATGATGACCTCTCTCTTGGAACCGGACAGGGGTGGGGCGTACCTGGGGCTCGGCTGGGCCAGGGGCATTACGAGGAGCAGGAACCATGAGGCCTGGATTAGAGACCCTGCCATAACCCCGGCCATGTCAGGGTTTACAAGAGGCGAAGTACTCTTTAACTACCCTGTGTGGTTTACTTGGCTGAGATATTTACTAGTTCTGTTGTTGTTCGTGGACACATCTCGGTATCTTCTCTTCACCTGGAAGAACAGAAATGAAATGGCTCATTAATTTTTATAGCTCAACTTGAAAATATTTGAAAATTCAGTTCATGTGGACAGGGATAGCAATTCAAGCTGAGAGTTTCCTAGCCTTTATTAATTCATATTCATCAATAACTCCCCCCGACGGCCTAACATTCTCAGGGTGTCAAAGGTGATGGATATCATCCTTTGCTTATGAAAAATTGCAACCTGAGGGAAGAGGATGAAAAAGATGAAGCGATAAATAATATCAGCTGATAGAGTGGTCCTCCTTAACTATATATCACACAGAGCTTTCATCTTCATTTGTAACCTCCTTCACATCACGTCTTCTACACAGTGATATTTATGGGTAGATTGTTTGCAGGTTTTTGTAAATTATGCGTCCTAACATTCTTCACATAATGATATATTTGTTTAAAGAACTTTTTATAAACTTGTGGGTGAGTCACTTGTGTCTCCTGAGATCTGACAGATGTCTCCAATAGAGTTCTCAACAATGTCACAAACTGAGCTCAGATGTGTCAAGTCTGCAATGAAAAGACAATTACAAATTTCTATATGACCTCAAACATTTCTCATCAAATTACATATTATGTTACCTTCATTATGTTATAACTATTATTACTTTATACCTATGCAATTGTTCTTTTAACACATGTTAATTGTCTATTTTCATTTCTCTAAGCAATTCTGTGGAAAATATCACAAGAGACAAACTGAGAGAAAATCTCTATTAAAGAACGTTTTCCCTTGCGCCACTTTTCTTTATGCATCTCCTGTTGGTTTTATTTATGTTTTGCTTTAACCCTTAACATTTATATCTTATTTACATTAACTCTTAAAATGCTGATGAAAATCAGTTCTCTGAACTTAAATCTCTCAAATGTGTTCAAATCTTGAATTTTCAAACTCTGAAGTCTCTGTATTGTTCTGGTGGGATGTGAATATTAGGCATTTTGCATTTTCCCTTGTGTTTTTCAGTACATTACTAGGCTTCCTGGTCCCATAAGAGACCCAATTTTGGATATAACAGATATTATAAAACATAAGCAATAGTGCTGTTTCTACAGTCCTAGACATTTTGCTCACTTTCAAAGTTTCGCTTGTAATATTAAAAACATAGAGTCATAAATGGTATATGGATTTGATGTAAAATGCTACACCATTTTATTTCTTTAGATATGGTGATGAATAAGTTCATTTGAATGTGAGGGAAATTTTCCCGAGACACGTAAAGACATAAGCCGGCTAAATTCACCTATAACTTATATAATGTCATTTGAGATTTAATTTTAGATAAAGCACTAAAATTCCTTGTGTTTCTCATCCTGTATCCCCACTGCTGGCATAATGAAGCAACATCTTCACATTTATTAGGGTTCTCTTCCTTAACTTCTGTTACCATGGAAACAGGAAAAGTGGGTGGGAAGGGGTGGCAAGGCGATGCGATAAAGGTGTATACATGCATTCCAATTAATATGAGATGTGTTATCATGCAGGGATTAAAACGATTTGGGGATTACAAGAAAGAGACAAAGTTAATGTTTGCTATGGGCTGGACAGCATGAAAATGTATTTAATACAATAAAAGTGTGCCTTACTACGGTAAATATTGTCAGAAATGTTGTTTCTTTTAAGAAATAAATAAATGAGTTGACATAAAGTGAGATGAGCTGAAAACATATAGCTCGGATGATTTGGCCGTTCAGGATCAGTGAGAATTTCACATTTTTGAGAAGTTAAAACTCAGTCTGATCTCAAGTTGGCATGTGATATCAACAACAGCAGCAGGAGCCTCTGACCACACTATTAAAACATTTAAGTAACATTAAAACGTATTCATGGCTTTCTTTTCCTCCAGAACAATGAAAGCAACGGGAGCCATCTATTCGCTGGACATCAGAAGCGAGTCGAGCTAATGGACCGTCCACAGTAATGAACTGGTTAGGAACATATGAACATTCGTTCTGAAATGACAAACATGTGCACAAGTTTATGTTAAAATATATTCTGGTAATGTTCCAAAACATAAGTGTTAAAGTAATTTGAGGGTTTAAGACCCTCGGTAGGAAAAAGGAGCTCTCATTACTGTGCACTCAAACAAGACACTTCAACCAAGGTTGTTCGGGGGACACAGCGTCAAAAATCAATTTACAATAACTCACACTGGAAGTAAAGCATCCGCCAAGTGTCTGAGACTTCAGTTCATTGCAATTTTGTAGTATGAAGAAATGTTAAAGGTACTTATTCATACTGTCAAGGGTGAAACCAAACGTCAAGCCGTTCAGAGCTCAATACATCTGACAACTTTGACAAGGTTTGAGAGCTTAATCTACATTTTATTCTTGCTAACACCTGACAGAAGAATAAAGCCTTTCTTTCAGGTTTGATAATTGTGGCTTTTTCAGCATCACCAAAGAACCCTAGACTGCTCTGACCATTAAATATCCATAGATAAATATCCAATTAACCACGGAAAAGACACTGAGCTTGCGGGGAAATTACTTCCCTTGATCCTTTCTGTTTGGCAGCATTTATGTATACCAAGAGACCAGATGGGATTTTTGCAATCTGGGCTCACCATCAATTTTAAATATGACTGGGAAACGCTTTAACACCCGTAGACCAAGAGACGAAACAAATAACCATCAATTCGTCTATAAATATAATAAATTCTACATTGCACTCTATATGTCTCTCTGACACACATGCACATGTTTGTTTCAACACACAATTAAACCAGCGCTGCTTCCTTTTTTATAAAACCCACTTTGGTTTCATTGATAACTTCTGGGTTACAGCCAGAGCAGTTGAATGGCTCGGTGAAGTTGCCAAAGACGAGGCATTCACAGACATGGAGCAAATTAACTATGAGATGTTTATCACGGCACGTCCAATCAGCTTCGCTCTATGGGTTGCTATGGATGCTTTATACACTATTCAAATTCAAAGTGTCAGCGAAGGAACAGAACAAGAGCGCTGAGAAGTTCTCATGACTACTCGGCGGACAGCAAAATGGCCGGATTGTGAAGTTTGAAAGGTGTTAAAAAAAAAGAGCGGACAGAGTTAATAATTATTGTGCATATGAATATGATTAGGATTATTCGTGCAGATCTAGCATTGTGTCTCTTTGGCTGGAGGTGGGTGTGGACTTGGATTATCCACAGAACACAGTGATGTAACATTAGAGAACTGTGAAAATACAACATTTTTTCGTTTTATTGCCTAGTATGAATGTCTGTGTGACAAAATATGGCATACTTTACACTCTACCTCTGAAAAATGTGGTTTGTGAAATGTGCTGTATTGCTTTTGTCTGAAGTGTCACTATCACACGTCCAGACTAGTTAAATATCTAGGTTTAGGCAACAAATACATCTACATTGATGCAGGTTGATCCTAAACTTAAGTTAACCTTATTATAGATATTTTGAATAAAATAAATAAGAATGCAATGCAGTACATGTATCCTAAATATGCTGTTTTATTCAGCATTAAGATATTATTGTGTGTTTAAGTGTTTATTGTGTAGCAACAAAGCAGCAACATCTCATCATGCATAAAAATGCATGTCTTCTCGTTTCTCATTACAAGACACATGCGCTCGAGAAATGCCAAAGCTTCCGTGCGCTCGCGCGACAATTCTCCAGCTCTTTGACTCGTCTGCGTTACTGTTGCATGTAAGAAATCGTTTCCTTATTATAATAATTACTTACTTTTGTAGTGTTATACACGATATGTTTGCAAATTATGCTAGAAGTTGTTGATTTGTGTGTCCAAAGAACGCGCAAGCGGGGCGCACGGGTATAAGTGTTTGTCTGCGTGCGCGCGCGCGAACGTAAATAACAATGCATGCTGTAAAATCTTACCTGTGAAGCATTAACCTGGCAGAAAGACCTTGGGCAGCTCGTTTAAGTATGTTAAGTTGTCTTTGCTTTGAACCAGTTGGTGGAAATCAGCATCCGTGCGTAATGTCCCCACAGGTGTAAAAGCGCTTTCGTTTGGTCTGTCCTTTGGTGCTCAAACAAAGATCCTGAGGTGATGATGAAGAGGAGGAGAAAGCGCTTACCTGTGCACGGCGGAATGTGTTTGAGGTGATGGATGCGTTCTCATTAATGGCAACTTGCGGGAGCACACACCCTCCAAACCGTCTTCAGACCTCATGAGTCCACTTAATGAGGAGTTCGGTCCTTCTTCAGTTTCGGTATTTGGTAAGAGACGGACAATTGGTCCCAAACACCTGTCATCACGAGAGCTTTAATAAACTCTAACTAATTCTCTACGGATCTTGCGGTCACGACTCTCTCTGAACGAAAGTTAGTTTTTTATTGTGCAACACTGCACAAAAGTGGCACGTCGAAAACAAATTTTGGCCCTTGTGTTATAATCTGAGCGTTTAATTTTAAATAATGGTTGTTGCTTTTTTCAATTGTGTTCGGGGTGCGAGCTTCATCCATGCGCGAGGGTCTGCTGGAACAGCGCCTCAGTGCATCTCTCTCTCTCTCTCTCTCATGCTGCTGGTTGCTATCTGTGAAGATGAAGATAGGTGGAGTCACAACAGCGGATTTTACATTGATCCATGTTGACCCAGGCTCATTTTTATCCCTGGTTTTAAGATGAGTTTTGTTTCATCTCTGTCAGACTGTTCATATTTTACTTTGAGTTAATATAGTTCTTATATTTAATGAAGCAAACACTAAGGCAGTTAGTGATCATTTTATCTGTTTATTTATTACAAATAAATGTATATATTATATTATATAACAAAATGTATTTATTTAAAAGATTTTATCAGTGCAGAAATAGCGGACGATCTTAAAGTGCCCTCCAATGTCGGTTCTCTCAGCTTCTCAACCAATTAAAGACAAATCAGGAGGGGGTTGGTCACCGATCGGAATGGGTATTTCGGATAGGACACAAAGCTTGCCTTGTCTTTCATACACACTCCTGCCCCAAACATACACACACACAGCAGTCTGGATATTTTCAGAGGACGGTGAAGAGAAGCGCTTACAATGGTGATTAGAGCAACAAACACTTGCGATGTATTATATAATAACCACCTTTTACACAAAGGGACCAATTTTCTCTTGAACAAAAAGTCTGCTGAACATCATAATGGCAGACAGGTCCAGAGGAAGTCGACAAACAGCCTGAAGTTTCAGGATATGAATATTACCGATCACCCCAAACCTTTCCACCCAAATGAAACCGGGGAAATTTGTCAAACGCGCAAACAAATCCGAAAGTTGTTCCGAGGCCTCAGCACAAAAACAGTTTGGAGGTTTGTATGACGCAACGTCTTGTAAAACTGTCCATTGTTATCCTAAATGACAAGTTAGTGATGCATTCATGCGGAAATAACATCTATCATAGTCAGGAAAAAGAAAAGTCAAGTTTTTGTTATTAGGATTCTCACAAAAATTGATAAAATGAGACAACAAATGAGACAGACTGTTGATTCTGTTCAGGTTTAGATCAAATAAATTGATTTCACAGGAGATGACAGAATTGTTTTCATCAACAATTGACATACTGTAATACAGGAGGGAGATTACAGTAGTTTATGTTTGCCTGGGGGGAAAATAACCTCATGTTTAATGGAAATTATTGATGTCTGGGTATCAGTACATGGTTATTTGACAGGTATGTTGATGTTGTTTAAGCTCTAGGCACAGGTTGGAAAGCAAATGAAAGTATAATGTAAACATGGCTTTAATGGCCCACACTGTTAATACCAGTTCAGACCCACAGGCAATGACTTCTGCAAGCTAGAAGTCAACCATTTAAAGCATTTGTATCCCATTTTACTTCTACAATGCAACTTATTTCCAAGTGAAACTGGGAATAATAATAATGTTCTGTACATGTGTTTTTGGCGTGTGCAGTTGTATGCTTTTGTAAAACCAAGAGCATGCATGTGTAAAATAACCAATCGCAGCCCATTTCTGTTAAAACTCTTTATTAAGTTGATCAACAACTAGCAGAACAAATCATACAAAATATCAAATTAAACAGCTTTAAAACATTCTAAACTTTAATATCAGAAATTTGAAGATATCAAGTATGTCAGGTGCAAAAAACCAAGAACAAAACACGAAACATTTTAACATCAATACTTCAGCACATCATCTAAGGAGCATAGTTGCTTTTATATTAAAAACGAAAATGAACAAAACACGCTTAATATCATATTGGAAATGTGTCAGGATTCAGTATATAGAAAATAGCAACATTACAAAACTATAATACACCGATCAAGTGTAAATTGTATTATATGGGAAAAATCAATGCAAATAACATTTATGTGATCAGATAGGATCAAACAGCACATAAGATGATTATGTGCTCCAAACACCTTCAAATGCAAACAAAAAACAAACAAGTGTTAGAAATGAAATCTTCTCATACAGCAATATTACCTGTCAGTTTCAGGTACAAATATTAGATTTAATGTCTGTGAACATATGGCTTTGATGAAGTAATATTCAAGTCACATAAATATTTATTTGGGTGCAAATTAGTGATTACTGAAGGATGAAGACTGAATGTGTACAAATGAAATAATAAATCCAAAGCTGAACATTACAAAGCGTTTACAAAATAATTACAACGCCAGTTTAACGTATGTCAGGAATGAACAATCTGTTACAAGCAAACAATATATTTACAAATACTAAATTACAATACTAAAGAGGGAGCCCTAAATATCATTATGCTTTTCAAGAAATTCAGGTTACCTGGTTGTTTTGTATGTAGGCACAAGTGTGTACCTGCTAATTCCCTTTAGAACGGACAAAAAAGAAACTGTGAAAAATGAGGAAATGTAAATAAAAAACGGTCCATCCAAAAATGAAAAATGCTAGAATTTTCATTTCTGAATGAATTTTCATGTAACACAAATATCCTCACATTTCCCAGAATTCCTTTACTTCTTTAATTACTCTTCCTCAACCATCATCTCTCTCTCCTGACCCTGCAGGTTGTTTTTTCTGCGTCCCGTGAGAGATGGAGGGGTGTGGTCACACCTCACCGTCCTGTCCGACTCGAGGTCAAGCTCCTCGAACGAAGAGATGCTGGAGGTGTCGCTCCTCTCCGCGTGGTCGAAATCCCACTGCCTGTCTCCGTCTGCCTGGGAGCGAGTCGGCGTGCTGGACGGAGCAGGTGAAGTGTCTCGACTTTCCGAAGGAGGTAGGCGGCTCATGGAACTGCACTCGCTGTGGGAGTCGGCACCTGTGCGTTCACACACAAACACACAACAGCTTAGGTGATTCATTTTGCCGTGGTGTCACAGAGTGCAAGCAGCACCTTCAGTAATGAAAGCATCTCTTGTATGACTGGTTCAAACTGCTTCTTATTTCATTTCAAAATCTTTGTGTCTATGGAAAGTCCCCATAAAACATTTGATGTATGTGTGTGTGTGTGTGTGTGTGTGTGTGTGTGTGTGTGTGTGTGAAGAGTCCCCGCACGCTCACACTCAGCGTGTCAGAGTGACAAACGCATCAGGACCTCCTGTGTCTCAGCTGTTTTTCTGCCTATGTCATTATTTTCAAGATACAATGAAGGTTTGTGTGTCTATTAGTTGACCATCACTTGCTTTATCTTCCTTCTGCTCTTCCTGTCAACACTGCATTTTTGTAGGACAGACCTGATGTGAAGGGGTAAAGCGAGAGATGACAGGTGGAGTGTGTGAAAGAGAGAAATAAGAGTAAAGGAATTGATATTGTCTTTTGTATGGCAGCAGTATGGACAATATATCACCTACGTGTCGTATAACACAGTGGTTTTCAACTCCAAAAAAACATGGAGACACAATGCTAAATGTACACGTTACTGTAAAGTATAATTTAAAAAAATACATGTATAATTGTATAATTAGAATCAACAAAAGGCTTATCAACAATGTTTTGTTTGTACAGGGTAATAATAATACATGTTATGCTTAATTTGATACATTTATGCTATTTTGGATCACTATGTAATGCTTTATGTCAAATCTGAAGAAAACAGTAAAGATCTACCCATTATACATTGGTCTTTCCATTTAAAACTAATTTCAGTGCAATATGCAAAAAGAAAAAACATTTCAAGCAGTTTTGTCTAAGCATCTTTCACACAGAACAGATGTTGAATGTTGATCTGAATATAATATTAGAAGACAGAGATCAGTTTCAAACCAGTTCAGCAAAATAAATCTATTCCTTCAGCATGATAACAAAAACATGCTTTGACAACATCATTTGAAATGCATAGCTGACACAGCGCTAAAGGATGAAATGAAAACTCTTTGGAAATGATTTCAATCTATTTCCTAAAGCAATGGTAACGCATGTTGATTATTAAATGGTCAGCCATTTAAACCACAGCTGTCGTGATACATCTCACCAAGTTTTGAACACAGCACAGACATCTGTTTGATGAATATGAAAAGTACTTTAAATTAGATGAAGCATTAAAAAAAACATCTGTTCTTTAAAATAAAGTTAAAATATTTTAGGACGGATCACTTAGACTCCAGCATCATCTAAACTGAAAATGAGCTCATTTTAATCATTGATCATTGATTAATGATTATTATAAAACAATAATTGTTACAATGATTAACTTTTCAGCAAAGAATCTTAAAAGTCTAAGTTTAAGTATAATTACTGGTAAAACTGTAGGTTAAATTAAGTTTTATTTAACAAAACAAAAGCAAAGTGGAGCCCCTGGAACCTGCTTTAAACCTCTATAGTGTTGAGAATAATTTTGTTAAAACAGTACCAAGCTGAAGAAATACTTTATTTAGACACAAGCAGAAAAGATATTTCTCTTTATTAAAAGGAAGCAGGGAACTGGAGGGTACATTGGGAAATTCTATATCCATAAATATTTCCTGTATTTTGCATTCTTTTTATTAAAACATGTTTGTCCCTCGTTGCATATCATTTCAGACCTGCATGACTTTCTTTCTTCTGCAGAACACAAAAGAAGATATTTTAAAAACATTTGGCAGCTGAACAATGGCGGTACCCATTCTTCAAAATATCATGCAGGTCTGAAATGACACAACCCAGACAAGAGAGCGAGTAAATGATGACAGAATGACATTTTTTGGGTGAACTGTCACTTTAAGCTAAAATCATAGTTTATATGATTTTGATGTTAAGTTAGGTTAGGTGTGTCTGTTCCTAAAATCTTGCTGAAAGAGGCAAACCTGCGGTGGTTAGGTGGTTTCTTAATCTGTTTTAATGGTTTTATCAGGCCGATACCAGTTAAATAAGCTTCTACCAGCAAACCAAAATTAAAGCTGTCCTTTCGAAAACAGCAGGAACAGTACATGCTGTAAAACATATTAAATTTAGCAGCGCATTAGGACCCAACACATCTAAAAAACTGACATAAGGGACTTCAAATGTGTCCTTTAATCTTCTTTCATCTTAGCTTTAATCTTTTCTCCCATCATACATTATAGTTATTATCATGTGTTTGTTTCAGGGGAGAAGACTAACAGGTGGAACTGGTACCATTAGAACTCTCTCTCTCTCTCTCTCACACACGCACGCTTGCACGCACGCTTGCACGCACGCACGCACGCACACACACACACACACACACACACACACACAGACTGTGTCTCATTATCACCAGAACAGGTGTAGAAGATTGTGGAGTTCAGCCAGTATGACACATACCATCAAATCTCAATAAGGTGATGATTTAAACCACCTGCTGACATCAACCCCTGAACACGCTTCATACTAAATGTGAACTTGTTAAACTCAACGTTTTAGAATATCATCCGAGGTTCATTCGCAAAGGAAATGAATTGGTTGAACATGACAAGTGATCCAAGAATGAAAATGTTGCCCTGAAATTTGTTGACTAGTAATTTTTTTTACCCGTATTGTCCGTCGTTCCATCTTCTTCTGACTCTTTTCCCAGTAACCATCTTTGTGGCTCTCTGACCTCAGGAACATAGAAATCTCCCTGCCGGGCCAATGGACTCATGTAGTGGATCACTCTCCCGCTGTAAATCTCCAGAAATGGATGTGCGCACAGTTTCCTCTTCTAAAAGACAGAGAGATGAAAAGAAAAACAGTTTTGGAACAACTTGAGTAAATGAAGACAGAATTTTAATGCTTGGGCAAACTGTCCCTTTAATTGTGTCAACATAGTAATTTCACTCATTTACTAGAAAGTAATAGGTAAAAAAAAAAAAAGAGCCAATAAGAGCCCAGAATAGATGAAAATTCCTTTAATGCTGTTTAAAATCTGTCCCAAGAAGTTAGTTGATAAAATGCCAAGATTACGATTTTACAAATTCTTGACGATAGAAAACGGTGACTACTATACAGTATTTGAACATATTTCATTAACACAGTATTGTTTTCTTTTGGATGCTTTTAGTCACAACATAATTCGTATAGTTACAATTGTTACATTTCATAATACATATATACTATTATTATAAAATGTGAATTTTTTTAATATAGATAATTTTAGATAATACATTCTGATTTTGAGGTCTCACTGGTTAATCGCTATAACTAATAAACCCTTTATTTTCTAATGCTTTCCTGCAGCTTCCCAAAAAACACAGTAGTAATAAAAGAAAAGCAAAAAGGTAACAATGGCAAAGAAAACTTAATATAAGAGTCTGTATAATTGACTCTTGTACCAGACAACCAATTCCCTACACAGCAGCGCTAGCTTTATCTCTCTCATATCACACGTCTGTCTCACATAATAAACCCATTTCAACTTGAATCAATACTTCATGTCTATTTATTTAGCAAGTGTGTGATACTTAAATACAACTAATGGCAAGCTCATGAGATCTCTGCGGGATGGACGCCGACTCAAGGCAACCAGATAATTTCCCTGCTAACACTGCTGCATTTCCTCTGGAGTGTCTGACTTTGGGTCTGTGAGAGAGAGAACATATAAAAGGAAAAGTTGAAAAGCTAAGAGCAGGTTTTCCTGTGTTCCCAGTGGGATTAGAGAGCTGTATCCACCCACTCCCTCTTCCTCGCGCCCTCCTCTCGGTTTCTTCTTTATTACTTTCTGCTTTAAAGACGAGTGAAGCCCGCTTGACCACTGTATCTAGTCTCTAGTCTCTACCCCATACACATCCACTCAACAATACATTATTGTGAACACACGTCTCATCAAAGCTAGCAAAGCACGCCTCATCTGAACAGATTGTAAGGACCTCCAACAGAGAATTTACAACCTCCTATTGAGACACAATTGATCTGTTATTAAAATCAAATGAGCACTAAATCATAATCATGAAAACAGACAGTTTTATTATGCAATATACAAAAAAAGAGCCTTAGTTCGGTAGGCTAGGAGTTCATATAGTGGTAGATTATGATGCTGGTAATGAGAATGTCATAGGTTTGATCCCCAAGGAACACAAAAACTGATCAAATGTACATCAAAAGGCCCAAATAAATGCTCATATCCAAAACTTCTGAATGCATCACAACCACTATCATCATTTTTTATAGGTATTATTCTGTATTCTGTCTCTCAAAATCACAGTTCCAGTCCTGTGTGAGTTTCACCTAAGGCAGTGTTTGGTTAACAGTAGTCAAATGCTACATCAATATTCATTACGCTGATGAATATTTTAAGATGATGATGAATATGCAAACCACAACCCTTTTATGTAAGGGACCGAGGTGCAAAACATCAGGAAGACCGATTGCCAGGTCGGACAGAATTAACATTTGGATTAATTTGTTTGGATAAATCATACCAGGACAAATTAACGTAGACAAATGAACTCGGTCTCCCTCCACCAAAAGATGCCATAAGAGACCCTCTGATGTTTAGTCGTGTATGTCTGGGACTCCAGCGATGTCTTTGTGGTTCAGCTTTAATTTAATATCTTTCTCACCATCTGTTTTTCTCAGATGTGGATTTCAACACCTGTACATGGCAGTAATTTCATATATAGCTATAATAGACGCTTTAGATTAAATCCACTGTTAATATTCCTTATCTTTCTGTCCCCAACATTTAGTTCTTTAAGGGTTTAAAACAACACAATGGTGAGTAAAGCCATTTCATTTTGGGTACACTGTCCCTTTAAAAATGGAAGAAGAAAAACACACAGATGAGCAAATTTAAACAATGTGTGCTGATTCATTGATTTGCACACTAACAATACAAAACTGGATCTAGTGTATCTACGCTCAGGTCCAGCTAATTTATCACTATTAGCAGTTCTGGGCTTTTTTAAGTCTGTGCAATACAACTTAAAAATGCTGATGCATAATCTATAACTGTATTGTTGAGTTCCCTCCAGTGGGATTTTCTAATTGGTTTATGGCTGAACTATTGATTGTGGATAATTGCAGCACCCTGAACTCGGCCCACGTGTCCCTCTGCAATAAAAACAGAGCTGCAGGCTAAAAAACTTTCATATCCATCATCATCATTGCAATAATTGTCAGGTGACCACACATTCTCACCTTCACTCCTTTCTCCAGATTCATCAGCGGTAGTTAATCGGGACGCTCCTGTGTTTTCATATTTTGCATTATTACACCGCTATCTAAAATATTAGATTCTGAGATCTGATATCTGCTAAGAACAACCTAAAGCTAAAACTGATAACAAACTACTCATCCGGATCAAATTACCCCATGTCAGGTTTGAATTTGTTACTATAAGCAATAAAATATTTTGGTAACACTTGCAATAAGGTTGTATTTGTTAAAATTGGTAAATGCATTAGCTAATATGAACTAACAATGAGCATTTATTAATCTTAGTTAATGTCAATACTTATGTTATAGTATAATACAATATAATGTTACAGAAAAAGTTACAAGTGTATTTAAAAAAAATGTATTATTAGCAAATGCTGAAATTAACATGAATTAATATTAATAAAAATCAGGTAACTGATGGTACCAATAATCTTATTTTAATAATCGTACAATATTTGTTAACAGTGGTGTTATCGCAAAAGAAACCCTGATCAGGTGATCAGCAAAAAAAGCAAAATTTTCTGAATTGTCTCTTGTGCTATTTTATGTTATAAACAGTTTGTTTTCAATTTTTTTTCTGTCACACCATAGGACACACGTTTATTTGTCAACTACCCATATATGTCTGGATGTACATTATACTTAACTTATTGTAACACAATGTAAGTCTTGACTAATCATGATTAATCGCATCCAGAATAAAAGTCTGTGTTTACATAATATATGTCTGTGTACTGTGCATATTCATTTTGTATTCATAAAAAAAAACAGTTTATAATTTAAATTATATTTAAATCTATACATGCAAATATTTCCTAAATATATACATGTATGTGTTTATAAATACAAAGTTAATATGCACAGTACACAGACATACATTATGTAAACTTTAATTCTGGATGCGATTAATCGCCATTAATCGTTTAACAGCCCTAGTCTTGACCTATAGACCTCAACCTAGAAGTATTTACATTTTCTTCACATACATTTCAAAACAGAATTCAAACATTTCCTAAATCAAGTCATTCGTTTCTGGGATAAATCCTACTAACAAAACTACAACGGTAGTTTCGAAGCAAAACTGAAATCAAAGAGAAAAGTACAATACTGAATAATCATTCAGGAATTAATTAACTCATTCCACAAAGCATTATGAACAATATAATATTCTGGACTTTGTATCTTTTTAATGTATTTTCTTATCAGAAAATTCTCTTCATAATCCTACATGTAGTTCATTCAGCACTGCAGAACAAAGCAAATACTAAATCCTCCTCATTCTCTGTAGATTGTAGCCCTCATTAGCAGGTGCTACATCTCAATATGGTTTGCACGCACAACCGTGCTGAGCATCTCAAGGTGAAACACCGGATGATTGTTTGCAAACAGAACTGGTGTAAAAGAATGGCACTCGATAATGCAAAGACCAAAAAAAAAAGCAAAGACCGTCACGGCATACTCTAAGACGAAAGCGAAACAGATGGAGACAAGAAAGAGCTGGTGGAGTGAGCCAGAGACGAAGATGAAAAGCTGTCAGAGTTTCTTATCCAAATTCAAGAGGAAAGCTTCCATCGCACATGCTGTTCTTCTCTGTTTCTCCTTATAATTAATGTTTCCTCATATAGATTCATTTCTGCTCGACCCAAAGAGACGGGAAAAAGAGCACACGGAAATTTAAATCACTCAACAATAGCAGAGAGCAAACCTCGGGGTTGCGGACTGCTGTGAGATCAGATTTGAGGTTTCTTTTCATATAAGAAATACAGACCTTCCATCAGCTTTCCCCAAACAGGTCTAATGAGAAATTTAGTATTTTCAACATTCAGACAATGTTACAGGAAACATGAATACATTAATAAAGACGATTAATGAAATTATACTATAAAATAAAATAACTAGCAAAACGATACACGGCTACTTCAAAACAATCTCACAAGGGGATAAAGATAAAACGTGCTGAGACTCAACGTTAATGTTAATGTGAGCCCTGTGGAGACTGGTAGGGAAGCCCATCAAATATTTGGCTTGGTGATTGAGAAGCTTTAAGATTGTTTCAGACGTCCCTCTATTGCAATCCAAACAGGCTCTGTGTCTAGGTCGGATCTTGTTTTTCTTCTACAAAGAAAATTGTCGCCAGGGTTAAAAACACACTGAGACTGTGTTTATGTAAAAACCTACAGTTGAAGTGCATATCAGATAAATCACATAACAGTATTCCAATAAAAACTATGAGACTAAGTATAAATAGTTATACGTAAAAAATTTTAATGAAGTTCATCACAAGTATTTCGTGTTCGTTTATTGGAGTGGACCATCACTTCTGTGCTCCTGTTTCCATAGCAACAGCAACTTCTCTGATTTATGAAATCCTCTTCAGGATTATGGGTAACGTAGTTTATTACCGGGAATTAGAGTATTAAACTCTTTCTTGTTGATGAAGATAAAATCGTCAAATCTTAAACATGAACCAACAAAGCTCACGATAGATTTTCTCGTAGAATACATATGAGCATCGCGTCGGGTCTTCCCAGCATGTGAGCTTAAAGGGGTCAGCGTTAATGTAATAAAGGCAGAGAGGCACGGAGACGAAATCAGATATCACATTATGCAAATCGGCGAGGAAATCATGAGGAAATGCTAGCTTCCAGGGCCGGCAGGAAATAAACGTCGAAATAAATGCCACATGCTTGCGTTGACGAAATTTGTTGAAACATTATTTTTCTCATTCGAAGATGAAGTCCTGCCACAAAAAAAACGACTGATGCTGTAAACAGTGCCTACAAATACAAAAAATGAAAACCTCTCACACGCACAGAAAGTAACAAAGGAAACGGAAGGTCAATCTGGTCACCGTCAACAGAGAATACCACAGAGAGAAAAACATTATTGATGTATTTATATAAAGTAGCACACACTCGCTCTCGCTCTCTCAGACTGAACATGTTTTTATATGAGAGCAGATAAGGGCTTTCTTACTTTATTAAGTTACTTCCCTGAGGATAAACATCTGAAGAAACCGACAGAGGAAACCCCTTTCCATATATATCCCACATTCTTTAATTCTTTCTGATAAATAAACAGAAGTGTGCTGTGCAGAATAAATTTAGTTTTATGAAACGAGACCTTGTGGCCTAATGTACGAATGTTCTGTGCATCACATATACTTTTTCTTTCTCTAAAATAAACCCTTATTTACTAAACTAAACAGTCATTGCTGTCAAGTATAAGATGCAATGTAAGAAATGAAGCACTCTAAATGAGTTTCCACACAATATTCTTGATAGCAATATGCTATAAACCATTTTATAATGTACAAACACCACTTACATTTTCTTCAGAAAATGTAAAACATACTTTTTGTATGACAAAGTAGCTCTCCATACAGCATAACGGCAATGTGTTTAACAACAATAAAAAAAAAAGTTTTTTTTGTCCAAAATTAACATTACACTATGTTCTCAAAAAAAATGTCCTCAATTTCTCAAGGTCCATCATATCCGAATATTTCACAATAGACCGCTGTCTCCCGCTGGATTGGAATTCTTCTGTTCCGACACCTGCTCTTGCCGTCCTACTTTAATGACAGTAATCCACGGGATTACAGGGTGGACAACTGTCAAACATCAGGGAAAAATACAGGGGACAGTCAACAATTGTGTCTTTACCAGCAGTGGATGGCCCTTACCATTATGAACCACTTAATCTCTAAAAATACATTGACAGGTGAACAGAATTTTTTTTCTTGACACTTGTAGAAACAAAGTCAAATGCTCATCATTTGAAAAAGCACTTTTTCAAAAGGTACCGGGAAAAACAAACTATGTATCTTTGATAAAACAAAAGTCCATTAGATCATAGATCAACAAACACAGACCGGAAGACCGGCGCATGCGTCCGATGAAACCGCCTATACAATTTCACACACAAGCACCGACTTTAACAACTTTCTCAGATTAGCGTGGACTATTTGCGCCGGCTAAATACATTAAATTAGTCCTCCCTTGTAAATCACTGACCCGAGGGGGACGTCCCAATGTTTGGTCTTTTGTCAAAGCCATTTCTTTAAGCTAAATGGTTCTGGTCTCCTCTAAGCTCCCCTGAGCCTCCGAGACTCCAAACACAGTTCGCTGCTCCTAAATTCCATTACAGGTCTGGCCGAAAATCCCTCGACAGGAGACGAGAAGGAAAGCTGAAATTTGCATGCGTTATCTTGAAGTGGGGCTTGAAAAGTCCTGCGGGGTCTTCTCTGTCATCTCTTGACCTGCAACTACCCCTAAAGTGAAAAATGGCCAGTACGACCAAAAACCGATTCAGAAAAGTCTAGTTAAATCTAGATGTCTAAGGCCATCAATAAAGTTCAACAGTGGCCATTTCTTATTTGCTGAAAATGGCCACGGCCTGTCAGAAAGATGGTAGAACCTATCCCCATGATAAATGCAATGTTCCAGCAGCCCTGGAGAGATGCCGGACAGAATTCAAGATTAGGGAAAATACAGGTGTTCATATTTCACACAAGACAAGATAAAAGTACATTTTAGTGGGCAGACGGGAGGAAGAGATTGCTTCACACTATACTACTTCGTACGTGATTATTACGTGGTTCAAGATCTCGCCAAAGTGAGCATCAAACGTTTTACAGTTGAGAGATCTGCGGGGGAAGCTTCACCAAATATTGAATACCGTAGACAGCCCATCATTTCCAAACTTTCTGATTTCAGTTCCACAAAGAGTTCCGACGATTGTAGATGTACCTTTCCATCACTTTCAAAACCTCCAAGATAAAAGTTCGAAATTAAAAAATGAGACTGGGGTCCGGTTGCCAAGGAAACCATCTGAAAGATGTGCATAGAGATTAGATCCTTTGATATTCCACAGGGAGGGAAGGGATGGAAAAAAAGGGAAGTATCCGAAGACACGGATCTGCTGAGAAAATCCATCATTAGAGGTTTTCTCAGAGAGAGGGAAATAAATGAGTGTATATCATATTATTCTGGGCTCCTCAAACACACAATAGCCTACTTTCCTAATGGAGAAGCCCAGCAATTAAACTACATTTCTGTTAACCTTACATGAAAGAAAGACAACTAGAACCAAGTTACCAAAACACATTCTAATGTTTATTCAAACTAATGCAATAAACAATCAGCGGGCTTTGAAAAAAATATATACTGAAGATTAAAGGAGGCTTCTTTTACTCTTACAATGAGGTGTAATTGTGGACATTTAAAAAAAAAAAAAAAAACAACGACAACAAAGAGTGAAAAGCCTGATCTAGTTATACTTTATGGTCCTATTGTGTGATCAAAATAATGTTTACTACATGCAAACAATTACAATTTCACTCATCATAGCCATTCTCTTTAAGACCAGAAACAAGCATGCAAGTACTGCAGGCATCACTTTGGTAATAAAAATACCTCAATACTCATAATGGCAAACATCTGCCCTTACAAAAAACTATTATCTCACTATAGTACTCATAGTTTAACCATGCTATTTGTAGTAAAACTATAGCAAAGTCCATTTAGGAAAGTCCTGCCACTCGGCGGCCATCTTTGCAACGCACCGCCTGAGCTCCTATTGGTCCGCCGGTCAGTTGCTACGTAATTCAAACAAGAAGTGAATGGGAATATTGATATATCTACAATCGCCGGCTAAAATCCCAATTAAATGACATATTTAAAAACAACATTAAAAATGACGTAAACCGTACCATAATGTTTGTTTCCTATGATAGAACTGCGCTTAAAAACATTATTTTTCATATAGATTTAGATACTACACATGCGCAAAGCTTCGCTAGGGCGGCCATTTTGGCCGTTGCATTCCTTTCCATTCATTGTAATGGCAGTGGCGCATCTTGTTATATTAATATCTTTGACTATAGTCATACAAATAATATTAACTGAACATAAATAAAAACTCGAAAACTACATTAAAATAAAAATATATGAAAATAAACAAATAAATTAAACTAAAATTAACATTAAAACAAAAACTATAGGAATGAAGGCTAATTCAAAATATGAATAAAACTACAATAAAATACAAAACTAGAATAACTATCGCTCTGCCATGATATACAGGTATTGACAATAAGCAAATATGAATAACCATGTTTATTGATATCATGTTTTAATTGATATACAACACACATGAAAATATCAGTGGCATGTGGTTGGCAAGCCAACGTAGAAAGTGGTGACTTAAAGTGATAGTTCACCCAAAAATGAAAATTCGGTCATCATTTACTCACCCTACATACATTTCTTTGTTCTGATGAACACAAAGGAAGATATTTGGAAGAATGTGAGTAACCAAACAGATCTCATCCCCCATTTACTGCCATAGTAGGGAAAATAAATACTATGAGAGTCAATGGGGGTGAGATCTGTGTGGTTACTCACATTCTTCCAAATATCTTCCTTTGTGTTTTGCAGAACAAAGATATTTATACAGGTTTGAAATGACAAGAGGGTGAGTAAATGATGACAGAATTTTCATTTTCAGGTGAACTATCCCTTTAAGAGCAACAATGCTTACAGAGCATACAACAATGCTCCCTCCACCTTCCTACATTCGTATTTTGGGTGTGACCCTTTGGCCAAAAAGAGAACGTGCAAAATAAACGAAATTGAAGATGAATTTATGCCAAAATAGTGTAATTTATTTGATCAGATATCCCGATATCATTATCATGAAAGTTTTTAGCCATGATGACCGATCTGTGACAGCACTACACCGTAACTGAAAACTGACAGAAGACAATTATAGCGCCACCTGTGGCAATGCTAAGAATGCATGTAGACTATACGTGTGTGAATTGTATTCTAACACATTGCAGAATGCAGCAAAGCATGAAATCCAGCTTGCATGACTAGATGTTTATTCTGATCCAATAATTTGGCAAAAGGGTAATCGAAGACCAAGGAAGCAAACCGACAATATGACAAGCCAAGAACCGATAGTTCATTTTCACCTCATGGGTCAGAGTGCTGTTTCATTTACACCTCACCGAATTTCACCATCCCACATACACACACACTCCACCCTGCCTCAGCTTGACCTCACAACACGCCGCCTCGACACGGATCGCTCTGCTTGCCTCATCTGTTCTCACATATGCCCAAACAACATCCATACATCACGCTTTAATTCATCTAATCGAAAGCTCAGGTTCACTCTGTGTTTGTGCCACTTAGCATCTATTTCCACAGTCACTCAAAGAGTTGAAAGAATCCTCTATTTGGGATCTTGTGTCCATCTAAGCTGCTTATTGAGATTACAGGTCTTCGGCTTGCTCCGCTGCGTCTACATTATAACACTTTGACTGACACACACACACCTCAGGGCATGAGGGCATAAATCAGACCCCAGTTTGGCTTAATAAAAGATTTTCAAATGTATTTCTCCACCCTGTAATTCCTCCACGACAACCACGCCATTACGTAGAATTTCCAAAAATAACATTTCCAACAGCATAACCACGCAAATATCATCTTGCCCTTCCCTTTACTAAATTGGGATTCATCTTATCTTAATTCTCAGCCACTTTCGCACAGAGGGCTGATCAATCATATTCAAATGTGACATTTACCTCTCGCAAATGTTCCCAGACCCCCTCGGGCTCAGGGACAAAAGTCATGTTTGAACTGCTGGAACGGAACGGGACGGCCAGCGGGACATAATGGCGTCTCTCTCGTGGCCTCACCAGACCATCACCAAACATATCACATGCCTCCTTGCAGACACACACACACACGCATCGGCGTTCTCTTCCTAACAGTGCCGGGAACATTTTTACGTAAGCTTCTCAACTTCTTGTTTTTAATTACATCTGACATCTGTGAATGTCACCGGTGAAAAGATTTGGAGAGAAGTATTATTTTATTGGATGCTTTAACATAAGAGCTACAGGATCTACGATCGAAATGTCAAAATATTACCTAGATGCAATACAAGATGACAATATATGATGGTCATATTATTTCTGTCAGTCATACTAGAGATGAAACACAACCACAATCTCTTTGATATCACAAGTGGTTCCCGAAGAGGCGCAAAGGTTAAAAGTATACTTTGAACTGACTGTAAGTCAAAAGTGTATGCAAAATGCATTAATGTAAACGTAAAATATACCATAAACAAGTATTGATGTCGAAAGCAAAGAGGTTAAATCAAATTACTTTTACTTAAAGGGATAGTTCACCCAAAAATAAAAATTCTGTCATCATTTACTTACTCTCTTGTCTTTTCAAACCTGTATGACTTTCTGTCTTCTGCAGAACACAAAAGAAGATATTTTGATGAATGTTGGTAACCGAACCACACTGGATCCCACTGACACAAAACGTTTTCTAAATATCTTCTTTTGTGTTCCACAGAAAAAAGAGACATATACAGGTTTTGAACAACATAAGGGTGAATAAATGACGACACAATTTTTATTTTTTAATCTTCCCTTTAAGTTTTTGCCTCCACTATAATTTCAGAAAAGATCTCAAATGTCTCCCACTTTACTCAGGTCAGTCAAAACACAAATATCTGCATTCAAAAGTAGTTTAATCCTGTTACTGAATGTTATTTGTTTTGAATTATTAGGACGTAATAAGAAACTTTTGGGAAAAACTACAAATAATTAAAAACACTGTTTAATCTTTCGATTTCTAGAATAGCACAAAGCAATAAAATATTACTCCTATGATCACTAGTTTACTAGATTATTCAATTATCTTCTCCTATATAATAAACTGAATGTTACCAGCATGGTTATATAGTAATGCCACAGTGCTGTTTACAAAATAAAGATAACACTGTACATAAATATAGTATTGACAGCCAAAGCCGATCTGATCGTTTTAAATACCGAATGCTCTGGAGTAATAAGAGCTAATGAATCAGCGAGGAATTTAAGGTGACAAAGAAAGTAAACTAATGCATAATTCATAACACAGGGGAACAGCAGAGGCACGGATGGTGACAGCTGGAAAATAAAACCATGAAAAACAAACATAATATTCAAAGGACATATTAGAAATAAGCTCAAGTGTCTGCACCTGGAAGCAAACCATAAAAATACACATTATTCTCATAAGAAGCATGTGTTTTCATCCTCTACGCTACATCAGACAGACTGCGAATGGGTCACAAACAACTCGGGCCGTCGGTCAGGAAGGCCATATGGTTGAGTGGGCTGTAAACTGTCTAGTGAGAGAAACACAGAAACCCTGGCAGCGATAAAGGCCAGTAATGTCAATACACACGACACGACGACGTACCGACGGTCCAATCAACCTTTCAGGTCCACCGTGTGTCCTTCTGTGCCCTTTACCAGCAATGATCTTGAACCCATGCCTGCAGGGGGACCATACATGCCCTGAGGCACAACAGCTGTGCTGCCAGTCTCTGTGGATGTGGAGGGCATTTATAGCAATCGTGTGAATCACTTAAAACCTGTTAAAGGGATCTCAATGTTTTGTAAGATTTAAAAAGGTGTATTGCATTATTCATGTTTGGATGAATTACAAAACTACATGTAGCTAGTTGACCAATACATCGTAAATGTGTCCTATGTTATGACGATGATGATATGTTATTTTATAAATATTAATAATATAAAATAATATATTTGCAACTAACAATGTACTGTAAATGATTAGACTATATTGAGAAATTATTTACGAAACCGTGTCCACATTTTTCAGAAAATGGAAAAAACACACTACATACTGTGTTGGTAAAGTTGATAAGCACTTTTTAATACTTTTCATTGATTAGGTATTTGCAAAACTCAAGTGACAAATATAAAGGGTGACTAAATAATGATGATTTATGACAAAAAATAAAAATAATAAAATATGGAGATGCAAGGTTTCAGAAGTGACTTCCTTAAAGAAGTGATCTGACATGAAAATGATTTCATGATGCGGTGCATCATACAATGTGCATCATACAAAAAAGACAAAATGCAACAAGCTTAATAGAACAAGCGCTCTTAAATTAAAGGGACAGTTCATCCAAAAAATAAAAACTCAATGCTTATTTCCATATAATTAAGGTGAACAAAAGAAGCTTCACAAATTCTTAAAAGAACATTCGGACAATAACGTCTCAAACTTTGGTCTATTCATCACAAAAAGCTACGGTCTATTACGTGCATGTTTCCTAAATACACAATAAATGTTTATTAATACAAGTCTAGACAGTAGTTTGTGTAAATTCCCTCACACACTCGACTAATATGACGCCCCTTCACCTGAAATACCAAACAGCTCATTAAGAAACCATGCAACCGAGACTGCAAAAACACAGCATGACATCCGCTTGTGGATTTTACTTAAACTACACGACAATCAGATCTTAATTTAACTCTTGTGATGTTTGCATTGTGTAGATTGAAGATACGCTCTAGATGCATTTCTCCTGCAGCGGGACAATGAAAAAAAACAAGCTTTTCATGAGCAAACAGCAGGAAGGTTTGGTTCATGTTGTCCTTCATCTCCAATAATCTTTAGCGGGGGCTTTTGAGCTAAAATGTCAGTGTGGCATTTGGAAAAGCATTTCTCCTGGTCTAAGAAGTTTATGCCCACTTTGATTGTTTGATTGTGGTCTCAGCTTAACGCGATACGATTGAGAGATGAGATAGAGACGAGGAGGAAGGTGACTGCGCCGTATCAGAATTCTGAACGGTGTGTTTGACATTCTGAGCGCTGATTTACAGACTGTCTGATATTGCAATATATAATCCAGGAAACAAAAGGAGACGGCCGACCGTATGTGATCCAGAATTTTGAGTAGTTTGAATGAATACATGTTTTTATAACAACATATGAAACAGGAACATGACACTCCAACAGCATTATACAGCACATTGTGTATTCTCTAGTAACGTCTATACAGTTAAGACGTTGAAGAAACATAAATTCGTTTCTGTAATATTATTACAGAAATATAGAATTTTACAAGATGATTCAGTTGGAAATGTTCTATTGACTGTATTTTGTTAACACTTGTGTATTGGTAAAATACTAAAACAGGAAGTGCATCTGGACTAGAGTTTTCTATATTACTATTAAATCTAGGGCTGTGCTATTGATCGAAAAACTAATCAGGATTACAATTACGAATTATTTAGTTTTGGAATTTTAATTGACAACATATTTATTTATTCCATAATTATTTGTAATAATTATTTCCACAAGTATTTGTTATTTACATTATATTATTTAGTTTTGGATGTTTATAGAAAGAATATGGCATGCAGCTGCGTCACAGAAAAACATTTAGGAAACATTTCAAATCTTCAAGGTAAAATCTATTAATCGACAGTAATAATCGCAATTACAATATTGAGGTGAATAATCGACAATTATGATTTTTGTCATAATCTTGCAGCCCTAATGAAATCTTCATGACATCTTCAGATGATAATAAACTAGCTTCACGAGCAGTTTATGTGTTATTTTGGCTCATGCGGTCTAGAAAATTCACTCCAAGTTGTTCCAGCTACTCGTATGGCACCTGTGCTCAGCAATTTCCAAATAGTGTCACAGATTCTTCAATTATACTGACAGCACACGTCTGACTGACAACCATCATTCATCCCAAGTAAAATATGAACTTTCTCCCAAGCATCAGTTTTATAGCAGTCTGAAAAAGCAAAATGTCACTTTAGATGCCAGGTCCCTGCTAATGAAATGCCATCCCACAGCATGATGCTACCACCACCATATTGAAGTCCTTAGTGTTTGAGGAGATTTGTGCCCAAAAACATTTAACTTTGCTAAAACTCATTTTTTTTTATAGGTTTTATAGGTCACTATTATGCACGGAGACAAGTTCCAAAGAGGCTTTCCTTTTGAGGAATGACTACATTTGCATCACCCTCCTATTCAGAGCGTTTCAAAAAACTGATGCTTGACCTCTCTATGGCTTTTTCACCTGCCGTGACATTCAAACACTAGCATATCTGCATTATTCATGCCTTTGTTTTTCTTTTTCTTATGTTCTTAAGTCTTAATATTTAAAGATATTCTTCGGATTTGTCCAATATTCATATTTAAGCACTCAAGCTATCATTTATTTATCAGTATGTTTGTTTCCGTAACACATTTCCAAAAGTGCTGTGTAAGATTAAGGAGGATGTATTGACAGAAATGCAATATAATATACATATCTATGTCTACAGAGGTGTAAAAAAAACTTACATAATGAACCGTTAAGTTTTTATTATTTTAGAATGAGTTATTTCTATCTACATATATCTACATGGAATTCGTCATGTTGTTTTTACAGTATCCCTAAACGGACAAACTGCTCTACAGAGCATGTTTCGTAAATACGTTATCTCCTTCGGTAAAGAAGTGAAAAATATGTACATTTGTAACTCTGACCACGTAAATTTATTTAAACAAAAGCTCTGATTTTCTTGTTCCATTAAAGCACATAAGATCCTTTCAAACCGTGCAGAGATAAGACAGATCATTAGGTTTTGCTCAATCTACGGCGTGCACGCTGTCATTAAAAGGAGACATACCAAATACTAACAAATCAATCTGCACCAAGCAGGACTGAAGTTATAGAAACCACAGAGAAGTAATGAGCATCGTGTTATCTCAGCACAGATAACCTGGATCAATACAGACCAGCGGGGAGCAGGAGAACAGGCCCAAAACATCAGCTGTTATTCCTGTGAGAAAACAGACGACTAACACTGACCAAATATTGATCTCATTCGTTCTGTCCTGATCTAACTTCTCTCTGTTTTCCCGACTGAGATACGAAACGCTGAGGTTACACGTGACACATCTGTGCTCACTGTCTGTGCTGTCCGGAGGTCTGACAGGTGTGATGTTTTCTAGAGGTCGGCATATGAGTAAAGGTCAGAAATATGTTGCCTGAGGTCAACAGACATTATGAGCTCGAAACGCACATGGAACCAACTAATCGGAGTCTAGTTACACATGTGGTAGGACTGCTCGATTACAGCAAAAATCCTCATTTTGGCCAATATTATGACGATTCTTTTATATAATTATGCATACGAATAACGTAATTTAAATAAACAAATATTAATAAAAATGTGAAAAATGTAAAAGAGCATAGTGGATTTACAACAAGAAGAAATGACAATCCTCGATTATTGACTTTTCATAATTGTTGAAAGCCAAAATTTAAATTAAACATCAATTACAATTAATTGCACAGCCCCATTACGTATTTGATGACAGTTTAAGTTTGCTCTTCCTGTGATATTCTGGTACATAGATATGACTCGGATCTCTGGGATGGGATTTTCATTTATCTGTCAGGTAACAGAAACACAAAATACATACAACTTAAAAACCTTGCTTAAAAATGCTAAATTATTTAATGCATTAGCATAAATTATGAAACAAGAATGCCCTTAAACAGATTTGAGGGTTTATTCAAATTTATAACCCTAAACATCCACCACTAAAAATCAATAACAGTAAACAAAAAGTGCATTTATTATAAATATACATATTGTAAAACTTTTATGTATGTTATCCAAGCTATTTTATCAGTATGCGTATTCAATCTGGGATCAATCTTTGCGCAGCTAACGCAAAACTCTACCAAATGAGTTACAGGAAAACAAGGTTAAATCAAGGGTGAAGAATTACATTTTTCCGGACAGCCATGTCGTACCATCACATTAAAAACGTAAAGAAATGGGTCTGGTTGCCATAGGGATTCCCTTGCGCTGTCCTAGTCAGAATAAGTATCTTCTCAGTACAATCTGCCCACAGTACCAGAGAGGCTCGAACAGAACACTGGGGACCGGGCTTTCGTCTCACATCGCCAACTGCCTTGAAATTACTCATTCTAGCTGTACGCGGAGTTCAATCATCTGCAGCCCACACAAGTTACAGAAGGACGGCCGGCGCCATGGATTATTCATGATGTGGAATATTAGCCTTTCATTGTGAAGTACAAAGGCGACTGTTTAAAATGAAATTTCGCTCTTAAGAGTTATATTTAAGAGTGACTTTGAAAGCGCAGCCTATGAAGAACCCAAACAGCGGAACGAATGTAGGTGCTAAAATAAGTGCTCGGCGTTTGGCAGACTCCTGGGTGTTGATTAGGGCCGGTATCTGCAGGTCTCTGGTGATTATGGAAATGTACAGGAACTGTGTTACGTAACGTAAACAATGGGTTTATGGATCTCAATTACAGAAACTGAGGTCGTGGCTGTTTGCGACGTTTGATTAAAAATGATCCTGACGTGACGACGTGACTTTTCTGCATCTTTAGCTGTTGCTGCCATGCAAAAACATGCTACCATGTTAAAACAACAAATCTGATCTATACATAGACATTCGGATACCAAAAGCCTTCATTATATAGCAATATAACATATACAATTTTCAGAAAAGATCTCATTCATTCTTAAAGGAACAGTTCACCCAAAAATGAAAATTCTGTCTTCATTTACTCACCCTTGAGTCACAGAGAAAGATATTGGGAAAAATGCTTTTAACCAAACAGTTCTTGGACCCCACTGACTACCATAGTAGGAAATATTACTTTATAAATGTCTTTGTTCAGTTAAACACAAAAGAAGATATTTTGAAGAATGTAAAAGAAATGAATACAGATTTGGTACAACTCGGTGGTGAGTAATGCTTTTTTTTGGTGAACTGTCCCTTTAATTCTGAGACATCTGGGACCTCATGTATGAAACTTTTGTGTGTTTACAATATTTATGCGTCAGGCCTCTGATCTCAACTTTGAAATCTACCGAGATCAATGTTTCTTGAGGAAAACCATCTGGTTTGGTTTTTGGTGCAACCTTATTCACTGAACCCCTATGTGGAAAAAAGATGAGATTTCACTATAAATAGTCCCTGTTGACATAATAAACAACTAAAACAATGCAAATGCCAACACACACAAATAAATGACGTCATCAGCGGACGCAATTCAATCTAAGCGAATTTCCCCTCATACTCTCTTAAGCCTTCAGGTTGAGTAAATAAAGATTTCAACGAAGAGCAGAAGGTAAACAAGTGTGAAAAATGAAGACGGAAGGGTTTAAGGAGGCGAGAAGTTTTCTAGCTTCTAGTTTCTAATCTAGCAGCTGAGCAGACAGATCTTGAGCCGGGAGAAGAGGATGCTGGATCTGTTCACAGTGATGCTGTATCGGTGCAGATGGTGAGGAGTGATGAGGGTTCAGACGCACACGTCAAAATCTCACGTTGAATCCAAACACCATCTATTAAAATTTGACTATAAATGTAAATATAGATTTACATTAAGGAAGAACTCATAGATATTTTGAAGAACATTGGTGACCAAACAGCATCAGTCCTCATTGACTTCTATTGTATGGACACAAAACCACCGAGACATTTCACAAAGTATCTTCTTTTGTGATACACGGAAAAAAAGAGTTATCTATAAGTTTTGATTGACATGCGGGTAAAAAAGAAAACAGAATTATTATTTTTGGATGATTTATCTCTCTAACTTCTTTCTCCTCATTTCTACTCCTCTTCCCAATTTGCACTCCTGCACACGTCCCTTGTTGATTTCTGTGCCCTCCTGTTCTGTTCTCCTTCTCTCCCTTTTTCTTAATTGCTATGATTAAGTCTTCTGCTTAATAATTACTGTCTGTATCCCACCAGAAAGAGGCCAGAAACACTGACAGACCAGGCATCGGATTTTCAACAGGCATTCACGCTACAGTGCACCACTCATGTTCAAGAAAATAAAGGTACGGTGTCAGAATTTACAACACCATTGGGACGACTTGCACGAATCATCTTCTGTAAAACTAATGACAATGATGTGAAGAACTAACTGTAGCTGTGTTTCCATCCACATATTTTTATGCTAATTTTGGGATTGCACAAAAAAAGTTGGAAGAAAACACTGTGATGCTAAAGAAATGAACAAAATGTGCATAAAAGATATATGAACGGTTAAGGTGCCTACATTTTAAATCAGTATGAAGTCATCTAAAAATTATGAAGGAAACACGCTTATGAAACAAGTCACGTGACCACATCAAGAACCAATAATTCGCCAATAATCCAATCAAATCATTTTGTCTATATAAAATTTGTATAAAAACTATAGTTTTATTGTACTAAAAGTGTATAACAATGTTTTTACTGCAAATACCATGTATTTACTGTACTGTGTGGTTTACTCTGGTGAGACCATAGTAAATTTGTGGTTACTTGTACCACAGTTTCACTACAAAAAAACAATTATGGTAACTTTAAGTAAACTATGGTTCATTTTTGTAAAGGTGTGCAAAAAATAAATATACAACATCTTTTCTGTTATTTTCACCTGTTTATCCAGTTTTCATTTTCTGCAAATAAAGGTGAATAAAAACAATGTTTTTGTTTGTAATTTGGGAGAAATATTGTTAGTAGTTTACAGAATTAGACAAAAATGAATATTTTACCAAAACACATTACTAATTGTCTTTAAAATAGTCTCCTAATTTTTTCAGTGGCTGTGTGTATATATATATATAATATATATATTATATATATATATATATATATATATATATATATAACAACAAAAAAAGAATATTTCATTTAAAATAGGGATGAAAACATGGCTTGTTTACTTAAATGTGACATCAGCTTTAGCTTGGAGGAATTCTAGCCGTACATTTTACATTTGCCTGCAGCTACAGAACATGTTTTTGGTGAAAACCTTACCCTGATGTAAGAGTGGAGTTGCGGATAGACCCTCTGCACTCCCAGAAAAATAGAAAGTGGCGTTCGGTGAGGGAAAGATGCTGTGACGACATGCGTGACCTCTGGGAAAGAGAAAACCCGGAAGCCGTGCTTCTCATACAGTTCCTTCTGTTCCTCATTGGGTCTCTCATCCCCTTCACTCAAAATACTGCCCACCGCATAGCGACACTTCGGTCGGGGAACCTACGACACATGTGCACACATTAAACACTTCAGACATACATAGTGCGCAGATTTTATAGTTGCCCGTTAAAACCTAAACGTATCCTCTTCCAACAAACTTTGAATTCACCACTGATATGCATTCCCAAAAAGCACATTCACAACAAAAACCTCCCCGACTCCAATAAAACCCATCAGCTGCCTGCGGTAATCACCAAACATTGCCCCGCACCTCTCGTGGCGCTTATCATAGACAACAAATGAGCATGAGCTCGATGTTCAAAGACAACAGGGAGCATCTACATTTCACTGAGTCACAGAGGAAAGGCGAACTTAATGAGAATAAACAAAGCAGCACATGAAATAAGTACATAAACAGGATTAGATGGAGTTCGGCGAGCAGGTGGCGTTGCGCCGTGAAAAACATTAGGCTGTGCTTTGATAAGCCTTTGTTTAATTGCCACGCGTCTGGCAGCTTTAAGAGGGGCGGACGGACGTCCGACTGTCTCTTTAATGTGCGCCTCTTACGTTTACATGCCGATGGAATGCCTGCTTGCAAATGAGGGCACCTGGGAAATATGAGACGGATTGTAAGACACCGCCGGCTCGGGGTTCAGGTCCCGGCGAGAGGGGGGCTAGACTGAACTGTGACAGATGAAGGCCTGTTTGGGAAAGAGGCTGTAACAGTTTCAACAACATCCATCCTTTAAATTGGAGGAAAGTGTTCATTCATCTCAGTGTTCTGGGTCACTGTCTGCTTCCAGCTGAGCACGACTGGAATAGATCGCACAGCCGGTCATGAGAAATATCAGTCAGGAGAGTAAAGAATAAGAAGAGAGGTTAAACTGTAGATCTCGCATGCGGTCTCAAATACGTTCAGGATGGGGTTTACTTTGTAGACACGTTGATATGTCTTGTATCTCACAACGTATTTAAACACAAGTTACTTTAAAAATCTTCAGACAGCAGGACGTCTCATGTCCTGGTGTTCCCAGCAGGTATCATTCGTGGGAATGTGTTTCAACAGACTGCCCTGTCAACCAGCCTCCAATCGCTCAGTGGCTTTGACAGTCTGTGACTAAATCTTTCCAGACACAAACTAAATGTTGTGTTTTCTGAAGAAAGTGTTTGCCTTGTTCACCGACCATATTCTGTCAATTGATAGACAACTGTAGGACTTCAGCTAGAGTAAAAACATAGTTACTGGTACTTAAAGGTCATTCTACAAAAGCATATTTTCATTACAAAAGAGGCAACAGAGTAAATGTGAAGACAAACTTTTTAACATGACCAAACGTAACCTAAAAAGATCTTCAAATGAGCCCGGAGGAGATCCTTCAACACTGAACTAACAGAGAGACAGATGCATGTGTAACTGTCGGCGAATGAGCTCCATATTAGGTTTGCCGTTTTTACTTGTCGAGTTGTAGTCAAACTCATTTCAGGCAAATTTGTGATATGTCACTGGGGTTACGGTGTTGCGGCGGTCCTCCGGGAAATCCACTCCAGAATACCTTCCACGGCAGACTCATTTATTCATCAGTTCAGAAGAGAGCCGTCACAGACGGTGTCTGCATCTTCACAGTGTACTGCCTTTTCATGTTTCCTCTATCTTCAGACAGCTGGGACGCTGTGGAAATACTAATAATTGTGATGGTGACAGAGCCGATTGAAATTCTGTTCCAAAGTACAGATTTTTACAATTCACAACTAAGTGAAGTAAGTTTTAAACAAGGCAGTTAAATCGATTAATCGCGATTAATCGATTGAATCAAGATTAACCGTTTCCAAAGTAAATGTTTGTGTTTATATAATAGATGTGTGTGGTGTGTATATTTATATTTATATATGAATACACAAACATACATGAATATATTTAAGAAATATGAGTAATTATACTTAAATATAAATGTATGTAAATATTTGTTATGTATATACACATGTATGTTTGTATATATTTGTTATTTACATATATTATATAAACACAAACATTTACTTTGGAATCGATTAATCGATTTGATAGCCCTAAGCCAATACAAACACATAAGCTTTGAGATCACTTGACTTGTTTTCAGTTCTAGGACCAAAGATTACAGATCAGCCAGCTAAGGGCAAAACAGCTCCTAAGTATAAAATCCACTCTGTGATGTTCCAGAATACCACTTCTCTCTTAAATATGAAACATAAACACTTTAAGTATGAAAAAGATCTTAAGACACATTATCTTTGTGGCCATTTCCAGGCCTCACTACATTCGCCACGGTGTCCGCTGTGCTATTTATTCCTCCTTTTGATGCTTACCAAAGACCGACAAGCCAAATAAAGAAAAGAGTCAACCCAAAATCTCTGTCACTTTAGTCACTGGAATGCCTTTCATTGGCTGTCACAGCGTCCAGCATGTGCAGAAGTCTCCCCTGTTCTTCTTATCCATAGCAACCGTCTTAAACCCACGGGCTTCCACTTCCACCTCATTGTTTGGCCTGATGAGGGGAAGTTTCCAAAAGCTTACAGAGAATGGAGACTACGGCGGCAGTCAGCGAAGAAACGGAGGGACCAGCTTGGCCGTGCCAATCCCCGTGGTAAAATCCCGAGATCATTATTCGTCAATCCTGTTCAAGGTTTTTCTTCTACCTTCTATAAGGAGTCTTTGGGAGCTCCTGACCCGGGACGTAGCGCCCCAGGCTCCTCTTAATGAGCCCTGATCATTATGCCAATTAGATGAACTGGATCAGGACTTGGCCACGGCTATATGCAAAGACGCTTTGGACAGTTGCTAATTGGAAACTTGCGGATGAAACATATTCTGTCGGTGACAATGAGCCTTTGACAGCAAGGACGGGCTGTCGCTTAAAGCTGGATTCTCTCTCTGGTGGGAAGTTAAGTAACGTGTACTTCCTCATGAAAAAGGTCTTGAAGTGTCAGAAAAGAAGGAACAAAAGCAACCATACATCACAAGCATCTTCTCAATGAGGATGTTGGGTTTTTGTGTGTATTTTCGGATCCCTTCCACCTGCAATAGCTCCACCCTCTCCACCCTGCTGAGGTTTTGCTGGACATTTGACTGACTGACGTGTAAAGCGTTCAATCACAGCTGGTTTTATTTGAGTTTCATAATGTCAACCAATTGGATTAATGCTTACTAGTATCGAGAATAACAGTACGTTCAAATCCTGAATTAAAGACTTTGTAAGAACTAAACAATTAAAATGTGACCGAAAGGGCAACTGGATCCAGCCTAGGTCAGATACAAAATTACAGTATTGTGACATGAGCTCATTTACATTCGCTAAAAGTGCACCAAAGAGCAAAAAGGGCAGACACAGTAACTATGTGGCAAATTTGACATTTTCTACATTACATACATTTTGATAATTTTGGTATCTACAGTAGTTCAGTTGGGCTCAGGATCATGCAAAAACAGAAACCAGGTTCTCTAAATTTAAACCGTGCACTTCAACCCGGCTGCTTCGATCGCTCCCACTTCTGTCTGACTTGATGCACATTCTACCCACACAAAAGATTCTTTACCAGGTCTAGACGTTTTTCTATCCGTGCCCTATATGGTGCCAACATGGTTGAGCAAACTACCAAATTATCTATATTAGAAAAGCCACTTCACCAGTTACATAAACTCAGAAATACACACAACTTCAGAATCAACCTCTTACTTAAAGGGATAGCTCACCCAAAAATTTGATTCTTTGATTCATTTAATTCTAAACATGTATGATTTTCTTTCTTCTGAAGAATGTTGGTAACAAAACAACATTGGCAGCCATTGACTTTCATTGTATGGACACAAAACCACTGAGACATTTCTCAAAATATGTTCCGTTATGTTCCACAGAAGAAAATACTCATATACAGGTTTTAAACAAAATTAAGGCGTATAAATGTTCATAAATGTCATCTCCTACATTTCCTTTATAATCATTAACACCACACTGCACACTCATAAACTAAAACAAAGACTCATGAACTAAACTTAACTAATCTCTTGTGATCTAAGCTGACATTGAAACATTATTATTTTAATTTAGTGTTCTTTTTTGTGGTTTTATACTTCACTTTTTAATCTCAGCAATTGATTTCTTATGACCTTTATCCATTTTATGTGCTTTTTCTTTTTGAGACTCTGAGAGAATCCTTTAGCCACGACCATAAATGTAAACATAATCATTCAAAAAGATTTTTATAATTTAATTGTCGTGATTACTCATCTGGCTTTCAGTACAAGACTGTGAGCAGCATTCTGCAATAAAGAATATGGAAAATATGTATACGGCGTGCAAATGGGAAAATTTAACACCATTTATCATGATTACATACAATAAAATTAAATTATGTCTGATAAGAGGCACACAAAAACAGATCAACTAATTCTATCAAAATATCAGAACATACAAACACATTCCACCCACACAATGACAACTACAGTACATTATAAACACCGAACCACCACCTCCATCTAGTGGTACAGAAGAATCACAAACACCATACTATCTATTAAACACCATCACACCACACAATCGATAGGATATGGAAACCTTTCAAATGAAGGCCGCGTCTTTTTTAAGTTAATCCGCAGCATGCATTTAAATCCCTTATTAGAAGCTGTCCTGTAAAACTTTTGCTTGGGATTTGCCTACTTAGAAAACATTACAGGTTACACGGCTACACAAACAAACAAACTAAACAGCAAATTTAAATGCAATGAATTCCCTCCATTCTAATTGAAGCACTTTAGCTTCATCAGGGAATTAAAGTTTAATGCATATGTAATGCAAAGCGGTGTTGAGTTTTGCATACTGAGTGTTTAGTAAAAACCACAGACTGCCCTAAACCCACAACTCAAGTAAAAGCTATTAATATCCAGCCACCAATTTTCTACACCGCTTACCATATGTAGGGTTAAAAGGAATGGAGTGATGGAGACAATCCCAGCATATCTCAAACCGTAGGCAGGGAAACCCTGAACAGGTGGTCACAGTCCTTCACAGGGATAACACACACGTTCACACTCTTACTCACACCTACTGTACCGGCCATTTAGGATCTCACATTAAACATCGTACAGTACATTGGGGCTCACATGTATATGTGCATTTGATGCGACTTGAACCCATAACATAGTCATTGCTAGCGTCACACACGTTTGAATATGCATTCTGTTTTTTAATAACTGTACAATATATTGCACTCACGTCACGAGACATAAAGAAAATGCACAAATAACATGAAATAAATAAGGAAATAACGTGCCAACATATTTACCAAAATAACACACCCACATGCAAGACAGTATTGTCCGCCAAAAAAGTTGTATCTTGGGCCAGTTATTATACTTCAATTTAGTGCAATAACAACATGCAATTATAAGTATGTTATGTTTTGATTTAAATCAAAAAGGTATTTTACAGAAATGTGTAATACAGTAAAACCAAAGAGCCTCACTGTCATCACAATGGGTCACATTATTTAGTCCAAATAATTTTTAGGTTCTCACCTTCTTTGGATCATCATAGAAGATCCCAATGCATGACATATTAGGCCCAATACTGGAGCTCTCTTTAAACAGTGATCCACAGTCTTTATAAGGTCCCACTTTAAATTTATAAGCTATAGTGATGCCCCTGACTGGGGGCAAACCAGTCTTAATTTGAATTTCAGTGGTCAGTCCAGAGTATAAAATATAACACACCGCTATGAGAAAAAGCACCAGGCTGAAGATACCAATGACACTCGAGATCTCCCATTCCCACATGTCAGCTGCTTTACTGTGACGTTAAAGTGCAAAACAATGACCGAGAGCTGCTTTTCTATAGAATAACAGTCTTTCTCGGTTCATTCATTCAGCAGGTTATAGAAGCTTTGATGATAGATTGCATGAGGTCAATGTAAACTAGACCAAGATCAGCGGATTTCTGACTAAATCGCAACTTTCAGGTTGAAGATGCTGCGCAGAATTTCACAACCGCAGATTCATTTCCCTAAACACAGAACATGTTGCGCGCAAGCTTCCTGGACTGTACCATCCTCTGCTTATAGGGGTATAGTTACAGTTAACTAAAAAAGATTAGAGCAGTGTGTCTTTTAGAAACATATTCTATTCGCGTTTGTGATATCTGTCAAAGTTTACTACAAAGTTATTTTCTGTTTGTATGATGAAGATGACCATGACGAGGAACTTGCATTTGGTTCAGTCTGGTTTCAAACGAAACGTGATTAAAATGGTTAAAGCTGCGCATAAAAGCGCAGGCGTCAGTAACACTTTGAACTGTACACTCTTATATACATTTTATTAGCTCTCTAGTTCTTTACATTACATTTTTGGTATGTTTAAAAATAAACTTGACAGTTCAAAGTAGAGGTTAACATGCAATACCTCCAATTGTCAAAAGGTGGCAGTGTTTATATGTTTATCAAACCGATCAAGTTGTCAAATCCACATCCAAAATTTAAAATAGCAGCATAAAACATAACGAAAAAAGAAACAATACATTACATAATTTAAGGTATATACATAATTTGCGCATATATCCTGTGGCTTCAGACCCCGTGCCCTCCCACTACAACATGCACTTCCTTGATATAGTTCATGCACCTCCCCTGCGCTTCAAGGTTCATGTTGTTTCTTGATAAGACGTTTCCCACTCAAACTGCTTTGTAAACGGCGTGGGTGAGCAGCATGGCAGGCACTATCAAGAAGTTTTACGATCTGTCCGCTAAACTTTTGTCCGGGGAGGTGCTGAATTTTTCCTCCTCCTTGAAGGGAAAAGTTGTGCTTATTGAGAATGTAGCGTCGCTTTGAGGCACAACAGTCAGGGATTACACTCAGATGAACGAGCTGCACAGCCGCTACGCGCAGCAAGGGCTCGTGATTCTGGGAGCTCCCTGCAACCAGTTCGGACATCAGGTGAGACTTTTTTTTAGTACCCTAAGCTTAATTAATTTATATATTTTTCGAATTTTGCCATAACATTTATGAAGTAAATGACCTAATAATCTCGTGGGTGTGGGGGTATAGTCTCTGTCCACTCAGTATTGCATGACAAATTGCACAACTGGTTTGCACTCGGCTGATAAAATATTTCACAATTATTAGTTACACTTTTAAGAGTTTTGTACTCTTTATTCCAAACTGCTTTATTCATTTTAATAACAATGAATGTTTTGGTTGCTCAACAGGAGAATTGCAAGAATGAGGAAATCCTCCTTTCTCTAAAATACGTCCGTCCTGGAAATGGCTTCGAGCCCAAATTCCAACTTCTGGAGAAGCTGGAAGTGAACGGCCAGAATGCCCACCCTCTCTTCACGTTCCTCAAGGAGAAGCTGCCTCAACCTAGTGATGACTCCCGGTCCCTGATGAACGATCCCAAGTTCATCATCTGGAGTCCTGTGAACAGGAATGACGTTTCCTGGAACTTTGAGAAGTTCCTCATTGGTCCGGATGGCGAGCCGTTCAAGCGCTACAGCAGAAGGTTTCTCACCATCGACATTGAAGGAGACATTGAAGAACTTCTCAAGACCATGAAGTAAACCCTGGCCGTCAGCCACCTAGGGTTGTGGACACATGAGATAGAACCTAATAGCCACCGTCCAGCGCCTATCGCATGTAACCACAGCCTTCGAGATAAGGCTGTTGTTCGATTTAGGCCGACTGTGCAGACATGGTTAGAGTGCGACTGTTTTTAAACCGTTTACTTAATGAAGATACTTCTTAAAATCTTTCTGAGGGATGTTTCTGATGCATTTGTAAAGGTTTATTTCAATAGTGGGACTGTATACGTGACCTGCAGAGATCCGCTTTTATCTTCCAACTTCTAAATAAACGTTTCAAAAATGTATTCACTGTTCCTCATTTCTCAGTTTTCAACACCGATAAACAGAAGCAATTCATGTGACAAACATACACATTTCTACTTTTTCACTTCCACATTTTTTACAGTCATTTTAACTCTATGTAATAAAATAGGTATTCTGTAGGTAAACTAAATTGGATTTGGCAAAGAAAATACTAAGATAAATCATTGACAGCATGACACGGCAATATAAATATTGTAATAAGTATTGTCATATCAAGCTTATGTACGATTTTATCAGAATGATAAGAGTATTCACTCTTACTTTACTTTTATTTTATCAGACTTTTATTTGATCAGAAACAAGAGTTTCTTAAAACGACTCCGGGTCAAGTCAAACAGTGCTATGATCGGTTTTCCTTGCAAGCAAAACAAACTCCAAGGTTGACCAAACAAAAATTACTGTTATATAAAAGACCCCAAAAAAATCTTAACAATGAATACTTGAACATAGGAACATATAAAGATCTATTAATTCTGTGCTATACATTCATTTAAAATAAAATATCAGACTTTATAATGGACTTTCAATATGATTTAAATTATCAATAGCTATATATAATAGCTTATGAACAATAAAACATGGGGATAACTGTAAAAAACATCATAGTTTCTAGGCAACATCTCTAGGAGTGTGTCCAACAAGAAGGAACAGTCAGTCATCCAATGTTTCTTCCTGGATTTAGGGTTTTTACTCTGGACTGATCCTCTGCTGCAAAGGTCTGCGTGTCTAAACATCAAGAAAAAAATGGGTTTAGGCAATTCATCACTTGGAAGTGAAAATAGGCCTCAGGGACACACTCATGGCCAAGGATCTTGCAGAATTGCTGAGAATTGAAAGTGTTCATTCCTATTCCTAAGAAAATACAATGTAATTGAACCATTTTATTCATTAACATTTTATACATTAAGGTAATGTTAATGAATACAACGGTGGGATGGTCAGGATCTCTGCTGCCCTCTGCTTTTATCCAAAAAGCGACTAACAGTGAACTCAAGCTATGCACGAGTGTTTGGATGTGAACCTACCTACGACCTTTACGCCAACTGATGTACTGAATCAAAATGCAAAATATTTAGTATATTTATCTATTCAGAAAATGTAAATATCACCGTTTGGCTACTTTATAATAGCGTGTTTTCACATCAACTCCCCATACAGAACTGTGACAATCCAGCAGGGGGCGCTCGTACCTCTGGCACACTCAGCGGCTAATGCTAACCAGCTCACGATGGCCGGACAGGAGGATCCAGTGCAAAGGGAAATTCACCAAGATTGGGCGAACCGTGAATATATCGAAGTGATCACCAGTAGCATTAAGAAAATCGCCGATTTCCTGAATTCATTCGGTAAGATGAGGAAGCTGCGGTCCGTCGTTTATTTATCCTCAATATATTACGCCATTTCTTCATGCTAACATGCTAATCGGTAGTAAGTTACGGGATCGTTTGAACGCTTTATAATGACCAGTATGTGGCTTATTCGCAATTGTTTTGGCTTGTAGTTTTGTACACCATCGCATTTTAATATGTGTGCTTAGTATATTACATGACATACAGATGTGGGGATTCGGGGAATGCAAGCAGGGCGTTGGGCTGGTCCTCTTGAGCTGACGTCCGTTTCCGTTTTTACCGTAAATATAGAGTTTGAGTGATATTAGGCTTATTTATATACTTATTATAGGTTTGTTGTTTGTATATGCACATTTGGAGTGTATGTTTGTGGTCAAAAAGCCAAACAGACTGCACTAATACATGTATGCTGGTTTGTTTTGATAAGCCGGTTCCAGTTTCACTGCCAGCCAATGCGTAAATACATTAACGTACTAATGTAAACAGTTGAGTTTCTTATAACAATTTACATTAATGGCTTTCTAATGTTGATTTTATTCTTCCTTGTTATTGTCACTCATTTTGTGTGAATGAAATCATAGATTTTCTGTTTGCGTCAGTATGGTGTGAACTGAATGTAAAGTTGTTGTGTGTTTTTTTCTTTAGATATGTCCTGCAGGTCACGTTTAGCCACGTTGAACGAGAAGCTGACGGCCCTGGAGAGGCGAATCGAATACATTGAAGCCCGGGTATGTTCATTTTGATACAATGTTATTTCTTTTTAACTACAGTTTGAACCCATCACCCTTGAACTCTTTATAATTCTCATTTGTTTTTGTTTTTTTCAGGTCACAAAAGGGGAAACCTTGACTTAGACATCTGGATCCACATCAGAACACAATGACGGCTATACACACTCACCTCCTTATCATTTACTTTAATCATTCATGCTATGTTTCTGTTGGTTGGCTATTGTAGATCAGTTCATTTCTGTATGGGACCATTGTGTTGATGTCTATGCTGTAAACTGATATTGGTTCTTCTTCATTTTATGGCTGAAGTTATATGTCGGGTACTTCAGTTTTTCGATCCATTAGGCAACCGTTATTGTCTCTGTGGTGTTGGTTCACGCAAACAGCTGATGTAGTATTTTTTTTGATGACTTTACTTTGATTCACCATGCAAAACATATAAACGGTAATGCAAACGTAGACTGAAAATAACTAGGTTAAACAGACATTATGCCTTGATATCTTTTTTATTATTAACATTTTATTTTTGAGTTTTAACTTGTCCTCTTGTGTTTTACAGAGTTTATATGATTAAATTCAGAAACGTGTTTTAAGTACATTGCTACCTGCTGTACATTTATCATGCAGCAAACATCCGCACATGAGAAATGCCAGTTTGAGGTACGAGTGAATGGAGAGCACTAAAGTGCCAAGCAGACTGTTTTAAAAGAATCACTGCTCCTATCTGGTGTGCAGTTTCATGTTACCTTAGTGTATTATTATGGTAATGTTTTGTGTTTAAAACAATAAAAAAATAAAATCATGTCTTTGTCTTTTTTGTCTTCGTTCTTTTACGTAGGTAAACCGTGTTATTATGGTAAATAATGTATATATTTATAATTATACATTTTGTTAGCAACAGTTATATATACCCAGAATATACTGCTGGACTTTTATTTTGTAAACTAAATGTACGCTTCCGGTTTGCGCCGTGTTGCGCGTATGTAGGCATCGACCTACTTAAACAAGCCTTTGTAACCAATCCTGTTGTCTTTTCTAGTTTTTAGAAATGTACAAATTACACGATGCGATCATACATTAAGGATTTAAGCAAAGGACTCGAGACTGTTCCTGTTTTAATTGAGGACAGCGTATCCCAGGACGCTTTTGCTAACTTCCAGGTAAAATGATTATATTTAATTTTCTAACTATTTAAAACTTCCAAGCATATTGTATTTATTGTCATTATAACTGTCCAGCTGTGTTTAAATATAAGGAGTACATTTATCCATTTAATGTTTGCATGGCGTAAATGGGTTTGCCATACCACCACTAGATGACAGCACTTTCCTATAGTTTTACACATTTTAAAACACATTTAATCCCAATGTCTATTAGTACGTCCCAGAGAATGTACAAGGACCAGGCTGTGACCTTGATCCAAGTGTGGTGACGCTCCCAGGTTGCTCTTGTCGTGGCCAGTCTTGCCTGCCCGACTCCTGCCCCTGTTTGAGGTTTGGCCAGACATACGACAGCAGGGGACTTTTGATTCAGCAGGAAGACGACAGCTACAGCAAGCCTGTGTTTGAGTGCAACATCCTGTGTGCCTGCAGCGATTCATGTCAGAACCGGGTGGTTCAAAAGGGTGTCGAAGTTCACCTGGGTGTCTTCAGCACCACAGACAGAGGTTTGGGGGTGGAAACTCTGAAGCGCCTCCCGTGTGGCCGCTTCGTATGCGAGTACGCGGGGGAAGTAATAGGCCCGGGTGAGGCTCAACGCAGGCAGCTCTCACAGACTCCTCATGATATGAATTACATCATAGCTGTTCAGGAGCACAGCGGTGGAGACAGGGTCACCCAGACGTTTGTGGACCCTGTGACTGTAGGAAATGTGGGCAGGTTCATCAACCACTCCTGCCAGCCCAACCTGATCATGGTGCCGGTGCGTGTGCACTCGTTGCTGCCCAGACTCGCTTTGTTTACGAACCGAGAGATGGAGCAAAACCAAGAACTGACCTTTGACTATGGAGGAGGACACAGTACAGACTCACAGAAATTGATGCTAAATGAGACTCAGTCTGATGTCAAAGTGCTACTGAGAAAAGCATGTCACTGTAGAGAACCCAACTGCTCAGGATTTTTACCGTTAGATATCTCAGTTCTCCATTAAAATGTGATCCGGTTTCCTTCCTGTTTTGTTTAGATGTTTAATATTAAGTTCTGTTCAAGTATCATGATGAAAAATAAAATAACTACTTAAAATTTTTTGTGATTTTTTTATTCGTAGGTTGATGCATATATTCTACAAAAAATTACTGCAAGTGTTACACAGTAACCATTTCCTTTAAGAGCAGTCTGCATTTGTCGCTGGACCCGCAGCCCGCTGGGTAATGAGTAATTAAAAAAGGCCCATGGGTATTTTAATATAGTAACCGCTGTTACTCTCCTGACACACAGGGGGTGGGAGTGACCCACTTCATTCAAACGTCACCCTTAAATCTGCCCCCTCTCCTCTAGATCTGCCCCATTTTCACTCCAGCCCCACTTTCATCTGCACCACAGTATTAATATCTACATCTGGGTTAATTAGCACAGAGACCAGAAACCAGAGCAAAGCACAAGGCATAATGGGAAGAGGCGGATGGGATCCATCTTTGTCAGTTTCGCCATGTGCATCAAGTTCTAAAACTGTTACTGGACATTCAAGATTTCAACTTCCTGTTCTTTGTAAAAAATATTTTTCAGTGAAATCGTAAAACCAAAAGGCCATTGTTACATTATGATGTATTATTTATTATATGTTTCTAGCTCAAAGTGCATTAAATCCTTTAAATTTATTACATTGCTTTGTATATTAAATGCAAAAAAGGGATCGTTCACACCAAAATGAACATTGCACTCATTTACTCACCCTCGTGTCATCCCAAACCTGTATGACTTTCTTTATTCTGCAGAACACACACATTGGTAACCAAACAACATTGACTTCCACCGTATAAACACTAAACTGCATTTCTCAAAATATCTTCTTTTGTGTTCCACATATACAGGTTTTGAACCACAGAAAAGAGAAAGAGGTGAAGACTTCTCCGTGTCTCTGTCTATCAGTAATACAGTAATAGTGTTTTGATGTTTCCTTCAGTTCCCATCACTGATAATGTGAGAAAACTCAGATTCTGTGTTTGTCTCATGACTCATTGGGTTTGGCAAGTGAGCACATTCTCAGGTCTCTATGGTAACAGAATGTGTGATATCGACCGGACGGTGTGTGTAGGCTGTAGTGTTTAGCAACGGTTGTTGAAGAGTGAAGTCAGTCAGCTTTCTCTCATAAGGGAAACACTTACGGGCAGAGACACAAGGTCTCACTGGTGGCTGTCAGTTTGTGGTCGCTTCAGAGGAAGCCAACTGAGAAATATTCACCCTTATGTCATTCAAAACGACATTTTCTTCTGTGGAAGACAAGAGAAGGTATTTTGAGAAATGTTTCAGTGGTTTTGTGTTCATATAATGGAAGTCGAGGAGGCCAATGTTGTTTGGTTACCAGCGGTCTTCAAAATATCATCTTTGTGTTCTGCAGAAGATAGAAAGTCAGTACAGGAATGACATGAACTGATGAAGTCTTAATAATGATCATTTAGACTAAATGTGTGAATTATTAGATGTGTTTGTGGTTGTTAGTTGGCCATCTCTGGCCTCAGATCCTCATAAGAAAGTAGGGCAGTGTTTTTATAAACAACATGTCCCACAAGACTGCTTATGTTCAGTACAGGCGATTTTAAAACCGTGTCAGTTTATATTTTTATTTAGAACATCGTACGGAGAATTTCACGAAAAATATTTGATTTAAGACCAAACTGTTCTGAGCTTGACATTTGTAAACCTGTCAGGAAGATTGGATGTTCATGATATTATAAAGAAACTAGGCCTGTCAAAAGATTAATCGCGATTAATCGCATTCAGAATAAAGGTTTGTGTTTACATAATAGATGTGTGTTTACTGTGTATATTCATTTTGTATTTATGAACACAAACACATACATGTAGGCCTATATATATTTAGGAAATATTTAGATGTATTTATTTATATTTACCAATAATTTAAATTATATTTAAATGTTTATTAATTTTTACATTTGATATTTTTCTTAAATATATACATGTATGGGTTTGTTTTCATAAATACGAAATTAATATGCACAGTACACAGACATATATTATGTAAACACAAACGGTTATTCTGGATGCGATTAATCGCGATTATTCGTTTGACAGCCCTAAAAGAAACACAACAGGCAGAGAGAAAGAATTAGGCAGATTGTCACGTTGAAGTTGAACATATGTCGGATGAAAGATGAGATGACCAGTTTTCTCTACCGAATCTGAAAAACAAATAGATTTTTTATCCGTGTTCACTTATTTAACGTTCTCTAATTCACCGCCGCAGGAGCACACAGAGCCGAGTGGTTTCCGCTCATCATTCATGCTCGTCCTCTTCACTAACAATTAGTGACAGTGAAATTGCACAGTGCTTAATAGCGGCTTAATGAAGCTGCGTGACTTTGAGATCTCAAAGCGGGTAATCGGCCCTGCTACCCATCAGAGACGACTGGAGGTCCTGTCAACCCCAGAGCAGTAAAAGTGACGTTGAACTCAGCTGTTTATGTTGTGTGAGAGCTGACGGTACGAGATCACAGGCCCTTTTCTGGAAGGGGAAATTGAGCGAATAAATGAATAGCAATGAAAGAAGAGAAGCTTAAATGGATTATGCCTGGCTGGTTCCTATTGGATCTCATTCTTGAGCCTGTCTGCACTGCATCTCAGCAAAAGAAACATTAACTATTATAGTTACAACAGTCCATATATATTTGAATTATATGGTGTAAATTGTTCGTCTAATGTTTATAATCTTATGAACAGGTTTAGATTGTAGTATTTGTTTTCTGTTTCAATGGAATTGAGGTATATTTTGCATAATTCTAAACAGAGAGGTACACAAAACGCCACCGCTTATCGATATCAATTCAGTCTCATATAGGGAGGGTGCAAGCCACAAGATCCAATTAGCAATGCTGTCGTTCGTATAATAAGACCATTTCCTCCGGGAAAACTAGAGCCATTATCACTGTATAATTGTCTTTTATTTTTAGTGAGGAAGAACTTTTGTGTCCTTTTGAACAGCAAAAGCTGTTGTACTGCAGGACACAGCTCTGATTTATGTGCATCTATCTGAACGTGCCCATGACACATCATTTCATGCCTCATATGTTTCAGACAAGTTCCAGATGGTGCTGTGACGTTGCTATGTTGTTGAGATGATCATGTCACACCAGTTGAGTCATAAATAAATAGGCAGCCTTATTCTTTTTGGATTGATGTTGAGTTGTGACTTGCTCTGTATCAAGAATCTAACCACATCGCAATAAGTTCAAATTAGATCTTTTAAAGATCAAGACGAAGATCTATCAGTCCAAATATAACCGATATGATTTTTCTTTCTTTTACAATAGTTAACTAGCTTTTCAAAACCCTGGAAATCATGCAATGTACCTGTGATTCTAACACTCTTAGATGCAGACAAAGTCAAATAGCCTTCTTGCACACAGTTCTGGTCTTGTTGTATACAGTTCATGGGTACACATTATTCCAAAGAAACAAGATGTGTATCTTTCAAAGTGTAATTATGCTCCTTTTATGCCTAGTGTCACCAAGACCTCTTATTTTTTCATGCAGTCCTGTATCTTATGATTCATAAATGACATTGTCATCAATGGGATTGGGTTGCTGACAGTCTCAACAATTCATAGCTGTTTTGGGCAGGTTAGTTCTGTCTTTGTCTTGCTGCCAGGATTTTATTTATAGATTTAAACTAGAAGTGCTTGTTTAGAATTCTAACCAAGCTTTTCCTGTTTTGTTAGTTCTTGAGAGTGCATTAAAAGCCGACCATTGACCACCAACACTGTTAAAGAATTCTGAAAATAAAAAACAGCCTCATGCAAAGCATTTTGAGAACCCAGAAAAAGGTCTATGAGGATTTTTTTGGTTCTTCTGTAAAGCTACAGTCTTATTAATGTTTAATGTTCATTTATCTTTAAACAAACTGTTGCCAATAAATTAGATAAATATAAATCTACAGTAAGTTACTGGCAAACTGCTGCATAACTACAGCAGATTGTTTTACATTGAACCAAACCATTCACTTTAGTCTAAGTAATCTTTAAAAGCACATCTCCCATTTTATTTGTGCTTTCAAACTCCAATACATGTTTTAGCAAAACGTCTGTCACATTTTATTGTTGTTAACAGTGTTTCCACCGTGATCATTTTTGTTTCATAGGTTAACGGTTACATTCATCAACACATGAAAGGGACGAGCCGTATGGCCCTTTCCAATTCAAGCAGCTGTCGCTGCAGATATTTACATGTCAAAGGCTCAGCGATGGTCTCGTCCACTCCACACACACACACACACACACACACACACACACACACACACACACACACACACACACACACACACACACACACACACACACACACACACACACACACACACACACACACACACACACACACACACACACACACACATGCAGGTAAAAAAAAAACAAGGTGAGAGCTGAACGCAAAACACGCTACTTGATAATAGTGACCGCAGCCCACCAACGCTCACGGCCCATCTCTCTCTCTCTCTCTCATCCTCGGTATACAGCACATGACTGACAGGCACAAAGAGCATCTATTGTGTGTGTAGTGTCTGCATGCATCGCTCGAGTTGTGTCACTGAGCATAAACATAAATCTCAGGGTGTGAGTGTACACAGTTGCTAGGCGACATGTTGAGCCATTGGTAACGCATATGTGCAGTTTTTGGGTGATGTCTCTTTATTTTACTTTGACAGTACACGCTGGAAGAAAGGGTTTTGCAGGTCGGTTGCTAAGTCGATTAATAGATAAGTGGGAGGGTCCTGTGGTGCAAAATCCAAAATGATAAGATGCATACTTCATATGCATGTAAGTGTAAGAAAAGTTATGTATAATAATTTTTTTTTCAATATTAGTTCCTAATTCTTTAACATGCATTTAGTAAACTTTAAATTTGATCAATATATTAGTACTAAATATATTAGTACTAACATTTAAAGAACTGAAAACAATCTGTTACCAAATGTTACCAAAGTGAAATGTTTGCCACTTAGGGCTATTTTACTTTCATAATCTGATATATTTCTGTGTAAAATTATAAAGTGGGACAGTTTATGCATTAGGAATTGATTTGATCATGAAAATCCAGACATTACAAACCAGAATGGAGCGAGATGAGATGTTGAAAAGTAAGAGGCTAGTTTGGAGGGTTTGGCATATTTATAAGCAACCCACTACATATTTAAAGTAGAGCCATGATCTAGGGACACTGTTTAAAGCCAGCGCCAAATCACATCAAAAAATGTGTTCCAGTTCTGACGACTGAAGAACATGAGGAATGTTTTTAGTAGGCCAAATGCAAAAAAGAAAAAAAGTAGATCACCAACTTGATTTATGGGTCAGACTTTTTTTTAAAAGAGTGTATATGAAGACCAGAAATAAAGGACAAAAGTAGAATTTGTTTAATTGAATGCCTCTGTTTAGCATGGCACAGAACATACAAACATACAAACTTGTTTAACTGGATTCCTATGGGTAAGTTTACATCTAATGATATTTGACATGACCATGTTGTGCCTTTAAGTTATATAAAATTGTTATCTATCTATCTATCTATCTATCTATCTATCTATCTATCTATCTATCTATCTATCTATCTATCTATCTATCTATCTATCTATCTATCTATCTATCTATCAAGAATAGGATCAGCATCAAAACTTCATTACCCATCTGCCACTATAGATGCGCGTCCACAAGGGGGAGGAGCTTCAGAGCTCATGTGGAGGTGGTAAGACAGCGGACAAGTGCGGACAAAATCCAACTGGCAACTAGACGCCGCGATTTTCAATTGGGGGACTGTCGCGTATCATGGAATTACACGAGGAAACCCGGCCGGACGTTTTTATCCGCTGACCGCATCGCCACCGTTGCGTTCCCGACACGGTCCTTCTGAAGAAGGTAAAGTTCAGGTGAACTCTTGCCGTTACAGTGCTGTGAAGAGGGATGTGTGACTGATGCATCCATCAGTGTGAGGAGAACGGAAGTTATGACAGTGTATCATTGTATCTGTTCGATCCGCGGCAACTGTAACAGTTTCACAACGTTATAATGTAACAGTGGCGGGAAATGTTGCAGGAGGCAGGTGAGACCGGAGACATATTTTGTTCGCCTGTTAGGATGAATAATAGTCAATTTGTATAGAATATAATACAATTTCTGGTTTGTTCTGTTAAAACCTCGACGGTTGGTGCGTCTCAGCTAAACTGCTGTTCACTGTCACCTGTCTTAAGCGACTCGTTTTACCTCATTGCACCTGTTAGATAAAAGTGGATGTTACGAGTGTATATATTTGTGTAAAACTTTATTTTTTGTTCATACAGGAAAATGAAGCTTAAAATATGAAAGCGTTAGACAACTCTGGCCTCCATATTTAGTCCCCACACAGTAAAAATAATGAATCCAAATGTGAGGGTTTGAGAACCAGCCCACATACAGCTGTCATTGCACACATGCACATACATATTTACTTTATTCTTTAACAGACAGCATGATATTTATGTGTTTAACCTAACTAAGGATAGTTTGCTAAAGTTTTAAGATTCCCAACGCTGCAACTTGACAAAATATACACTTTCTCAAGAACTATGTGTTCCTGGCCAAGGCACAGAAGTCAACAATTTGTCTTATTTTTAAACAAACAATCTTTGGATCGTGTAAGTTTTTATTAGCTGTCACACCAACAAATTATTCAGCTGCTTCAGTGTTTACTGGAGTGTCTGCATTTTTACTCTAGCTGAAGTTAGGCATGGGCCGAATACCGGTTTCAAGGTATATCGTGGTGTGGAAAAGCCACGGTTTTAAAACCACTAAAATGTCCTGTAATGCCATAAAGGTATGAGCTGGTATCCACCAGGTCTTGTGCTGTTTTTTTTGTTTATTGCAATACTTGCATACCTTGAAACCGGGATATGTTGGCGGCAGGTTATCATACCGCCTAGCTGAAATCTATATCAGAAGTATTATGTAAAAATGAACTGTCTTTGTACTATATTGTGTGTGTGAACTTATATAAGATAGAAAGAGATGTTATCACAACTGTCAACACAACTTTTGTTTGTATTTATCTGATATATATGTGTTATTGAGCATCTGTGAATGGTTTCTTATTGATGTTCTCTGGTCTCATCTGTCATTGACTCATCTCAGGTTGATTCAAGCATCAGCTCAATGTTCCAGACAAGTGTTCAGTGGTCAGGCCACATACACATGAGAGTGTCTGAGTGCATGTTGTATATTTTCTATTAATTGAGCCATTAGTGGTCATTGGGTTGTCCTAAATGATCTAAATAATGTGATGCTCTCACTCAGTTTAGCCTTCAGATTGCTACAACAGACAGAATTGTGCACCCAGATATCCCTGAATGAATGTGTTGTGCATTATCGTGAATCTAAAAAGAAACAGTCCACCCAAAACTAAATAATTTTTCATCCTGATGTCATTGCAAAGTTTAAATTCTGAAGGATGCACTGGTTGCTCTTTTATAATACAATTGCAATGAATAAAGCATTAAAGGGACAGGCCACCCAGAAATGAATGTCATCATTTACTATTTGGAAAAATAGCAGTAACCAAACAGATCTCACCCTCCATGTACTGCCATAGTAAGGAGAATAAATACTATGGGAGTCAATGGGGGATGAGATCTGTTTGGTTACTGACATTCTTCTAAATATATTACTTTGTGTTCAGCAGAACAAATACATTTATACAGATTTGGAACAGCCTGAGTGTGAGTAAATGATGACATAAGTTTCACTTTTGGGTGGACTGTCCCTTTAAAGTAGTTTATACAACTTGTCTTCTGAAAATATTGTGTGAGAAGCATACCCAGTGTTATTGAAATCATTGTTTGTTGAATATCCTCATATTAATCTTGAATCATGAAGGTTTGATTTGTGAATGAATTGTTCTTCTAATTAACCTGTTTCTTTGTCTCAAAGTGGACTATAGAAATTGACTATAAATAAACTGATCTGGTTCTCATGATAAATGCATGGAAATAAGCTACCTGTAAGTTTTTAAAGATAGGAAATTAGATGTATTTGAAACTTATGGGTTCAGATTTGAGTTGTCTAATCATTGTCTAACCGAACTTTCAGCTCTGTAGGAAATTATAAACCAAAAGATGTTGCATAAAGAATCCAAAACTGGACATAATTTATGAATTTCATTTTCATGTCATAGCACAGCCGTATGTTCCATTCCCCATTATCCACCCAACCTTGAATTCCACGTCTATGCTAAAAACTAGGGCATCTCAAAATGGCAATTTCTCATTTTCTTGAGTCCATCCCTATGGCCCTCATGGCCATGCTATTATAGTCCAACTAGCTGTTCCATTGATGATAACCTACATTATAAACTGTATAAATAAAACATAGATGTGTTTCTTTCATGCTGTTTTTGATTCTATTTCATATCTTGTTCGCAGGCACGCCGCAAAGTGGAGCAAGATGTCGGACAAAATGTCCAGCTTTCTCCACATCGGGGACATCTGCTCTCTGTACGCAGAAGGGTCCACAAATGGATTTATCAGTACTTTGGGGTAAGATGACCTGTTCTCTGTTTTATTTAGAAGAACATAATCAAAATACAATAGGAAAAACAAAGTGAGAAAGTGTGAAATAAGAAGTGGTTGTTTGGTCATGCTTTAGTATTTATAGTATTTTTGTATGACTTTCTTTCTTCTGCAAAACACGAAAGGTATTTTGAAGAAAGTTGGTAACCGAACAACAGCGGCACCCATTCACTTCTAATGTATGGACACAAAACCAATGCAAGTGGTGCCAGTTAACAACATTCTTCAAAATATCTTTTTTTGTGTGATCTGCAGAAGAAAGTCATACAAGTTAAAAATGACAGGAGGGTGAGTAAATGATACAATTTTTGGGTGAACTATCACTTTAAACATATGAACAGTGCACATATGTGACAGAAGCAACACTTCTGATTTTTGATACATAATTGGGATCTGAGTAGGACTGTCAAGTAAATGCAATACTTAAATATATACATGTATGTTTGTGTATTTATATATACTTCAATATATGCACGCCACACACATAATATATAAACACAAACATTTATTTTTGACAGCCAATACTTTCTTATTAAACATGACCTAAAGTGCATGTGTTAGATGAAAAGTGTCCCACTATGATTTACTACATATCTCACTCTGACAGCACAGGAATCAGTACACATCCAGACTGTTGCCACAGGCTCTGCTTGTTGTCTTTCACGTTTCTGTATATTTCTAAAGTGTTTATACTCCTTACTGGAGCCAAGTCTGATCCCTGCCCTCATGTCCTTCATCTCGAAATGGGATTGCGGCGTGTTCGTTTAATCACACTCTGCCACATCCTGGAAATCAGCCCCCTTTGGCAGCCTGTGCAATTTTTCAACGTCTAAATGCACATCACTGCTCCACATCACCCGTCCATGGCAACAAAAGCATGAATGCAGCTTTAAAGAACGGTACATTAATATATCTCATTTTGCCTTGTAATCACTTTCTCTAGTATTCTCCCCCGTGCGCACATCCTCATGAGCAGCTGCTATTTTTAGCCATTCTGGCGTACGCGGCGTGTAGTGTTTTTGTCTCTGTGCCACACAACGACCTCAGCGCGGATAAGATAATGAGCCACCTGTTCTGCAGCTGGGCACAGAGAATCGGAAAGGACACAACCAGCCTGATGGCTACTGGCAGGCCGGGGGTTTGTTTGACTGTGACAGTAAAGTACAAACAGACAAGAGCAAAGTTGCAGGTCCATTAGTCCCTGGAGAATGTGATGTAATCTTGTCGATTAGCATTTATTGTGAATGCATGTATGCAAATTCAATATTAATGGCCGCTTCTGTTGTTTTGAGGCCTTGATGACTTTACTATAACATTGCTTAATGTTACTTAGATGCAAGTTTGGTTCCTGTTGATTTAAGAATTATCAGTGAGTCTTTCTTTAAGCTCAAACAATGTGCATTGTATAAAAATTAGGTGGTTTCATCGAACACACGCGCCTTAACTTGTCGTGTAACTTTGTCTCACTTAAGTTTAGCCAATTAACGGTTCTGGTAACCCAAAATAATACTGACTAAACATACTTTTTATTTTGCTTGTTATTAGAAATAATTAGCAGGGACTTTATTCTTTTTGCGGATGTGTACCAGAAGTTAAGTTTGGGCCACAAAAGTGCTCATGCGCAATAACGTTTGTATTGCGTTAAAAACTTCCGATTTTTGTCCTGAAATGCTGTTTCAATTGAATTTGGAAGTTTAAATAGGTCTGTGATACCCAAGAATGCTAGTTTAAAATGTAACCAACAATATATAAAGGAATCTTCTTCTTCTGGGTCGTGTAATGAACAGAGTCTTACTTTAGAATACATGCATTTTAATGGCAATTCCAGTTTATTAGATATTTCCTTTCATGATGTTGAGATGCAAATGTTGATAATCATCGTTTGCTACTAATGATGATTTAATGGATTTTAACCCCGCTACAGTAGTTGTGTGGTTGAAAGCCTCAGTGAGGTCTTTGTGGGTGGCTAATGCATGTGCTCTTATGAGCTTTACTGAAAACAATATCCCCAAAGGCTTCAATGAAAAGCATATGGCAATTAATTTGAGTTATGTTCTCTTCGACCCTGTTGTGTTATTCCACATAAAGGAATCATGATGAAAGGCAAATATTGGTGTCATTACATTTTCATTGAAGAGAAGAGATCATTATAAATTTGACATTTGCTGTGTCAACACTGTGGCTTTAAGCTGATAAGCCTGTGAGAACACAGAGAGGTCAGTTGATGTGTTAACAGTCCCAGTTTCGTAGTTTTAAGTTCTTGTTTCTCCTCTGTTGTACTGTAACAGTTAACATGGGAAAGAAACTTTATTATTTCACACACAAAGCATTTCTACAGAACATTCTTGGTTAATTGAGTCTGTATGTAGTGTGATCAACATGTTAAAACACATCTCTTCTGTGAATACTTGACAAGAAAATAGAAAAAAACCCTCTCTCTTTCTATCAATAGGTTGTGTTCTGGCATTTGTGGAAACTAGTAACTTGGTATTATTGCCCCTGTATGACGTATCGCTTTATTGCTTTTAAATTTCTATGTAAATCGCTTTGGATAACAGCGTCTGCTAAATGACTAAATGTAAATGTGATCATATGCCGGAGAAAAATGCAGGTAAGCCAGGTGATTAAATTTAGGCCTACCTGTGTCAAAATGTGTGTAAATGAATGATTTCTTTTAACTTGCGTCAGCAGTTTCCAAGTTTTTTATTTGCTTTATGCTGCAGAGTTCTACACATTCACCACCTCTGGCATTTTTCAGTTTTTTGCTAGGGATTATTCACCCAAAAATGAAAATTCTTAAAAAAAAATTATTGAAAATTGTTTCCTTAAGTTGTGTCAAACCTTTTTTGCATTTTATTGTTCCACTGAACACAAAAGAAGATATTTGGAAGAATGTTTGTAACCGAAAAGTTCTGGGGCACCATTGACTTCCATAGTAGGAAAATAAACTACTATGGTAGTCAATGGAGCCCCAGAATGGTTTGCTTTCCTACATTATTCTAAATATTTTATTTTGTGTGTAACAGAACAAAAAAATGTATACAGATTTGAAACAACATGAGGGTGAGTAAATAATGACAGCCTTTAGCTATAATAATGCCACAAATGTCCATATTTTGCCACACAGTCTGCACAGAAAATATGGAAACTGTGTAGATTGTATGTAGGGTCTCTATATCTAAGAAAGCCTTACTCTGACTTTTTTTCTCACTTCTACAGTCTGGTGGATGACCGATGTGTGGTGCAGCCAGAATCTGGAGACCTCAACAACCCTCCCAAGAAGTTTAGAGGTAAAGCTACCTTTATATCTGTGACTGTACTGTAACCAAAGATTAGATACTTGAAGACATTTTATGCTGACCATTTTGTTGCAAAAAAATGAGAGTGAAGGCCCAAAGAACCCTGTCACATCCTAAAAACCTTTTAAATAGCCCTGACCTCCTGTGAGGCATGCTGGGAAAACCCTTGTGTCTCTTGTAAAGCTCAGGGACTGTTCTTTAACAGCCTTTTAAATTAATTGTGTATTCTCCATCTCCTTTTGTCGGCTGATGCATTGTTTGCAATGCATCATCTGACTAAATGTATCCAAGGTTTTCTGTAGTATCATACTACTGAACATTTCATTATTATTATTGAAGGTTGTAGGCTCAAAGGTTGATCTTTATACAGTTGCATTCATTATCGACCAAGAAACTCAACCATAGGATGCTTCAGATGGACTTTCCTTGTAATACAAGGTGTGTAAATCCGTTTGCTTCAGAGAGTTTAGTGGCATTGACAATCTTTGGAAGTGGTCTCCATGTTTTCACTATCATGGACTGAATTATTCTCATTGTAAATGTTGTATCGTGATATGGTAAAGTGAACTGTCATTGGCAGCTGTTTTAAGGCATTGTCTTTGACGGCAGGGGTTTAAGATTTTCCTTTCACACAGCCTGCAAATGTCTCTCAGTTTAATCTCTGAGGACTTTCTTTTGAAAGAGCCGCTGTGATGCTTTAGTGAACCCTCAATGTTTTAGAGTGTGTCTTTTTTTAGTTGAGTTGGGTTTTGCTTTTACATCCAGCTGAGGTGCTTGTTTTAAGATCTCTACAGATTCACTTTGTGTATGCACCTTTTTATTAGTAGTCGTTGGAGGTTTATATCCATCAAAATTGCACTAAAAACTCAGCTACCATTAACATCTGCCTAGTAGATGCTTTTATTTAAGAAGTGAAGGAGAAGAAGTGACTTATAAATGAGCAACATTATGAGCAGTTTCCCTTTTGAGATTTACAATATCTGGTGTATCACGTTCCAGAAGTAACCATGTTTACATGATTTATTTGGCTTTCTCTCTGACCCTTAAAATGAAATCCCATTTTCACCAGTGAGGTGCATGTGCCGATTCTGCATTTCCATGAATGAAATGGTATTTTGTATTTATTTATTTATTTAATTTTAATTTGATTTGACATTACTTCATCACATCTGGCATTAATTTGCTTACCCAATTCAGGGTCACCAAAATATTTTTTCCGCTTATTACCCCTCCTGCTGACATTTGACAGCATGCATATGGTAATATTAATTCTAAATTAATATTTAATTAATATTAAAGTTTGCTTCAGGTTGTGCCTTAAGAGATGTTACTGTCTTATTCACATAATCTAGTGTATCTTGTATTGAATGCTTGCTGAAGGCTTTAGTGTTATTGTGCTTTGCAGAAGCGTCTCTTCTTTATTCCAAAAATCAATCACAGCCAAACAATTACTCAGGTGAAGGTCGTTGTGGCACATGGACATGGTCTTTGTCAGTTTGTTGTTTAATGCATCGGTCTGTGGGGTTTATTTTGTGTTTCTTAGTCTTTCTTCTGTGTTGCATGTATGTATGTTTAGTTTTTGTCTGTGTCTATTAAATCTAAATTGATGGCATGCAGGATTATCCATCATTTTTGCTTCAGCTTAACAGTGTTTGATAGAAAGATGTTGCATTTGTAAAAGTGTAAATGTAAAAATGTAAAACATTTAATAATAAAAACATTACACGCCAGAATTATCGTGTGTTAATCAAGTGTTAAGTGTATTTGTGTGTCTTTGATCAATTTTGTTTTGGAAAATGACGTATAAAAAACACAGTAAAATGGTACAAAATGTGACTGTGTACATTTACAAAAACTTGCCTTTACTCACAGAAGTTGTTAGGTCAGCATACTATCTCCAAAGTCTTTTCTGAGGCTTACACTACATACACTGTAACACATGCTTCTTCTTCAACTTTCTCCACCCTGCTCTTCTTTCACACCTTTGTTATCTCTCAGCTGGATGCCTGGAGCTTACGTCTGTCTGATCTGTCATCTGCGGCCTGTTTATAATACACCAGGGGTGTTGGGAAAAATCGATTCACCTAACTATCGCGATTCTTTTTTAAACGATTTACAAATCGATTGGTTTATCTCAGAATTGATTTATCTCTTATTTTACTTTTCCTAAGAGGTGGTGGAGTTACAACTTTTATTCCAACAGAGGGCGTAAAGCATGTTTTTATCTGTATGATGATGATGATGTCGTATCTGTTTTAAGCTGCTGCTTTCTCTCTCACCTGCTTGTGCAGGGATCTGCGCAGACATATAAAAAGCTAATTCTCTCGTATTTTAGTCAGATCGCTTTGTAAAGCTGTTAATAGTTTTAATAAAGTTCAACTTTAGGCGAACAGAGGAGAAAATTCAGTTGAAACGCACCATGATCACCAGAGACTCGCAGTGCAAAGACAAGAACAGGGATAAACAAACCTAAATACAAAGAGTCACACTTAAACCTAAACACGCTTAAAGTGCGCATCTAATAGAGAATGAAGAGCAATGAAGACCTACAGCACAAACCCCATGAACACAAGTTTATAACATATGCATGTACTCTCAGTGTTTGTGCATATATCCATACTTAATTATTATACATATTGTCTGTCTTTGTTCTACCTATGACATAGCTAGAAGATAAATATAAATAAATAATATCTGATTATCAGAACTTAATCTGTTATCTTTAGTGCATTTTCATAACTTGCCTACCTTTTAATATGGTGAGCATTTACATGAATTGTAATAAATAAATCATTTAAATCAAATCAATCTAAGAAATTTAAAGGAGGTATAAGATATATATTTAAAATGGGAGATTGTTACCGTGAAATAAAATTACTCATTCTGTGAAATAGATTTTTGGTCATTCCGCCCACCCCTAGTTTTTGTTAATATGACTCATAATATGCAGTCTCCTCAAGGGTTTGACAAAGTATTTTCCATTGTCTAGTCTTTAATAAGCAAACAAAGATCACAATAAAGTGTAATATCGACTCACAATAGTTATATAATCGCAATAATACAAAAATGACAGTCTGAGCTTAATCTTGAGAAAATATTGTTCTGCCCAGTTAGACTGACCTATAAGCCACAATCAAATTGGACTGAAAATGCTTTCTTGATTTTTATATAACGAAACGTTTTATTTAAAAAATAATATTCTTTTTCTTTCCAGTTTATGGAGACAAAATGTTAAATGGCCTTTCATTTGTAAGTAACTTTAGATAAAAGTCTTATGTAAACGTTCTGTAGCATTTACAGCTTCATAGATATCATTCTGCCGTGCACATATACATGACACTTAATTGAACATTTCTATCCAAATACAAAGCGCCTTTATGAGCTCGTCATATCGCAAGGTCATGTTTGCTGTGGTCATAGTTTCTATTTCTGAACTGTTGGCTTTGAACGCAGCAGATGGCTGTCACATTATAACTGATACTGTATGCAAATATTAGGAAAACAACCAGCTCATGTCAGGCTTTGGAATAACATTAACTGCTTAGCATAGTTCACATCAGTTGTCACACTTGATGGTAAGCTGTAGACAGAAAAAAACGTAACATAGCTGACTCAAATTTATTTCTATCTACTCTTGACAGAGACCGTGACGGCTGCTTGTCTCTTGGCACTTAAGTCATTAATGTAGCAACTATTGTAGAAATGCCGGACCTTTCTGCACTCTGAAGAAACTGATCTGATTTTATCTCTTGCATATAGACAAAAAAGTCTGTATGTAAAGTCAGTCCTAAGAATCAGATTTGAAAAAACTACCATAGTGTAAAAAAATACTTTTGACTACCATTGTCATTTTTCCTACTATAGTAGTCAATGGGGTCCAAGAACTGTTTGGTTACAAGCATTTGTCCAAATATCTTTCTCTGTGTTCAACCAAACAAAGAAATGTATACAGATTTGGAGCAACTAGAGAGTAATTCATGACATGAGTTTTAATTTTGGGTGAACTGCCCCTTTAAAGTAAAACAAAGATAATAACAATGCAGCCACGCTAAAAACCTATGGGCCATGTGTATGCTTTACAGCTTCTATGTTTATGTCTTTAGTTTATTCTCATTTGAATAAAATAACCCTGGTGAAAGTGTAAATAAATGGTAGCTAAAAGGTTTCTGCTAATAACAATTCGATTTGTAAGTATAGACAATCTGTACGAAACATTTCAAATGTGTGTTATTTGTGTTGTAAAGGCTTTTTTCCAAACCCTACAGCACTGCAAACCACGATTTTATATAGCAGGCTTGGAAGTTACTATGTCAATGGATCTTTAAATAAGGTATTTTAAGACTGGTTTTGAAATGGATCCAGAGTCTGGGACAATGAGTGTCCTGTTTTGTGATAATAGAGATCTGGTAAGAGCCAATGAAAAGCACACCTGAGATATAACGTGCATCGTCCTCAGTAAAGGTCCAGCTGAATGTAAATGTGCTGATGTTGGCGCTGTACCATGACATTAACCACTATTTTTAATATGATGTGAAGGTATAATGATTCGGCTGGTATCTACACACCACTGAACAAATATGTTTGTTCTCTTCCTGTTTGGCTGAGGCACAGCTGTGGAGGTGTACAGATGCATCAGGTCTGGAGTTTACTGCATGTCTCTCGTCTCTGGTGTCTTACTGTAACCTGTTAAAACCAGTTTATTCCAAAAGTGCAACTGTCCTTTAAACTAATACTACAGATAATGACCTCAGCTACATGCCAAAGACAGTTTCAGACCAGCACTCTATACCTGCACAGTTAGAATGTGTTACCATAACTGCGTAGTAGGAAACGGCCAGATACCCGGTGTTTGATGCATATTTTATTATGGCAATTGGATTATTTAAAGGATCATTTTTAAAGAAATTAAGAGTCTGTGATGTTAAATGCCTCTGTGAACTATATGCATATGGATGAAGCATTAGGTTTTTTATTTAGGTACAATATTTTCTCACAAATACTCTGTTCTCATGTATGCACCTTCATGTCAACCTCAATATTGACATTAATGTGTGTAAGTTGATTTTCTACTCTAAACTAACTCAGTTTTGAATACCAGTGGGTTTCTGTTTAAAATAATAAACGCTGATTGGTTGATATATTGTGATGACGTACAGCTTTGCAATTTGTCTACACAGTTGACGGTCTTTATAGCCAAAGGCATCTCATTTTGCTTGAGTAATGATAAATGTTAAAGTGAACTGTGGGGATATGAATAAATTTTTTATTCAATGACAACAGAAAGCATTCGAATATGATCATGCATTAAAAAAATCAAATGAGACTACTTCTGCTTTCTTGTGTCTGATTTGCTTTTGCAAAAGTATTGTGGGCTCGAAATTGGATAATGAATGATGAACACTTGCAATACTATATTGTAAGTTTGAGATACTGATATTTTAAACAAGGCTGTAAAGATTTGCTCTTTTGCTCTTGTGTCTCAGTGGCTGTTTCAGAGGCCGGTGCTAGTGCTAAATCTTCAGATCCCTGATGGTATTAATAGTCCACTTAAGCTGGTTTAAAGACCAGAGAGCTTTAGAATGCCATTCAAATGTTTCTGATCCTGTGTCAGGGTTACCAGGTATCTCATGTGTGTGATTTATCATGTGCTTTAGTCGACCTGCTTATTTGTTGATGCGTAAACAAAATGATAAAACAGTGCTGTTGTTCAGATGATGCACAGTATGAAAATATAACACAGATTTTTCTCTTGAGGTGTTTTTCCTCACACTATTCAGGGCATTGAACAAGTGTTTTTGTTGGCACTTGAACAGAAACGATAAACCTTCTGTTTAACTTAAGATGTTTTTTTATAGAATTAAGTAGATTGAATCACATTCCTGCAGTTGTTTCATTTAGAATAAGATGTTGTCAGAGCTTTGTGCATTCTTTTAGCTCATTTATTAGAGTATGTTAAGTATGTTAATATAAGTATGTTAGCATTGCAAACGGTTTCATTTTCAGGAAACACACACGGTTTTAAAATGTGTAGCTCGAATGCATTGTACATTACTTTTGAAAACAGCGTTTGTTGACTATATAAATGTAAATGTATGCATTAGGGATGTTCTGAGCCGGTTGCAAACGTTGATATTAGAGCAGATCAATGCTCAATGTTTTTGTTTTTGTTTGAAAACGCATCTTTTTCTCTCCATTTTGGCGCTGTTTTCGCGTTGTAGTGTGGATGAAGAAAATGTAGGCGTTTAAAAATGATGACGCATTTTTCATCATGTGATGGAGTTGTTTTGACTGCTGTCCACTTTGATAGCATTAATATTAGTTTGTGCATACTTTACATTGCAATTTAAGAGACGGAATATTTAATTACTCACACTTATTGTTTGTCAGCTGAGTGCAAAAATTGTTTCGCTTTTGCAGATTTATAGTCTTTATAGCTTTAAAGTCTTTTTTAAGTAGGGATCAAAGTATGGATAAATGGGCCAGTATTCGCAAAACATTTACTTACCACATTATCACTAGTTCTCCTAAAAAGTTAAAAATATTAAAACTATCAAGTTAAGGTTTATAAAAGCACATCTGCAGCCAAAATCACAATCACTTATCTAACACATCTAATCTGTTTAGTTCTGTAGCTGTTGAAAGATTGTTGTGTTGTAGTCCTCTGGCTGTGGTTTAGCTTAGGCAAACTCTCTCTCTCTCTCTCTCTCTCTCTCTCTCTCTCTCTCTCTCTCTCTCTCTCTCTCTCTCTCTCTCTCTCTCTCTCTCTCTCTCGGTTTAGCTTAGGCAACTCTCTCTCTCTCTCTCTCTCTCTCTCTCTCTCTCTCTCTCTCTCTCTCTCTCTCTCTCTCTCTCTCTCTCTCTCTCTCTCTCTCTCTCTCTCTCTCTCTCTCTCTCTCTCTCTCTGAATTTGACCTATCATTGCCCCTCAGCCTTATCAACCTACATATCTCTTCCTCATTCTCTCTGTTCTTCTAACTGTCCCACTTTCTCCTCGCATCCTCTTCTCCTAACTTTCCTCCTCCCCTCCTACAGTTTCCCTCCACCTCTCGTTCCATGGCCTCTAATCCTTGAGCGCTAGCGCTACGTTGGCCGCGTTTCTCAGTGCGCTTTGTAGTTGAAGAGCTATTTTTACTCGTCACACTTAATCACGTCCCCTTATGTGGTTCCCCTCACTGGTACTCTTAACTTCCTTTTACAATTGTGAGAATGAGAAGTTGTTTTAGAAATGTAAATAGTTGTTAAGGTGTTCTGAGTGTTTTTGTTAGTGATAAGGTTTTAAGATCCAAATAATCAAAAGCGCCCCTCTGCCTTTGGTATTGTGATCTTTAGGTATGTGTTTGAAATCAACTTTAAACAAATTTTGTCCATTTTATTGTCATATCATATAGAAACAATTAAAGCATTCTTCTCTGCATGCTTAAAAATATTTTTCATGTAGCACAAATATTGCATGTTGAGTGGTTTTTAGAGGAAAACATGAATGGAATAGACTTCCAACAAATTCAAACATTTTATTGGTCAATGTGGCTTCTCTAGACAGTTGAAAATGTGGTTGCTGTCAAAACCAAAATCTTGAGCAACCTTTGAGGCCTTTTTTAACTAAGAACGAATAACTTTTTAGTACAGTAGAATAATTTGTTTGAGTACCATATGAACAATAGTAGTAGTGATGCTTGCCCTAAATTAAATATGGGATCTCATTCAAACCATAAATAAAGATCAGAATCAAGAGTTTTAAAGAGGTTAATTGTGATATTTTACCAGACGCTATGTGAAAAGTTTGTTTGATTCACAAAACTCTCCTCTTCAAGCCAAACAAGCCATTTGGCAAGTGATAGTCTTTGAAAACTTGAATTGTCTGTCTCTTTTGAAAACAAAATAGTATGTCAGGTTGTGTCTGCAGTTATTTGTGTGTTTTATCCCCATTTTGTTCTTCTTATAAGTGCAATTAAATGGGTCACAAAGTCTCTGGGAATTTCCTGCTTTTATCTGTTATTCTTTGTGAATCAGTACTAATGTTTAAGGTCATTTACGCCTCGTGTTGAGTGCAGGGTCACACCTTATGCGCCATTTTGTCTTCCCGTCCAGACTGCCTGTTCAAGCTGTGTCCCATGAATAGATACTCGGCCCAAAAACAGTTCTGGAAAGCGGCAAAGCCAGGAGGAAACAGCACCACGGACACAGTGCTGCTCAACAAACTACATGTGAGACAAACAAACAGGTTTACATTACTGTTTCAGAGAAGGCCTGACGCAAAGCCTTCTGTCAACATCTTTGTTTTCACAAAAAAATTGTGAAATGTTTTTTGGTAAAATGTAGTAACAAAATGATAAAATTACCATTTTGCATACATCTGATGTATGGAATATTATACACTTTAAATTTTTTTAATTACAGAAAAGTTTGACTTATTTGAGTATTTAATTTTTGTTTTAATGTAATTTATATTATATTGAGAAAAAAAAACAATAGCAATAGCAAAGTTGTATAAAGTTGATTTAATGTGCTTTACAGTTATGTGAATCTACATGCTTAAACCGTTCTGTTTTCCAGCATGCTGCTGATCTAGAGAAGAAACAGAACGAATCAGAAAACCGGAAGCTGCTAGGATCGGTGATTCAGTACGGAAATGTTATTCAGGTAGGGCAGCCAGCTGGCAGATGGAAAGCACTGGGATCTCACACTGTCCAATACACTTGGCAGAATAACAAATGTATTGTTCAGTGTTATTTTAGTGCCAATGTCATTAGGCCACATTAATAATTGTCCTGCATAATTTATCTCAGATGTCATATGAACGGTGTCACATGGCAAACATAACGTGAACTAATATTTCAAAAGTATTAATAAGTTGTGTGTCCATAGCTAAAGGTTTTGCATAGATACACTTAACTGGTTTAAATATGTTGTTGTTTGCCATGTTCTCTATTTCACAGCTGTTGCATTTAAAAAGCAATAAGTACCTCACAGTGAATAAACGGCTGCCTGCTTTGCTGGAGAAGAACGCCATGCGTGTGACCCTGGACTCGGCTGGAAACGAAGGCTCGTGGTTCTACATACAGCCCTTTTATAAACTCCGCTCCTTAGGAGACAGTGTAAGTGAAAACAGTCTAGATTCACATTCTGGATCTGGATTGTGTTGTGGATCAAATATTAGTTGTTTACTTGGTTCACTTGGCATTTTTTGCATTTTATCTTTGGGTTTTACTATCGAAACATATCACAGACACAGTATTTATTTTTTCACCACCTGCGAGGAAATAAATTCACCTGCAAATTCAATCCAAAGCAGTCGTATGTTTTAAAACAGGTGCGATTTGTTAGTGTGCCCGACTTCCTGAAACGGCTTTTAGACCAACCAAGCGAATCGAACTGACGCACCGTATTCTCTACAGAGAAAAAAAAAGTTTTAGAATGAGCTGAGCTGTAGTGTGAACTTGTAAGTGCTTGGAAATGATGCAATCTAAAGCAGAAACAGACTGAGAGCAGTCACCGTTTGCTCATGTTCGTGCATATGTTAGTGAAAGATGCTTTTGGTTTGCTGTGGGGTTGTGGGGTTTCATCCGCTGTGGATCTCTGGGGTCTTTCTGGCTGATACATGATGTCCAATTTCACATCAGTGAACTCCCCTGATAGTACTTTAAAAAATGGCTTTGTGGGAGAGCTTCTCTGACACCAAGCTTTTATTGTGAAGGCCCCGGCGATGCTTGAATCCCACCTGACCCGGTAAGATATAAATAAAGGCAAAATCGAGGCGTTTCAGAAGATCTATTTAGATTTCCTTAAGCCTTGAAATTTGACCGTGTATATCAATATATGAATGCTTTTATCTTCATTTTGAGCTATGTGGTTTATGTGGTTTTATTATCTGTTATAGCTTGTGGTGTATAAATAAATATACATGCATGTTATAGGCATCATCTGTCCATAGAAGAGGTACCTGCTGAATTTATGTACTGCTCTTTTATAGATTTGCCTTTTAACCCCAGACAGATTTCTGATACAAGCCCACGACTCGCAAAACTCAGCTTTTCTCTTAGTCACACATGGACTAATTCCTAGAGCCATTGTTTTTCATTGCAATTTAAACAATGTTTTATGTTGTGCTAAAAACATTTTTGCTCATACTTAAAGTGAGAGATTCGTTTACTTTTAACTTTTCTTACAAGTTTGTTCTTTAAATTATGGTTTAAGTATAATAAAGATAATTTTGGGGTATCATTTGTAGTAAAAAGTAAAACTGTAGTAACTGCAAATTTACTATGGTCTTACCACAATACAATAATTTAACCATGGTGTTTGTAATAATACTATGGTAAGCTTTTACTATAATAAAACCATTAGTTTTTTTATGTAAGGTCTTTATCCACCTCTGAAGACAAAGTTATGTATATTGCATTTCTGTCAATAATATTATACACAGCACCTTTAAATTTGTTAATATGTGTGAATGTTGATTGTGTGTCTTCTTTCAGGTTGTGATTGGTGATAAAGTAGTTTTGAATCCTGTGAACGCCGGACAGCCTCTCCACGCCAGCAGCCATCAGCTGGTGGATAATCCCGGCTGCAATGAGGTTCATCTGCTTTTTATTTCAGCTGAGCAGCATTTTTTGTCTCTGTGCGTGTGTAAATGAGACTGTTAGTGCAGTTCTGCTCCTAATAGTTTTGTAAGTGCAAATAAGGGAACGGGGAACATTAGCTGCCTAAAGCTGAAATTACTGTAGATGCAAAAAGAGATTTTAAAATGTTATGCTGATGATAAACTATTTAGAGATACTTTGCAAGACTATCACTGTGGTAAATAAGTGTTTTTAAGCTAAAAAATGTGTAGTTGTATTTTTTTTCTCACATAGACATGTCTTTGTCTCCTCAGGTGAACTCTGTGAACTGCAATACTAGTTGGAAGATTGTTTTATTTATGAAATGGAGCGACAACAAGGAAGATATTCTTAAAGGGGTAGATGCATGACAGATATAAGATATGAACTGTAGTTTTTCACATGCGACTGTGATAAGAAGTCTGTCTTTCTGATTTCCAAGGGGGATGTTGTGCGACTTTTCCACGCTGAGCAGGAAAAGTTTCTAACTTGCGATGAACACAGGAAGAACCAGTACGTGTTCTTGCGCACCACCGGCCGCCAGTCCGCCACCTCTGCCACCAGCAGCAAAGCATTGTGGGAAGTAGAGGTACCTGCCCAATTAAAATGTACATTTTGGGTGATCCTTTCAAGTACATTTGGCATCACGTTCTAAAAGCAGATTCAATCCGTTTCAGGTGGTTCATCACGACCCGTGCCGTGGTGGCGCTGGATACTGGAATAGTCTTTTCAGGTTTAAACATTTGGCAACAGGACACTACCTGGCAGCAGAGGTGAGTGAGGTGTGTTCTGCTATCTCTGGATCCTCCCCCAGCTGTTCCCAGATCAGCACTAACCACTCCCACTGGGTAGGGAACCTTACTAACTTCCTTTAGACTTTCTCCACCCTATAACTGCAGTCTGTAAGATTTCAACATCTCTCAGCACTTCCATCCAGGCCTCAAACCTCACTTGTGCATTCATCTCGTTCATCTCAATCGGATGCCAAAGTGGTTAAATATTACATTGTGCAGCTTTAAACAGACCTAAGGCCTGTGTTTTTTGAACGTGGCTAATTTGGTTAGTTTTGAGACTGAAGGTCTTAAAAGTCACGTCACGTGTTGCTTGGATTAAAAATGGGATTCACAACAAAATTGACTTAGATTTTCATTTTATTTCAGAGGCACTTAAAGTGCCTTCATCATCTTTGATAAGAGTATGAAGAATTTTCTTTTTCTTTCAAATTTCTGATGAATTGTTTATATTAAGACTCACTCGCATAGTGATATTAGTATTCCAAATTTTAACAAAGCCATGTTTGAAGAACGTGTGCCTGACTTTTTTTGTTAGATTGTGCTTAAGTCAATTTCCTGTCGATCGGTCGAACTGATTTGTCTGTTCATTTCATTTTGAGGATGTTTTTTTAAGTTTGTTTACACTCACCTGTTCACAGGTCAATCCTGATTATGAGCAGGAGTCACGGGATTCTCGTTCATCTGTGAGTTTTATCAGCAGTTTATTTCTGTTAAATATTTGCTGTTTTTGTGTTTGCGCTCATGCCTTGCAATAAAGCTTAACTGCTGGCTGACTTTTCTTCTTGCTGTAGGTGGCGGATTTTTCACCCTTTAACTTCCAGGTACTGTCAGTCATGCTGTAGTTTTTGTATTTCACTCTTATGCTGTAATGCTCTTTGCCTGATGCCACATCTGTTAGTTCTGTATGTATTCTGTGTATGTATGTGCTTTATGTGCAAACACTAGTTCAAAGATTTATAAGCACCTGTTCATTTTTTTTTTTTTTACAATTTCTCACATTAATACTAGGAAATAACACAAATGCGTCGGAGCTGTAGCCCAGTGGTTAGTGCTCCAGACACATATATACAAATCCGACCTGGGTCATGTCCCGATCCTACACCCCATCTCTTACGCGCATGCTTCTGTCTGCCTCCACACAAATCCAATTAAAGGAAATTTGTAGTATTATACTTTTCAAGGCCTTTTAAGGCAGTCTGTAGTATATATTACACTTGTGCACAATACAAAAGACCAGAGGTACATTTTCAAATATACATACTTTATCAGAGTGTTTTACTTTCTATATATCATATATATAGCATATATCATACTTTTTACTACACTACATTTGATCAATTATTTTTTTCGACTTTTATTTATATGTACTTGAGAGTAAAAATACTCATGTACTTCATACCTCTGCAAAAGACAATCAAAAAGATTTGAATTTTGTAACAAAATTAATTTGTAGGCACAATATGTTTATCTGCAACACATTTATAGTATTTCAGATTTTGCCTGAAGGTAGTTAAGATGTTTTGAAAGACATTTATGTGTCCAGACGTTTGTTTGGTTATGTGTGTACTTCTGTGCATTAATGTGCTTATATTAGTTAGATTGTTGTAATATTATAATGTACCTGGTTTGCTATAGTAACCATAATATTTGTAGTAAAACTGTGACTATTAAAATACTGATAAAAATGGTTGCTATACTTTAACTATAATAAAACCATGGTTAACTTTCATGTGGGCAATCTTTAAATAAATGTTGAATTAACTCAAGCAAATCATCTCAACAACAGCAAAGCATTGTGGGACAAACTAATTTCTTTAATCCACCACAAGGTGACATTATAGCTGCTGGTAAACCGGTGTTCGCATCATAACACATTACCTGTAGATGGCAGTATAACACCATTGTAGCACTTATCTCTTGTTGCTAGTGTGAACATACTTAGAAGTCTTATAATGATTAACCTGGCATTTATGTTTTCTTAAACTTTCAAAAAAAAAAAAAGAGAGAAAGAGAACAAGGAAGAAGAGTGCAAAACTTGTTTTGCCAGAACTCATACATGCAGAGTCTTGTGACTGATAAAAGATCTTATATTCTGCTGTCACACGTCACCTTCCTGTACCCGAACGTGCAAATATTGACCTCTTTGGCACATGACCACTTTGAGGAATTCAGAGTCACATGCAGAACCATAAACATGTTACACATCAGAGCGTGTTTTATCAGTTAATGAATATTGACCGGTTTTATCTCGGTCACGTCATCCACTCACTGACCGAGGTGACGTGCATCTGTCTCCATGGTTACGTAGTCTCCTCTCTCTCCATTAGCTGGACTTGGAACATGAAGCTCTTCGAGCACGTCTGCGCACACCCAATGAGAAGGTCATGTACACCCTAGTATCTGTTCCTGAAGGCAATGATATCTCCTCCATATTTGAGCTGGACCCGACCACCCTCAGAGGTGGAGACTCCCTTGTACCCAGGTACATACTGAAACATGCATCACCAAAAAACCCCTCAAGATATCACAATTTTATGTTTTGAAATATTTATCAGGGAGAGATTTTTTTTTTGAATGTGTTCATCCTGTTCATAGTCACACAGCTCCAATGAAATCCATAGATAACTGATTATTGATGCATCAGCTGACAGTTTACCAAAATGCTATTGGGATGTTGGGTTGAGCAAAACAGGGTCACATCCAGGTCAGAAATTGGAAATAATATTTTGAATAAAAAAATTATATTAGTGATATATTTTTGGATTATTAAGATTTTTGCATTTGCATTGTGCCGTTCTCCACCCCCCCCCCAATCTCATAGTATCATTTTCATAAAATGTGAAAAAAAGTTAACATTTTTCTTTGGTTGTATTTGTAGATTCTTGCTTATTTTAATTTAAAAGATAATATTATGACAGTAATGTTTTTATTGGAATATTCTTAAAGCAATGACAAACATCTGGATACATTTTGCTGATACAAATTTTAGGTAAAAGGTTAATGAAATTGTAAAATGAAATTTTTACATGAAATTGTAAAAATGTTTCAAATAAGTTTATGTAAAATGTATATAGAGTATTTGTATTACATATTGTTACTATACTTCTGAAAACTTGGATGTCCAAATTTGGAAAAAACAAACATTTTTAAATGATTAAATACTGTTGTCAATACTTTTTATTGGTTAGATATTTGCAAAACCCAGTGACGAACATACAGGGTGACTAATAATGATTTATGGCAAAATATAAAAACCACGAAATATGCAGATACAAGGTTTCAGACAGACAGCAGCAATATATATTGCTTTTAATTTTCAAACCTAGACGTTTTACACCATTAGAGAACAAAGTGCAAAAAAGAGTTGTGATGAATTGTGCTGGCAGATCAGGTTTATTCTAGGGCTGTCAAAAGATTAATCGCATTCAGAATAAAAGTTTGTGTTTACATAATAGATGTCTGTGTACTGTGTATATTAATTTTGTATTTATGAACACAAACATATACATGTAGGCCTATATATATTTTAGGAAATATTTAGATGTATTAATTTATATTTACCAGTAATTGAAATTATATTTAAATGTTTATTAATTTTTAGATTTAATATATTTCTTAAATATATACATGTATGGGTTTGTTTTTATCAATACAAAATTAATATGCACAGTACACAGACATATATTATGTAAACACAAACTTTTATTCTGGATGCGATTAATTGCAATAAATGGTTTGACAGCCCTAGTTCAGAATTTGAGTTGGAGTGACATGTCTGCTGGTCTCATGCCTCTCTGTCAGTCTGTTCTAAGCAATATATGAGATTTCTGTTAATGGTGTGTTTAGACTGTACACAGTACATTCATTTTCAGACCAGCCATCATTCTGCTGACTTTTAGCCCTTAAGTATGGACTTCCCGGAAGATACACGATGCTAATGTTGTGATTTCAGGCACGTAGGATGTTTTTATCATGTAGTAAACAACTCTAGTGAAAAGCTTTATGTAAGTGTTTTATTCTTCTGATGTCTTGCCAAACATCTCTTTGTTTGGGTTCACAAGTTCTGCGTGAATCTTTTGCATCCGAACCACAAATATCGGGAAACTCACACACCCTTCACGTTCTGTTCTCATACTACAACTGCTAAACCCATCCAGGGTGAGTTTGCACGTGTCACGTTGTGTGTGCGCTTGCCTCATCCAAATACCTGCGATATCTGACTTTTCTTTCTCAAAATAGTGAGGAAAGTCCCGCCGGAGACAGGAAACCAGTGTGACCGCGCCTGTGCCAGCGTCATATATTTCCATTTTGTCGAAACATGCCATCATAAAACAGAAGCCAGATGTTGCATAACCACCCACCCCCATATTCCCTTATTTATATAAGCAATCATTTGGAAAGTGTTTGTTTAATGAAGTAATCTTCCTCCCTCAGAAACAGGACACAAAGAGGGGATTTCAGCTTTGGTTGTAGCAAGACGACATCATGCGATGATACAGTATTATTCAGCGTTTGATTGTATGACCGATGTTGCCATGAACTCACGTGGGGTCATTTAAAAAGCTTTAAAAAGTTGAGTTTATTGTTATTGCATTCTTACTTTCATAGCTAAAATATCTCAATGGCAATATTAATTCTTTATACAGAATTCTGTATTAAATACATATTCTCGAAGCAGCTTACATTATATTCATTGTTTGAATGAACCCTCTTACTGATTCTTGTCAGCATGATCTGATGATGTCATGATGGGTGTGTTTGTGTGTCTTTGCTTTTTGTATATTGAGCCTATGGGCTTTGGACCGTCCATTGATTATTCTCCCGATAACACGCTTTGAGCGGATTTCATGCCAGGAACGGTCATAAGCTGAATCGTGGTGTTATCATCTCGTGTTTGTGTGGTCGTCCTTATGTTCGATCCTAATAAGTGTCATGACTTCCAAGTTGCGACCTAACATAACCCCTTTTATTTTACACACATGAACACGTTTGAACTATTAGCTTTAATAATCCATGTAAGAAATTCATCGCCCTCATAATTGATTGACATGCAAAATGACGCAGACATTCATTTTTTATTCGATTCGGATGAACATTTTAGGGTGCCAAGCGTGTACGGGTCTACTTGTTTAGACCAGGGTTTGATATGGGCCACAATTATAAGGTCTTGTGGTTTGCAGTGTGAACATTAGATGAATGCAGAAAAGGAAGAGGATTAGGAAGTGAGGTTATTCACAAAATTGTTCAAACACGCTTTAAAAAGAAGGTAAGAGAGCAGAACAATGGATGCTGTGTGTGACTGGTGCTAACTGCTCTGTCTAACCCTCAGGCGCTGTTCTGCGTTACTGGTTTGATGAGCTGAACTCTGAAAAAGTTCACATTTGGATTGCGTAACAACCATAACATCTATTTTTTTAAAATCATTATCCAAGGAGCACCTTAATGTTGATGCGACTGGGGAAGAAAACTCAATTGGATTCTCTTGATCTAATGAACATGGTCCATATTATATGCATATGGTGTCTGTACCTGGGTCAGTAAGTTTGTGACACAGATGTTTCTTTGACATGTCAATGGACGCACTGTCTGATCTCAGACAAATTATCCTCTTAAATGCAGAATTCAGCACCACATGAGGTTAGAGTTAATGGAGGTCAGAGTATCCTGAGGTCGCCCCCCGTGTGTCTGTCTTGAACTTAATGGCTCAAAGGTGCTCACATGACTGCCTCAGTACAAATTGGGGCTTTTCCCTAGTGTGGACTTGGACGGCCACAGGGTGAAATGAACTTATTTCCCCCTTGAATGTATGGAATTTGCAATGGCCGGCGTAACCTCAGTGACCTTCAATTGAAGAGTATCGGTTGAAAAAGTGCATGCACAATAAAATGTGTTTTTCAGATATGGTTCATGTCCTACCTCAATACTGCTGTTGTTTGTCTCTGTGTCTGTTGTTATCGATTCACTGGGTCATGTCAGGAACTCATATGTGAGACTGAGGCATCTGTGCACCAATACATGGGTCCACAGCACCAACAACCCCATCGATAAAGATGAAGAGAAGCCAGTTATGTTACGGGTGGGTGCTGTTGAAACATTTCAATAAGCATATAAATCGATTGAAACTGATGTTGTCTTTAGCATGTCTCTCATGCACATGTGTATTTGAATTCCCCTCAGATCGGCACGTCGACTGTCAAAGAAGATAAAGAGGCCTTCGCCATCGTGCCAGTCCCCCCTGCTGAGGTCAGGGACCTCGACTTTGCCAACGATGCCAGTAAAGTGCTGGCGTCTATCGCTGGCAAACTGGAGAAGGGCACGATAACTCAGAATGAGAGGAGGTGAGCGGAAAGTCCTGAACTATCGATGTAGTCCCAAAATATACATAATGTTTTTTTTGTTATGTGTACTTTAAAGATATTTTAATTTGGCCATTACATATCCTATACATAAAATATATGTGCATATCGCAGTGGATTGTAATATCGAATGGTTTTAATACTTAAAAATGTATGTATAGTCCAAGTTTATGTATAGTGAACTGTGTGCATGAAGGCATGCACGTGTTCTGACATGTAGATCAGAAAGTGATCAGAAAGAGTGTAAAATATACATTTTAGTTATAATTTTCAGTTTTAAAATTTGTCTTAAAGGCATAGTTCACCCGAAAATGAAAATTCCTCCTCATTTTTCCAAATCAAAAAGCATTATTTTATCACATTTTAAATACAGATATTATTCAGCAGGCACATTTTTTCATGTTACAATCTTTTAGTAAAAACAAAAAAAAATATATAAAAAAATATATATGTTTATATAGTTTGCTGTGTTTTATTTTCTCGTATAATGTAATCAGTGTTACATTAGCTTGATGGTTTTTCTGTTTACCCTTCTCTGCTCTGGTATCTAGATTCAGCGGTTTTATCACACCACACTAAATGTTTTTACACTGACCTCAGTTAACACTTTACTGTTGCATTACTCTGTGTGAAGATTTAGCTCGATTTAGTTAATTCATTCTAGCCTGCTATTTGTTTTCACTGCTGTGAAGAATGTCAAAAATTCCCCCCACTTCAGCAGAAAATAAAGGATTTTGCCTTTTGAGTACCATTAAGCATTCAAGCCGGCTTTATAATCAGCGTGACCTGTTCTGTGTGCAGGTTTGTCACTAAGCTCCTGGAGGACCTCGTGTTTTTCGTGGTGGACATTCCCAACAGCGGACAGGACGTGCTGGAAATCATGGTCAACAAACCCAACCGCGAACGACAGAAGCTCATGCGGGAACAGAACATCCTGAAACAAGTACGGCTTTCTTTAGCGCCACACATTTAACTGGCAGCGTTTCTGAGAGTTGATCTGTGTCCCACATCTCACTTGTGCAGTTTGTGAGTTGAGGTGCTAATATTAACAACTGAAATGCTGTCAGTGTAAATGCTGAATTTATACGTGCCGTTGTGGTTTCACGGCTGAAATTCGCATACAGCAGCCGCATGATGTGTAAAACAGGCTTATGGCTACAGAAACCTGATGTCATCTAGATGTGTTGCTGTTTTGATCTAGACTGTAGATTGCTGTTTGTAGATGTAGTTGCAAATCTCAGTTTGTAAAATTTCTTGGTTACAAAAAGGTGCAGCAAGGTGCACGATGCAATAAATTGCAATATCACTCAATCAGAAGTAAAGTTTTTTTTTTACATGTATATACTGAGATTTTGTTGTGGGCGGAGCTACTTTACAAACGCCACGTATATAGAAACCAAATGATTTATAAAGTCTTGTCGCTCATTGTGGTCACGATTATTTGGAACTAAAAACTCAGATATGCATGAAAGATTGAGCTTTAAAGATACATCGATTTGTATTATTTCTCTACTCTTAGATCTTCAAGTTGCTTCAGGCTCCGTTCACAGACAGCGGCGATGGCCCCATGTTACGCCTGGAGGAGCTGGGTGACCAGAGACATGCCCCGTTCAGACACATCTGCAGGTTGTGTTACCGTGTGCTACGACATTCACAGCAGGACTACAGGAAGAATCAGGTGCTGGTTCAACCCTTGACTTTAGTTTCCAATAATTGCTTTGATAATGTCTTGGGTTTCAGCATTTACACTGATGAAACGTTAAAGTTTACTAAAAAATACTGAAATGCTTTAACCCATGGTTGGGTAAAACATGGACAGATCCAACCGTTGGGTTATAAAAATGTAATGACCCAAAGATGTTTATTTAAAGCAAATAATTTTTAATTAATTTCTTACTATTTTAAATTGGACTTCATTTGGTTGTTCTGAGATACAATCATGAACATCTAGATGTTATCTCAGTCTGCAGACATCGGGGCGACTTCCTGTGGTTTCCAACATGACACATCTCTAATGAACACTTTTTGAATTCTTAAACATGTCATTTTTGAGTTATTTTGAGTTAAAGTAATAAATACAACTTTGTATTAAAGTGAAGTTTTACAATGTGGTTTTTATTTGAGCATTTGAGGCATTAGTTTGTTTCATTTATACAAATATCAAAACAATTGTTCTGCCAGTCATGGGGTAAACTATTAAAAAATTTGTGTTGTAGGATTTAATACCCAAAATGATAATATTGGTTAAAAAAAAAAGGTCATTTGTAAACTTGCAAAACTAAACAAAGGCAGGTAAAACGGTTGACATCATAAAATACCACACATATTTTAACTTGCGCTTGAAGAGAGTACTTAATTTTTTTAGTTAAGGAATATAATATTTGGTTGTGATCACTAACTGATCACTAACTGATTACATAAGAGAATGGGTGACAGGTTAGATATATAAAAAAGCAACATGAATCACTTTGTCGCTTTGTGCTCTGTGTCTAGGAATACATCGCCAAACAGTTCCGCTTCATGCAAAAACAGATCGGCTACGACGTGCTGGCCGAGGACACGATAACGGCCCTCCTCCACAACAACCGCAAACTCTTGGAGAAACACATAACAGCGGCAGAAATTGACACGTTTGTCAGCCTTGTGAGGAAAAATCGTGAACCAAGGTGGGAGGGAAAGCACTGCAGACACAAAGATTGTTTGTGTTGTATCTGAATGTTTGAGAGCTTATGTAAGTATAGCTTATGTAGATAGAGAGATAGATGGGTGTATGGATAGCTTGATAGTTAGATGATAGACAGACACATTGATGGATTGACTGATAGACAGATCAAAAACTGATGTGATTTAATGTGCCGTGTGTGTGTTCAGGTTTCTGGATTACCTGTCCGATCTGTGTGTGTCCATGAATAAATCCATTCCTGTGACTCAGGAGCTCATCTGTAATGCAGTGTTGAACCTCGCCAACGCTGACATCCTTATAGAGACAAAGTGAGAACATTTTTTCCCTCTTTCCTGTCTCCTGTCTGAATAAAAATGTATTCAAACGACTGGGTTCACTTCAAAGATCAGCTGCATACACATGCAGGATGTTTTGATTCTTAAAAATCCATTCGAAGTTACACTTTTGAATGAACTCTCATTCAATTATCTCCATCTCTCTTTCTTTTCCCTTTGCCTTTCATGCACTCTCGCTCACTCTCTGACTATTGTTTCAGGCTGGTGTTGTCTCGGTTCGAGGTGGAGTCAGGAGAAGGTCCTGTGGAGTCAGAGGAGGATGAAGAAGAGGTATGGTTGTTTTGGAAGGACAACAGTAAGGAGATCAGGAGTAAGAGCGTCAGGGAGCTGGCTCAAGATGCCAAAGAAGGCCAGAAAGAGGACCAGGAAGTAATTAGCTACTACAGGTCAGCCAACAACCAGGGGTCAAAGTTTATCAGTGCAAAGCCAATGAATTACAAAACTGACTGGATGATTGTAAATATTTTTAATTACGTGTCTACCACTATATTTACGATTTTACATCATCATTTTCTTAAAACCAAAGACATCAGTTCTTTTCATAATGCAGACTTCTTGACTTCCTTTCCAGATGTCAGTTGAACCTGTTTGCACGGATGTGTTTGGACCGCCAATATCTGGCAATTGAGAAGATATCAGGTCAGCTGGATGTGGATCTGATCCTACGCTGTATGTCAGATGAAGACCTGCCCTACGACCTCCGTGCCTCTTTCTGCCGGCTCATGCTTCACATGCATGTGGACCGTGATCCACAGGAGCAGGTCATGCCTGTGAAATACGCCAGGCTGTGGTCTGAGATCCCATCCAAAATTGCCATTGATGAGTATGTTGAAATTTTGTGATAAGATCTTATATAACAAAATGTTTTTGTCAAACAAACACACTTGGTTTATTTCATGATTTTTTTGGTTTTAGTTATGATAATGATGAAACCACCAGAGATGAGATAAAGGAACGCTTCGCGCTCACTATGGATTTTGTGGAAAACTACCTCAGAGATGTTGTTTGTCAAAATGTTCCTTTCTCCGACAAAGAGAAAAATAAGCTCACTTTTGAGGTAAGCCATATGTCCAGCTAGCCGAAGCGTAAGGAATGTGGGCTGTTTTGGACACGACTAATACTTTCTTTGTTTTTCAGGTTGTAAATTTAGCGAGAAACCTCATTTACTTCGGCTTTTACAACTTTAGCGATTTGTTGCGTTTGACGAAGATCCTACTGGCCATTTTGGACTGTGTTCACGTCAGCACCATCTATCCTATCAACAAAATGGAAAAAGAGGATGAATCCAAAAGTAACCGATTGATTAAAGTTTTGACTCTTCAACATCCATTGTCGTCCTTGCAATGACACTCCTAGAAAACAATCCCTAACCATATCCAGAGAATTAGTGGATATAGTAGATTTCTTTGCATAAACCAAACCTGTAACCAACCCTAAAATGTGATGGGTTAATAGTAATGTAGTTGATTTTTAATACCTCTGTGTGGTTTTCAGGTAGCAATGTTATGAGATCCATCCATGGTGTTGGGGAGTTGATGACCCAGGTGGTGCTAAGAGGTGGAGGGTTCTTACCCACAACCCCTGCGGCCCCCCCAGACGGTGATGTAGTTAAGACTCAGACAGAACCAGAAAAAGAAGACATTATGGTGATGGACACCAAGCTAAAGATCATAGAGATCCTACAGGTTATTAGAAACCCATCATACCCATTTCAAGTTTTGGTAGAAGTAAATGAGGGATGCTGTTGTCATACTGACCATATAGAGCAAGTGTTGACCTACTTTAAAGACCACTGTGGTTTTGTGTTGTGCAGTTTATTTTGAATGTACGACTGGACTACAGGATATCCTGCCTGCTATGTATCTTTAAGCGAGAGTTTGATGAAAGCAACTTGCAAACAGACGCAATGCCAGCGCCAAATACAGACGGGCCTAATAATATTCCAGGTGAGTCTCCACTCAGTCACTATTGTTCCTATTGCTTTTGCACTATTGCTAGAGATTAGTTTTGTGGGTTTTGCAGCTCTGGACTTTGAGAAAATTGAGCAACAGGCAGAAGGAATCTTTGGCGGAAGGTGAGTTTTAAAAACGTGAGACGTTTTACAAGGTTATGCAAGCATGTAACGATATGTCTGAACTCAGCGAGGAGAACTCGCCTCTGGATCTTGATGATCATGGCGGAAGAACGTTTTTGAGGGTTCTGCTGCACCTCACCATGCACGACTATCCTCCACTTGTGTCTGGAGCATTGCATCTTCTCTTCAGACACTTCAGTCAGAGGCAGGAAGTGCTCATGGCATTCAAACAGGTACCCAACACATGTAAAAAAAAAAAAATTGTTTATGTTTCATTTACATTTTTATTAATGTCTGTGTTTTTGGGGGACTAAAGGTTCAGCTTCTCGTCACCAGTCAGGATGTTGACAACTACAAACAGATCAAATCGGACCTGGACCAGCTGAGATCTAATGTGGAAAAGTCTGAGCTCTGGGTGTACAAGCGACAAGGGGACGACATGGATGGAGGGGACGGACTTCCTGCTGAATCTGACCATAAAAAGAAGGTAGATATATTTATCATTTAGGATCAACAACACAGGCATTGCTCTAAACCATTATGTCTACCGAAAAACGATTAACTAGATTTTTACATTTTGTAAAGACGGTTTGTTCGTTGTAGATCTTGCGACCGCGCAGAATTGTTACGAGATTTTTTTGGCATATATATAATCATCCGCCAGATCTCTCCATAACCTGCTACTCGCCTTGATGTGTCATTTATGTAGCAGCACCTAGAATAAGAATAAAAGAAATTATGTATAATGATATATAACATTATAAATCTATATACTTTGTAGGGATGACTTTGAACTAGTCACAATGATCCTTTTGTCTGTCTGCTCCACATGTAGAGAGACTCCAGTTCGGACAAAAAGAAGTCGGATGGAAATGCCAGCGACAACTACAGAGATGTCAAGGAGGTAAAGGGATTTTTTTACTACATTCACATGAACATTTAGCTTGTCTACAGCAGAGATTTAATAGTGAAATCATGGATGTGCCAGTTTAATAATTTTTCATCTCTTGGACATTTAGATCCTCCTGCGTCTAAGTAGACTGTGTGTCCAGGAAGGACCGTCGGGGAAGAAGAGTAAAAAACAGCAGCAGAGGCTCCTGAGGAATATGGGAGCTCATTCTGTGGTCCTAGAGCTTCTTCAGATTCCTTATGAGAAGGTCCAGACTTACATACTTTACAAATGTATTGCAGTGAAGTATAACATTTGTTTTTATTGTTACAAGTGACAAGGGTTGAACAAAGCAATGTGTGTAATTTCTGCACTTCTAGTGTCACCAGATAGAATTGCAATAATAGAAATTACTATTAGCAGTTTAGGTTATAATAGCAGTGAATTTAATAGACTTAATCACCTTTCATCACCACAGCAGTAACCTCGAGAACGCCTGCATAACAGGAACTCCTGAGTTACAACATAACACAACATAACATGCTAACAAATCTCCACCTTGGCTTGTTTTGGTTAAAAACACATTAAATAATGTTTAATTTAGACATTTACTTTCCCCGAGTCCTATGCAAAGCATGCTGGATACTGGAAATCCCCTGACCAGTTTCAGTCTTAAACAGGAACGTGAAATTGAGCTTTGATTTAAAACAAGTTAGTTAAATGAAACCAACAAGTCATTTTATATTAGGCTTAATTTAAATTACAATGAACAAAACGGTTATTGGGTCAGATTTTGTATAAACATTCTTTAAAGATTTAACATCCCATGCATGTATTAGTGTGGTCTTAAGCGTGTTTGGTAATGAGAAATTCGATATATTTTGCCACGGCAGGGTGAGGATGTCCGCATGCAGGAGATCATGAAATTGGCACACGAGTTTCTTCAGAACTTCTGCGCAGGCAACCAGCAGAACCAAGCCCTGCTTCACAAACACATCAACCTGTTCCTGAACCCTGGGGTGAGCATCTCGCAGTCATACGGCACCTGCAGATGTTCTGTTTTATCACAGAGTGTTTCATTTTTCAGTTTCCATATTACTTCATGGCAATTCATAATTCTTCATTATGACAGGACCTATTGTGCTCTCAGTTATGAGGTTTTGATATGGATGCCATATTTGACTTGATATAAATGTGTGAACTTGAGTATCGATTGTCCAGCTGACCAAAATACTAATTTTGTCAACCGGATTTAACAACCTTTCATGTGTGAAGAGTACTACAGGGTTATCGGTAGCTGATGAAATTAGCCACAAAAAAAACAGTTCTTTTTGTTTTTTTGATCTGTGTAGATCTTGGAGGCCATCACCATGCAGCACATATTCATGAATAACTTTCAGCTGTGCAGTGAGATGAACGAGCGTGTGGTCCAGCACTTCGTTCATTGCATCGAGACCCACGGCAGGCACGTGCAGTACCTGAAGTTCCTGCAGACCATTGTGAAAGCGGAGAACAAATTTATCAAGAAATGCCAGGATATCGTCATGGCAGAGGTAGATATTTATATAAGTTTATTTCTGGTATCGCCCAAGATTTTTAATCCTCCTTTATCTTTCTGCAGTTGGTCAACTCTGGGGAGGATGTTTTGGTCTTTTATAACGACCGAGCATCCTTTCAGACTCTCGTCAAGATGATGCGCTCCGAGCGTGAACGTATGGATGAGAACAGCCCCCTCATGTACCACATCCACCTGGTGGAGCTGCTGGCTGTCTGCACGGAGGGCAAAAATGTCTACACTGAGATCAAGTGTAACTCACTGCTGCCTCTGGATGATATCGTCCGGGTGGTCACACACCAAGACTGCATCCCTGAGGTCTGTGCTTTTCAGAATGATGTCATACGTGTATAAAGTTGAATCTAACCTGTGTTCTTGATATGAATCGTGTCTTTATTTTAGGTGAAAATCGCCTACATCAACTTCCTGAACCACTGCTATGTGGACACCGAGGTGGAGATGAAGGAGATCTACACAAGCAACCACATGTGGAAGCTCTTTGAAAACTTTCTGGTTGACATATGCAGGGTAATGAAATATGAATCAGGGATTTTTTATGGAAATGAATCATTTAGATGTATCAATAGCAAACATTGTGGCACTCATGTTTTTGTTGGTTATGTATCTTGACTACACGTCTTCAGTTGGTATGAGTTTTTTTGTTTTGGCGCAGGAAATTGGTGACTGTACTTACCGAAAAAAATGACTCAAGCCAACACCAAGCCCTCTGTCTCTCTTTTTTTAATTGTATTGCAACCCAGGTTTGCAACAATACAAGCGACCGCAAACATGCTGACACGATGTTAGAGGGCTATGTGACGGAAACCGTGATGAGCATTGTGACGACGTTTTTCAGCTCCCCCTTCTCCGACCAGAGCACTAGTTTACAGGTAATGACCTCAATAAACAAAGCCGTACATCCTGCACCCTGAATCAGGGCGGGGTAATATATTCATGATTTAGTCGGCGATAAAAAAAAAAAGTGTTTTTGTAGAATTTATTTGATCAAAAATTTTAAGACGGTTTGTTTGTTTTTGTTTGTGAATAAATTGTGGAAAACTAGATTTATTTTGCAAAAATATTAATATTGAATATTAATGAATATAAAGGAATTGAATTTTAAGGTATGAGCATAAAAGGGTTGCTCTGGTGAGATGCAAGTGATGCTTTGTTACACACCAGATACATCTTTCAGTTTCAATCGCCAACTTTTGCCAACATTTACCATTTAAATTTTCGGTTTCCATTGCGGTTTGAATTCTTAGAAATAACTTTTTTTTAAATCTTATTTCTTTGAACATCTCTGCCGCAATCACGTTGAATAATTTTTGGTACTTTGGAAATAAAACCTGCTGGTTAATATCTCAACCCTTTCTCATGCACAGGTGGCGTGTCATATGTACGTAAGTATCTGTGCAGTAAATGCCTCTCCTCTCTCTCACACCCCCACTTCTCCCCACTGCCCGTGGTTCAGACCAGTAGACATTCAGATGGTTTAATCACACTTGGCGGGTTTCTGAAGAATCAGTCTGACCATGAAGACTGACTCACGGGTCCGAGCTTTCCAAGAACTCTTCTCTTACGGTTGCACATTTCCCACAACTCCCATTTCACAACTTGAGGAACACAACCGTGGTTGATCTAGTTTGCTGATAATTCATAAGTCTGTGCATTTGTGTGTGTTTGGGTTGGTGGCTGTGTAGATAGTGTAGTTTTTCTTAGAAATCCCTTTTTTCCCCCATTGATGTTGTGGTAGCAACAGCTCACAATGGCCCGTCTTGGCATACGGTCCATTTAATTTTGCATTGGTAGTTAATCCGAACCTTTACAGTGGTAATGAACCTTTGCATTGATAATAAATCTGCTTGTTGATTTTATGTAGGCATATCTCCCTGCAGATAAAAATCACTTCGGTCAGATGAATATAACTATTTATAATATATCTGCTGGTAGTGATGCTTGGTATGATTAAAACATTAGTTTTCATAATAGTATCTGGTAAAAGTACTTTCAAACAGCCAACATAATAGGCATGCTAATAACAACTAGTTAATAGTGAGAATTGGCCCCTATACTGAAGCATTACCAAAATAACTAATGACATGCAAGATGCGTGCACCTTTTGACTCAAACAGAGAAGGAGATAGAGAGGCAGCTTTAATAAATATGAGTTGTGAATTTTTGTCTCAGAAATAAAGCACTTTAATTGCAATATAAAGCTTGATTATAGGTAGAATTTGATTTGTGGTTTGATTTTTCATTTGATTATTATTTATGAATTATTAATTTCATAAATAGGGTAATAAATAAACATATTCGCATTAAGACATTTAAAAGTGACTTGTGCAATGTTGCAGCACCAAATAGTACTTAAAAAAATAATGATTTTTAACTGTTTTAAACACTCTTACCCCAAACACACACCATTGTTAATGTTTCACTTAATATTACACTATATTACAAAGTGATAAACAAAACATACATTTTTGAGGAGCATACTCTCATAATGCACTTCAAATGTAAGAATGTGTTGTATGTAAACCCTCAAACACAATACGTTCTTTCCTGGAAATGTTGCCTAATGACAGCTTCCTCTTCTAATCTGTCATGTCTCTGTTTGTTGTGACAGGCCTCGCTTTTGGGCAAAATAACTGAGGTACCTCTGTGTAATGACTTCACTGTGGTTGCACATGGAATGTGGTGATGTAGTGTGGGTTAGACACATCTCTAGTAAGCCTGTTTGAGCGGGAAACATCATCACACTTAGGTTTTTTTAATTGATGAATATACCCCTCAGGCGCACTAGATTTTGTCTAGACGGTGTTTCGAGCCCGTCTCACCAATGTAGCGTGGTAAAGTTGTCACCCTTTAGTTTTACACATAATGTTTGTGTGTGTTTGGCTTTCACGCTCTGTGTTAATGGGTTTATGTGTGTGTTGGTAATAATATTTTGAAGGTGTTATTGCCACACAGTCTTCTGTATGCGTTTTCACCAAAACAGCAAAAATGGGTGTAAAAAGTTGGGTGTTTATTATTATTATTATTATTTTTGTTTGTTTCTGAACTCTACATATAACAAGTCTTATTTCTCAGTTTGTAAAATGGAAGTTTGTGCGGAAAGGCATTGCACCAACATGCAACTTGAAAACCCCACTGCCTCATGCATGACCACAAGACTTAAACATTAAACATCTTATCATTAATCTAGTTTTTTATCAACCTCCGTGCAGATCTTATACGTTTTCTCATTTCCTGCTGTGACCATGTAAAGGTGGTAAACAACTTTTGCATAAGTAAATTGGTCACAGCGCTTACAGTTTCTACCCAATACAATATTCCAGACCTTGGTATCACTTAAAAGATGTATATTTGTTATAGTAACTAAACACTAAAGATCTCCAGGTTTAGCTTATTTAACATGTTTTGATTTAAATAATTTTGTCCTTAAGGCCATCTTGGAAGTTTGATTGAGAATAGTATAACATATTACTGTAATGAAATATAAACTACATATTTCTACTTAAACTGTCTAAAAATTCTTGCCTCTTCAACTTCCACTGTAAGTAGGGATGCATCAACATTTAATCAGAAAATGGCTTTATCTGTTTTTGGCCTAAAGAACAAAGGCTGAAAAAAAATACATTTAATTCTGTCTGAACTGAATAAAGAATAATATATTTAGTATTGTTTTAATATAGTTTGTCACCTTGGAATTATTAGGTTCTATTTGCATTCTGAGCATCTTTGAGATTTTGAGCTTTAAAAAATTTTCATTGACTTTGTAGATAAAATCTAAAATGTTTTATACAAAAGGTCCAAAAATGTACACAACGTAAAGAAAAAAACATCATATGTCAGTACATTGTCACAGAATAAGCAACTCACAGAAACTCAGTTTTGACAAAAATGTCAGATAGAATTGTTTAATTCCAAGGTGTTTAATTCAAAGTTTATAACTTTTTTGTGTTTTAAAAGTGTAATATCAATACAATTATACAAAAAATAATGTAAAAATTAAATTCATTTGGTGTCTGTTTCTTTTTTGGGGGTAATTGAGGGTACAGATGCAGTTTTTAAGTTTAACATTTTTTTCTGTAGATATACTTTTCCATTGACAATGGACACTCTAAAAATGCAAACAACATTAAGAAACATGACTTTTCTTACTTTTCTTTTCTCATTAGTTACTACTGATAATTATTGATAATCTGATTTTTCGTTTTGTATTTTTCTATTTCCCTTTATCATCATTTCAACCTTTGTGTCGTCTCTCCAGACCCGTCAGCCCGTGTTTGTTCAGCTGCTTCAGGGGGTTTTCAGAGTGTATCACTGTAACTGGCTTGTCCCGGCTCAGAAAGCGTCAGTGGAGAGCTGTATTAAAGTTCTGTCTGATGTGGGTGAGTATCTCATGCCATGTCAACTTTCCATGAGTTGACCAACAATTACAAATCATCAGTGTAGTCATATAAAAATTGCAATATAGTCATGTTCACACGACATGTGTCAATGCTTCTCTGTACGTCACCATCTATTATTTCATTGTCCTCGATAATGATTGTATAAGCTTTTGTGTATTCAGTGCATTATGTAACAGCACCATTCTTAACCTTTAAATACTTTTTTTCACACAGTGTAAAAATAACCTTGAGTTCGTGTGTGAATAAGCGAAGTCCAAATAATAACATCCCTATTTAAATTTGTATTAAATTCTGAATGTAGACTTTAAGAGTATATTGAGTGCACAATAGAAATATAATAAATGCATTTTCCATCTTGTTAAGCCAAAAGCAGAGCGATTGCCATCCCAGTGGATCTGGACAGCCAGGTGAACAACCTGTTCGTGAAATCCAACAATGTAGTACAGAAGACCATCCTCAATTGGAGATTGTCGGCCCGCAACGCCTCCAGAAGAGACTCAATGCTCACGACCTCGAAAGATTACAGGAACATCATTGAAAGGCTGCAGGTGAGGAGTCTTCGGAGAGCGGCCAATGACATCAAGTTAATGGATCATGTCAGTGCCAATAGCCTTGTGCTTAGTGCGCCGACATATAGCGCCAGTGCGCTCACGACGACCCGGGTTTGAGTCCCATCTCTGAGGTCCTTTGCCGGTCCAGCTCCCTTGTCTCTGCCCAACACTTTCCTGTCTACTTTCCTATACCATTAAAGGCATGAAAAAGCCCCTTAAATATAACTTAAAACGAAAAAAACAAAATGTTAATGGATCATTAGCATTAGGTGACGCAAAACAACATGGACACACAAATAGCAATGAATTCTTCGGAGGCGGGAGGGGATCGGTGAGGCATGTTTCAGGAATTCACATGCAACGGTATGGAAAAGTGAGTCAGGGTGAGGTGTAATTCTTGGGAAATTTAGTGCGGCTGTATTTGATAGTGATCTATTAATAGCTGTATTACAAGATACCATAAGAACAGATACAGCAGAAACAGCATTTGATTTTAAGTGTTGAAATATTAAGAAAAGATGTCAGCTCATTAAAAATCGTTGTACGCCGAAACGTGCATTTCCTCTTTTACTGCTTTCACATGGCAGTTAGAAGACGGATAGGGGTGTGGACAGAGGTCAACATCTGGGGGAGTCAAGTCGTCTGGGGTGGGGGGGTGAGTTAGCAAGTTGCGGTAAACCACGGATTCATTACATCTGTCTCCGCCCCTGAGAAGAAGTGGCGTGACGTGACTCATCTGGTGTTTGTACGGCTCATGTGTCGGATATGTGCTTCAGTTTATGCACATTAATGGCTGCGTTTAATAAAGTGAAAATGTTAAGATGTGTGCGTAGGGTATCACATCTGCCAGGGGACATTCACTGCCTGTATTTCTTAATAATTATTGAAAATAATGTGGTATTGATTAGAATGTGTAAAGAAAATAATTTGGCTGGTCATCACGGCATCAAACCTGAAAGCATCCAATTGATCCACCATATCTTGGTATCACTATGCAGGGTGATAAAGTGTAGTTTCTCGTTGCCAAAGTAATGTGAGTTTGTGCTGTTTGTGTGTGTGTTTGATAGGACATTGTGTCTGCTCTGGAAGACCGGTTGCGACCGCTGGTTCAAGCTGAGCTCTCCGTATTGGTGGATGTTCTGCATCGGCCGGAACTGCTCTTCCCGGAAAACACAGACGCTCGACAGAAATGTGAGAGCGGTGGATTCATCTCCAAGTGCGTTTTCTCTTGAATCCTACACACACCAATATCTCCAGATTACACAGAAACCAGTGGCATAACATGACTTTGTATTAGCTGTTGACACATCCCGATCTTTCGGAAATTTTGAACTTGTTTTATGAGGTGGAAAATTCATTTGAATTTGTACTTGGGATGCACCGATATGTAAATAATGGCCAATAATGATAACTGATCAATCTTTAACAATGGAAGCCGATAACCGATATATTGGCCAATATTAGGATTATTTTAAAACATTTACTACAGAAAACAAGGTAACATTTAGTTCTCTTTTTTCCAAAAATCATGTACCAAGCTTACTTTACACTAGTAAAAGATTCTTTAAACTTTTCTGGTATAATGTTTATTTAATAAACAAATTATAGATGTTCTTCTAGTGCAACCCAGAAAAGTCTCATTAGCTACAAGTCTAACAGGTCTAAAGACAGAAATCATTCAACCAGAGGAAATTAATAAGTTATCAGTTTTAAAATATAGGCCAAATTGTATTATTGGGCTGATACCGATAACATTAAAAATGACAATTTATCTGCCGATACCTATTTGGCCGATAATATATTGTACATCCTTATTTTGTACATTGCATCGTTACAATTTCCTGTGAGATCATGTTGGGTGACATCACTGAGTTTATTGGTGTGACCAAGTGCTCATGCAGAAGAGAAACATTTCCCCAGTGTTACAGGGTTAGTGTTTTTAAGTCATTTCACAGATGCTTTTATCCAGAGATCTCACCATGTGGGGTTTGACCTAACAGCCTTTTGGTTTCCTGTCCAGATCTTTAACTTTAAAACATCACAGTTCTGCTTTAAGCACTTTTCTGTCAGGCTTCTGTTTAAGTGCACATTTTGACAAAATAATATTAGAACATGTAATTCAATGCATGTTGCCAGACCTAAAGGTGCTGTGTGTGATATTTAGGAGGATGTATTGACAGAAATGCAATCTAATATACATAACTAAGTCTTCAGAGGTGTAAAAAACCCTCAGAATTTGTTATTTCTATCTACATACACCACGGGTCCCCTTACATGGAATTTGTCAGGTTGTTTCTACAGTATCCCTAAATGGACAAACTGCTCTACAGAGCACGTTTAGTAAATATATTATTTCCTTTGGCAAAGAAGCGAAAACGTGACGACATCTTTTTCCTGTATCAGCCACCGTAGTGCTTCGAAAGGGAGGGGGGAACGGCAGAGTTTTTTTATTAAACGCAAAAGTCCAGAATATCCAGATGGCTTTTTTTTTTCAAAATGAAGACCTGTTGAGCACAAGTAATTTTCAATTTCGGTTTGTTTCTTCAACAACTTTCTTCTGTGGCTTCAGAAGACTTGCTATAGGTTCCCAAAATGCTCTTTCAGCAACATATCTCCCCCCGTTTTCATTTAAAAGCGAAAGTAAGTCATGCAGGACAGTGAGTAAATGAAGATGAACTATCCTACCATAAGAGAGAGAGAGAGATATTATCACATTTCCTGCAAACACGGTTATATTATGCAATCAAGGTGAGACGTCTTTGTCAACAGGTGTGTATACCTGTGCCATGAGAGACTCCGGCCAGACTGAGAGCTGCAAAACGGATTATTTGTGTGGCCGTCTGTGTTTGTTTGCGTGCAAACCAAGTTCTTGTGCCAGTAATCCTCATGTGCCGGATAAGCTGATTCACAAAAGTAGTTATATTACAACGTTAGCTTCAATTCAAGAAGACTGAAACAGTCTCACACGTGTCATACTATACACAATATACTTCAATGTTAGTCACTGTCGCTCTGTGTATTGCTGTCGTAGAAGGACAAAAACTAAGATTAATATGGAAAAGGTTCAGTTTAATTCTTTTTTTTTTTTATTTTTTTTTTTATTTTTTTAGTTGTGTGGCGTTTGAAATCCATTACCAACATTGACGTATAGTATTTTTTCTTGTGTATTGACAGTTTATTTTTGGGTGACCTGTTTTTTTAAGTGCCTTTTGCAGCCTGATTTTTAATTCAATTTTTTTATAAATGCATTCTCAAAAACATCTGTTTTTACATTTAACCATTAGTCCATGCCTCCCTAGTTATTATAATTATGTTTTTCACTTTCAGATTAATAAAACACACTAAACAACTTTTAGAAGAGAATGAGGAGCGTTTGTGTATAAAAGTTCTGCAGACGCTTCGAGAAATGATGACGAAAGACCGCGGCTATGGGGAAAAGGTAACACACACACACACACACACACACACACACACACACACACACACACACACACACACACACACAACTAGCTTTTAAAATAAGCTAATAAATATCAATGAATCTTCAGGAATCCCTCTGTGTGTATTATATTTAGCCATATGACCCATAACAAGTCCAAAACCGGGCCACCAGAAGTACCACCCAGTGTTTCAATATACCATGTGACACAGATGACATGTTATTTTTATTAGTCTATTGGGTTGTATATACGTAATTACACGCACATGTCCACACACATCTGTTCATGAGTCATATTCTTTTGACACCTGAAAACATGCACATTTTCCTCATGTGGGTTTTCATTCATTTGTTAAAGCTTAACCAGCATGTACTAAATATATTAACATCTAATTAATATCACAACCATATATGAACACCCAAAACTTTTTACCCATATCAGTATTAAATCCCTGCTTTATTAATAAATGACTGATCTTGGTTGCATCTATGGGTATTTCTTCAACTTTGGGCATTTTTACGTTGTGGAGTTGAAAACCCAACTTTTTCCTTTTTTATGCATTATATAAAAAACTTTTCCTAGAGACTTTTTACCATGTCTTTATTATTAATTTTTGCTTTTTCTGAATGCATTTAATGTCTAAATTTTATTATTTAAAGTCCCAGACCCAAATTTAAAGCTACAATACATTGCTGTCCTTTATATTGGTCACATATTTGGTTTTTGACTCTACTCTAACTCTACCCATAAAAAAATATTGTAAACTACATGTGAACTTTGACACATTATGTGATGATTTTAAAAAATTGAATTTTTTTCCCCAATTTCCTGAAAAACAGTGACTTTGGAGATACAAGGTTTCGAAATGACAGCGCTGATTAGCATTTTCATGATGTACATATACATCCAGTGATGTATCGATGAGCACTGTTTGGTATTGCTATCTGACAAATTACATAAAGGTGTTTTTATTTTAAGTATGATTACTTTTGTAAAGCCAAAGGGCTGAAAGTGAGCATTGTTGAAGAAACAACCCAACTTTGTAACGGTTTCATAGATAGGGACCAGTGCTTCTAAACAATGCTAATAATAAACCTGCGTTGTGTGACTAACTGTTTGGCATTTGTTTAAGCGTTACTGGTTACTTCCCTCACAACACTAACTCTGCTGTATGCTCTTCTTTTCCAGTTAATTGCCTTTGATGATGAGCTGGATGTTGCTGAGGTTGTTTCATTTATTTTGAGTTTTGCCGTTGTTTAGTTTGGCTTCCCGCTCGCGCTGCTGTAGCTGCCCTACTTAAAATTTGCTTTTTAGCTAGTATCTGTCAACCACAAACCGACCATCTTGTTTCTCTGTCCGTGTGTTGAGGATGTGTGTAGTTGACCTCACCTGACAGTTTCAGTGTGTGATAGTATGTGTGCACGCACGTGTTTTACCGCCGGACTTGTTTTAGAGAATGTGTGTGCACCATCTTTGCTCATACTTTCACATTAGCTGGCGAGAACAGAGCAACAGTAACTGGATCACAGGTCACACCATATGTTTACTTCCAGTTGTGCTTTCAGAAAGGGCTCATCTCTAAGAAACTACAATGTCTCAGTCCAGCAGTTTGTTGGTGTCGTTCTACAGTAGCAAAATACACAACACTGTAAGCCAAAGTTATGTAATGTAAAAACTAAGAATTGAAACGCTCCCTTAAAATTTGCATGAATTATTATTAATTAAAAATGTCTTTTTCAGCCATTACATTCTTGTCGGAGCAACAAAACATTTTCCCATCCTAAAAATTATCCATTAAAGGAACAGTTCACCCAAAAATAAAAAATTCTGTCTTTATTTATTCACCCTCAAGTTGTTTCAAATCTGTATAAATGATATTTGGACGAATGCTTGTAACCAAACAGTTCTTGGCCACCATTGACTACCATAGTAAGAAAAATTACTTTATAAATGTCTTTGTTCTGTTGAACACAAAAGGAGATATTTTGAAGAATGTGGGAAAGCAAACAGTTTTAGGGCACTGTTGAATATCATTGTAATTTTTCCACTGTGGTAGTCAGTGGTGACCAGGAACTGTTTGGTTACAAGTGTTCTTCCAAATATCTTTCTCTGGGTCATCACAACAAAATGTATACAAATTTAGAACAACCTGAGGGTGAGGAAATGAAGACAGAATTTTTATTTTCGGGTGAACTGTCCCTTTAACAATACAAGCAATTTAATTTGACATTTTTCTGTTGAACTTTATTGGCACAACACGCAATTAACACACAAACCTCATGGGGACCGTATGAGTGCTTGTGATGCAGCAAACACAATGATGTTAAAGGAAACGTATGTTTTAAGCTTTTTGTCTTGACGCTCAAGAAAACTCTAAAATTGTTTTTTGATGGAGATGCTTAGCATTTGCTAGGAAAATCTTGAAATTATTTTCCTGTAAGATTAACCCCCTTTATCTGAGAAGTGGTTGTGTACCTCTAAGCCAAGCGTCTGTGTTAGCCATTTAGTTGATGTTAAAGTTAATGTTATGTTCATTCTGTAACTGTAGTCACTACAGTGAGTTTGTGAGTTTTAAGGATGAAATGCACACATTACAGGAAGAGGAGTGTGAAATGACAGTGTGTTGATGATAGTATGTCAGTTTAACCTTTGACTTGATAATTATTTTTTTTTAGTTTAAAAGGTGTGAGTTTCTGGGTGTTTAGGTGTTAAATTAGGGTCAACAGAAACATGTCACTTACAAGATGAACTCATACCCTGCTCCTGAGAAACAATGCGACCTGTATTTTTACTAGCAAATATCAACCTGGGTTCACCAGAATTTAAGCTCTATCAATCCCAGAATGTAATCCAAACACAAAAATAGTTAAAGGCCTGTATAGATACTCTAACTGTAATGCAGATAACAAAAGCATTTTACAGGGAAAGAAGAATGCAAGCGCTTTACCAAAAGTACAATCTTCACGTTTTATAGCTGCTCTTACAGCGATGAGTCAAAGTGATTTTCGTGTTCTATGACATGAAGTGCATTCAACCGAGCTTCTAGTGTGAATTTATTTCTGCATGTAAAGGTGACAACATCAGCTGGAATCACTGATCTATATAATGACTGGATAGCTCATAGAACGCTAAGCCAACGGCAGGACGTGAAGCCATCGGAAGTGATCGCGCCGCCATATTGGTATTCTCAACGGACAGACGGCGTCATTGACTTACAGTCAAAATAACGGTCTAACATATCATATTTTGCAGCATTGCGGGTGCAGTTATTAGTTTACATGTATGTTTAATTACTTGTTACTTCTGATGTTTTTTTCTAGTGTTTATGTTTATTTCAGGTAGAATAGTGATGACTGATGCACACTGTCTTAATGGCACATGTGTAAACGTGTAGAAATAAAGCTTTGTGACACATGTGTAAACGTGTAGAAATAAAGCTTTGTGACACTAAGAATATATACAGTATGTATTTAGATTTCAGATTGAGCACATATTTCATATGTTGAGGTGTCTCATCCGTGATAATGTAAGATACTGAAATTAAGATTAATGTAACTCACTCAATATCCAATAAGATGGAAAAATTCTCGACTTTAAATAATAACCATTTACATGCTTAAGACATTGTAAACATGTACTGGAATACTATAAATACAAAAGCAGTGAAGGTAAGGTACCATTTGATTATAAATATGTGACAACTCCCTATTCATTTAATAGAATGTTTGGGCATACCAACATGGTGGCGCGGTGGCTTCAGTGTAATGACATCATGAGCTATCCAGTCATTATATAGATCAGTGGCTGGAATACATCAAGCACAGTGTATGCCTCCTGCACGAGATGTATTTTATCGTTTGATGTTACCTTCTAAACAAGATTAGTCCGTTATAGACGTTTAACCAAAAGTTAATTGGTTTAGGCTCCATTGACTTACTAAAAATATTTAAAAAGGAGTGATTCTACCAAAAATGTAAATTCTGTTCAGATGTTTCAAACCCATGTGACTTTGATTCTACAGTTGAACACAAAAGGAGAAATTATAAATGTTTGTTTCTGCTCTTTCATGTTTGGTTATGAAACTAATCCTGTTTAGTGTTGTTGATGGCAACTCTGTTTGAATGGCTTAAAACGTGTTTGTGAATTAGATTTGAGCGCTACAGCAGAAGGGAATACAGTATGATCAAATTTTCTACGCAATATCTTAATCTTAAGGCATTCTTTACATTTTCTGTTTTGTGTTCCACAGACGAAAGTCACACTGGTTTGGGACAAAAACATGAGGGTAAGAAAATAAAGACAGAATTTGGTCAAATTGTTCCTTTGTAACCCTTTCAAACTTGTTTCCGTCACGTTCTTGCTAATATGTATATCAGTTAGACACAGTGCCAAATAGATGCTCAGTCTGAGCTCTTGCCTGCAGGTTAGTGTCTCTCTTTGTCTCTTTTTTCTACGTTTTTACTTCCTTCCTATTTTCAATTTCAAAACATAACCACACATCTGGTTTTGTCAGACTCCTTCACATGTTACCCTTAGAGTATAGCATAATCTCTTTCCCTGCACATGTATAGACAGACCATCCATGGCCCTGTACTCATATAACCTGTTACAGCTCGCACTCTCTCCCTCTCTGTCCATCTGTATTATATAAGAGAATCTCTCTCTCTCTTTCTCTCTGTGTGTGTGTAAGTGGCCGGGCTGCAGTGTGATCCTGCATGTGTGATGTAAGCGTGATGGGGAGTATTATGGCTTGATGTGTCTGCGCACTGCTGAATGAAGGTTATATAATGGCGAGGTATTCACTACAGGAGAGAAAGGGAACGTGTATGTGCGTGCGAGCGCATGCGTTTATGCGCGTGTCCTTCAATGGACTTTGCCAGCCGCTCACGGTTGTGTACATCTGTCTCTGTCTCTCTCTTGCTCGCTCGCTCATTGACTCATGTATGCCTGATTCTTTGTAGTCCATTTTTTTGATAGCTTCATGCATAATAAAATGAGCAAAAATATAGATAAACATAAATGGGTCATATTATAGCTGTCTTTGATGTCTCTAAGGCCAGAAACATACAAACAAATGTTTTTCCATTATTTTGTCTTTAACAAACCTCACTAATGGAGAAGGTGGTAGTTGCTTTTATTTTTCTGTGTCTTAAAATTGGATTAATTCTTTCTCGGCATGAAAGCTGTGATCAAAAATCAGGTGTTATATTTTTTGCTACGACCTGAAAACCTATAAACATAACTTTCAATTTGATTAATTTTGAATTGGTCTCTATTGATTTTTATATATTTATATCAATATTAAGAAAGGTGAATATAGTTAAAACTTTCTTTTTTCTCTCTTCCCTTTATGAGAAAGTTACTTCTGTCTATAGATTCAGTCAGTTCCTGTAGGCTGTGTGAGTTCATGTCTGTTGTCCTCATGTGTCCCGAACCTAGACATGTACTAACAGCAGTAATTCTGGCCCCTCCTCTGCGCTTCCCCTGCCGCCCATCTGGGGGAGCTGTGGACGCATCCGTTGCTGCACGCGTCGGTGTCCCAGTTTCCGTGCAGCACGATTCCTGGACTCCCGCCAACTCTCAACTCGAGGTTACATAAGACCTGCCCTTCTTTTTTTCCAGTCTTTTTTTCCTGGAATTCAGCCTCTTTACTGATGTGTGACCTTCTGCGGTAATTGCCAATAAAAGTGAGACGGGGCTGTTTACCAAGAGACGCTGGCGGTGGCACAGACGCACGCGCCGGGTGGGGTGGGTGTGCAATGTTGAAGACCTTGTCTTAAACTTTTCTCTTTGAGAAAGCCACTGTTCAGTTCCCCCCTTATTTTCTGAGAAACGCATAAATGAGGTCAGCATGCCAGATGTCTTAATCAAACGCTTCAATCTTTTGGCCGAAGGTCTTTAATGGATGCACATGTGACATATCGTGAATCAGTCGAGTTGTGAATGTAAACAAGAGTGTTTGCAAACACAGGCATGCTTTTGTACTATTCCTTGTGATGTGAACCGACGGCATCACGAAACGCGGGTTGTTTCCTAGTTAATTGAAACAAGCCCTCGCGGAACGAAGTCGTGAGTGAATGTACGAGCCAGTTTGTCACTTAACAGACTTGTGCCACTCAAACTTGCAATGAAAAAAGAGAAATTTAAGGAGCCCAGATGAAGGATCGAAGACCAGATGGATGTTCTATCATGGGGAAATTCTCAAGAAAATGTTTTTATAGCATGTGACGAAAGTGTGCATTTATGGTGGCTAGAGAGGGACATTTCACATTCACACCTTATCGTTGCACAACATTATTTTCCAGTTTATAAATTATGGTTGCAGAAAGGGAGATTCCTATTTGGTTGCAGTATTACTCACACAAACATGTCGTGCGTCACGGTTTGATGCTGATTTCGAACCCCCCTCCCTTTGTATCAGCTTTACTTGAATGGTTCCAGACAACACACTCAAAATTTCCTAGTTTGGTCGCTAGTTTTGCATCCATTGTGCCACTACTATGTAAAACGAGCGATTATTCGTTTTTTTATGTTTGTCTGTTGTTGTCAGTCTTTGCCAAAGTCATGCTTTTTATTGATGTGTAGAGCATTAAACTTGTGCATGTTGCATGCGGCCCTGCATGAGTGGAATTGATTTGACCTTTTCCTTTTTTTTGTCCTCACCTACTAATACATAATAAAAAAAGAATGTTGAGGTTTTACCACCACACAATGTGCAAAGAAACACTCGTATTCCCACACTGAGACAAGACCAAACAAGTTGCACATACCTATTTGCAAGATATAAAAGACGCTAATCTCTTTCCACACCCAACTTTGTATTGGATACACTTAACTGAGTAACGCCAAGTCACGGCTTGCATGCTTGAGTATGGCAAACTTGGCCTTTTCAGTTGGTTCAAAATCTGTCTGCACTTTGTAGTTTTTGGTTGAAATGACCCGCTTTACGTAGGCCAGCCTGCTGTCTGATTAAAAAACCCTTGCTGTGGTCATTATAGGTGAATGGGCAACCTTTGCAAATTGCAGTGCAGACATACACGCTTACGTGTAAATGGTGTTCTCCTGGGTCAGTTTATAATAACACGATGGTCAGCGCTTCGGTCAGTTTTTTGTTTGATGAGGGTGATAACAAGTGCCGAGACTAATCTGCATTAACTAACACATGACTTTTTATTTCCATTAGCTTGCACCCCCTCCAGAGCCAGAGGTCCCAGCAGAGGTGTGTCCAACGCATATTCGCCCACCTCGCGGCGGTGCGGAAATATGGGTTGTTGCAGACAGTAGTTGAACGTTTCGTGTCGTGTCCTTGCCTCTTCCCATTGCAGTAGCCTCTTTCTCTCCATCTGAGTCATTCCTGCCCATGCAAATGGGAAAACCAAGCCCCATGCTGGCACAAACAAACAAACAAACACATGCAGATTTTCCTATGGGAAACTTATTCTCTCCTTTGCGGAAGTGTATCACAACCTTTCAGTCTCTCCATTCTGATCAAATTGGACCTTGTTTAGATTTTTTGGAAATCTTTTTAAAGGAGGTGTGCATGCATGTGCCAGTGTATATGTAACAGAGTCAGAGAAAGAGGGAAGAGAAGCAGTCCAAGTGTTTTTCCATGGCTAATAGGGGCATGAGCGCCAGTGTGTGTCAGTAGTACACAAGCTCCATTATGTAATCTGGATAAAAGTCGATTTTTTTCCCTTCTTCTGTCCTCTCACTGCATTTATGGCTTCGACGCCCTGTGTGGCGCTTATGTAATGTTTGATTCCTGCTATTGCAACAGTATAAACTTCAGTCAAACGGATGGTGTGTTGAATAGGTCATCGGAGGTTGATGCATATTTATGCTGCCAAATGATAATCTTCCTGTTAAATTTTAATTGAATTTATTAAAGAAAGTAGTTCACCCAGGCATGAAGATCATTTAGCAATTTTCATTTTTGGGTGAACTGTTGCTTTAAAAGGTAAGAGAGTTTTAAAAAAAGTCTTAAAGGGATAGTTCACCCAAAAATACAAATTCTGTCATCATTAATTCACCACCTGTATATGACTCTTTCTCTTTCTGTAGAACACAAAAGAAGATATTTTGAGAAATGTCTCGTTGCTTACCAACATTCTTCAAAATATATTTTGTGTTCTGCGGAAGGAAAGTCAAGACCGGTAAGGAATGATATGTGAGGGAATTTTGGATAAACTATCCCTTTACTGTAACTAAATCATTTGTTTGCTTCCTGTTACCCCTTTTTAACATCTTTTCAGGAATTATTTTCTTACCAATGCTCCACATGTTCCTTTGCTCTGCATGACATTCCCCGGTTTCTTCCATCCCTCTTCACACACATGTACAGTACACACACATCATGCCTCTCATTTAACTGCATGATGTAATCTGCCCTACTTTTCTCGTGCATGTCAAAATAGTGACTAATGTTCAGTCTTGACCCCTTTCTTTTTTATGCCTCTCATTTCTTTCCCTCCCTTTATGTTTGTGCTTTTCTAACTCACATCACTCAGGAGCTTGATCCAAACCAGCCCCAAAAGCTACTGGAGGATCAGAGGAGGGTAGGTAAAGACGGGCCATGCGGTGAGCACCCGCCAATCCGAGCGTTCGCCCGTCACACCCTGACTGTCTGCTCGAAATGAGTGACAGTATCACTGAAAACTGGGATTGTGTGTTTGGTTTTTAAGCCTATTGGTGGTGATGGATCCTCGTGCTGTATATGTTTCAGAGATGTCTTGTTGTCACATGTTTTATTTGGATGTCCACCGGGTTTGATGGTGTTTTGAGGGTTGTGATTGTCTGTGTAAGCGCTGAATGAGGATCAGTCTTGTATTGATCTGTTGTCTTTTGTCCAAGGCCTTGGGTATTATCAGGACAGATATGACTAAGGGCAGGGATTTTTTTATTAGATGCTATCTTCTTTTGTGAACTCTTTCTAAAAACACTAAAGAAAAAGGAGGAGGGATTGGTCCTTACGGGCTTTAAATATAAAACATTAAAAATATTCTGAAAGCAGTATTACATAATTCCCTAAATTGCACATTTTAATCAGTAATATGTAACCATTGTTATATAAAATTAAAATATTGGATTTATTAATAGCTGGTGTAGTGTAGTTATGTAACATTTGATTGTATTGTGATCATGCATTTTAACGCATTATACGCATTATGCGCTTGTGTAAATAGGCAAGTATTAGAATTTGTTAAAAATATAAATGTATTAATTTATTAAAATATAAAAAATGCACATATTTTTAAGGGATAGTTCACCCAAAAATGAAAATTCTGTCATCATTTACTCATCCTCTTGTCATTTCAAACCTGTATTTCTATGTTCTGATGAACACAAAGGAAGATATTTGAAATAATGTAAGAAAACAAACAGAGCTCACCCCCCCCATTTAGTGCCATAGTAGGAAAAATAAATACTATGAGATCTGTTTGGTTGCTCACATTCTTCCAAATATCTTCCTTTGTGTTTTGCAGAACAAAGAAATGTATACAGGTTTGAAATGACAAGAGGATGAATAAATGATGACAGAATTTTCATTTTTGGGTGAACTATCCCTTTAATATAAATTGTTACTACTAATGTCTAAAACACTCATTAAATGTTGTCTGTCAAGGTGGCTCATTGAGATGTTCGGTCATATTGTGTGTCACAATGCTCCTCCCATGACCCCGTCCCATCATCTGTTGTCAGGGCGAAGCTTTGAGGCAAGTTCTGGTGAACCGTTACTATGGCAACGTCAAGCAAGGAAGCAGGCGAGATAGTGTGACCAATTTCAGCAACGGGCCGCTCACACCCGGGGGACAGACCAAGGCTCCTACAGGTTTGTGTGTGTTTGTTGCCAAAGCGATTTCTTCCCTCGTCCACTTTCCTCTCGCTTGCATGTTACGTGTCCCCTACGAGTCAGAGCCATCACTGTTGCCAGGCGACAAGAACAGGGCACCCACACTTCCTGTGTGAATAGGCTCCAGACGCACCTGCTCGAGAGGGAAAGTCAAGTGTGTGTTAATGTCACTGGCAGAGAATGACACCACATGAGAGGATCTCTCGAAATGTGTTTTGTATGTCATGTTTGGGTCTCAACCAAGAATTGATGCCTGAAATCAGACATCGTAATAATTATAATTCTGTGTTATGTAAACACCTTATTTTAAATATTCGCTGGTAATTTATATTGGCACCTTATTCCAAATTATGTGTTTATGAGCTGCAAGCGGTAAAAAGTCAAACTACAGTTAAACTCATTTTCAAAGTTTTTATTGATATTAGTTGTATTTATTAGACAAAATTATTCAGCAAAATAGCAAATAACAGCCACACAAAAAATGCACAGAATTTTTTTAATCAAATTTACGGTACATTAGCGGTCAAAGGTTTTGGGACACTTGAGAGAAATTTTTCTCATTATTAAAAAAAACCCTTTTAATCTGAGGTGTTTGCTTAAATATCTGAAATTAGTTTAGTAGACAAAAATATAATTGTCCAACATACATGTTTTTCGTGACAAAACTAACATTTTATTTAAAATGTATAACTTTGACTAAACTTTGGACAGCCAATAAGATCACAGAATAGATAAAGACTCCTTTAATATTGTTTAAAAAGCATCTCAGGGTGAGACCTCAAGAAGCTGCTTGATAAAATTACATGAAAACATTTCTGCAAATTCTAGTTGAAAGGTGACTATGCTGAACATGATCAAATATAACATGTTTTCATTTATTTTAATTACAACATAATTTCCATATTCCCTTTGTTTTATTTCATAATTTGAATAAAATGTATTATTATTCTTGTGGAAAAAATATTAACACATAAGTGTCCTAAACCTTTCGAGCGCTAGTGTACTATGGTGTGACAGCAAAAAAAAAAAAAAAAACTATCAATAATATGCTATTTTATATTATAAATATAGCAAAAGAGAGATTTATCTCTTTTTTGTTAGGTTTTTTCAAAATGTTTGCTGTCACACCTTAGGACACACGTATTTGTCCATTACCCTATATATACACAAGTAAAAAAAATAGATAAATATAATACATACTTTATACATACGGTTTTTCTCAGTGATATTCTTGTGCACTTCTCCTAATCAAAATCCTATTAAACCTATTATTTCCCGGTTTCTTCTCCCAGGGGGTGGTGGATGCTCCGGGAGCACTCGAGGTGAGATGAGCCTGGCCGAGGTGCAGTGTCACCTTGATAGGGAGGGTGCGTCTGACCTTGTCATCGACCTTATTATGAACGCTACCAGTGACCGGATCTTCCAGGAAAGCATCTTGTTGGCCATTGCTCTTCTGGAGGGGGGAAATCCTGTTATACAGGTGATAATTATACTCTGTTGTACTTTTGCATTTTAATATTTTCATGATCAAGCTAATTTTCAATGTTTATCAGCGTGTTGTGATTTATGTAAACTTGCTTACTGTTGCCGATACACAGTCCATTTCAAGGCGGTGTGGAAATAGTGGTCAGCTGATCGAGTTCAGGTTTCATTACCATGTGATGTCCCAGGCTTTATCTGAATTGCTTTGTTTTGATGTGAGTTTAATTGTTATTGCATATCGTATTTAGGTGTATCATCGTTTGGTACACAGGCTGTCCTCCACTGGTGCAAAACAGAAAGATGGTAGTTCAGGTCACTGAGAAGTCAGTGGGTGAATCAGAAGTGAGCGTGCATTTTTATAAGTCAATTCCAGAACATTTGTGTACTTGGCAAAGTATGCATGCTACATACTGGACATGTGCTTTTCCAAACAGCAAATGTTGAAGTTATGAACGTTTGAGTCACTTCCCCAGCCCAGGCAGGGTTCACAGGTATAGCGAGGTTGTTATGGCATCCGCAATTACCAGCTCCAGCGTGAGGACAGAGAGGGTGATGCTCGGCGCAGGAGTCAGCGGTGGCTGTTCCGATAGTCCGACAGTTATATTTGGCAGCCTGTCAGTGCCGCTCTATGTGCTCACGCTTGTGTTTTGTGTGAGTGCTTTAGTAAATAGGCCGGTTGCATAATCGGCTCTGTTATTTGCATGGCCTTTCTACTTGATGATGCTTCCCAACAGGCACACGCAAAGGCTCACATGACTGGATTACATAAGCCAAGCCCATAGTGAATAATGCAGAAAACACTCTTCTCAGCTCCTCCGCTGGGCTTAACTGGGTCACTTTGGGATTTTGTAATACTAAGAGAGTGATAACGTGCCAATAATGATCTAAAATAGCCCATAACAACAGATCATTTCTTCGCTTATTTGATTACTACGTGGCAAGTTTGTTTGTCTTTTAAAGGCTGTTAAAGTCAATCCCACAAAATCTGTCAAGAACACATTTGAGTCATATTTCAGTCCACATTCTAAGAAGAGCATTGCATTTTGCATATAGGAAACAATAAAATATTTTCGTGACATTTAAAAACATTCATCCTTAAACTGCAACTTGAACATTTTACTATAAAGGGTTTGTATTACCATTCTGAATAATTGATTTTGTGGTGCAGTACAGACATGTTCTCACTCTTTAATCACAGGTTAGTCTTTCGAGCTCGTCTGCATGGGTGCATTGGGTTAGATTGGTTAAACATTAAGCAGCGCTACAGGGGTTTTGTGGATAACCTGCATGACACATTTGCAGCCGATTTGCAGAGTCATTTGGGTGTCTTTTGAAGGATGTGAGTAAACCACATAAAAGAGATCGAGAAAGAGGGGTAGTCTGCTCTTTTAAAGAGCGTGCTCGCGGGGTGACGTTCTCTACTGTTAACAGGGGAATTACTGAGTTTACTCATTGTAAATCAGCTTCTTTGAAGAGAATTTCGGTCTGCCGGCTGCCACACACTTCTGCTCTACAGTAGCTCTAGATTCACTACATTTGATCATTTCTCACCCAGCTACTCCTGAGTGAAATCTTATGAACTGTCTAGGTCATATTTTACCCCAGAAAGCAGCCTTGTAATGTTGTTGTCATATATTATTTCAATTGTAATTCATTTATTGACCTTTCTACCTCTCTTTTACTTTTCTAATGTTCTCTATATACTTGCTTATACTATCTTGAGGTTGTATCTGAAACTTTGTATTACTAGCACTTCTCGTGAATATTGCTTACTTAGACGAATCGCTTGCTGTTTTCCTCAATTGTAAGTCGCTTTGGATAAAAGCATCTGCCAAATGCGTAAATGAAAATGTAAATGTATTGACAGTGGTGAAAATGGGTCACTGGGAGGACACTATTTTATACTTTTAAACCATAGATGTTTTATGTTTGAAAAATATATGTGAAGTTAGCACACCAAAGCCCAAAAATCTCAAAAAATTTATATTGTGGCGTCTCATGAGACGTCTGATGAAGAGTCTGCACGCATACATCATTATTATTAGTCACCCTTTATGTATGTAATATGTAATGAGTTTTCAGAAAGACAGCGACAATATATTTTTTGTGGGTTTTTTTAGCACACACTTTAAGTTGATGTGCATGCTTTTGTTTTTTACGGTTGAACACTTTGGATGATGTAATCAACGTTGGTCCAGAAGAACTTCCTGTTTTGCTACACAAACATTTGAACAAAGTACAACCAACAGAATGTTTAGAACCAAGTAAAAATGTTAAACAAATTTCTTTAGAATTTAATTATATATGTAACCGGAAGTGCTTTTGGACTAGTGTTTACATCTTGTAAAGTGGATTATATTTATGTTTAAAATGTGCATAGAGTTTGAAGGTTATTCCATGGATAAAAGATGGAAATCCTTTGCATTTTGGTGTGGAACTCCCTGCCCTCTCTCTCCCCATTTCCCCCCATTGCCAGCCCTGTTTATGTATAATGGTGGTATTTGTTATATTAAAGTCAAAGTCAGCTTTATTGTCAATTCTGCCACATGTACAGTACATACATATGGAGGATTGGAATTGCGTTACTCTCGGGCCCTAGGTGCATACAGAACAAAGAATAAAAATATATCAAAAATATATATTAAAATACAGATAAATACAAAATCTATATATATACACAAAACAACTTTACAAGCAAGGGATATGTAACCGAGATAAAAGTGCAAACCAGTGAAATAAACAACAGTGCAGATGAAATAAACAACAGTGCAGATGAAATAAACAACAGTGCAGATGAAATAAACAACAGTGCAGATGAAATAAACAACAGTGCAGATGAAATAAACAACAGTGCAGATGAAATAAACAACAGTGCAGATGTTATGTAGTGCAAAACGCTTATATGGCCTGAGTATTGAAAAACAAATAAAAAATGCTATTAGAGTAATTTTAGTTTTAACTATACTGACGATAATGTCAAGAACAACAACACTGAATTATTTCAAATATGGCCTTCAGTTTATTTAATTAAATATTTTTTTTTTGCTTTTGGGGTGAAATCCCACGCAGAGATTTTGTCACAAGCGAGTGTGACATGCGAAACACAATAAATGAACTGAAAGCTATGGAAAACACCAGCAAACCGAGTCAAAAACACCACAACCTTTGCAAGTGCTTTGAAGTGTGCTAGACCAGAACCATGGGGTCTTTAAAGATGTGTAGAGTGAGAAATGGTAGTACGGTTGAACAATATTTAGAAATGATAGAAGCTGTGTGATTGGATGATAGTGAGTGATCTGGTGAAGATAGAAGCAGCAGATCCAGACTTAGGGTTGCAGAGTGACAGGGTGAACTTTCAAGATGACGCGGTGTTATCCACGTAGTGTTGAAAAACGTATATACTAATACTAATACTCATCAAGGACGCTTGGGTACACGTATACATGTTGGCTACTTAAGTGAGATGTTGTGGTACTTCATAGTGTTTTAAAGCTTGATTGAAAGATGCTCAGATGCTTAATAATTGTAAAAGATTATTATTTGCCATATTTCTTCAGATTTAACTATTACCACGTAGAGGCATAAGAGAGATATCCACTTTAAAGATGTTTGTTTTTCTCCTGCTCATTATAAGGACACAGTGGCCTTTGTGCCGAGCGAATCTGAAACGTATAAGAGGATGAATTGCATTTCTTTTACTTGCATAATATGTGGCTAGCTGGCCTGGTTTGTGCACAGAGAAGCGTTTGTTTGAGAGCCTCCAGTGCGCAACAATGCACAAGCCAATTTCCCTACACAATTTGTTTGTTTACAGAGGTATTCTGGAGGTGGTTGTCAGGAAAACAGAGGCCGTCGCTATATTAAGGGAAAGCATTTGGAAGATGAGGAGCAGAGGTAACGGACTGAATAATAAGGGGGCAGGGAGGTTATGCAGAAGGGTGAAGTGTGCTGTAGGCAGATGTGATGAGGGGGAAGTGTGCGTATAAGTAGAAAGAGAAGTGGGCACACGAGTAGCCCTCCTGCACGCTTAAAGAGACAGTTCACCCAAAAATAAAAAAGTCATTCAGAACTGTATGACTCTTTCTTCTGTGAAACACACACAAAGGTATTTTGAGAAATGTCTATTTTGTTTTGGATAGGGAAGTCAATGGGGTCCAGTGTTGTTTGGTTACCAGCGTTATTTTGCTTTCTGCTGATGAAAGAAAGTCATAAAGGTTTGGAATGACATGAGGGAAGTAAATGAACTATATTTGAAATATGGACTCACAACAATATGGCATACAAGGGACTTTCCTCAAACAGAAACATTGTGGACGGCTCTTATGTGCGGCTTCTTTTGCTTTTCACTAAATTTAATCTGCATACCCACACTGATCTGTATGGCAAGTTCATCCCACTTCCGCTAGGCCGCGATATTTATAGAAAATATTTGGTATGATTAGTCCTTAGGTCTGATTGAAAACCACACAGCAGTCAGCCGGACGTCACAGGTTCACATTCACACACTGGAAGTGAATAGAGATGATTAGGGATGATGGGCAATTAACATCCCAAGTGTGAATCCCCCATTAGCATTCAGATCAAATACACAAGGCGCTATTTTTCCATCTATTTATCGCGAAGCCTGCAGGCCAGATAGAATGAGACAGACGGGATTTCATCTGTGATGAGTAACGCTCAAGAGGGAGGAAAGAAAATAAGGCAGGGAAGGAGAATACAGAGCAAAACCGAAGGTCTGGACGACCCCTGACGGAAGCTTTCGCCCACTCTCAGCGCTGCAAGTGGGCAGCGAGCCTGAGACGCTTCACAAGCCGCGCACACATATACACAATCTCCCTCTCTGACGTCAGTATATGCATTCCTCTGTGACAGAAGGGTATAAAATACTCGTATCGTACCTTCTGGAAGATCATTTGGATGCACACGGAGCCAAGCCGTGTGTAAAAATAGACTCTCATTAATAGTCAGCTTGTGTTTTGATGCAGCTTGAACGTGTGGTTGCTCAACAGATTAAATAGATGATTTAACATAGCAGTGTTATTGTTTTTGAAAGATTGAATCGGATTAATAAGGGATAATGTGTGTCATTAAAAATATTGAAATACATTTGTTTTATATTATATGTATTCACCCTCGTGTCATGTCGAACCTGTATGACTTTCTTTTTTCTGCAGAACACACAAAAAAATACAAGAACTTTGGTAACCAAACAACACTGGTCTCCATTGACTTGCATGAACACAAAACCACGAAGACATTTCTTGAAATATCTTCTTTTGTGTCCCGCAGACGAAACAGTCATGTACGGGTTATGAGCGAGGGTATGAGCGAGTATTTATTTTGGGGTGAATTATCTCTTTTTATGTATTCTTCACTTTTTAGTGCCAATATGTGAACAGCTGGCAACAAAACTAAGACAGTGAAACTTTTTCCAGGCTTTCTAGGTTTTCTATAAAAGCCTGTTTTTTATTTGAAGGACTCTGGGCAGATTTGCCAGGAAAATCTAAAGGAAGTGACATTTGTAAGAGTGTATTTTTAATGAATCCCATTTATTGACATGATGCCGGTGAATCATGTTCACTCACTGTTTTCTTAATAGCTTGCTCATGGTCATTAGTGTCACTTATCCCAAGAATGAATTCTCCCCCTTAAAGTGACAGTTCATCATTTCAATTTCTTTGTTCTGATGAACAGAGAGAAAGATTTTTGGCCACCAGTTTTTGGCCACCATTGACAACCATAGTAGAAAACGTAATTTGTCCTGCTATGTTAGTCAATGGGGTCCAAGAACTGTTTGGTTACAAGCATTCTTCCAAATATCTTTCTCTGTGTTCATTGCAACAAAGACATGTATACAGATTTGGAACAACTTGAGGGTCAGTAAATGATGACAGATTTTTCATTTTTGGGTGAACTATACCTTTAAGACCTTTTAAGTTTATTTGAGCAGAGTAACTGATCAGAATCTGACTTTATTATTAGAGCCACAGAATAAGTGCTCATAATTGGTTTTATAACAGATGGTGTAGCTCCCTTTTAAAAGAGAGAGTGATGGAGTAATTTGAATGTAGGAAATGTACCCGTCCACCGTGTTATTTCCAGCTGGCACACACACTCGCGTGCACGACCGCACGTAAAGCCATAGCGATATCCTAAGAAAAGTAAAAATAGAAATTCATGTCAGAGTACCTGGGAGAGACCCCCACCTCTTTTCAGTCTCAGCAACCACAAACTCATTCCACAACCATTGATTGGACCACATGTTGTGACCCGAAGGTCAGGGCTTTTTTGCTCCTTATTATCAAGTTGAGTTCTTCAGGTTGTCATCATCTGGTCAGGTTTTGAATTGTGGCTTGATTTAAATCTCTGTAATAATGACATCCATGTCATCACCTAGTTATAATTGAAGACAAGAATGTAGACAAAAATATACGCCAGCATTAAACTTTGACACTTACTGTAGGTGAGGTCTTATGTCATTTTTCTACACGGCATCAGGTGGAGCGGACACAAACTCGGCTCCTCCCGAATCCCGCTGCTACGCTTCGTGGAGGTTTCAGGTCACGCCCTGCACCTGTCGTCCGCATCGCGAGCGCACGCACCTCCGTTAAACATTAGCCTGTGACCTACATAACTTCACCCGAAATGTCCGGCATGTGTGTGTACAGGGGCAGGTTCTTATGGAATTAGCAAACACATGAGCCGTAAATATTGACACACGCTTTATTAGACTTTGTCACGTTCGGGATCATCCATAGACGTTCGTGCGTCTGCTGTTTAGCCGTGTGCATATTTCCGTCCCTGCCGCAGTTCTCCTGGTTACCGTAAACTATAAACAGGCTCAAAACACACGCACGCGCGCACACGTATGTAATGAAGCTCAACAGGTGTGAAGGCCATTACTCAACAGGCATGCGAGCATGGGGTATTTGCGTCCTAGCTGGTTCGCTTCTCCCCCTCTGTCTTCATCTCTTATTATTATGGGCTATCTTGTCAAGCATCCTCAGACCTTTTTAATGGATTTTTGAGAGCGCTTGAGAAAGCGAGCACCCTTTATCCACGCGTTGAATTTTAAACTCGTCTCTGTCGAAAAGCTGCTGTTAAAGGGGGGAAGGATGCGGCATGTAATCGCCCACCCTCCGTCTCCTCGCATCAGCGGGCGCCGCGGCGCGAGCCGTTCCCGTGGTTACGGGTGGGCACGGCGACGACCGCTCTGATGGAGCAGTCGAGGAGAAGCTCTCGCTTATAAATAGATCTTACATAACATCCTTTTGTTGATGCCAAGAGCTCAGATAGAGGATAAGGGGATGGGGGGCAGTTGCTAGTTGACCTTTTCTTTGTGCATCCAGGCAGCTGTTAGGGGACTGCCCACGTTCACTGCCCAGCCGGAGTCGACTTCCTGTTGAGTTTTAATATGTAGTCACCTTGCTGGACAGCTGACATAAGGGTAACCCACCTGTGACGGGTAATGGACAAGCATTGAACTGTGACTCAAGATATGTGATTAGATGGAAAGAAAAGGCAGTGATGTTGAGAAGCGTGCAGGGGAAATTAGTTTTCTATATGGCAAAGACTGAACTTGTGAATATTCATTAGGTCACGCTGACATTGCTAGGCAGGCTTGCTAATCAAGTTCTCACTTTGCTATTATTTATAAGTAAAAATAAAATGCCTTTTTATTCAGACATGATTTACAGGTGCCGTATTGCTCTTGAATTTGCTCGCACATGAATAATGCTGCCTCATGCACGCTCGGGTCATGCAGCTCGTATAGGCCACGGAGAGGTCGCACATGTTACCGCGCGGGGCTTATCGCATGTTCCTGCATGTAACCTGTGAACTCTTTTATCAAATTCAGCTGTACCAACAAGATCTACGTTACAGTGACAACTAGAAAATAGCAGTTTGCTGTTTTTATGGCCATGCGTCAAATGGGGGTCAGGTGTTGACATGTTTACTGTAGCCATGCGTTTGATGTGGCCATGTTGTTTCTAAGTGCATTCATTAGACCCGTTTGAATGCGGTAATGCTATAAACTCCCCCTCTCAGGCCTTACGTAACCTGTTGATTCGCCCTCGCATTTTAATCTCCGAGCGATCGTCCCCGTTTCAGCGCTGCCCTCAATTAACTTGAGTGAGAGGCATTTCACAAAGAGGTCATTCACCCGCTTGCGCACAGGAGGAGATTAAAGTTTGTTCTTTTGTCTGTAAACAAAATGCACAAAGTGAATGTTTATTAAATGCACGGATTAAATGAATCGTCTTTAAGAATCTCGTTTTATCCCGTTGGTGTGTTGCTTTTCGTTCGGCGAGCTCACTGTTAACCTGGAAAGAAGACTGGTTATGTAACAAGCTTTCAAAACTGCCCCAGAATTGCGCCGATAACTCGCACCAGCGCCCTCCTCATGCCGCTCCGTGCCTGTTTGGCTGGAAAAAGTAGGACAGGATTTTCCTCCGCCATCTCTCTCTTCGCCTTCTGTGCGAGCGTGCGGCCTCTCTCTTTCTCTCCCTCCATCGCTCAGCTGATTGCCAACTTACGTAAGGAAAAAGAGCGAAAGTAGGACAGGATATACCAGAGAAAAACACGACATAACAGCCACAGCAGGCTGCCTTAGTCTTACAAAGAACTTTTGTGTGTGTGCCGGCTGCTATCCTGAAACACATACGATTGACAAGATCTACTCATATTGCATTGAACTGATGTCTTTGGGCTTGGTCGGCATGCGTGACACGCCGTGTGCTTGTTTGTGTAAATGTGCGGTGTGTGCCAGCGTTGTAGCGCATGGGACATTGTGATGGCAGATGGTGTTAAATCAGGTGAGCTGAGGGAGGCACTCCAGGTTATTTCCGTGGTAATTGTTGTGTGTGCGTGTGCGCCGGGCTGCTTTGAGAGAGTTATGTAACCGCAGTGGTGTGAGTCTGGCTGGCAGTAAACAGGGTGGAAGAGTGAGAGGGAGAGAGCGGGAGAGAGAGGGAGGGACGTGAGAACTCTGCTTTGGAGCATGGCTGCAGCGCTGTTTTAGCGTTTAACTCTTTATGGACTGATGCAGAGGACGGTCTGTGGAATCAAATTCAAGTTCTAAGAAGAAGCGTTCATTGTTCACATGAAAATATTTTGCTCCGTTTGCTCCCTGTGGAGCAAATGCTGTTTTTACTTATGCTGCTTTATGAGATTCATTTAGGCATAGTTTAACCAAACATTTTGTCATCATTTCGTCATGCTCTTGTCATTTTAAACCTGTATGACTTTCTTTTTTCTGGAGAACACAAAAGGAGATATTTTGAAGAATGTTGGTAAATGAAAACAGCATTGGTTTTGTGCCCATACAATATCAATGGGGACTAACGTTTTTTTAGTTACCAACATTCTTCAGGATATCTTCTTTTGTGTTTTGCCAAAGAAAGAAAGTTATACAGGTTTAAAATGACAAGAGCGTGAGTAAATGATGTCAGAATGTTTTGTTTTTGAGTGAACTTCTCCTTTAAGACAGCATTTGTTTTTTGGTTTTTTTTTTTTTTAGAAAGGCAATCTCAGAATGCATTGCTAGCAAATCCAAGATGGCAGATGATGCAAGATAAATGTTAAGTCAAGTCAAACTATGTACAGTGTAAAGCACATTTACCAGCAACAAAAGTTGACTCAGGGAAAATATAAGTTTAAAGTTCGATTACAGCATAAAATTAAACATTGAAATTGAACGATGCATTAATCAGATTTATTCTATTAAATAATCTATTCAAAGCCATAGAATATTTTTTAATCTATAAACTATAAATAATTATAAATGAAAGCAGAGTAGCAGAAAGTAGCCTGTTTAATTCTAAGCGTCAGACAATGGACGTTATATTCCAATGACCAGTTAAAAACAAGCAAAAAAATAATATTATGTGGACCTCAGGGGGGAAATATTTAATAAATACTAAGAAAAAAGACATAATCCTGTTCTCCATGCTAACTCCAACACCTCTCTCTCTGCTTCACCTCCAGCGGTCATTTTTCTGCCGTCTGACGGGCGACAATAAGTCAGAGAAGTTCTTTAAAGTGTTTTATGAGCGGATGAAGTTGGCCCAGCAGGAGATCAAGGCGACTGTGACGGTGAACACCAGCGATCTGGGCAGCAAACGAAAAGACGAGGACAGCAGTGACAAGGACGCCCAAACGCGGAAGAAAGGTCAGGGCTACCACCCGCGAACAGAAACTACCACCACGGCAGTGCTTATAATAAGAAAGCAAAACTTAGACTGTGTATCCTATACTTATTTATTTATTGCAAGTTAGTTCCTGCTATAACTGTAATTGTCAAACCTTATTTTCCCACCCCCAGTAAAAGATGTCGCTGTAGTAACCGAGGAGGTTCGAGAGCAGCTTCTGGAAGCCTCTACGGCTACCAAGAAGGCCTTCGCCACGTACCGAAGAGAGGCAGATGCAGACGAACACGCAAGTGTGGCGGAGGGGCAGACCAGCACGGGTGATAAGAACCAAGATGACAACGAAATGAGCGTCATTATCACGATCATGCAGCCAATCCTGCGCCTGATGCAACTGCTCTGTGAGAATCACAACCGTGAGCTGCAGGTAAGACATTAAATACTTTTGCTGTTAGTTAATTCGACAAACGTCTGTGTTAGTAGTTTCATGGAGGTACAGATATAGTTCTTGCATATTCATTTCAGACAACATGAAGCAGTATTTACAACCAGTTTTACAACCCTAACCTAGGCCCCACTCACAAATTAATTTAAAGCTGCAATTCATAACTTCCATCTATTTCCATCTCCTATTTGAAACATAACATTTAAAGTTACTTGCAAGATCTTTTTTTTTTTAAAGTGAATTCAACATCAATACCCGATCACTTAAAATCATTAGTATAGATAGTTTTAAAGCAACATCATAAACAAACGTTACTGCACATGCACGCTTTTGTGGCTCAAACCTAACTTACGCAAAGATAAGAGTCCCTGCAGATTATTTCTGATAACAAGCAAAAGAAAGTAAATTACATTAGCTAGCAAGTTTAAAGTATGTCTAGTCAGTATTATTTTGGGTTACCAGTAGAAGAACTGTTACTTGACTAAACTTAAATATGACAAAGTTACACGACCCATTCAGCAAATTGTTTATTTAATACAATTATTATACAATAAAATATTAAAATAAATTAAATACAATCTAAATAGTTTATTAACTATTAACAGACTGGAAGTTAACGCTGTGCCAGGCATGAGCGTCCGATTAAACCGTCTATATGTTTACCACTGGGAATTGGGCGAAGACATTTTTTAAGTACTTGATCAATAAGATATGGATTGCAACTTTAAAGGGATCAATGCATACCATAATATAGCCATATTGTTGGAGGAGGGGTTAAAACCATGTAACATCACCCAAAAATTGAAAGGTGGAGGAAGTTATTACATTCCTATGAAATGACAGTCAGATTGATTTAATGATGAATTTACGATCATCAGACGTCTGAATGCATTAAATCACTTCTTACTATGGTTTTAATTCATGTGGGTGTCAAAGAGTGTCACGGTTTCACAGTAATTAGATTATCAGGAAGAATTAGGTGAATTGTTTCATAATGATTCCTTGTTCACCTATTGTTTGCTTGCTTTCCATTGTTTCTATTACGTCATCCTGGTTACATTTTTTTATGTAACAAAACATGTAACATGTTTTTTAGGTTTTTTTATATTCTCAGAAGAAAATCTTGAATGAATACTTGTACAAGTACTGTTCATTGCAAGAAAAACCCAAACATATTTCGCATTGTGAATCGTCTCAGCAAATAATCTTGCTCAGTCCTTTTAAATGCTCTAATATGACTTATAAATACAGAGACATGTCCTTTGTGTCCTTTTGATCCTGTTGACCTGTTTTCCTCTTTTCCCTAGAACTTCCTTCGTTGTCAGAACAACAAAAACAACTACAACCTGGTGTGCGAGACGCTGCAGTTCCTAGATTGTATATGCGGCAGCACCACGGGGGGTTTGGGCCTGCTGGGTCTCTATATAAATGAGAAGAACGTCGCTCTCATTAATCAGACTGTGGAGAGCTTGACCGAGTACTGCCAGGGCCCTTGCCATGAAAACCAGGTGGGGTGGACCTTAAGCAGAGTTTTTAAGGGCATAACACGTTATGTCATAAACTCACAATTTTATACTCAAATTATAGCAATATCTCTTCTGTGTGCTTTGCCATTATGCGACTTCATTGAGCCATAATAGGACCTATTATCTTCATTGTCTTAGTTTTCTAAGGACAAATGTAATGTTCTCGTTTGATAACAATGCTCTTTCGTCATATAATGATTCGATAATTAGTGTCTTTTTGTGGCGCACGGTTCCTTATTGCTTAATAACAGGTTGATTTTTATTGTGTACTTTTGTGAACATCCATATTGCAGCCTATTAATCTATAATGTGTGAATGTTTTATTCTGTTGTTGTTTTTTGACACTTTGATGCTAATACTTTATTACTGAAACTGAAGTCAACAAGAAACATATTTTTGACTCCAACCGAGAAAGTTATTATATTTCAAAATATAGTTTCATAGCAGAATAAAAAAACGTAAAATCCTAATATTAGTTTACAAGTAGCTATTTGTCTGTTTGTTAACATTATCCAATAGCCTGTGTGGCTTGATGATGTCAGCATAAATAAGACGTTTGTTTTATATTTATATGAAAGATTATAAAGACAAAAGTTTAATATTAAGAAAAATGTGCACCGGCCCTTTAAGTGACACTTAACGCATGTTTAAAATGTTCTCTTGCTTAGAATTGTATAGCCACACATGAATGTAACGGCATCGACATCATCATCGCTCTCATCTTGAATGACATCAATCCTCTCGGAAAGAAGAGGATGGACTTGGTGCTGGAGCTCAAGGTGTGAGAATCCGTCCAGAGCATTCTGGGATATGAAGTTTTCACTTCAGTCACAAATAATTGCTTGGATTGTTTGTGTTACAGAATAATGCTTCAAAATTGTTGCTGGCCATCATGGAAAGCCGGCACGACAGTGAGAACGCAGAGAGGATATTGTATAACATGAGGCCTAAAGAACTGGTAAATTACATGAGTACATCACATCATCATTTGACATCATAACATTTACCTTATTTATATGTCTCTGCATGCATGTTTTTTCTTGAAACTCTATTGACATTTTGGAAATGTTTGGTGTCCAGGTTGAGGTGATAAAGAAGGCCTACATGCAGGGAGAAATTGGGGTGGAACACAACGATGATGAAGAAGACGGTGAGGAAGAACACGCTGCCTCTCCCCGTAACGTGGGTCACAACATCTACATCCTGGCCCATCAGGTGACACACAAATCTACATTTACACACACACGCTTTGTGTGTTATCTGTGTCAGTTGTGTGGGTTATATTACCCCCTTTCCTGCCCTCAGAAAGAACGCTTGAGCTGTATGGATTTTCTGCCCGTTCATGTAATAATGTGGGCCATCGACTTGAGGTTAAGTTATGCAATAGGAGGTTAGGAACGGTGCAATGTTTCACTGGCACTTGTGTATCCGTGAAATGACTCTGTTTGAAATCAAAGGTTCATGAAAAGACCAGAGAACAAAAACTGCATTAGAACAGGACAGTTTCGTGCTGTTTTGCTCAAAAACGATTTTGCTGGGTGAAGCTCAAAAGGCCAATTCCATAATTGCAGCAACAAGTAATTCATTTAGTACGGCAGGAACTAATGTTCACATGTTCTGTGATGGCCACACACTGACACTGTGCTTTTTAAACAAAGTTTATTTGTTCGCTGTTAGGCTTTGACCCTGGGTAGTTGTTGCAATTGGACCCTTGTGAGAACTTGTTTGTATGTCTAGCTGGTAAGGATTTTAGGTATAAAATATCAAATAAAATTAAAGCAAGTTTTTCCACACTCATTAGAAATTTTTAAAGCTTTAAGATTCTTTTTTACGTTAAATACTTTTTATTTGTTTAATACAAGCAGGGGCGGCTTGTGTGGTTGTGGGGCCAATGGCAAGATCATGAAAATGGGCCCCACTAGTGTAAAAATGGTCATAGCACTGCAATTTGATAAGTGAAAATAAAACAATTTATAAATTTAGGCATAGAAGTGTTTATTAAAGGGACACTCCACCCAAAAATGAACATTCTGTCATGATTTTCCCACCCTTAAGTTGTTTCAAACCTGTATACATTTGTTCTGATAAACACAAAGGAAGATATTTGTAAGAATGTCAGTAACCAAACAGTTTTAACCTCCCATTTACTGCCATAGTAGGAAAAATAAATAATATGAGAGTCAATAAAGGATGAGATCTGTTTGGTTACTGACATTCTTCCAAATATCGTTCTTTGTGTTTAGCAAAATAAAGAAATGTATACAGGTTTGGAAGGGGGTGAGTAAATGATGACAGAATTTGTATTTTTGGGTGGACTGTCCCTTTAATAAACGCTTCTATGCGTAAATGTATACATTTTATTTTATTATTGGAGTTTCCCTTTAAGTGCAACATATTAAACAAAGTTGTTATAGTGCAACAACTGTAACAGAACTATAGTATGTACAAATACAAATATATAACCAGTTTTAATCAAAGATAAGTGAAGACAAGGAATTTAACTTTACTATAGTCAATTTTATAGATTTTTTCCAGTTGACTATAGTAAATGATAATAGTACTTTTTCATGTGGGTTAAATTAAAGTGGGTTATGGACATCGTTCTTTTTTATTTTTTATTAGCTTACGCATTAAACAATGTAAAGCAGAACACACCTTTGTTTTGAGCTTGCTTTTTGTCCTCTGATTTTCTCTTTTTAGCTCCTAAAAAGTACTGTTTTAATGCCATAGTTTGCCTAAGCATACCACCGAAAATAAGTAATTTAATCGCTTAATCAATTAATCGCCTATTTTGCCGGTTGGACAGGCCGTTCCTGAATACAAGGCTCAAAACATATGCAAATTTGTAAATGCAGCATAAAATAATATATATGCAAATACGTTTCTTGTGTTGGTGCATTATGTGTCAGACTGCAAACACAAACCTGTCTTCATATTTTTTTTTTTGACATTGTATTCATGGTGTTTAATATAGGATTTAAAACTGGATCTTTATGTTGTCTCTTTCCACATACACTCACAGCTAGCCAGACACAACAAGGAACTCCAGGCCATGCTGAAGCCAGGAGGAACGTATGGGGAGGGGGATGAAGCTTTGGAGTTTTATGCCAAGCACACGGCTCAAATTGAGGTCAGTAGTGGTCATCTGTGGCCGCCGTTATGGTTCTATCATCCTCAATTCATCTTGTGAGGATGTTAAAAAATATATTTAAAAAAAAACCATAAACCTTGGTGTGTGCTGTTAATATAAATATCAAAGACCTGTCACATTTTCAAGAAATGAAGTTGGGCATTTTGTGCCAAACTATGGATATATGCTGTATCTAAAGTAAATATCACTTCCCCTCTGTTAGACAAAGAAAAGATTTGACCAACATCAAAGCTTCTCTGTTAATATTTGCTTGTCATAACCGTGTCCTCCTAAACAGCACACTCTCATTATAACCTTGAAGCTACCATAGCCGAGATCCAGACAGGTGACGTTACGTGTCATTTATTCTATTCTTCCGCAGATCGTCCGTCTGGATCGCACAATGGAGCAGATTGTGTTTCCCGTCCCGAACATCTGCGAGTTTCTAACCCAAGAGTCGAAGCTCCGGGTGTACTACACCACGGAGCGCGACGAGCAGGGCAGCAAGATCAACGACTTCTTCTTGCGCTCCGAAGACCTCTTCAACGAGATGAATTGGCAGAAGAAGCTGCGAGGTACTCAAGAGGCAACTGGTAACGCAAACTCCGTGCCTTGTGCGTGTCCACTCCTTTTCTCTCTTTCCTAGTAAGTTGCTTTACACACCCTCTCCACTCCCCAAATCTGCCACGACTCATCAGGGCACTGTCCGGAGTCGGATGCATGTCTGACCCTCTCAAGACAAGGCAGTGGGGAGGGGGTGTAAATATTAGCTTATGTAAGATAGATAGATGAACAGATGTAGAAATGTTTGTGTATAAGATGTTTTGTATGGTCGTGCATGAAGTAATATGTGTAGAGGAAAAGCCTGAATGAATCTCACACGGACACACATGGCGCATGCACACACAAGCCAATTACAGAAATTAGCTACATCTCCCGCTGAGAGTGTGAGAGAGAGAGAGACAGACAGATTATGAGAGGTGTTTAATTCCTCATAGATACACAAAAGCCTGTTTTCCATCAATACCTCTTTTCTGCTGAAATGGCCTGGGGAATTGGTCTGCGTTTTCACTAAATCAAGAGCTGAGCGGTGACATAACATACTGTGTTACTTCATAATCAGCCCACGTTTTTTGTTTGTTGAAAAGCGTGAAAAGTTATTGCGACAAAAATTCATTACATTGATTTGACAGATTATGTAATGATTAGAACGGGATTTATTTAGTTTAACAATAAACAAAACCATTTTTATAAAAAATATGAAGGACACAAATGTTGATTATGTGGTAACCATTTCATAAAGCAGAATGGCACTTGTCGCTGTGCCATATTATTTCATGTAAATCTACAGCCGTGGAAAAAATAAAGAGACCATTCCAAATTCTTATTTAATAAGCATTTCTAGATGTATTGTGGTCATTCCAGTCCAGTGTCTGTTGAATTTCGACAAAATCAAACTTCTGGAGTGACATAAAGTCATCCAACAGCAATGTGAAAGACTGACAGCATGACAAGACACATGAAAAGAGGTTATCATATAAAAAAATAATTTTAAACATTTTTTAAGCATCTCTTCTGTTATGTTGACCTATTTCTCCATTTTTTATTTTCTGCAATTAAATACAAATGGAAACAATATTTGTGTTTGAAATTTGGGAGGAATATTGTTAGTAGTTCACAGAATGAAACAAAAACATTAATTTTACCTAAACACATACCTATAAATAGTAAATTCAGAAAAACTGAAAATGGTCTTTCAAACGGTCTGTTAATATTTTAGTGGCTGTATGTTGTATAATGTATGTCTAATGGTAATACATTAATACATATCTGTATATATCTACACATTTATTAGATATTTATTAATTATTAGACCACCAATGTTCTAGGTTTGTGCCACAGCTGCCCTAAACTAACAGTACTGGTGACTACCAAAATTATAGCATTTTTTATTTACAAATAGTACACAAATGTGTATGTATGCAAATGAATTACTATGAATTGTTTTTGTTAACTTTAACAAAACTCATATCAAATTTAATTTCCAAATTTAAAGTCCATTTCAATAAAATTGAGGTGCAAGAGGCTGAGGCAGGTTTGCTGGGAAAAGAGCAAGCGTTCTTAGAAGAGCGTGAGGTGAACCACAAGGATGAGATTATTGCAAGCTCTGCATGGATTCCAGCTGTGTTGAAAAGCAGAGATACAGACAGGCCTGAGATTTATGTATCCATATGTGATAGACTGCATGGGCGAGTCTGCTGGATCAAGTCTTTTCAAAAACACCTGGGGGTGAATTCCATGTTAGATATTAGCTATAGATATAGATTGCATTGTAACACCTTTCAGACTGTGAAGATTTTTATCAGGCTCAATCAAAGTAGAAGCGATGTTCCATTATAGCTAACCCAAGGTCATAAGTATGGCATCCGTGTGTGAAAATCCCCTCCCCCGGTTCCTCTTTTCAGACAAAAAACCCCCTGCCAAAATAGCCATCGTTCAGAAACTGAATCCTCTAACCAGACTCCTCAGAGAGTCGTGGGTCAGAACATAGGTTGCAGCTGAGGTCAACCAGCGCTTGGTCTGGATAAAAACTGAGCAACCCTTTCATTTGCTTCAGCTTAAATGCCAGACTGATCAGAGAGTAGAGAGATTGTTCAGCATTAATGTTGTAGATGAAATGATACATAGAAATTTAACACACAGCTAGCCTCTCATTGCTTGGCAAAGGAATTCTCTCAGTCATCAAATAAAAATGTAATTCAAGAGAAAAATAGTACTATGTGCAATTTATTGACATCATTCATTTCCTCCAGATAGAATGTATTATGTCATCGTAAATATTATTTAGAATTTGATTAAATCACCATACTTTCTAGGCGGGGTAACCAATTTCTGTTATTTGAAATCGACAACTACTACGCAAAAGGATCACACCCCTTCCTGCATTGCTCCACCCTCAATTGTTCTTTGCTTAGCTTTATCTTAGCTTACCACGCAAATAATAATTTAGAATAAAACAAGCGAAGACAACACAAGTATATACAAGCAGCACACTGCTGGAAAGACTTCGCCATAGTACCGAGGGTCCTAACGCATCTCCGCTGGACAGTCTTTATAATGTTAATGTGGGTCCTGCCTGACTTTTATCCTTCTTTTTATACTTAAAATCTAAAGACCCTTTACTTTTATGTAAAAAATAAGACATCGCTCTTTCTACAGACTTTCTAATGCCCGCTTGCTCTCTTCCCTCCATCAACATGAGTGGACACGCCCCTTCCTGCTGATTGGCTACAAGTTTGTTTTGGTACTCGGCCCAACTCAGTTTCCTAAAGCGTTTTGAGAAATCGGTTACCTCGCCTTTAAAATGTGAAGTGGGTCATTTCTGTGCCAATAAAATTCAACAAAACTAAAGTACAAAAATAACAAATGCTTTCCAATCTCACACCATTGATTGAAGAAGTGCTTTTTTCTGCCGGGCCTCTCCAACCAACAGATTGAGTTCAATGTCAACAGTGTCTCAGAAAATACACACTTCACCTTTCATGATGTAACACTTCATATTGTAATTTGACCAAAGGTTTTTTGGGTGCTTGTTTGAATATCAGCAAAACAGAAATCAGTATCACACAGTATTACACATGTTACACATGATCGATTGATTTTTTTTTTTTACTTGCTGTCTCCAGCTCAGCCCCTTCTGTACTGGTGTTCTCGCAACATGTCGTTCTGGAGCAGCATCTCCTTTAACCTGGCCGTCCTCATGAATCTGTTGGTGGCGTTCTTCTATCCTCTGGAGGGAGTGCGTGGAGGTGAGACTCTTTATGGGTAATTTATTTTTAAATCAAACCCAGATGGGGGTCTTTTGAATTCTTTTGTAGCTTTTGTTTTAGCATTAACTCTTAAAATGACTAGTGATGTAGTGATCTGTAATCATTAATAGAATCACATCCTAACTTTAAACCGATCACTGTTTTTTAATGGAGGTTATTGAGTGCAGCTGGCAACAGATGCAGGAAATTGACACTTCCCGGCCTACTTTTACACACACACACACACACACACACACACACACGCAAAGCCCCCAAATACATAACAGTGGCCCAGAACTCTGCAGGCTTATATCTGTTCTAACACATCTTATATTGTTTTAACCAACTCACTTAAAGGAACAGTTCACCCAAAAATCATCATCGATTCAGAGGGTCACGATTCGATGCATCTTGTCCACTATTTTTATAAATAATCTTTTAAAGAACTACAAAACGTCACTCCAAATAAAGAGAAGATGATGTTTTTCCCTTTAGCGTTTACACATCAAGAGCTTTACTCTTCAAAGGGAGTAGGGCAAAGGTATGATCACTTCGGTTTTAAACGCATGTCTTGCGCATGGTCTCCAGCAATAGAGGAATCACACAGAGCCTGCGTGTCATTTTCTGTCCACTAATGTGCTCTCTAATCTTTATAAAACCCAGAATGTGTCCAAATATTAGCTTTATGTGCATTTATTAGTGCCAGCTCTTGCTCTCCCTTCCGGCTATACTTAAAAACGGAAGCGCATTTTACTTCCAAAGGTCACATTTTAGAAAAAAGCTTCGATCTTTTTACGTCCGCATTGTGACACATCGTAAATTATTTTATTAATATTAATAATAATGATGATTTTCCACAGCTCTAACTAACACTATAAAACCTGCATCAGCATTTCTTGTACAAAGCAGCGTGTTCATTACAAGAAGCCCTGGTGTAATGACAGACATAACCCGCCTTACGTCAGGGCGTAACCTGGTTATTGATATAGTCCGCTTGCCCGAGATCACTCGCGTAACATGTCACCTGACTCCAGGGCTCGCACACACATTCTCTATTTTCCTAATCTCATAAGCTTCAGTTAAGACTGTGTCCGTCCCCTCTCCTCTGTTACTGATCAAAGGTGCGAGTGTGTGTTTGTGTACACGGCTATGTGTTGGGGAAATGTGACACCTGTGTATCTCAAAACTAAGATTTGACCCTGGAAACAGAAACCCAGATAAAGAGTTGGCAGCTGCTGCATTCTTACATCATAGCACAAACACAAGTTTGTGATCGATATCATCTGTGTTTACAAATTAATGTAGAACTCTTGTAACTAGTTTTACATTAGCTATGTATTGTATCAAATGTATTTGTTAGGTCTTAGGTTGCCTTCCTTGTTAGTTTCTTTCTCTCATGTTGTGTTGTGCATTGTTTGTCCATTCATTGTGACTGGCATAAGCGCCACATTGTGATGGGCATCAACTCCGCATTGTTCAGGCTGGGGTCTGGCTCTGCGGTCTCTTTTGTTTTAGTATTTTTCTCAAATGCACGAGCGTTTAGACTTTTGGGTTTAGTTCTACAGCATTGTCCTCTCAGATCTGTTCTCGATTTAATGTGGGTCACAGTTTGAAACTCAAACAAATAAAAGCTAATGTAGACCATTTCAAAGGTTAACGTAAAGTACCGCCCGTGCCGTAAATGGGATCGTAAAACATGATGATCTGTCTGAATGTGTCATCTTTGACAATAAGTATGTATAATAGACTGCTAGTTTGATCATTAACAAAGAATTATAGATGTAGTTTATTAGAGTCATATCTCTCTTGTGTTGCTGCTTTTTTTAAATAAAAACCCTGGTGTCATACAAAACTTGACTCTTTTTTTCTGTGGAACACAAAAGAAGATATTTTGAGAAATGTCTCAGTGGTTTTGTGTCCATACAATAGAAGTCAATGGGAACCAGTGTTGTTTGGTTACCAGCATTATCTTCTATAAATATCTTCTGCAGAAGAAAGAAAGTCATACAGGTTTGGAATGACATGAGGGTGTGTATATAATAAAACAATATTCATTTTTAGGTTTTCTTTTGGCCCAAGCACAGGTATCTGTATTTATGTCAAGGCCATAAGGAAAAACAAAATCTTTTCCTTGTTCCCAAACTAAATCAAATGTAAATATCTCTGCATATTGTGTGACCTACTAGTGAATACTGTACATTACAGCCTTAAAAGCCCTTTTAATAACAGTTAAGCCGACTTGTGCAGAGATCAGTAGGTCGCTATACAGTATGTGTTAAGGTCAAACAGGGGGCCTAGCCGAATTCCTGAATGTAACCAGCCGCCCGTTCAACAAGTTCCTCCCACTCGTCGGCAAAATGTAACCATTTAAACACGACCGGAGCACCAGAAGTAGGTCAGTATGCACAGCATCTCGATGCACAGAATGACTACAGCAGCCGTGGAGAGATCTAGAGCTTTACTGTTAAAGAGCCAGATAATAGCCACTTCCTTACTGAACACGGCTACATGTCTAACAAATCTAGTGTGTTTTGTGCCAGGAAACCAAACAGTAGGTCAGTTTAGGCCTCCCCTGACGTCCTTTTCAAAGTGTGTTTGTGTTTATGTATTTGGAATGAATGGAATACAGCCTTTCTAGAGTATTTATACAGAGACACACACACTCTGGGCTCAGATCTGCTGATTTCCTGGTCACCCGCCAGGCATGTCGATCCAAACCCCTGTGAGCCCGTCCTTGCTCGGAACCCGACGCTCATGCATCTTTCAGCCGTGGTATTTTTAGCACGCTGCACGCATTATGTAACCAGCACCTGTCATGTGGTCTCCTTGCAGGCGGGAGAGAGAGAACGAGAGAGTTTTTGCCTCCGTAAAGATCCTGCAAATCCAGCTGACCTTATTTTTTAGTCTGCGTGCACACACACACACACCCTCACACTGATGTGTTTCTGCATACGTCCTTAATGCAAGTTTCATAGTTGTTGGCCCTAAGACAGAACATAAGGGAGGATTAAATAAATACCAACATGACTCATGATTCAAGTGAACCTTAACTGATTCAAATGTGTCACACCTTCTGGGTTATATAATGTTCGTCTGTTTGTTTTAAGCTTCTTTCCTCTAGAATGTGCCTGAACGTGTTCAACAGGTGCACTTGCAAGTTCTGCAGGGAATCCCATTTAGAAATGACGTGCAGAAGAGACGTTTCAGATGCACACACAATCGTGAATCTTATAAAGTTTGCAAAAATTTTTTTTTATTTCTTGGGTTCCAGTAGCTCTCTTGTTGTAGCATGGTGCTATTTCTAACATGCATACTTATAAAATGTGTATCTTGAATGCAATCTTCTGGCAAATGCACACATTTGTATGTCTTTTAGCATGATTCTTATCTGAATGTTTGCATAAAAGCATCTTCTAAATAAATTAATGTAAATATGGCCAATTATGTAATAATCTTCCAACACATAATCCATGTGCGTCGCTGAACAAAATCTAAATCAAGAACCTGAGATGGTTCAACAGATAGTCTAACCATGACAGATGGTGTTGTGACATGTCAGTGTGAAGGTATTTTTATTCCCGTACTTGATTGATGGCTTACGCACATGTCAGAATGCATTTACCTCTTTCCCTTCAGGCACTCTGGAGCCACACCTCTCCGTGCTGCTTTGGGCGGCCATGTTGGTGTCGTTGGCCATCGTTATAGTTCTTCCCCAGCCTCACGGGATCAGGGCGCTCATCGCCTCCACCATACTGCGCCTCATCTTTTCGGTCGGCCTGGAGCCCACCCTGTTCCTGCTCGGGGCTTTCAATGTGAGTGTGGGTGTGTGTGTCTTACCCCAGTCCTCTGCCAAATCTCTACGGGCCAGAAGTGTCGCTGAAGGGCAGCTCGGTGTGTGTTGCATTGAGGTGTGGCGTGCGTCACTGGGGGATTCCACACGGCCTTCACAGTTCTGTGTTGAAATGGACTTGGCACATGCTATAATACCTGTTTTTCATCAATTGCACACTTAGGTTATATGCAGACTGACTAAACCAAATCTTGCAATTTGACTAACACTTAGTACACACATGTCAGTAGCTAGTTATGTTTTTTTTTTTTGCTGGCATTCAAACTTTGTTTACACCCTTTAAGGATATGCTGACAAACACCAGACAAGCTGTACAGCATAGTTTTAATCCAGTTTGTAGTTTTAATTAAGTTTTATATTATTAGACACTAGCCAGACCAAAGTTAACAAACACAGACTTCGGGCCAGGCGCATGCGTCCAATGAGTTTTAATTTAAGTTTTACTTTGATTGTAGTTTTTGTTTGTAGTGGTTTTGGTTTAGTTTGATTTAGTTTGTAGTTGTTTTGGTTGAGTTTAATATGATTTTGCTTTGGTTGTAGGTCGATTGATTTGGTTATTATTTTGATTTATTTTGTATTTATTTAGGTTTAGTTCATAGTTATTTTGATTCTGTGTGTAGATATGTGATGCGATCTGGGAAACCTGTCGGATGTCATGCTGGGGTGTTTTCAGGAATATTAAAAAATAGGTTGAAAGATGCTGAAAAATAGCGATTTATAATGCCAAGCTGATGTTTAGGACATCCCAGCAGAGGTAAAATTAAGTCCCTCTTAGATAGTACACATATCAAAGTAACCAAATAACTTGTAAAATAAATGTGTATTAATGCACATTTCCCGCTTGTCCTGTGTAAACTAAGGCACGAAAAGTTTTTTTTACCTGTAGTTTCACTTAATTTATTTATAGTTGTTTTATTTTGTTGTAGTTATTCTGATTTAGTTAGTTGTTGATTACAGAGCAGAACTAAATTCGACCGAAACCCATTTCTAAATCAAACCCAGTTGATCTTATTTACATGTGCCATGTTTCTTCTATTTTCAGGTGTGCAATAAAGTGATTTTCCTGATGAGTTTCGTGGGAAATCGCGGTACATTCACGAGAGGCTACAAGGCGATGATAATGGATGTTGAGTTCCTGTATCATCTGCTCTATCTCATCATATGCAGCCTTGGAGTTTTTGTTCACGTCTTCTTCTACAGCTTGCTTGTGAGTGAAACACACACCCACAACACAACACTTTTACACATGGGTGTCTCTTTTAATTGACCTTTCACCTCTCACACTTTCACCCACATGTATAGTGTATACACACACACACACTCACGTTACTCTTCGTAGCTCTTTGACCTGATCTACAGAGAAGAGACGCTGCTGAACGTCATCAAGAGCGTCACCAGGAACGGCCGCTCCATCGTTCTGACCGCTGTACTGGCTCTCATCCTGGTCTACCTCTTCTCCATTGTGGGATACATCATCTTTAAAGATGACTTCATCCTGACTGTGGACAGGATACCTAATAAAACTTTGGGTGAGAATGGCGAATTGCAATTGTCAAACTTTTTTTGCTTTGGCAACTTCACATAGAAGACTGGAAATGTGTTGTGGCTCTGTATGAGTTCCTGTATATACTGTATATCAAGTCCAGGTTATATTTCACCCTTAAACATAAACAAAAAAGAAATAAAAAAATGTATGTATAATACTGATTATACTATTCAAATTAAAAGTGTTTATACATCATGGTAATATTTGTTGTGTTATATTTAATTTAGATTAGATTAGATTAATCATTTTGTCTTTGTGCAACAAAGAGCTAATGTACACTTGCAGATATTTTCATTTATATGTTTAATTTAGTTGGTTTCATTTATTCAGGTTTAAAAAATACTTAATTTGTTTATAGAGGGGAAAAAAATAGAAGTCATTCACACTGTCATTGCTTCCAGATATTTATTATGATTTTTACAGAGCTGCTGTTGAAGCCTTGCTTCAGGCATTTCACGAAAAACATAGCGTTATGTAATAAACATTTGCATGTTATGACAGTATGTGGGAATGCTTTCTATTGTATGAGCTTCATTATGATAATGGTAATGGTGTAATGCAAAAAATATCCCTTATTGTTTTTTTATCTGAATTTGTGGTGAAATGTGGCTAAATTGGTAGAGCAGCAGTAGCGCCAATGTCATAGGTTTGAACTCCAGGGAATGTACATACTGTTAAAATGTCTTTTGAATGCACACTTTGTGGTTTTGAATAAAAGCATCTGCGCAAAAACATAAATCTAAAAGCCATGTGACTTGCATATGTCTACGTGAGGTTCAAACAAGGTCCCCAAACAAGTCAAATGAGGACGCACATTGCTTATTTAAGAGTTACAATTTGTAGCTTCTAATTTGTCGTTTTTCCATTCAGAGCATTCTGCCAGTAAGATGGGAGAGTTCCTGGCGGGCGCTGTGTGTCGGAAAGAAGAGAATTGCTCCACAGAGACCGTAATGGATGGTATGAACCCCATCACCTACGACTCTCTCTTTCTCTCTCACACACACACACACACACACACACACACATACTGATTGGTAAATCTGAGTAGAACGGTTGGTCATAAGACAAAGAAAGCAGAGACTCATCCTCAAGGAACACTGGTAGGTTATGGGGGTGATGTTTGGGGGTCAGAGGTTAATGACAGTCAGGCACTAACAGTTCAGCAGGCTCATGCTTGCCTGGGTTAGAGGTCAGAACAGTATAATTCGGATTTGTGAATGGGTCTGTGAGAAGTGCAAATTTAAGATGTTTAATTTGATCAGCCAGTCTGAACCATGTGACTCTGTCTTACTTTGTTTAGCACATCAATTAGCTTGTGTGTGTGTGTGTGTGTGTGTGTGTGTGTGTGTGTGTGTGTAGTTTTTACCTCACCTGTGTCAAATAACGTAGTCTATTGAAAGGGCTATTTTAACTTGGGCATATAGACGGTTTCATTGGACGCATGCGCCTGGCCCGAAGTCTGTGTTTGTTAACTTTGGTCTGGCTAGTGGCTAATAATATATTAACTATTAGAGATTTAATTTAATTTATATTAATAATTAATTCTATAGTAATTGTAATAAATAAACAGTTTGTTGAATTATATTGTATATTAATTGTATTGTATTAAACAATGTGTTGAATGGATTGTTTAACTTTAGGTTTAGCCAAGTAACAGTTCTTCTACTGATAACCCAAAATAATGCTGGCTAGACATACTTTTAACTTGCTAGCTAATGTAATTTACTTAATTTCTTTTGTTTGTTATCAGAAATAATCTGCAGGGATTATTGCGGATATGTACCGGAAGTTAAGTTTGGGCCACAAAAGCGTGCATGCGTAGTAACGTTTGTTTGTTGCTGCTTTGAAACCATCTATAAGCAAACTCCTATTAAGCAACACACTTCAAACATCTATGAACACCTTAGCAACTAGATAGAACTGAAGTGACCCTGAGTTTTTTTTTCCAGGAAGAAATCTAGTTTTGCTTAAATATTTTTGTACTAGTTTGCAAATGAAAATGTGCACACGATGTGTTGCGATCTGATAAATCCTGATGTTAAGGACAGTTTTGCATAGTTGTAGTCTGCAGACTTAGAATATGTGCCAAACATAAAGAGAACTTTGTCAGTGTTATTGTTTATTTGCTTAGCACTTATTGACATTTTTGTTTCCTGCAGCTGTGGTCGTGCAGCCGGCTGCAGTCGTGATCGAGGAGAAAGAGAGGACGTGTGACTCGCTCCTCATGTGCATCGTCACCGTGTTGAGCCACGGCCTGCGGAGCGGTGGCGGAGTCGGGGATGTTCTGCGAAAACCATCTAAAGAGGTTAAATACTGATTTTATCAACCATGCTGAGATACATAAGCTCTATATTATTGTGTTTTATTTTTGCAGACACATTTAGTGATGTTGTGGTCTTGAATTTTACTTCTTCACACTTCCCGTTCAATATTACATTGCAGATTATGTTGTGATCACTGATTGGTGCAGATCAAACAGCATCGATCCCTTAATCAAGAGAATTTCTTACTTTATTAATAAAGAATGTTTCGTTAAATCAGAGCTTTAATAATGTTCTCACAATTGTTGTTGGGTAAAGGTCCCACAGAGATAAATATCACACGACTGAATTGTTGACACATCGAGCAAAGGGTTATTGACTCCAGACCTTGTTTGGTTTTTTTGGTCGAGTTGGAGACAGTGTTGATTTTCTCACATCATCTTCCACTCTCTTCTCTGTAGGAGCCTCTGTTTGCAGCCCGTGTGATCTACGACCTTCTGTTCTTCTTCATGGTCATCATCATCGTCCTCAACCTCATCTTTGGAGTCATAATTGATACCTTTGCTGACCTGAGAAGTGAAAAACAGAAGAAAGAGGAAGTGTTAAAAACGACCTGCTTTATTTGTGGTGAGTGGCCAGCTTGGGTATAAACGCTCACCAGTCTTTGCTTAGAAGATGGCAGTTTAAATAAAGCAGTTATCTTCACACACTATTTCATGTCATATTTCATGACCCATAAAAAACATGGGCTCATAGAACAGTTTTGCTCTGGTATAAACATAAGAGCGCCTTCCCACCAGACATATATCTGTCCTAACCTTCTTCAGATGTGTCTTTCGTGTTTTTGATCAGGTAGTTTCGACTGGACGTTTTGTTCTTCTGAAATTGAAATTCTCTCTTTCATCGCAAAACAGACCCTTGTTTAGATCAAATGTGGACAGTTCACACAAAAAGAACAATTCTGTCATAATTTATTCACTCTCATGTCATTCAAAACCTTTATGTATGACTTTTTCCTCAGTGGAACACAAAGATATTTTGAGAAATGTCTCAGCGGTTGTGTGTTCATACAATAGAAGTCAATGTGGCCAATCTTTTCTGCATGTTTTGCAGAAGAAAGAAAGTCATACGTGTTCGGAATGACATGAGGGCGAGTAAATGATGTACATTTTTGGGGGTAAACTACTCCTTTAAGATGTAAGATTTTGTTATAACAATTTAAAGCTTGACGTACAACCAAATGTAAACATCACACGAATACAGGAAATCGACATACAGGTCACTCATGTTTTCTCTCTGATATGATCTGATGTTTGTGAATGCATGCGTAAATGACGTGCTGTCGGTCAAGTGACGATTTCTCAAATTGTTTACTACCCAGTCATGCATCACAAAATGACTTTATGACCGTCACAAGATGCTTAACCTCCAGTCGCTCATAACATTCACGTTTGTATACAAACAATTTCCCTGTGCTTTAACTTCCTCTTCCAGTTTTCATAGTGACACAACCACCCTAACAGAAACATTGACCACGTAGGTCTTCTAAATGTTAAAAGATTGTTTTCGCTTGCACTAGATCAAAGGTTAAAATAATGCACATAGAGATTACAACAAATCCTGTGTTTAGACTATTGACAGATGCATGGCTTGTCACGTGTAATCTTGATCTTCTTAACTGACTTTAACAACAAACACCTGCCACAAAAGAGAGGTATGTGACAAAAACCGAGGATTCGGATCACACCAAGTTATTTTCTTTACAGGTTTGGAGAGGGACAAGTTTGACAACAAAACAGTGACGTTCGAGGAGCATATAAAGGTGGAACACAACATGTGGCATTACCTTTTCTTCATAGTGCTGGTGAAAGTCAAGGACTCCACTGAGTTCACAGGGCCCGAGAGCTACGTGGCCGAGATGATCCGGGTAAGAGATCTGATTTTCACAGAGGAGAACAGATGCAATGACCCATGACTAAGATTGGAGGACTAAGACCTTCAGTTGAACATTGTGTGTGTTTGTCTGTGTCGGATCTCGAACAATTCAGCTGAATGTTTCCCAGACTATGACACTTTTAGGAAAGAAATAAAATAAACTACCGTATAATAACTTGAATGCACAAACCTGTGTACGGTGTTCAGCGATTGTCAGGTGACAGCAATTTTCTTGCGGGGAACTGAGGTCATCATAAGTAACTTAAGCCCTAGGGCCAAAGTCACATGATGAGGAAGTTAGCCAATGGCGTGCTGTTTTGGATCACCAGTTGTGTTTACCAAGGATTGTTTTCTTTATTTAAGAGCAGATAAAGTGTGACGAATTTCGACACTGAGCGTCTACTTTAACACACAGTAAGGGAACCGGATTTACAATCACAAGGTTTTCCCCTTTGCTTGTGTGCATGTGAGGGTGAGATAAGTACTTTTATATCAGATTTCCTCCGTATTAGGCTTTTTCGAAGAATACATAAATGTGCCACATCCTGATATGTAAAAAGGAAGGAAATTATACGTTTACTGTAGATGATCACATTCACAACTTTGGGAGTCTATCAAAACGAAGCGTCTGAACCCCTGTGATTCAGACTTCTTTGAAGATTTGGCCCATTTTAGGCTTTACCTTTGAGAAAGTAGAGTACTTATGGTATTCAACCAAATTCCTAACAGTAAATCTCTCGAATGACCCAAAACCTTCTGCTTTGACTTGTGTAATGACAACGTTGTGACCTCGGCCCCTAAGGGTCAACGAAGCTTCTGTTTGTCCTCAGATTCTAGAGTCTTAAGACTCAGATGGGTCTGAAAATGGCTTGGAATGTGTTAATCCCTCAGAAAAGCCAACAACACACACTCACACACATATATTTTGCTTTAGTCAGATGACCCAAGGAACAGGAGTTTCCCCGTTGTGTGCGTGTGTGCCTTTGCAAGCATGCTTTTCTTTGAAAAATAATGTCATCCCTTTTGCCAGTGCGCTCGGGGCACTTTCACCGAAAAAAACATTTTAACAACTGCAACAAATCGGTGGATGAATACCAGCAGAAGAGTTTTTTAAGAAACAAAGATGCCTTTTAAAAATGAAGCCCCTTACGTTCCTCATATAAGCAGCCTGTGTTGTTTTTTAGAGGTTGTGAATTTTTCAGAAGTTTATTGCAATGTGACTGAATAATTTTAAGGAAAGAGAAGTGTTCCGGAAAGCCCCTTCTGCACCAGCGGTTGCCGTCCTGACGCAGATGGTGCCGTGGTGGGTTTCTGACACAGTTTCTGATCCGGTTGTCATTTGGCCCTGTTCCTGACCTCAAGCGGTGCGTTTCGAGAGGCGCCACGTGGTCTTGCGAGAAATCACCTGACTCAGGATAAGCTGCTCATGAGGTCTCCCAAAAAAATTAAAAGTCTGACCTGACAACAAAGGATAGCAATTTGTGATGCGTCAATTACTGGTGCATCACAAATTGCTATCCTTTGTTGTCAGGTCAGACTTTTTATTTTTTGGGGGTTTTAAGAGCTTGTCAGTGGCCTGTGGGAAAGTGATAAAGAAAACCAGACTATCATAACTGTCACAAACATCTGAGCTGTTTTTGTTTGTGTGCACAAACACTAGACTAAGGCCTTGAGGAGTTGCGCCACGTCTGCAGTGATCTGCGCATTTTTAACATGCCTTGAGTTCAAATTAGTTCAGCTTTTGATACAGTAGACAATGGATATAACAATACACCGATTGGATAGATCTGTGAGAATAAGCTTGTTTGTTATGTAGCGTGCAAATTCGCAAAGGCTAATGGTAAATTCCAGTAATGGAAATACTCTAAATGAAGATGGACACATTTCCATTCATGCATATGGCTAATGCTTTCATGCAAAGTGAATTCAAACACGGTATGCATGTGTCTGTGTGTTCCCCAGGAATCAAACCCCCGACCTTGATGTTGCAAGCACCATGTTAACTACCAGAGACAGTGTTGCTTCTGTAGGTAGAGCCCCTAAATGGAACCGCTTAAGATTCCCTTCAGCTTTTTTCCCCGTGCATATCATTCATAGCTTGGTGATGACGACAGCCGTAACCTGCCTCTTCCTGCTATGAAGCGCTGAAGGTCCTGTTCAGAACCGACGCTGTTGTTGCTTTTCAGACCACAGAGCATCCTGTCTTAAATACGTCTGTGTGTGCGTGTGGGCTCTTGTGGTATTAGTAATGAAATTCACACTTCCCTCGTTTCCATTTAAGCAGCAGATACAGTTGAAATTGATGTGGCTTAGGAACTTAAACACATTTACTGGCAGCGTTGTCAAGTGTAAACAAAGCTTAGGAAATAGAGGTTTCAGGGGGGCCGGTTCGGACACGCAAACGTGCACAAATACACAAGCCGCAATAAAAAGCGTGAACCAAAACAACACTTGAGGATAAAACAACAAGCTTGAGTTGAAAGATGCTTTTTTCCATTGCAGCCCCTTATAGAGCGCTTGAACGCTGTAGTTCATTTCTACATTTTTGTTTTTAAAGGGAATTTTTTATTCATAGAAATTACAAGTTCTCGTTTCTGTAGAAGTTGGACCAGAGGAAGTGAGTATTTCAATGTGGGCTGTAATGGAGACGAGTCACTGGATCCGCTCCATTTTATGTCCTACAGCTTTATTTAGCTTTATTTATTATCTACGTGGTTTTATTTGTTGGTTTTATCTGTTAAAATGTTCGTTATATTATTCATTTAAACTGTTTTATTGCTTTGCTTTGTTTTTTTTTATGTTGTTGTTTTATAAACAAACTTCTTGTTTTTTTTAGAAAAGAAAAGTTCCAAACATTGCTCATTTGATTTATTTTATATTTTAATAAACAATATTCAAGAGTGTCTGGTACATACAGGCTTGTTTTATAGGGCATCTGTCTAGTGTGGGCGGAGCTTTGAGACTCTTGAATAATGTGGGTGAATCGATAGATTTCTGAAGTAGTCCACCCAGTGTGCCACGGTGTGAGATTCAAGTCAGGCCCGATAAGAGATAGCGATGCGTGTCTGTACGATGACGATGACGAAACAGCCCGACAGCTGGGCTGCTTGCGCAGACACCGCTGTTTGTGGGCGGAGGTAAACACAAACCTCAACATCTGTGGCAGCAGGAAGTGAACGCACACACACACTCCTCTCTCATTCTCAGAATGAGTGAGAGCATTACCTGTGATTTTCCCCTGCGTCTGCCCGAATTAAGTGTGTGCGTATGTTGCCCCTCCATCTGAGATTTGACAGAAACGGGGAACTTCTCTGCAGCTGAGGTGTGATCGACCTCTCTCACTTGCTTTCTGTCACACCGCACGCGCACACACACACACACACACACACGCGCACACACATGCACTAAAGTAAAACACGTAGCTAAAAAAAAATAACTTGCAAATTAAAGATGTGCATGAGCTTGAAGTTTAAATGTATGTGGGAAAGTGTGTATTGTTAGATGCTGTTACTGGTCAACATTTCCTTTTTAGGAAGTGTTTGATAGATAACAGTTTGGTAAATGACACACTAAATGCATCTGTAATAAAATTTGTTGTCACATTGTAAAAGCTTTTTGGCTTAATATAATACAGAATTCAAGGTTATTTGAGGTCATAAAAACTTTGCAATAAAAAGAATATAAGTAACATTTTATAAATGAAATGATTGTTCATCAAGTATTTCTTTACATTACCTTTATTCACAATGCTAAGCTTATAGATTTATAAGTTGAGCTGTTAGGTACAATTTCGTGGGAAATATCAGTTTGATGTCATTTGACTTCAACCCATGTGAAGATAAGTATGTAAACTAACTAAACTAAAACAATTTAAACCGTTGTTATTTGAAACAACAAAACCAACACACTACTACGCAAAAGGAACACGGCCCCACCTGCATTTCTCCGCCCTCAAATGTGCAGTGCAACGCAGGGATGAAATTCTTAGCTTTATCATAGCTAAGACCATGCAAATAATAATGCAAATTATTAAAATAAGCAAAGACGACACAAGTATATACAAGCAACACACTGGTTCCAGATAAACAATGACGCTCAAAACTGCTCCGTTACACAGCTAATATTACAATAAACATATCTTGGTTCTGACAAACAGCAAAACCAATGTTACTCATATACTGATCCAAATCAAAGCAATCTTCGCGGGGTTGATATTTAGACGATTTTGCTTTCCAGCGTCTCTCTGCTGAAAACCTGCACTATAGTATGCTAGCATAGCAGGTGCTAGCGTATCTCCGCTAAAAGCCATAGTACTGAGGGTCCTAGCGCGTCTCCGCTGGAATGTCTTTATAATATTAACATGGGTCCCTGACTTTTATCCTTCTTTTTATACTTAAAATCTAAAGACCCTTTACTTTTATGTAAAAAATAAGACATCGCTCTTTCTACAGTCTTTCTAATGCCCGCTTGCTCTCTTCCCTCCATCAACATGAGCGGACACGCCCCTTCCTGCTGATTGGCTACAAGTTTGTTTTGGTACTTGGCCTGAAAAAACAGTAACCCCACCTTTATATAATGATCATAAATCTTTAGACTTCCTCATAGCATATGATAAAGATTAAAGACGGTTGTGCATACAAATGCTCCAGTCTGGGCTTGCCTGACTTTAGGCCAAATCTTTTGTGTGTGTGTGTGTGTGTGTGTGTGTGTGTGTGTGTGTGTGTGTGTGTGTGTGTGTGTGTGTGTGTGTGTGTGTGTGTGTGTGTAAGTAGGCCAGTTTTGGGGCCGATGGGAAGTTATTGCAGAAAAGAATGCTGTGGAGTATCTTTTGGCCATTCACACAGCCCAGCTCTTTTCCCGACAGCGTTCTTTACAGCGACTATCACATTTTCCTTCCTGCTGTTAAAATCTCTGTCCTTATTAGGAGCTGCGTCTGACCTCTCCCATCAGCCAGAAGTCAGACATTCCGCAATCCTGTTTGGCGCTCGTAGACTTCCACCTCTCGTCTCTGATCGCCGCCTTTTTTATAAACTATCCAGAGATATTGGGACAAGAAGGAAATGGCTTTTTTTGCTTGACTCTATTTAAAGAAACTGAAAAAATAACACACAAAATAGATTTGTTTTTATTTTCTGGAAAGAATCTCACTGATAATGCTGGGTTACCAGAGCATTAATGTATGGTTGCTAGGGTGTTTTGGATGGTTGTCAGGTGTTTTTTAAGTCTGATTTCTTAATATTTTAAGTATTAAATATTTGTTTATATTATTTATACATTTATTTATAGGCAGCACACATAAAATAAGAAGAAACTCTGAAGATTTAGTATTAGGCCATAGTTACAGGAAAGAAGTATGATGAAATAAAACACGTCTTCATTAGAATATGTTCTTGTCATGTCTTCTATGAAGTTCTCAGATAGAAGTCACTGATCTGTTATCTCTAACAGAGGTCTTTAACCTCTACAAATATAATTCCTGAAAGTCTTAAAGACAGTGTTGTTAATGTTTTGCTTTATTAGATGAGCCTATAATGTAAAGTGTCCTGTTAGATGAATACGGTAGATTCCCCCAGTTTATTATCACAGGCCGGACAGAAACATGGTGTTCAGTGTTTTCAAGCTGTTTATCTGAGGGTGAGGCTGTCCAAATCCTCATGTGACTTTGATATTGCTGTAATCATGTTACACGTAGGGAATTTTGTCTGATGTAAACACATACTTGTTGAAAGCATGACAGGGGAGGAATGAAACACAAGAGGATATGACTTAAAGGGATAGTTCACCCAAACATGTCATGTTTTACTCACTGTCTAGTTGTTCCAAACCTGTAAAAATGTATTTGTTTGGTTGAACACAGCGAATGATATTTGGATGAATACTTGTAACCAAACAGTTCTTGGACCCCATTGACTACCATAGTAGGAAAAATAACAATAGTAGTCAAAAGTGCCCCAGAACTGCTGTCCTACATTCTTCAAAATATCTCATTTTGTGTTTAACAGAACAAAACAAAAAAATGATAAAGTAATTTTTCCTACTATGGTTTCAAAGGGGTCCAAGGACTGTTTGGTTATAAGCATTCTTCCAAATATCTTTCTGTGTGTTCATCAGAACAAACATATTTGAACAACTCCAAGATGAGTAAGTGTTGATTTTATTTTTGGGTGATCTATCCTGTTAACATTAGAACTTAAACACACTACTATTAAAATGTCCAGTTTGAAGAAGGGATTGTCAAGGGATAGAAAGAAGGAAGTTTGGAAAATCAGATTAAAATAGCAAACAAAAACAAAACAGAAACTGCATAATAACACTTGAAGATTTTGGTTGGAAAAGTGCTTATGCGTTATTGACATATATGTTACAGGGATGTAACATTCATTTTTCACCCTCTTGTCATTTCAAACCTGTATGACTTTCTTTCTTATGCACAACACAAAAGAAGATATTTTGACACTTGCATTGGTTTCGTGTCCATACAATGGTAGTCAATGGGGACCTTTCAGTTTACCAACACTCTTCAAAATATCTTCTTTTGTGTTCCACAGAAGAAAGAAAGTCATACAGGTTTAAAATGACAAGAGGGCGAGTAAATGATGACAGGATTTTCATTTTGGGGTGAACATAAATGTAAAAGTTTTCATGACTTTTAAATGTAGCTGAATGTACTTCATAGGTTAAGGGTTAAAATGTGTTTAGGTGATTTGAAACTATTTAACCAAGGCACTAAAGTCTCATTTTTCAACAGGACCACAACTTGGACTGGTTTCCACGGATGCGAGCCATGTCTCTGGTGAGCAGCGATGCTGAAGGCGAGCAGAACGAGATCAGAAGCCTTCAAGAGAAACTCGAATCCACCATGAAGCTCGTCTCCAACCTGTCAGGCCAACTCACCGAGCTAAAAGAGCAGGTAAGTGACAAAATCTATGGGCTGATCTCAGCACATCGCTTCCAAAGTGACGAGTTCTTCACGCCCTGGTGAGGATGAAGCGCAGTCTTGACCTATTAAGCCATTTAACCGGATGACAGACACGGAACGCTCACCGCAGTAGGGTGTGAGTGAAACAAGGGTTCGAAGGCCGGTCCGCATGAGTCCACAACTTCCAGAAGGTTAAATTAGACCAAAGGGCAATGACTCATTTCATTTTCTCTTTGTATTTCTGCCCTCAGCTCGTGGTATTTAAAATGATCTTTCACCTGCGTCACGAGCCCAAGTGTTGTTTCACTTTTATTCAGCGCGCATTGTCGTCCAGACAAAGTTCTGCGAACTCAGGCATGTTTGTTTCCACAGATAAACAAGCAGATGTGTGTGATAAAGTGGGTCTCGTTTTTTTGGTGGAAAGATGCGTAGTGCAAATGTCAATTTCTTGTAAATAGTGTCGATCAAGACCAGCTTGTGGTGCGTAGACGTATAAAATGGGAAGTGTCTAGAAGGAAGTTGATCCTTTTTTTTGCAGTCGAGACAGGGGAAGAGGTCACAGTTTGGCTAAAATAACGTATAGAGGCTAGTGAAAACCAACAAACTTTCACTGTTTGATCCGAGCGATGTAGCGTTTACACGTGCCGGTATGGATTTGATCTTTCGGGTTATATAGATAAGGGTAAAGAAACACTTCAGAGAATGAGTTGCATATAAATTATTGCATTTATTTTTAAAACCTATAATTAAATAGGCTTACTATTTAATTCAATAAGTTTGGAAATGTATAATAAAACAAAGAATTAAATTTTTCTAGCAGTAGTTTTTCATTCACTTTTTGACATATTCTTTAATTAATACACATTCAAATATACATAAATAGCAACTAAAGTTTATTTTTAGTTGTCACTGATCTTGTGTATCCATGTGACGACCTTTCCAGTATTCCATCATGTGACCTGCCTGAGGGTCCCTACGATGAAGGGCTTCAACAGAGTTTTTATGCTAAGAAAAGGATCTGGTGCTAGATCTGTGGAAGATCCCATGATAGATCTCATATATTTTATCTCGAGACGTATGAATTATTCACTTGTATTACAAATCCCTCAGCGGCAAACAATTTAACAGCCCCTTATATGGAGCCGCACGTCGCAGGAAATTAAGCGTGCATTGGCATATCTTTAAAAATGGTTTTGTCGAGTCGAATGAGAGACTTCCTGGGGACACAGACTATAATATAGACGCCAGCGAGCGAGCTGTTGCGATTCTGGCTCACTTTTTCACAGTTGAGTCAGAGTAGGGGATTTCTGTACAGACAGACTGAATTTCGTTGGAAGTGTGTACGTGAGTGTGTATGAAATGTGTGTTTTGCAGCTCGGTTGCACAATGCTGCATGACATGGTTCTAGTTGCTCCATTTTTGTATTCCAAGAAGCTTTTTCCTAAAACACACAAGACACTCTTGAGTTATGAGGTCATAACCAAGGCAACATCACCGGATACGTGAGACGCAGTATTGCATCACTAAGTCTGATATGTAGGTGAGACAAACCGTAGGTGAAGAAGATTAGGTTAAAAACATTTATCATACATTTTTTACTTAATTGAATTGCCATTTAATAAAAACAATACTGTAAAACCTTGCTATTGGTTTTAAGGAACCATATTTAAAGGAAGCATGTGTATTTTTAACAATATATTTGGTTTTTATTCTTTATATTTGGATGTACATTCTGATGTCCATCTGTATGTTTTATGAACGAATACACACTACATTCTTGTGTGAGACGTGTGGTGTGTGGGAGAGAATCATAAAGCTAATTGGTTTCATGTAAAAACCTTAAAGAAGATGATGGTGCAAAAGACTCATCATTTATATCATTTCTAATATATTCAGCTCTTAATACCATATCCATATGTGTTTTTATTTGTAGATTTAAAAAACAGAAATTCATCATGACCAAGGTAGAGAGAGAGAGAGAGTTAAACAGGAGATTTATGACTCTTATTGTGTGTTTTCTGACAGATGACAGAGCAAAGAAAACAGAAACAGAGGATCGGGCTTCTGGGGCACCCCCAACACATGAACGTCAACCCCCAGCAGCCCGCCTGAGCCCGTACCACAGGCCAAGTGTCCTACTGCCGTCTGTAGACATCACATCAGCCTTCGTGTGTGTGTGTGAATAAATGTGCGCGTGTAAAAAGACACATCGTCGCATTACAAATACAAACGCCTACCCACACAATCCATTTGAGTGCCAAATGTTGTAAAGGAAAGAACATTTCACTTGGCTTCCACAGGGTAAAGCAGAGCTACGATAGATAACCTGCGCGACTGAGAAAGTGTGGTGCGGTCTGTAGATGCTGCTCGGAAATCATGTTTTTAATTGACCCGTAACAGTATAGCAGTCAGTATTTGATGTCTTATTTTTGTATTTTGTGCAATATTAATAATATGCAAAAACACTGATCTGTAAATGAACTATTCTGTAAAAGGGACGGTGTGGATAATATTTCCCTTTTGTTTTGTTCTTTTGCTTTGATTCTAATGAGACTCACTAGAGGCCAAGTACATGTAGGAGTTGTGTTTGCAAGTCAAGTCTGACATGTGAAATACATTATGTATTCATAATATATGAAAAAAGCCTTTCCTATTTATTTAAAGTTATTTATATGAAAATAAAAACGTATAGGTCGCTGTAAGAGTTTGATTCTCACGGATGAAATCAGGTTCTGTTTGTTATTGAGCATTATTGTTATAGTTTTGCTTTTGCTGGATTTATGACCCTAGAAGTCATATATTGAGTATAAACTTAGGTCAGAAACTGTTTAGGCAGTTAAAGTTTGTATTAAAATCTAATGTAATTTCTGCACTATTGAATAAATGAACCCATATTATTCCTATCATTATAGAGTCATCTTAAGTGTGCCTGTCCACACGTTTCGCAGGTGAAGCACAGTTCGAATTCTCACTGGCAAAAGCAATCGAGTTTTCTAGACTTCTCTGTAACTTTTCTAGACGATTTCACCTTTTAGCTGAATATTTAAGGTAACTTTCTTGATATCATCTTTTTCCTTTATTTTTATTTACCTTGTAATACATGTATATCTGCCGGGTCTTTGCTTTTATATATAGAGATACCTTTTCATATCATCCTAATAATTAACACCACTGTTACTGAAAAATAACTGATTGAATAGATTAAATATATATATATTCAATGAGATTGTAAAATAATTTAGTGATATTAATAAATCTGTATTTCTTGTTGAAAGCATCACAAATGTTTTTTTATGTCTTTAGTCAAAATGACTAAACTGATTCACCAAAAAGCTTCCTTGATGCCATTACGATTTGTGAGTTGTGCTTTAATTTCTGCTACATTTAATGTTATAAATTTACCGCATTTTATTAATATTGTTTGTTATTCTGCTGAACAGCCAGACAGGTGCAGATGCTGATGGCAGCATTAATGTTTATCATACCATCATACCATGACAATGCTTTCTTCCTCATGCAAAGGGTTTATGAAGAACTTAAGCTTTGTAAAAGTCTATGCTTTCTCGAAGGAAATGCCCTTTTTATGACCTTTCATGCTGATATGCAAAAGAGGTTTAAAAAGCTGTTTTTCCACACACTGCTAAAACTCGTGTTTTGCTCGTATGAGTTGTTCATATCAGCTTTGTGCGTCGTAGCAGATGTCACCGGAGTGCCCCAAACTGATTCCAGGGTAAAACACTAGGGTATAACCTTGCTGTTCTTTGCAAAAGTGAGATAACTGTCAGACAAACACCTTAAAACTCTGAATTATTGACGCTTAGTGTTGCACAAACGCTCTCTTTGAAATCCCCGGATGTGAAGTGCAGCATCAGACCGAAACCTTCCGCGAGTTAAGTGACATTTGTGAAATAAAATAAACCAGTGTGCAGGGAGGAAAATATGACAGGACCATCAGCTTCGTTAAAAATAGGAAACTTTTCAAGTGTTAATATCTCGATGGGCACGTGGAAGGCAATATTTTTTGATTATAGGCTTCTTTAAGTAATCTCAATTCTTTTTTTCTGTCTTTAAATAGGTCAGAATTGTTCTCTGGGAGCACTTATTATGTTCTTAGAAATATTTTGACAGTGAGTCTTGTTGCAAATGTCGCATTAGACCAGATGAATGATCTGTTAGTCATATTTATTTGTGATAGGAGTGTATGGCCATTGTTAGTGTCAAGTAACAGTGTCGTCACATTACAACCACGAAGTTACCAAACTAATCAAACGTGTACTTGATGTCTAACAATTTGGTTTGTATATACATTAGTTTTACATTTTAGTTACTTCTAAATACGCAGTAAACAATGGACACTTTTATGTGTTGCCATAATGCATCTTCGGATGACTTTATAAACTCTCATCACATAAAATCAATTTTTAAAGCAGTAATAATAACCTTAAATTTAAGGGTTACATTTGTGGTCAAATATGGGACTTTCCTAGAAAGGAAAAAAACGTAGGACCTATCCAATGATGAAGCCGTAACAGAATAATGAATGCAGCGTAAAACTTCATTGGCATCTGGACTGGAGACCCAGCAAACAGTTCAGGTCACTTATCACATGATCTAAAGCACTTGATCCAGTTGTTATGCAATAAAATGAAGAATCAACTGTGAAATTGGCTATTTAAAAATTAAGCCACATTGCGTGTCTAGCTTATTACATTATTCTCAAAGTATTTCTCCTGGAACAGTAAATAGTTGTCAAGTTAATCAGTTTATAGGTATTCATCATTAATGTTCAGTGCATGGGTGGCTGTACCTTTTTTGTCACATTGTAAAAGCTAAAAACATGGCAACACCTTCTATTACAGTACATTATCGATGTCCATATTACACGGCAATGTTATTAATTGACTTTTAACGTGAAATCCACTTTGAATTTCAATTACTGTAGGCCTATAATACATCTCTGTGCACAAGGATGCTGCAAATCTGAAAATATTAAACCGCACCAAACTCCCGCTTATAACTGTATTGCATTGCATCGCTATTATATGCATAACGTTTAACATACAATTAAACCAAGCCTGAGATCTCTGTTGCTGCCATTGACATTATCAAAGCGCCTGCGCTGAGCGCTCGCCCTGCTCGGTACTAAAATAAATGCAATGACGTCAGCACCGGGGATTCAGTCTGTCCTCCTCCCTCTCCCTGCGCCGCCAGCCATGAGGAGTTCAACGTGACTGCTGCCGAGTACAACCGGCAACAACAAACTGAGCCGCAGCACGAGAGCCATGAGCGCCTGCACGTGGAGCGCAAACGGTCCCGATGAGAAATAACGGAGCGCGCATCTGTTACTATTGTGTAAACATGAGTCGTGCACGCTCATGTGCCAACATCATGTCAGGGGAATCTCGTTAATAAACACATGCGTTATTTTGATGGAGCCACAGGCGTTCAGGATATCACTTTAATTTGACATGATTCCTTCTAGAAGCTTCGACATAAACATTCAGGCCCATGTTTGTGTCACATCGCCTGCGCGCTTAATGTGTTTTTCTGTATGATCCTGTCAGATATACTTACACTGGCTTTCTAGAGAAGCGTTTGTTAATAACTAAAATTCATAGAAATATTTATTTTTTACGCATATTTATAAGGCTACATTTTCTTTAAAAATTGTTTAATGTTTAGGTTTTATTTTTAAGTAGTCTAATTAAAGTAAAAAATATAGGCTAAAAGTAGCCTACCATATGTTATATATTAAATATAATCATTCTATTTATAATAATTAGGCTACAGAAAGCTCTACGGTACTTGACAAATATTGGGCATCAATAGTTTAGTTTTCGGAAAAATACGTATTGTACAAGCTGTTACTATAGGGTATGTGTCTATATAAACCATTACTGACATTTTAAAGGGACCCAAAAATTCTGTCATGAATTACTTTCTCTAGTTGTTCCAAACCTGTATAAATGTCTTTGTTTGCTTGAACACAGAGAAAGATATTTGGACGAATGCTTGTAACCAAACAGTTCTTGGACCCCATTGACTATCATAGTAGGAAAAATAACAATGGTAGTCAAAAGTGCACCGGAACTGTTTAATTTCCTACATTCTTCAAAATATCTCATTTTGTGTTCAACAGAACAAAAAATAATAACGTTTTTTTTCTACTATGGTACTTAATGGGGTCCAAGAACTGTTTGGTTACAAGCATTCTTCCAAATATCTTTCTCTGAGTTCATCAGAACAAAGAAATGTATACAGATTTGGAACGACTCAAAGGTTAGTAAATGATGACTGATTTTTTATTTTTGGGTGAATTGTTAACTTTAATGCTTTCATTATGGAACAACATTTGTTATTTATATGATGTTGCAATTTATTCGCATGCAATTATTATATATTCTAAACAATATTTATGGTATTTTAATCACATTATTCGACATCCAAAACTATAATGCTCGAAATTCACAGCATCTTAAATATTTAAATCACTAAATAACTAAGTCTTTCTATATTCTATATAATGCTTTACAAGTCAATCCAGTATCAAGCGCTCAAAACAGAGTAGACTGAGTGAGGCTGTTATTGTGCGCTGAGAGAGAGAGAGAGAGAGAGAGAGAGAGAGAGAGAGAGAGAGAGAGCAGCATGGCGGGACACGGGACACGGGCGGGCGGGTCGACTGCTGTAAATGGGTTGAGCTCTGAAAGCGCCGTCACACACGTGAGGCTCATGTGACTTAAGCTCGAGACGTGTCTGCAGTCACAGGGTTTATTTAACACGTACTTCACATCCACCCACACGCACTCATTTAACCAGCAGCGGAGCTTGCATACATCTCCAGCTCACAAACCCAGACAGTGGAACTCCGAACAGTTCAGCTGCGTTTTGGTTCTTTATTCATGGGAAATATACGTGGACTTTAATGAAAAAGTGAAGGATTTGTTTTTTTTACCTTTCATCTACTCTTTTAAATCGGCCGTGTTTTTACGTCTGTAAGACATAAAGTCTGAAATGGAGAGGATTACCAGTGCGCAACCTCCTCCGTGTATAAGCAAACACGCTCCGATGGATCATATCTCTGACATGCAAGGGTAAGTCAGTCTCGAAACGCTATTTTGTTTCTGAACGATTTTTTAGATCGCCTGTTTTCTTATTGGCTTCATTATTTTTCTGCTCCAGAATGGATTTCCCCATGTATGTGTATAAACAGCGACGGGGAATGAAGCGCAGCGAGGACAGTAAGGTACGGAACGCGCAATTACGCACCAAAGCATGATCGCGCGCACTTTTGCGCACATCTCCTACTTGTAGATTTTATTGCATGTACATTAGTTTTAGAGTCAAAACAATATAATTTAACTGCACATGTTTGTTTCTAATGTTGTTGTATTGCGCACGGAAATCTGATATTAAATGTAATCCTCGAACCCATAGGATACGTACAAATTGCCACATCGATTGATCGAGAAGAAAAGGAGGGACAGAATAAACGAGTGCATCGCGCAGTTGAAGGATTTGCTGCCCGAACACCTCAAACTCACTGTAAGTAATATGGGAGTGGATGAGCTCACCTCACCCTGTTGTATCAAAGCGCCACCTGCTTGTTAATAATGAATAAATCATGTTTGTCCTGCTTTTCGCTAACTTCATGAAAGGGCGCGCCCTCAGACAGCAGCTCACGCGCATAAAACACGTACAAATGTAATAATTCACAGACAGCGTTACTTAACCAGGCAACATATCAACAAGTTCAAGTTACGTTGTCATTTCAAGTATTTCAGTATTAGTGGCATGCACGTTTACATGCCAGCAGAGAGGAGCGCCTGCATTCCCACTCGGCAGAGTTTGTCCTCTGAGCTTCTGCAGAGCGCGTTACATAAGAAAGATCAACATGCTTATCCGGGTTCTTCCTGTTTTAGACTCTGGGACACTTGGAGAAGGCTGTTGTGCTGGAACTGACGCTCAAGCATGTGAAAGCTCTTAACAACCTGCTGGAGCAGCAGCAACAGAAAATCATTTCCCTGCAAAGTGGAATGCAAATCGGTGAGTGTTGCTCAGAAAATGTTTTTCTGAATGCATTACAAAATAAAGAAACTGAGACGTGCTTGCATAACAGCGAATGATACGCCTGGTGCATTTTTGGCACAATTATTGTAAAGCAAGATGTCTGATGTTGTTTCTGATTGTGATGCAGGTGAGCAGGGCAGTGGGCCTTCGGAAAGCAGCGAGGAAATGTTCCGTTCCGGGTTCCATCTGTGTGCCAAGGAGGTCCTACAGCTCCTGGCCAACCAGGAGAATGTGCGCGACCTGACGCCCACTCACATAATCGGCCACCTGCAGAGAGTGGCGTCCGAGCTCATCCAAAGCCCGCCGAGCCCCTGCCCAGACAAGCCCGCTCCCAAACTCCAGGAGAACCGGGAGAAACCAGCAGGTGCGCCAAAATCCACAGAGGGTCACGCTAAAAACTGCGTTCCTGTCATTCAGAGGACTTATCCCCACAGCAGCGAGCAGAGCGGTAGCGATACGGATACTGATAGCGGTTATGGGGGAGAGCTGGAGAAAGCCCAGCGGCCGGTTTACTACGGCAAGGACGGAGACGTCAAGTACGGCCTGGCCGAGAGAATGGGCGGCAGCATTAAAGAGGAACTAGACGAGCCGCAGGCCAAGCGCCAAAGGTCCGACTCCTCCGAAGACGAGTCTCTTTCCGGGCACGAGGTGGTGGGAGGTCACAGTCCCTACGTCAGCTTTTCTTCTCCACACCAGCCGCCTCTTTGCATGCCGTTCTACCTCTTTCCTCACGGCGCGGCGGCGTACCTGCCAATGCTGGAGAAGTGTTGGTACCCGGGTGCCATGCCCGTTTTGTACCCGGGCCTGGGTGGTTCCTCGGGCGGGTTGTCTCCGGAGAAACTCCCTTCATCCCTGGTTATGTCCTCAAGAGTGGGTTCTCCGGTCTCCACCCCGACCTCTATGGACTCTCCTGCACTCCTGCAAGCTCTCAAACAAGTCCCCCCCTTAAACTTAGAAACCAAAGACTGAGGACTTGGCGTAGGCCCGCTCTCTGAATGTTTTGGTCTTGAAAGTGGACGTTCCTGCTGAATAAGCTCTCAGAGAAGGTTGGGTTGAATTTAAGTTCAAAAAGCACCTTCAACCTCAGCCAGCAGCTGTTCAGATCCTTTTCAGAAGTATGACGGCCTCATAAACACACACATATGCACACTCTCTTATCAGTCTACTGGCTAGCTCCCTCCACAAAAGCGGCGTACACAGACCCTGAGACGGAAAGGACGAAGAAAGTCCACGTGGACGGAGATGGTTTACGAGGCCCCGTGTAAAGCACTGTGATACACTGTGAAGGTCAAACGATGAGCTCCTGCAGCGAGCGACTTCTGTCGAATGTTCAAAATGAAAATACAAAACCCGGAATGTGACGTGCAGACGGTCCCCCAAACGTTAAGGACTTTGCCCTTTGCACAAGCACCTTTTCATTTGTTGAATGTAAAAAAGTCATTTTAACATCACCCCTGTACATGCTGCTTTGGACATTTCTGTGCCGTGGAAGCTAGAACAAGACGCATCTGTTACTGCTTTAACCCCGTTCCCATACCTGTCGCATCACAACACGTAAGCGACAACTCCATCGATCCTCCAGACGTGACGCTCGTGTACAGTATATACAGGAGTAATAGAATCATGACTTCATTGTAGCTTTTGAGTTTGTCATCGTGCACGTAGGAGAAGTTCTTGTGAGGTAAACGCATCGTGTAATTCTTTTGTTGTACATCTGTATTTTTGATACGTGACCCACCAATTTACATTTGCATCCAGAGAGGCGAGTTATAGACAGCCGAGCGCTGTATGCCATGAGATTGTGTACATAGCTTTGGACCTAGACTCGATCTGCATCATGTGTGTTCATGTCTGGTTGAATTAAGGCAGATCTTTGTTCATACTGTTGCCTTTACCTGTTGAAAGCAGTAAACATGATATCTGCATTGCCAGACATCTGCACTTGTAATCCTGGATTCAACATAGAAGCAAATGAAAGTGAATGTAATGTTTTAAACAATATAGTAGTTTTGTATAGGAAGAGGTACTTGGGATTTTTATTTTGGGACCTAACTGAAGGTTGTCTGATGTATATATTTTGTCTAAAGTATTGTTGACATACATAAAGAAAAAAGTATTAATAAAGCTTTTTTTCCTGTGGAAATGTCTTGTCTGAGTCTGATTCGAGAGCTTCAGCTGTGAAAACAACCTCATTATGTAACACTTACGTAACCCAGAAACTTGCTCTGTCTATGCAAATCCTGTAGACACACAATATAATATAAGAATCAGGTTTCAAACATCATTTAAAGCTAGTAAACGGTGTCAAAAACAGTATTTCAAAAGTCAAAAAGTAGTCCGAAAGAGTTAGTTTCGTACTGTAAGCATTTGAATTATTCATTTTAATAGGCTATTATGTCACAGATTCCCATAATGCACATCATATTTCCAGCGCTGCTAACCTGTCGAATTAGGTTAAGACCTGCACCTGTGTCTGGCTGTGTGCTGTGTTCAGAGTAGCTGCTGGGATGTGAAGAGGTGTAATCTCTGGCCTTGCTGCTCACATGTAGAGCCACACGGTGAGCTCAAGCATGATCAGCCGCATGCCATCCGCTACACAGCAGCCGTGTCAACTCGAGGATGATGACACACGAATTCATGATTGTAACAGCAATACCAATAACAACACCAATAGATTTGTAATATCATTCCCTTATGATTTGTATTATATTTGAGAAAAATATAAAGTAGCCTACACTTAGCCTATCGTTAGTCTAAGTAAACACATTAGTCTATTAGTCAACACGTAGATTATTATTTGATTGCTATTATTATTTGATTGTAAACCGTACCAATACCTAACCAAATATAACATAATTCTAGATAACTAATAATAAATGATCATTCAGAGGCAATATTGTCATTATTTCAAAAACAACAGCATGTATCATGTGATTTATTTGTTTTAAAACCCATTTGAACATTTTAGTTAGTACAAAACATTTAAACTAATAGAAAACAGTGAAAATGCAGTATCCTTGAAGTTTATTATTTAGTTAAAACATCCAGATTTACATCAGAAAAGACTACAAGCATTAACAAAGTAAAAAGTTGGAACTAATACGCGACTATTCTAAAGCTTTATCGCCATCTTGTGGCAAAGAACAAAGTCGCTTATTAAACCGCATGCCGCACGCAAATCACAATGCATAATATTTTAGTGCCCTCTAAAAATATGCGTAGTGCATTTACTTTTTTTTTTTTTTTTTTTTACAAATAAATGATTTTATATTTCTGTGTATGTTTAAAATAACATCAAGTAGACTTTTATTCTGGAGACGAACACACAGTTATTTGATTTCTTTCTTTCGTTCTTCCTTTGTAATGTTCTATGTTCTATGTAATGTTTCTTTCTTTCTTTGTAATGTTCTGTATTATCAATTTAACTGAAACAAAAGCTACAGGGAGAAAGATAAACGCATTGTCGGGTAACGTTAGCGCCAAAAATGAAGAGAAGCGCTGCACAGCTTTTAACTGCTGGTCAGAGAGGGATGTAAAAAATAAAAATAAAGCATGTACTGAGAATGAGGTATGAGAATATTGTGTAATAGCTAAGTACACACCACACATATTTTAGCTAGCTAATCCATTGCAATGTATTTAGCTATAATAACTATCAGTATAACAAGTTACCAATGCAGCTGTCTGTTTTGCTAGTTTATTTTTCAATAGTGTCTGTAATTATCAATGACAAACGTATTCACATCGGTGTTTGTTTTCTTCCTAAATTAATCTGACTTTTGAACGAATTGGATGAATGAACGATTTAAGTGGCTAACTAACTCATTAAAACAGTGAAACGCTGCCGCCTACTGGCGGTTTCAATACTTAATTTCTTTTGATAATCTCTACTATGTTAGAATTTTATGAATGATGATTATACACAAATTTCATAACGTTATGAGGTGTATAATCTCTTAACATGTTTTTATAACAGATTCGAGGTAAATATAGCAGCAGGGTAGAAAAGTCAGCAGAGGGAGAGGAGGAGCTGGTGATCAGGTAAAGAAGATGCCATTCAATCAATAAAATAAAATAGGAAACAGTATAGAAAAACAGCAGCTTTGTAAAGTTAGGCTATACATTAATGCCTTTAATGTTTTAAAGACTTCAGTAAACAGCTTTATACTAAGTCAAGTTCTTAAGGCTGTCAAGAAACTGTTTTACATTCCGGCTTTTCTCTATCACAGTGAGGAACAGGGAGAAGACAACAGACAGACAGCTCTTTCAGATAAACGGGTAAGAAAACAGGGAGGGCTACAGAAATGTTCAGAAATGTTTGATCATCAGATTATTATACATCTTTAAAAGTATGCTGTGATTTTTATGAGTTTTATTTAATGAGGATTACTTGGTCAATTAAAAATAGTCAAATGTATTTTTTTTAAATAGATTTTTTTAAATAGAATAGATTGTATACAGTGTGGTTTAATAATTTGTTAGTTTTTGGTGTTTTAGTTGTTGTGTTTTAGTTGTATGTCTTTAGTTGTATGTCTTTAGTTGTAAAACTGGCTAAAACTGTAATATGTGTACATCACAGTGAGGAACAGGGTGAGGACAATAGTCAAACAGCAATTTCAGATGAGCAGGTAAGAGTAAAACATTTCTGATAGGGAAGAATTTTTGATATGACAAACTAAATGTACAATTTTCTATACTGTACACAATATACTAGGGAGCTATTTGGTGTGTAACAGTGTTGTAATAAAAAATTGAAAAAAATAACAGGCAGCATACAACGTTCAACCCCCCCAATGTTCAAACCAAATCTACGCCCTTACATGAACTAAAGATGTCTATTGTCATTATGTTTATTTTTGACTTTCACATCGCTACTTTTATTCTGAAAGATGAACGCGCACTTATTTGTGGGTCATTTGAGTGGCGGCGCTGTTTTTATGCGTCACTAATAATCACATGACATTTGCGCTTCCTCTTTCTCCTCGACTGTCTCATGCAGTAGGGAGAATCTGTTCGGATCATCTGATAGTTTATCCAGCAAAAGCAGCACACATCGCTTTGAGAGATGTTGGCCCTCTTTAACCGGCTCCTGGACTGGTTCCGGTCGCTCTTCTGGAAGGAGGAGATGGAGCTGACTCTGGTGGGACTGCAGTACTCTGGGAAAACTACTTTTGTCAACGTAATTGCTGTAAGTGTGATTTTCTCTCTACAGTCTGAACAGACAAATAAAGAATAATTTAAGCTGTTTATCTGAAAACCCCATCACTGTTGTCACGTTTAAATGTGTTTGTTTATATTCTGCAGCTGTATGACTCACTATAGCCTGATGTGTGTACTGTCATACACACGAGTTGAGGTGTGCCAAGGGTGGAGAATTTGCTTTACTACCTCTTTATATAAATGATGTACTTTTATGAGTATTGGTGTCGTAATATAGTTTATATAAGAAGCTTGTTGTACCTGTACAGTATGACTTTTAGCGAGGATGAGATGCAACTGATGTTTTAGTACGTCATACAGTATATTTATATATTCATACAGCTTCATTAAGCTTATCTTCTTTAATATATTTTAAAATGAATATATTAACTTCACATTTCACATTAAACATACATCAGTGCCTATTGGCTTTATGCATTTTTTTTTGTCTTTGTTGAAGAGTCTAGAAATGAAAAAAAATCATCTGCTCTTTAATATTGAGGTAATGATATTTAAACTCTTAGTTAGTTAGTTTGACAGGTCACATTGCTGATCTTCGTGGTGTGGTTAGGTACAGATTTGCATGTGCTTGGATCTAAGTGTAACTTAATGGTGGTGATATTTTATTATCCCGGAAATAAAGAATGCTTAAAAGTACATTTGCAGCCTGATTTAAATTTTCGGCAACTTGCCCAGGAGCAAGTGTAAGATTGCCGACCCTATCTGACCCTTTGGGAGTTTTTTTCCCCTTTAACCTCTTGCAGCTTCTGCAGTGCAGTACAACTAATAAAAAACATTTTCATAACTGCAACTGCTCATGTGGTCAAAGTCAAAGGGATATGGCTGTTCATGTGGATAGAAATGTCTCCACTACTGTAGTTTCAACATCTCGGGATCAAAGAGTAATAATGGGGTCAGCTAAAATCCATAGATGGATCTGTTTTTATTCGTGTACAGCTAATTCAAGCACATGCACTGTCGCAACCCAAAATGAGCCATAAAGTGAGCTAAGCTCTTTTGGGTTTTTACTCTCAGTGTGAAGGTTTTGCAACAAAGGATATTTCGCATTGAAAATAAACCAAACCAAACGGATTTATTTACAAGTCACAGTCTGCCTCATGATTTACACTTTTAATTTAAACTTCTATATAAAACCTCTTTATAAGAAATAAGTGTTTTTTTAATGAAAATATTTGTTTTTTTGTGTCTGCAGTCTGGCCAGTTTAATGAAGATATGATCCCTACAGTCGGCTTTAACATGAGGAAAGTGACCAAGGGCAATGTAACAATTAAAGTGAGTCTCAATGTTTTCTCCTCCTGACTCAAGGACACTTTTATATTTTGTACACTGTATTCATAACTAGTAGCATGTGAGAAAGCTTTTTATGCTCTCTGATAAATAAAGTCATAAAATTATATTTCTTTGTGATGATATGTAATTAAAGAGTCTTGTGTTTTGTTGGTATGAGTGTTGGAGGTCTTTTTTTATTCCGAAATTGCTCATTATTTTTTAATAAATCAGCACAAATACACATTTACACAGTCTTATAATAACATCGGATTTTACACTACAGTTTTGCTCTTACTTTTTAATCATTGAATTAATTGGAAATGTTATTTTTATTAGAATATTCATTGTTATTTTGACAGCTGTATTTCAGGCAAACTTTATAAGCTCCGTTTTAATCCCTATGTTTCTAAATTATTTTAATCTAATAATTTTTTTGGTTTGTATCTAAGTCGATTGACAGTCGTGTAGGTGGTATCTTCACGTAGTTAATGGTAAATGAATGTTGTCTTTGCATAGATTTGGGATATAGGCGGGCAGCCGCGCTTCAGAAGCATGTGGGAGAGATATTGCCGGGGTGTCAACGCTATAGTGTGAGTATGATGTGTGATTATTTAAAGGGCCGGTGGTTACATTTCTGCGTTACAGTATTAAGAATTCTGTGTTGTGTTTTCAGATATATGGTGGACGCTGCAGACCGTGAAAAAGTCGAAGCATCAAGAAACGAGCTACACAACCTGTTAGACAAACCACAGCTGCAAGGCATTCCTGTACGGGGAGGAGAACAATACCATTTTAGTTTAAAGCGTCAGTGGTGCTTGTGGTCTAAAAATGAGTTGAATAATAATGAATCCCAGCCTCAGTGCCACACGCCGCTTTTCCAGATCTTTCCAGAGACGCTGTGTGGTTTTTAAGTAGCATGACTAAGCATTGTATCTGCTGTGAGCTTCTGTAGACTGAAATGCCCCCGCTGGTGGCATTATGTGTGTTATCTTCTGCAGAGGAAACCGCTCTGACAGCACAGAGCAAACAGATCACTCATAGATTATCTGTCTGTAGGGAGTAATGCGGCTTTGAGCCGTGCCGCCTACTGTTTGCTGAAGACACCAAATTGTAAGACGGCTTTAACACAATCTGATATAGAAACGGCTCCAAAGACATAAAGTCTCAACTATGTTAAGTGGGTTTGTGATCTGTATGATAGACAGTTTAGGCCTAGTAAGATATGTTGATTTGAGCGTTGCATTATGGGTGATTTATGGTTACTTTACCTTTGGCAGGTACTTGTCCTTGGCAACAAAAGAGACCTTCCCAGTGCACTGGATGAGAAACAACTCATTGAAAAGATGTAAGTAAATGACTATAATATAACAACAGTGTGATCTCTCGATGAGTTTGTGTTGAATGAAATTGCAAACACATTAACCACACTGCATCTCCTTCCTGTTTCAGACTTCTTTTTAGATGTTTCTGCTTTTGCGAATCAGATTTCACCCTTTTCTCATGACCTCTGTAGTTTTCTCCACTTGCTAACACACAGACTGTACTTTTTGAGTATATTTTTCTATTGGAAATAGTTCAACTGTTTTGAACAGTGTTTCCTTTTTTTACAGGAACCTGGCAGCCATTCAAGACAGAGAGATTTGCTGCTACTCAATTTCATGCAAAGAGAAGGACAATATTGGTGAGTGTCATAGATCTGTGATGTTTAGACGTCGCTTTGCTCATTTCATGTCTTGAATGTCACACAAAAACAAAAACACAGACTGTGTTAATGCTTAACAGTGTTTTGACTGTATAAACATTTCTCACCTGAATTTAGTTGGATTTATGAAACAACTAACAGAGCGATACTCATACAATTTTATTTTTAAGATAAATTCTTAAAAGTCCTAATAACATGCTCATTGGTACTACAATCTGGATGGGTTTTTTTTCATGTTAAACAATAGAAGGTGAAAACATTTCCCTATATAAGATTGCTTTTTGAAATAAACTACTCAAGTATTTTGAGTTTCAACATTTGTTGTGAGCTGAGAGGTCCTGGTGAGGTTTTGGTGAGTCCGTATCCATGTTAATAAATGAGTCGTCGTAACACCTCAGTGTGGTTCTTTCAGGTAGCAGTGATGAACTATTCAGAAATAGTACATTATTTTTTTCCAGCCCATAATTTTAATGAGATGTTTCATGAACCAGCTGTCATACTTTGGTTTGGAAGAACATGTAAAGTGCTCCAGTGCATATGAGATCATAATCATAAATTTCCCTCTCTCTCTCTCTTTCGCTCGCTCTGCACTTCTTTCCGGCAGATATCACATTACAGTGGCTCATCCAACATTCAAAATCCCGGAGAAGTTGAGAACAGACCCCGTCTCTTCCCATCAGTCCAGCTCTGCCTCTGTTTTAGCTCTCGGCTCAGCCCAGCCCTGTCTTTACGTCTGTCTGTCTGTCTCGCACCTTCTCTCTGTTACACACAGACTCTGTAAAGCATCAGTGTCACGTCAGTGAGCATCAGATATCCCATCAATATGGTTCTTTTTTTTTATAAATCAGCCTGGTTTTGTTTCGGCTAAACGGACTTTGGACTTTTGCTCACCCCTCCATGTGGTATATCTAATAGGTTAAGTAGGTGTAACAGCTACAGATGATCTATCAGACCAGATCTCCTCGTCGTCTTCTGACCATTGACGCAATGCTTTAGATTGTTTTGTGGTTTTCATGGCCGTCTCTTTACAAGATGTTTAGCGCTGTGCAAGTCCTTGTTATTTTTAATGTTTGACTTTTAGTGTGTGAAGAATTAAATATTAGTATTATAAAATATTACCAATGCGAAAATCAAAACATTTAAAATCTGCACTTGTTTATCTTCAGTCTTTGCCTGTTGAGTCTCATACAATATCCAACATGTTAAATTCATACACCTAAAAACCTCTAAATTTGAGAAAAATTGCTCAAGATGTCCCCTAATGGGATTCTGTTTCATACCGGTGATGAAGAATTTTGGTTTTAACCAATATATATGAAAGCGAAGTGCCTTGTGGATTTACATGAATGAATTCTGTCCCCACACATGCCCACAGTTGTATACATTACCTAACCACAAACAATTGGCCTTACTGTAGACGTAAACAGTAAACACTGTTAACATAATATGTGTAATTGATAATAATGCATAAAAACACTGACTTCAGTGGTTACTGTATATACATTAGACGTCTGTTAGCACCGGCTAGTAAACAGCATTTCTCACTCCCTCGTAATTCACTTCTGCGACCTTTACGTACATTTACGTATTTTTTATTGTAATGTCTGCCATAGTAAAAGCAGCTCGTGCAAAGCGATTTGGATCAAATGCACATGTGTACATATGCTTCAAAGTGTTTGAGTAAACGTGTAATAAACAGCTTGGTATTTAAAAAAGATACATAGATGGTGGGATCAAAATGTCTTGTTTTGTTCCTGCATGTTACTGAAAAAGGATGCTGAGTGGAAGACGATTGTGTGTTGATCTATCAGATCAGAGAATGTCATCTTATTTGGGTTTTTATAAGATGTGTATTATTTCTCAACACCTTACTAATGGGCCCCTGTAGCATTAAAAATCTGTGTCCAGGATGAAGTTACAAACATGGAGATCTATTACACTAACCATAATTCATGTGATTATTAAATGCTTTGACTGTAAATGGCTGCATCGCCTGCTTGCTCTTTTGAGTTTTCTGAAGTTAAACTCTTGAAAATAGTCAGTTGTTTAGTTAAGTGCCATCCGTCTTATCCCAGCTTGCTTCCACAATCACATCACAAGAATATTACTTAAATGGCCTCCTGTTATTTAGATTTTCTGCTGTAAAGTTCCAGACTGTTCTCATCTACCTCAGAAGAGCGACCACATCTCTGTCATGAGCTGAATGATGAGTTCTGACATCATGACGGTCATATGAGGAGAAAGATGAGTTTAAATAATCTCAACATTTACACTTGTGTATCATAAAATAATCAAATGTATGAGATTTGCGCTTTTGCTATCCATGTGATGCAAGTAGCATTTTTTGGCCAATGTGAATCACCCAAAAGCTAATATCAAGAACTGGACCTGATTATTACGAACCATTTTTTGCTCAAATGTTGTATTGATCATCTACCATAGTATTGGTGTGAAGCTTGTATTATCCTTTTAAGATCCTATTTGTGTCTTTACAAATGTTTATGTGTACTACCGCTGACAACTGTTTTTCTTTTTTTATAATTTATTGCAATTTTTTAAATAAATGTTCGTAATGGCTTTTTATCTTTTATTTTATGATGATTGAATGTTAATCTGTTTTTTAAAGTTTTTCTTTACGTTTATTTTGTGACACACAAGGTACTAAAAATCCCAAACTCTTGATGGGCAGATTATTAATGCAGCTGTATTGTGATTTGTCTCTGCCATCCCATAATTGTGTTTTTTCATTAATAGCTAATGTGAGTCTCACCAATCACAGCAGAACTTTCTGTCACATGATTATCTCTGTGCAGCATTGAAACACCATACAGTAGTGTTTTACCCCCTTTGTGACTATGGACACATGAAGAATCAAAGAATCTGTTTGCTGATTTTGTAAGTAAGTAAAAATTAGGAACTTTTTTTGTTTAGCTGAGGGCTCTTATGTGTGTATTGCATTTGGTTTGTCTTGGTTGCTTAATAAAATTTTTTTAGAGTTATTTGAATGGTGTTTTACTTTCTAAAGTGATAAACATTTTTAGGCTTTGCTGTAGCTCAGTGGTTCGAGCATATTGGTAGCAACGCCAATGTCATGGGTTTGATCCCAGGGATTGCACATACTTAGAAACATGTATATAAAAGCATCTGCCAAATGCGTAAATGTTCGTTTGCAGGTAACCCACAAACAAACACATCGCTGATACATGTTCAAAACCCATGCTTTCACATTACTTTTTTGAAATAATAAACTCCATTTTTTTCTTTCAAACAAATGTCACTTTGTTTGATATTTTGTTATCTAGGTCTCTCATTGTTTAAATGTTGAACTTTGTTTTAACTTTCAATAGATAAAATACAGTTAGCAAGAGCAAACATACTTTATTATTATTATTATTTTACTCTATATTACACTGAACTGAACATTTGAAAATAGATGGAATCCGTCTTAGATTATGCGTGCCTGCAAAGCATCAAAAAGCCACATGGTGGTAGCACCGTGCTGTAAAAAAAACAACTGAGGTTTTGAAACTTGTCTTGTGTCAGCTAATGCAACACTCAAAGTGTCCAAATATGTGAACACATGCAACAAAATATCGTTAACATATCTGAGGCAACTTCACCCATAACAGCTGAGCACTGCATGCAACATCATTGATAAGAATACATTTTAACAGGCTCTAGAGATATGATTTGTCTTGGATATTTAAGCATATCTAATATATCACGTCATATTCTAGGTGTACCTTGTCTGTGACCCAAGATGCTGGGATGGGCTCCAGCCGGTCTTGAAGAGGAACGATCGGATGTCATATGCTCACTGAGGCTGCCTGGTGGGTTTAGATGGTATTGCACATACACAAATATATTTTTATCCAAATAATCGGGCAATGCTGAGTGTCTCTTTTTCTTTATTCAGTGTCATACATTTACCATATAAACAGGGTCTAAAAATGTGTATAATCACTGTGTTAAATCCACAATTCTGAAGAAAGCTTTCCAAATTGTCAAATGCCATGGCCTTTTTACTTTGGATTGGCCATCGGTTCAAGCAATACGAGATCAGCTGGTTTTATTTAAAACTCTGCTGCAGTAAAAAAAACTTTTGGCACGTCTCTGGCCGAATTAATTTCAGTGTTTCACGCAACACAATAAAATATTGAAAGCACCATTTGAACATGCGTCCAGGTGTCCAAGGCAAGTTTTATAAATCTGGAAGGGGATTTTGTGAGGAGAGTCCCACGAAACAATTTCTAATTGTCGGAAGCATTAACCGTGTTGCTTAAATACCTGGCTGCAGATCTGCAGTCTCCTGGCATCAACCACAACATGTTATCCATTCATTCTGTCAAAATGTATTAATGTGAAATACAGACACCTGCTCTGGAACATATTCTCCTATTCAAAAACCCTGAGGCTGTTTAAAACTAAACTACAAAACACGATTTACACAATAGCATGTTTCAGGGACATCTTTAGAGACATATGTAAGGTCATATGTACAATATGTAACTAAAAGCCAAATGTGTAGTTTTGGAAGCAAATGATGTCTGGTCTATAAGCTTTTCTTTATCATGATGTGATGACAGTTTTATGATTGTGATCTTTGAAGTCAAATTGAAACAGAGTTTGAAATCCATTTTACTTTCGTAATTTTATCCATGGGGGATTGTAAAACATGTGTTGGAAAATTTTCATTTTGGACATACATTATTGATGAAATATCAATAAGAGTTGAGTACAATTACATCGAGAAATGTGTTGTAAAAAAGTAAATACGATCAGGTTTAATGCATGTTGACTCGAACAGCCGAAAAGGCACGGATGTCTGGTCCTAAAGCACTAAAAAATGTTTTCCACATACAGCTGGACTTTACCAACCCCTCGACGGCCATAAGCAACATTACAATAAAACCCACTATAATTAATCCCATTTAGTTGAGTACTAATGAACAGCTGGTTGACTTTTTGTTGTGGTGGTTATGAAGTAAACCTGTGGACGGCTCCAGGTGTTTGTTGAAATATGTGTGTGTATGAACTCTAGGTGTTGTAGTATGTTCTTACTTTTAGTTCTTTATGACTGTAGGGTTGTGGATATACTGCCAGTACTGAAGAATATCAAAAGCAGGTGCATATAGTTTATTTATTTATATTGTCAAATTGATCCAGTTAAAAAATTGCAAGTTGGTATGAATGTTTGGCTGCCATTGTTGTAAAGGGATGGTACACATGAAAATAGAAATTCTTTCCAAACCTGTATGACGTTCTTTCTTCTGCAGAACACAAAAGAAGAATTTTGTACAATGTTGATAACAAAACAACGTTGGCCACCTCATTGACTTCCACAAAAGCACTGAGACATTTCTCAAAATATCTCCCTTTCTGTTCCACAGAAGAAGTCATATACAGGTTTTGAACCGCACGTGCACACACACACACACACACACACACACACACACACACACACACACACACACACACACACACACACACACACACAGACTTTAATTACAGTTTATCAGCACAGGAGCAGAGTGCTGCAGGAGGACAGGCGGGTCTCTGACAGCGGCTGATGGTAATGAGACTAAATGGGAGAGGAGCTCTCACCCCTCCGAGGATTCTCCGAGTGCCCGTGGCCTGTCATAATAAGACAGCATGAGAGTGACAGTTTATGGAGCACTTCCCCTGGCGACCCTGGAGAGATATTTCAAGTCTAATCTAAGAGTTTAAGAAAGTTCAAATGCATGCATGAAGGTGCTGAAGCAATGTTTAGAGATCCATTTCAACCTGTGCTTATAAATGCTAAAGCAAATATCAACTGTTGCAATTCATATTTTGTCATTTTAATAAATATTATGATGATGTGAAATAAGCATTTAAAGCACAACTGTAAATGCATATGTGACCCTGGACAACAAAACCAAATTTTACATCATCTGAAAGCTGAATAAATAAGCTTTCTATTGATATATGGTTTGTTAGAATTCGTTGAGATATAACTATTTAAAAAAATTAAAACATTGAGAAAATCACCTTTAAAATTGTTAATCAGAGCAGGTCACTGTTAAGAAGAAACGGTTTGTTTTAACGCTCTCTATTGGCTTACAGCTGTAATGATGTTGTGGACAATAGATGAACCTGAAAGCTGAAATTCTAAACTTTACACAGATACCAAACTTGAGTGGGTAATTCTCAAAGAGCGACAGCAGCGAGTGAAGTTTGTAGGCATGTTTCCGGCCATTTTTGTTAGCGATTTTGCTGCATCCACTCACAAAAATAAAGTTTTGATATATTTACGGTAGACAATTTACAAAATATCTTCATGGAACATGATCTTTACTTAATATCCTAATTTGTTTTGACATAAATGAAAAATCTATCATTTTGACCCCAATGTTCCTGTGCTACTTAAAACTTAAGTACTTAAGTTTTGTGATCCAGAGTCACATATGCTATAGCAACAACCTGTTGACCTTCTAAGAATATTAGTTGGAACTTCTACATGTGCAAGGGCATTTTCTTCGAAAACATACCGTATATGCAGTTTATTTATAAAGTTCTTAAATGCATTGTTTTAAATATGTAGTTTTGGTTTTCTCTCTCTAAATCAAAAATACTGCAGCACATGCTACAGGTTAATAGAATCACATCGAACTTTCTGCATATATAGCAAGTGTTACTTTGTCTTTGCAATTCATGCATGCTAATCTCTCGCTCACTATCGCTCTGAGCAAATCATTTCACTTTAACCTCCAGACAACGTAGCAAGTGAACAGATAACACCTTTTTATTCTGCGCTGTGATTTCTCACTCTTTGCCCGAGCTGAAAAGCTCTCACCTCCGCTGCCAGAACTTGAAGTGCTCCGAGTCCCTGCAAATTGTCTCTCATCCTCTCGTTTATCTGCTCGGGGAGAAAAGCCCCCATACAGTATCTCTCGTCTGCTGTTCGCACGGATGCGATGTTCCTCTTCAGTGCACTCCAAATGGAGCTGTGATGTGCTCTTGCTCCTCTGACGGTAGCAGAGAAACCCGCTGGTGTTCTCAGAGGGTTACCGTAACATTTGGACCTGCGGTTTGTTTTGACCTCTTATGCAACTGTATTTATGTTCCTTGCAAGGTTAGGGGAGCTACTTTGAAACGGCAAGCTACTCGTTGGTAAAGGTATGGGACTTACTTTACTTATATCGATCAAGATCAAGAACACTCGCTCTTAATGGAAGTTTACGAACCGCAGACATCAGCAATGACTCGCTTTAGTAAGTCTTTGACGTTTTCACACCAAAGGCACAAAGTGTTTGAAGAAAATCTTCGGCTAATGGAATCTGTGTCTTCACTGACAGACGCGAACCGTTTTTGTGCTGTTAGGCATTGAAGTGTGGACTGTTCGATAAGGCCCATTAAACTTGGGCCCTGAGTTTTATTAAATGAAATAGATTTGCTCACCAGTGCTGTAGGGTCTCTTTTATTTTGCTAGCCATAACTCTTTTAAGGTTATTCTTACAAAGCCGAAAGTGCTGCTGCTTCATGCTACAGTCATTAAAGGATCATTTTACTCTCTCACTTCCTGTTGTAATGTTTGACTTCCATCAGCCACTTCCTCCTGACAGAGAAGATCTTTACACTCAAGCTGGATGATGAAAAACTATAAGTATGCACCACAGTCTCTTGCTAGCATGTTAGCTTTGTCAATGTTTAGCCAAACAAGAAAAATACAATCGGTCCGCTTGTACTGGAGAGTAAAGTGAATCAGATTCTAACTTGGTTTGATACGTAAGTACATGGTATCATGTTGGGTTTGTGGATTTCATAAGAACCTCTATCAGGGTTTCAAATAAGAAAAGGAAAATTTGATTGGAAAATTACACAAGAAAGAGAATAGAGGTTCATAGGCATGGTGTACTTTCTCAGTTTTTAGACCAGCTCTTTACCCACAAAGCCACACTTTCCTATTGCTCAGATCACAGTGACATCATAACTTTAAACTCATTTGTGCAAGAATGACAGATCTGCTGCTTCATTAATGCAATGTATGTTGTGTTGTTGTGACAGTGTAGTTTTGGCTTTGACTTTTATCCTCGACGTGCATCGGCAAACAGCTTGCTAGGTCTGAAATGTGAAGATGATTTGAGACTCAATAGCATGTTACTGTTCATCTAACCACTGTGAATGTCATTAAAAAACATCTGGTCTGGAGAAAAAGCAATGGGAAAAGTTTGAGTCCCGAGTCACAACATGATGTGGCTGTAAAATATATAAGAGATGACAAAAATGCATGAGTTTTAAGAGTTTTGGGATGGTTATTTAATCTATAGGTTCTTTTTTCAGAAAAGTAAATCTAGTTTCAACAGGGACTTTGGTGAATATATAAAACATTTTAAGTTTTAAAGAATTTTATTTATATAGCGCTTTTCACAATGAGCATTGTTCCAAAGCAGCTTTACAGGAGAAAAGAAAACAGGAAAAACACAACAAAAGTAAAATGACCAAACCTTTAAGTTAATTTAATCAAATTAAAGCAGTCTCCCGGTGAGCAAGCCGACACGGCCCTGTGGCGAGGAACCCAAACTCCAAATGATAAATATATGGAGAAAAAACCTTGGGAGAAACAAGTCTCAGTCGGGAGGGCCAGATCTCCTCTGACGTGTCACAGCTGCACTATGATTAACGGTTATTGAGTAAATGTTTAAGAATATCAGAGAGATTTTATTAAATGTGATTAAGGAAATTGCTTTGGTTAAATCTGTTATAAGGAATGTTATGAGCAGGTGTTATTAAAAGTCAGCAGTTTTGAGATCTTAAAGAACGAGCTGGGTTGTAGCGTGATGTTATGTAGGTAGGAGCTAAACCGTTTAAGGCTATATAAGTAATAAAAGAACTTAATGTGTGTCATGACACCTTAAAATTTTAACTATTAAACATGGGTTTATTAATGTTTAAATAATATTGAACTATTGATCTGCATGATTTTCTGTTGCGCTGTATCTTCAAGTGAATCTGATATCAAATTTTATATCTGAGAGCTTTTATAAAGATTGAGTCCTTAGGTTATGTGGATGAAATATCTGCTGAAGCTCTAAAATAATATCACATTTTGTTGTTATCATTTTTTGTTTATTTATTTCTTTTTTTACCTTTAAAAAGGGAAGTGTTTCTGCCTCTGTTGTTCCAAGTTTTTAAGTGAAGCTGCTGAGCTTTTCAAATCCAGTAAACCCATTTGAACTTATGTAGAATTTGTCATTTTATTCAAGGTCGTTTATCGACCTGTCACCGTTTCTGTTTGTTCTGTTGTATTTATGCGTTCATGGCTTTCTGTCCGTTCAATGCGCCCAACACTTTTCATTAAAAGTCATAGGTTCAGCTCCGGGGCCACCGATCAAATAGGAACGGGAAATGCATTTTCATTTCTCCTGATATTTTAAGAGTACCTTATATTTACATATAGATTGAGTATTTATCAAGAAAGCAGAGGTTGGATAGGATTCTCTTTTAGTTCATTTTCTGAAGCCATGTTGAATTTATGTATTTGTTATGGGATGAAGATGTAGGGTGTGCGAATGTAATTATGTGAAGATGATGTCTACATTATTTGAAATGCTAACAGTGCATAAAGTAATGGCAGACTGAAGTTTTGTGTCACTTCTTCAGAAGGTGAACTATAAGTCTGGATTAGACTTTCATAAAATATTTGAAAGCTTTTAGGAAGTTTTTACTGCTGTATATTGTAAACAACTGATTAGTGTTTGCAAATGTTTGCCAGTTTTGTGTGCAACATCTGTCAGACTATCAGAGGCCGTGTTAGCTCTGAGGCTAACCTACCTAGTTGACTACACTTTACTTTGTAGATATTCACAGATATTTATGTACCTGAGCTTCCAGTAGCTCAGCTCATAGATCATAGCTAACAATGTCAAGGTCATAGGTCGGATTCTAAGACAACACATGCACCATACTGATAAATGTTTATGCGTTGTGAGACTATTTAATGTCATTGCTTCAATAGCCTAAACAGAAAGTCTTACTTTATTGGTTTTGGTTTTGAGTTTGTCAAGTTTGGCAGCAAAGCCATAAATATCTTTATACATTTCTGTATATTCTTCATTCTGCTGCATGTGCACCGTCCGAACTGGTTTGATCGGTGACGTTATGACTTCACAACCCCGACCAAAGCTTCTTTAGTAGTCTTTTGTCATAATAGTGCAGTTTACTGTAAAGCTCTTTGTGTTGAAAATGTCATTTGAGAATTTTGGGGATTAATCAGGTATGGGAAGCATTCAAGGAAAAAAGGTTCATTATATTCATGTTGTTGTTGACGCAAAGTGACAATAGCTGGATTTTGAGTAGCTTTTGACTGGTGGAACGGGAAACACAGTGACTTGATGTTTTAAATCTCCTCTTAATTTGTGTGTTTCAAGTATGTGGATACATAATTGCTTATGCTAATGTAAGTTTTTTTATGTCTTCTCTTGTTGATGCAGAGGCAGATGTTCTTTTTAGATCAGTTGGTTCTTTCCCCTGGTGTACCAGAAGTTGTTTATGAATTTCTTCTTCCTGTTGGAGGAGAAGGAGATGCAAAATTCATCTGGCAAGCAAACATCTACTATTTAAGCAGACTAGTGGTGCAGAGATGACTTATTTTGTTTGCAAAACCCTGAAGCGAGTTAGCATTTTAGCACTTCTGGTTCCATCACCCCAATGCCAATGGCTTTTTTGAATGGGGTTTTGGTTAAATGCCCAAAATAAGGTCTGTGGTTAACAAATCTTTTTCACGTTTTATTCTTTGACATAAAACATACCAGTTATAACTTGCTGATGGTTATTAAAGTCTTATATTAAAAATGGCGGTTGCTAAAAGCGACAACATTCTTTGGCAGGGACGTTAGACGTCATCAACCATAAAAGTCTCACAAATAATGCAACATGGACTTAACAGGAAACACATTTTTTATAAAGTTTAAAAAAGTTGTCGGAGCTGCTGGTGGTGACATTGATATCGAGCGACCGTAGTGTAGTCTGTTTATAGCCGTTAGCTTTTTACTTCGGCCGATTGTATTTAGCTTTCCTGTAACTCAGTGGTTAGAGCATGGCGCTAGCAACACTAAGGTCACGGGTTCGATCCCAGAAACAAATGGATAATGGATAATGCAATGTATGTCGCTTTGGATAAATCGACTGCCAAATGCATAAATGTAAATGTATTAAGGCTTCGAAAATAGCAAATATTGTGTTAGTTTATAAAGATTGTCTTGAGCTTATTTTATATCTTCCAAAAGTCTATGGGGAAAATGCATAGGCTTTCAATCGAGGGAACCAGTGCGGCGCGGACTTCCGGGTTGGCCCACAGAAATACATCATTTCTGAGGTAGGCTACTTTGTAATGAAAATCCAACCTGTATTGCTCAACATATTGTATTTTTGCTAACTGTAGATTCCACCAAATTGCGCACTTGTATTAAATTGTATTTGACCTCATGCAAACGTACAGTATCAAAATTTAAAGATTTGTTATAGGCCTATTCAATTATATTTTCATGAGGAAAATGAAACATGTTGAAAGACCGTCAATAAATTTGCATTTAGATCATTAGCAACATGAGAAGCCTACATAAAAAACCATCGTAACGTATAGCCTAAATATTTATAAATGATCTCATTATCTGTACTAAAGTTTCCACTGTATTACGTTATTAAGAGATTCTGCCATAATTATCAACACCGAAACACAAGTTGTTTGCTTAGTGCCTGTTAAACAATTAAATAGAAATCGAGCGCTCGCTCGGATGTTGTTACAGTTGGCTCACTTTCCCTCCAATGCGCTCTGCTTTGTTGATCAAACATTAGTCAGGACAGCGCTCTGCTTTTTCAGTAAATACCTCTGCGCCGTTGGCTTTCTGATGCCTCGTGGTAAAGAACCGCTCTTTGCAAATTGAAATAATGGTTAATTATCTGGATTGGTAACAGATGCGGCGTTCACCAAGACGTTCCTGGTCTTCTCGACCACAAGTGAAGAAAGAAAATATACATTTGCCCTCCACTGCACCCACCTGACTGCTGTTCAGCATATACCGCTCAACATGACACACTGTTTTGACATGCAGTAGAAAAAGGCGGGGAGGAAAACGTATGCATGTGCATTGAACATACGTAGCCGTATTCATCGTTATCAGCGTTAATAATGCATGATGCTCTTACTTTTCCCTGTCAGCCATCCCGGTTCTCATGTCAGGTTTCAAGAGTGCTTAATGGGCCGTTTATTAGTTTCCCCGGATTAATAACGCAGGTCTCCACTCAGCCAATTCTCTCTGACAGACCTTGAGACTTTTCCAAAATACACCGCATGCGTGCAGTCGTGTCTGATGAAAGATCGCCACCTTGGCAGTGCGGTTAGTGAAGAATTTAATTTTCCTGTTTTAAAGCTATTTAAAGGAATGGGCGGCGATTACAGATGCGAAACCGGTCATGTTTGTGTCTTGTTAAAAATAGTTTGAGAGTTGTCTAAATGATGTGCCTGAAGGTTTTCGTAGGAAACAGCATTGATTTATTGATATGAGATTGTGAGGATTGACACATCCAGGGAATTGCAGTTGTACTGTAGGCATTTCTATTGTGATATTAGGCGTGTAAGGGCAGAACGGATGGGATGTGCGCTTGTACCTGTGTTAACAAACCGACTGAATGGAATGCATTCATCCCCGGGAGAAACAGGCTTTGATGGAGGCTGTTTTCAGGACCATAACCAGAATAGACATCTAAATCAAAATGGGTTTTTAACCTCAGATTCTACTTTTTACATTTCATTCCAGACATGTATGACTTACTTTCTTGTGCAGAACAAAAGAAAATATTTTGAAGAATGTTGGGAACCAAACAACCCCATTGACTTCAACTGTATGGACACAACATTTCTCAAAATATCTTCTTTTATATTTTTGTCTTTCCCCAAAGATTTATAAGCAGCGTTAGAGATTTAAATAAAATGCCTTAACCTTTATTAGAAACTAGTAAAAGTGATGCTTGACCTAGCAATGATTCCCATCATTGTGATTTGCTTGTTTTAATTTGTTTGAGCGAACGGCTTAAGGGTCCGAATTAGGCCGAGCTTTCGTGATGATATGTAAAATAACATGCCACTTTTGTTAAAAATATTCAAGGAATGCTCAAGTGGTCCATTCACACGGATGCAAATGGAAATTCCTACGTCAGGTTATGCAAACTGGAAAAAAATGTGCTGCGTATAGGTCAGACCCCAGACCTCGGCTCACCCTGGTGGGTGTCACTGCGGAATGTCACCATGATAGCCATGTCCTTGGTGGTCCGATTATTCCTCCCCTCCTTCATTGTCTCACCTCATCCTTGTCCTTCGTTCTTAAGAACTACTTCTTCCCCTCATTGTCCACGTCCTGCCCCCCCCTTCACCCTCTCAGGCCCCCTGTCGACCTCTCACCCGGACCCTCTGTCTCTCTGCTAAATGGACTGCATTCTTAGCTGTGGCTGACCATTGAGACTGTCCCGGGCTACCTCTCTGGTCTGATGGATGAGCTTGTCTTAGTGCTCTGGTCAGGATAGAGTCTATTCTGGTTTTAGACATCCCCAAGTCTGGCTTTATCGCAGTCTGACTTATTGAGCTGTCATTTGTCTAAGTCTCAGCTCATTATTGTGACTAGCGCATAGACCTTGGCCTCTTGGGGTAGTTCTTCAGACAGAAGTGGGCAACGTAAGCCCCAAAGGAATATGTTATTTCTCAGAGGGTGTCCTTTCAAAACTTAATAGACTTTAGTGAGTTCAAAGTTATGTTTTATTTATGGATGAAATTTATCTTGGATGTCTTAAGAGTCCTTAGAGGAATAAAAGTAGGCACCAATCAGACATGCAGTATAAGTATGAACCTAGATTGTTTGATAAGAAACATTTGAGTTTTTCAAGCTTTGTCCGTCATTTGTCAAATTCCAATGTAAACAAACTTCACTTTTTCTGTTATATATTTATTTCCAGACAAAAGAAGCACAGCATTACGTGTGCCAGTCAATCAAGCGCTGACTTTTGTGAAAATGCTATAAATCAATAAATTCATGGTTTGTATATGTAATTACTTTTTTCTCTGATTACAAGTGCAGGATTGTATGGCAAAAGGCTGGAAAGACAAACAAAGCCGCTTTATTTTGACATTGCTTGATAGGGGTGTGATTAATTGGGCATAACAAATAATTTGACTACAGTTTACATTTACTTCATATCCAGATTAACAGTCTGTCAAATAATTATTCATTTATAAATCCATCAAAACTTCACTCCGTAATCAATCTAATGAAACGCGACAATTTCAACAACATTGATTTCACAGAACAATATTTGGCCGACACTACGGAAACCACACCTGTGCTGTGGACAATATCTGTGTGTGTTTGGATTACGTATCTTTCGTTTCGCTTGTTTGACATTCAATTGCATAACAGGAAGCAGTAATGAATGCTTTTGTAGCTGTTGCTTTTGAGAAACAGATTTGCATAATTATTTCATAGACATTCCTTTTATTTCAGAAAGAACAGAAAGAGAGAGAGAAAGACACATTGCTAATGTTTTTTCCTCATGTAATATGACATAAGCCATTTGAGACACACCTTAAGTGGCAGTTTTATTTATTTAACGTGTGCGGAAAAACAAACCGAAGGGAATGTTCTCTTTTCCAAATGTTCTTTGTTGTATTGTTGCATCCGGCTCCAGAATTAACGACATCAGCTCTAAGGAAATGTGCTTTGTTTTCTCTCCTTATATGAATGAATGCTTAAAGAAGAATGTATTTTCCTTTAGTCATTGCCAAGCACTTGGGAACACCCTGTATTCTGGCATTAAAGTACTGAACGGCAGTTTTATAATTTCTCAGCTTAACAGTTTTGGAGCAAAACTTCACATTCAAATGTCAAATATAACACAAAATGATTATACAGTATCATCACCACATTAGACATAGCATCTGTATCTGTATACCACAGCTCAGACATAAAAATCAAATTGTTTCTTTCTTTGAACTCTGTTTGGATGAGCGTCAGATATCCAGATGTGCATCCTGCATTCTGACTGCATTGTGAACGTTTCTTGGGTGTCCTGTCATCACCGAAACGGTTTTGTTTCACAACTCAGTAATGAAAAGTAAGCTTTATTTACTGAATGCCTTAATTTCATAATGGCATAAACGCTCATGATCTGGCATGTAGACATCAGATCATAATGAAATGTTTGAGTTAAAGAGCTTTGAAAAGTGAACTGATACAGGATCAAATCCAGCAGTAAATGTTTATGGGATCGTACCTTGGCCAGTGTTGACTTCTGTGTTCTCTTCGGGATGGTGATTTTCTGTAATGACTCTGGTGAATGGAAACCATTGCCAAAATATACTCTTATTACAACAGAGGATTTTTTAATAGACTTACCCAGAGTGTTTTTCAACAGGTCTCTATATTAGTATAAAACTAATATTATTAGACCTGCAGTGGTTTATTCCCAAAGTCCCGAATTAATTTGTGGCGACTGAGGCTAGTTTCATTCAGGGTTTAGTATGAGATACGCACACGGGACGTCCCTTGAGGTTTCCCACTCTCTCTCGCTTCTCGTGTTTGCTCTCTCAACCCCCCGCATATCTTATTCTATATCTTTTCTTATATTTTCTGTTTGTGTAACACTGTTGTCTTGTTTTTCATTTGCTTGATTTATTTTAGTCTCAGCGGACCCAGATGCTCCACAGTTTGAATGCAACCCCTATAAAAAAAAAATGTGTGTAGAGAAAACTAGTACAATGGCTGACAGGGAGAATATTAGAATTGAATAGCAGAATGTTATTATTATAAACTGTTCAACTAAGGGGTGATTCTTTTTAGATTTTGAGGTACGGTAACATTTATGACATAGACTTTGTTTTTTTTTAAATAATTGTGTGCTTGTACTACAGTATGAAGACTTCTGTGTTTACAAGACATAGGAAATGTATTTTAAAATAAAAATATATAAATTCATGTATTCTGTATAGCCTATATAAAATTACATTATTCTTAAATACATATAATATTTATATATATAATATAATTGATATACATATAATACAATAAAACATAATTGAAGTTATTTGCGTTATTTAATAGTTTTATATAATTAGATTTAATTAATAAATATAATAATTTATAATAAGTAATAATAATAAATGAATTTAATTAATATATTAATATATTCAATTGACAGCCACATTTATCATATATTTTTCAAATTGATATTTTTAAAATTTCCTTTTTTTCTACCTTATATTCATTTCTCCATTTACTGTCTCTCTTCCTCTTCACCTCTCACCTCATTAGCTGAGCATAAAGTACCCATAATCCTTTTCTCCACCACGTCCGTGATTTTTGCCATAACCCCGCCCACCCGAACCCACCCTCCCCTCCTTCAGAGGTCACATGACACTACAGCAGCACGCACGAGGGCCAATATACCCCCCGTGTCCTTGTTGATTAAGACAATATGAAGACAGGGAAGCCGGTCCAAAATCAGCACTCGTCCCCTGGGTCACTTTCAGCATATGGGGCCCGGCTCTGGGTTTTTGATATGCATTCACAGGTGAAAACAGAGACCAGATGTGGACAGTTTGGCACGGAGACAGCGCCTGTTTGGACGCACTCAATAGGGGTATTGTGCTGATGTGAATACGATATCATTACCGTACGGATCAAGTGGAACGGAACACTGCGTTAAATGAAACCTGGCAAGCGCACGAGTCTGTGAGCCTTATTAATAGCTAATACACATTGCTGATATATAATGTCTCTCATCAGGTTTTCTACTAGAAATTTTGTGATATATTTTTTCCAGGTTTCACTCAGTACAAAGTAATTTCGTGCTAAGAGAACACAGATGTGTGTGGATTTACGAGATTAATTTCATAATGATCTTCATTTATTAAGATCTTTACATTCCTCTGCTTTTTAATTAGTAAAAGATTGTGGTCTTGGAATTGTAAAACAGGCTTTACAAACATTGTCCTTGTCCCCCATTGGTCAGAAAACAGATAGTCCCGCCCCTAACTCGTGTCATTGGTTGAACTCATGTTGCTGGAGTGGGCTGGTGAAGGTAGTAATAAACTACTTTATTTTTTTGCAGTTATAATGTTAATATTTATTCAGAAAATCAACCTACAGTAGTTGTCTTTGCATATAATACCTAAATTGAAGTTTGTATTTTATTTCTAAATATTATTATTTGTTAAATACATCTCAATATAAATTAATCAAAGCAAATGGTGTTTCTTTAAAGAAAAATGGCACATGCTTTATTTATGGATGTCGTTTCTTTGATATGTTATCTTATTCTTTACTTTCTAATTTGTCTCAGGTGCAAGATGAAAACATCTTCTTTCATTTGCAGATAAGGGCAAATCCCTCTTTTCCTTTAACCTACAGAGTGATAATAGCGGATTTGCGGTGAGGGAACACAAAAGTCATCACCTTTCCTCAAAAGACTGCCAAAAATCAGAGATCATCACCTTTTACATCTGTCATCAGTGCTTGCAAAGTGATATTTTAACACATTAGCTTTTACAGAAGTTTGACTGTCAAGCAGCCGCTTTATCTTTTGTGACACAAAAAATTAGTAGTTAATATTAGGATACATTTTTTTATGATTTTGGCAGTTCTTTGTTTTTGGAGTTCTCAGTTGTGTTTGAAGAAAATTGAAGAGATAAAAACAAAAACAAATCACACAGTTGTTAAAATACATTGACTAGGATGCTGTAAATTAATTTAGATTGTATAGTGAAATATCTGGATTTGGGTAAATCTGTTCACATTAAAATCTTTAATGACATTGTATTTTAATCACAGATTTGGCAAATTTGAAGATAATTTTTAATTCTAATGGAGACATTGTAACATTTCTGGGACTTTTCCTCAGGGGAAATATCTGCGATTTAAGCAAACGTTTCCCTTTGCTCTCAATTTAATCTCATGAATGTAGTAATAATAATAATAATAATGAATTTTTATATTAAAGAGATCTTCTTTCATGCCATGATAACTGCCATGATGAATAAACATTTGGACATACTAAAATTACACTTTCATTTACCTTAAAACGTTTGTATCTAGAATAGTATTTTTAAATCCTTTGTAGAAAAATTTAAGTCAGTCTTTCATATACATTTCTTTACAGAACTAAAACGTGTTGGAATAGTATTGAAGTACAATGATGGCGAGCTATCACGCATAGAGACTGTGATTATTAAATGACAAACACCTCTTAATAACCAGCCAAAAATGGTTTTGATATCTTATACTGATAGAGAGAAGGGAGCTGAAAGTACAATGACCGTCTTTAAAGACTACAAGAGTCGTATTCCCAGTTCAGGAGTTTCAGGATCAGAATGTGCATGTAATGTACACTGACATGAGAATCAGAAATCTGATCAGCTCTGTTGTTCTGTACTTACTGCTTACGGCTTCACAGTGTGTCAGACACATTAGATCACACATAATCATGATGACAGTCACAAAGCTTCAAATATCAAATGATTCATTCGGTGCTGAAATGATTCCTTTTTATCTGATTACTCATGAATCACGCTTTGTCTTCATGCGTCGCGAATTATGTAATTGAACCAGTCTCTGTACACTTTCCCTCAAACTTTTAGATTTGTATATACTGTATATATAGTATTTTTTTAAATAAACGTAATAATGTAGGGAAAAATACTTTCCAAAAAGTAGGTGGTCGCTCTATTATAGTGCTGTAGTTTGTATTTAACACCTTCTGTGAGCGTGAATTTGCATTCTCATCTGGTTGTTTTTATAGAGTTTCATCCGTAGATTTACTTTGTTACAGAGGGTTTGGTGTGTTTCACATACAGCAGCCACCTGACGCTACGGCCTGCTGGCTTGAGGACAGAGCTCATTAAGTTCTCCTGTGTCTGTCTGCGGCTCTGCTGTGCTCCGCTTGGCATGATGCCCTGTCTCTGCCAAGGTTAACTGTCACCACAAGCTTTGACATGTCTCCCTGTAGCAGGACTAATGTTGCCCAGGGGAGTGGTAAATGTGTTTGCACCTTGCCCGCTGGGCAGACTGGCAGTGTTGTGTTGCCCTAGCAAAATACTGGCACGAGCACCTGTTCCTGCTATGGACGCATCTGATTCTTTCTGCCTGCATAGGATTATACAGGAACAAATGAATGTGTGTCGTTTTTATTGGTTGTACTTGTTTGTTTTCTGGATGTTTGTCTTTGTATACTGCTCTGTTTCACAGATGTAATATTTAAAAGCAGATTCTTTGCCATTTTAAGTACTGTATCTTTAAAAAGGTTACCACCATGAAGTGGTTGGTTGGGTTTTGCTCAAGTATGTGTTATGCACTGCACAAAAGCTACTGCAGCTACGCTTGGGTTTCAACCCATGTTTGGAAGGATTCCTGCATTTAATTCAAGATTTTTGTACTGTATATATAGCACTTTATTTTTTTACAATTTTGTATTTTTTTATTGCATTGCTTTACATGAAAAAGAAAACACAAAAGAGGAAAATTAAGTGTAAAGAGTACATTTAGAGAGAACAATCTTAATAAAAGCAATGTTAATGGAATTTAAGTTGTTGTAGTATCAGCAGTCTCCCGATGAGCAAGCCAATGCGGCAACGATGGCAAGGAACCAAAACTCCAATGATGATTAAATGGAGAAAAAAACCTTGGGAGAAACCAGTTTCAGCTAGGAGGGCCAGATCTCCTCTGAAGCATTATAGTTGACCTATAGAGCATTCTAGCTTAACTTACCCCAATGGTTGGGTTTGTCCCTATTTGTGGCAACCATGTGTTGAAACAACCCATGCTCCTTAAATCTCAATCTATGGGATTGTCTGCATGTTCTTCAGATGATTTTTGATTTAAAGACTATCTGATTTGTAGTTTATATTTAGTCAACAAGCCCCACATTTTGTGGTGTCATTCATGTACAAATAATAGTTACCGTGAACATGCACTATAAAACATGACCAATATATTTTCCAGCCAAATAGGACCTTTGTCCTTTTCCCCATACAGTTAAGTTTTGCTTGTATCTATGAATGCTTTTATTACATTGACTGTGGCTTAGTACAAGAACAATTCATTGTAATTTGTTTCAAATGAGCGATTGGTCTGATGGCAAACACTAATATTTAATCAGTAAAGAGTTCAATGACTGGGCCAGACTCACACACAGCACTGTATGTCCATATATGTTAAACAATCTTATTCACTGGATGTATATTATTTCTTTTTTAAATACACCCAACAGCTAGTTTACTCTATGATAAACACATGTAATCAATATTGTTGATAGATGAAAAGCATTCATATGTTCACCTGACTGGCAGCTTGGCACTACATCAATTTACACATCCACAATTACAACATTGCACTTTCCGCCTCAATAGTGAACATATGCAGCTTGATCATTCACAAGTTGGCGCTCTTAACCGTTTTGATCGCCCGTGTTATATGGGTGCGACCTCTATTTTAGGAACCGTCGTGGTGTTACAAGATCAAGGTCCAGGAAAGATGTCACATCGGAGGCAGCTGTCGAGAGCATGTATCTCTGTACTTTCTGTCGCTTATAGCTTCTTACCTCAGAGATGCAGGGTTATGAAAATATCACTTCTGTTTATGCCTCACCATATGGTTCGACAGAGAGTGTGAGAGGACACAGGGCTAAATGAAGCATTTGTATAGATGCTCTTATGAGCTTCTTTGTGTCCTCTTTTTAATAGGATTTTTTAATAAGTTACCTGAGCCCTAACCTCTTTGAGTGTGCCCTCAATATGTTGCGTGACGTTCTCTCTTTCTCTGTCACTCTTTTTGCCGGATGCTTAGATTCTCCAGCACTTGAGGAGAGAAAGAGATGTGTTTGCGTGTGAAGGACCACGCTTCTGTCTGCACTGTGGTAACAGAACAGCAGTTATCCTCAGCTGTCCCATACTGCCTGTAAGGACACGTGTTGCCCTAATATCTGTTCGAACATTATAGAAGTAAAAGGTTTATGGTGGAGAAACATGAACTAAGGTCAATGCTGTATACTTTCTTAAAACGTGTTCCTGGTTCTGCATGACTTATCACACAATATGCTAGAGAAAAATGCTTGTTTTCATAATCTTTCATCAAAATGTAATGACTTTCTTCCCCTGTGAAATGAAGTTTCTTTTCTGCCAACTTAACCATGGCTGCAAGGACAGGGAGAAATACTATTAACAATAATGTCACAGTATATCGTGTTTTACGTCAATCAAATCATAAATGAAAGCAAGTCCCATCCTGCTTTGAACCATATCAGGGTTTAGAAGTTAAATCAACTGTGAGTGCCAAAATGATCTTTAAGGTTATTTAAAACCTTGATAAATGTAACGTGTTGTATTGAAGGACGAAAATTATGTAATATTTTCCAAAGAACTCAATTTCAAATTATCAACTCATTACTGGCCAAAACTTGTTGAGAAAAGTTAAAATGACTTTTAAAGCCAAGTTGATTTTACTGAACCATTTAAGGCAGCAAAGATTTTTTTTACAGTGTAGATAGAAAATGTCCATATTTGACTGAACCATGGGTTGAGAAACCCAGTATTTTTTCTTTCTGTTCATGTTAAGCCATTTTGAGTCATGTTCAAGTCTGTCCTTCCACCTCTTTTATAAACATCTCTTGTGATTTACATCTAGTCAGCATCCAAGCAGTTTCAAAACAATGATAAACTCCCTATGAGTATTATACATCAAGTCTTACTCAACTCTCCTGTGCAAAGGAGAGACTTGCCATTATTCAGCACTGTTTGTAAAATTGATCTCTGAGGTCTAGTCCTTTCTTGCTCAATGTATATTTTATTAGCAATGCTAACAATACACCTCCTGCCCGAGTTGCCCGCTGACACTTCTTACATAACTTGGTGATATTTCATTAAATTCTGGCAGAATGATTTCGAGCATATTTTATTTCCCCCCTAAAACCTTCTGGCCTTGTCTGCGGTTACCAGCGGTTCGCCTCAGACCAGCACGTGTTCTATCACAGTTAGCAGTAAATTATTCAGAGGTCAACACCCAGGGTCCCAGCCCTCCCTACACCCCCATGACCAGCCTGTTTTTCGGTTAATACCATCATAGATGCGCGGGATGAGGAAGTCCATTGACGTCTGTTTTGGGAACCAGGCATCGGGGAGGCTCGGGCAACAATAGCCCCAGAGCTGTGGAGCCTGCAGCGGGGTTGTGTGAAACCAGAGCCGGGCAAAAGTGAGAGTAAGTGCCCCCTTGGGGGCCAAATGGGTGTATTTATAATGCTAAGTAGTGCAGTTGCTCAGCATTTGCCATTTGTATGGGAAATGGCATGTGTGGGGTATCATTAGAAAGATGTCTTGAGCTATGGGCTACACCCAGGACAGGAGCTTAGATGCAGATTAATCCAAGTCTTTAGCACATGTTAACATTTTTGCACCGGCCTTTGTTGTGACACGATGTCTGCCAATCTCTCTGCACGCTTCTTTGACTTTATATAGCTTGTGTAAAAGAGTTTGCAACAGGCGGGTCCGTAAATCTGCTTAAGTATTTTCAGACAAAAGAGATTGTGCCAGGACTGTCGAAGCTCGCTGTTCTTAGAAAAGGCATTTGAGTTGAAATATCACAGTCAAGTTTAACCCAGCTGGATAGGAGCCAGGACTGATAGAGACGCAGGATGGCAAGATTTATGCGGCTTTGTGCCTGTCACTGTAAAGGCTTCAGATGCTTTGATCTGCTTTTTAAAGCTCATGAGACGCAGAGAACATTCATAACACATGACATGAATGTTAGAACCCACTTGTTGAGTTTATTCTCATTTCATATAGAGCGTTGACTTGTTAAAAGTATGTGTGACATTTCTGTGCCACGTGAAGCCAAATTGAATTGCAAAAATGAATTGCTTATAGCTGTTTGTCCATACTAAGCTGAGATAATAGAATTGCAACATCAAAAAACTTTACCTTTAAATAGATTGACTTATGCTGGTTGTTTTAATATTGATTTATTTACTAAATATATATATAGCTGCAGAAAAAGAGACCATTTAAAGGACAATTTCAGTTTTTCTAAATGTACTATTTATAGGTGTTTAGGTGCAATTATTATTTTTGTTTCATTCTATGAACTACTAACAATATTTCTTCCAAATTTCAATTAAAAATATTGTATCTATATGCATCTATTTCAAAAAAATGAAAACTGGAGAAACAGGTCAAAATAACAGAAAAGATACGGCAAAGAAAACAAATTCATATTCACCTATAAGCAATACAACATTAATATTTGTGTAATTAATGTATTTTTGTATTTATATTCAAGAAAGCACATCCAATTAAAGGTATTTCTTTTATTAAAAAGAATATAAAATCTGTGGCTGCACAGAAAGTTTTAACATTGCAAATAAAGTGTGTCGGTTCCAATTTTTTTTGTCAAGCTTTTGCTATAATAATTCTTGTAAATTTCTGCAGTTGATAGATAGCAATTATAATTTAATAATAATATTAATTAATCATAAAACATATTGTTTTATTAATATTTTAATAGTAATGCAATAAAATATATATTATATACAAATGTATCTAATGAATAATAAAATGATCAAATTAAACTTTACTAAACTAAAATTTTTATTTAGTTTAGTTTTATTGTATTCAAACATGAGTCGTTGAATGGATTCTCAAATGAGAGTTCTTTCATTTAAAGACAGTCCCACAGGTTTTGTGAACAGGAAGTGATGTAATCATGCTCATGTCAGGTGATTTACCATCTTCTCTTCACAAACAGATGAAGAGATCTCTGAGAAGAGGTCCTGTAAGTAATGAAGTTCTTTGAAGTCCAGACACGGGGCATTACCATATTCATTTCATATCACATGTGTGTACTGTATGAGTGAGACGGAGCCCTTTAAAACCAAAGATGAGTCTATTTCTAACCTCAAACATCCCTGTGTTTTGGGTCACATGATTTACAGTGTAGAGATACAGATACCATATCAGGTAATTGGTTTGCAGTGAGTAGTGTTACAGTTTAGTGGTAATGTGTGAGAGTTACTCTTTGTTTGTGGTCACAGACTTTACTGCAGCTGCTTGTTCATAAATCAAACCGAGTAACACGATCAGCTTTTACTCATTGATGTTCATATCCTGACCGGGTCAGTGACTCTCTCACTCTCTCTCTCTCTCTCTCTCTCTCTCTCTCTCTCTCTCTCTCTCTCTCTCTCTCTCTCTCTCTCTCTCAGTGTGTCACGTTTTTGCCATATTGACTAGACGTTCACACATATGTATCTCCAGGGGTTTTGAAAGCCCACCCAGTTGGTAATTCTAATGTGACTATATGGTATCATAGGGGTAGGCATTTTCGACTTGTGCCTGGTGTGTGTGAGTGAGAGAGTGCAAATAATACACCTCTGTCTCCTTCATCTGTTTACACAGTGTGTGTTACAGTCTTAGGAAAGGTCAAGTGCAGCAGATCTTTGACCACTCGCGACCCAAGAGTTTGAGTTTCATGACTTGTGTACAACTGGCCTTGACCCGTTTTAACAAGGATTCCACTTCCTGTCTTATACGACTGCAGTTGTGTAGTATGTGATATGACCTGACGTTCTGTAAATGGGTCCTTTTAAAATAAAGACTGTAAAAGGCCTTTTCCTTTACGAGTACTGTAATTTTCCTTTATTATAACTTAACTTGAGAAAAATTAAAGGATTGAATTTCACCTATTATGAAGAATTTCGGCTTGGCATGAGTTGGTTGAACTTGTAAAAAGATCTCATGGTCGTCTTGAGATTGACACACTCATACACATGCAGTAGGTACATTTAACTTCTTTTTTGCATTTGCTACTGTAGATATGTTCTGTGACAGACAGTACGAGAGAATATGAATTTGGAAACATTACAGTAAAATTAAATGGTCTATATTTTATGCATTTGTTATAGTTTTATCTCCAAAGGTGTCAGTTGTCTTCAGTGTTTACTGTCTGTGCGCCTGTGGGTTTTGGCTCATGGGGTTTGTCTAAGTTCTTCCATGTGTTCCTCTGACAGTAATCTATAGTAAAATTGCTTTCCTGTCTTACAGTCTCCAGTAATAATACAAAACTCCACAAACTACTACTTGACTCTTTAAAGCAAAGAGAGAACTCTTCTGAACTATGAAAAATCAACCTTTAAACAATAATTTTACTCTTAACATGTACACCTAAACTAAATAAAAACATCTAGAGAATCTAGATTTTAATCCTGCTTTCATCAAACAATAAAATATTTGTATACTAACTAGATGTCTCTATGTTTTTGTGTTCATAAGTACATATTTTTTAGGTTCCTTTAACATCTCACCTCTGAGAAAAGCCCGTGATGATGGATGACCTGTGTGGATTTTGTGTAGTGACACCACCCAAAAAAAGCGATAATGGCTTCACCTCTCCAACAAGCTGTAAAGACTTAAACACCTCGCAACAGTATTTTAAGGACATAAGTCTCTTTGTGCGCGCTCCGCGGTGAGGTAACCAGATAATTTCACGACCCCTTTGGGATACAGCTGCTTCTGCCATCCCTGAAATTACAATTGTCTCTCTTTTTCTCTCTCCTTCTCTGTTTGAGAAACGCCTGCCGCCGTGGGACATCCTAAGAGAACTGCTTCCTGGAACACTGCGGCATTTCAAACCCAACCAGCCCGGATAGCAGTTGAGGAAGTAGATATATTTCTAAAATTGTAAATGTTGTATTTTAAAAATGATCTGAAATACATTTTAAATTGTTATATTTGAATAGTAGTAAATATAAAAAATCTTAATAGAAAATATTTTCTTTCTTCTGCAGAAAAAAAAGAAATATATTTTGAAGAACTTTGAACAACATTGGCTCTCATTTCTCAAAATATCTTATTTTGTGTTGCACGGAGGAATGAGCCATATACAAGTTTTAAATGACATGAGAGTGAGTAAATGATAACATTTTTATTTTTGCGTGTACTGTCCCTTTAAGATAAGCATAGCCCAGTCCACATACTCAAGGAGCAATTCGTTTAGAAGTAGTGATTTGTTTTCTTCTTCTATATTTACCAATATATATTCAATCTTGAAGATGTCTTCTCCCAAATAATCATAATTCCAAAAAGTGTGTTATATGTCAACCACCACAGACACGCTTTTACCCAAACTTTCCCAGAGTGGTCTAAACCGGGTTACTGTGGTAATGTCTGACACGCCCTATTTCACATGTGGGTTCCAGATGCGGCCACGGAGGGCTGGCGTGGCCCGGCGCGTGTGTGTACTCAAGAGTTCTGCTCGGTGGATGTCTGAGGGCCCCAGAGGACACAAACAGCGGTGTATAGCTGAGGTCCAGCAGGGAGACTCCTGAGAGAAGATCAACAACAATGACCCCGTGTTAAATCCTCTCAACATTCCAATGTGTTGACCACGGTCCAGAGATGCAGCCAGGGCTGTGATGAACGCAGGTTTGTGTACACATTTACATGCACAGACACTTTCTTTCCAAGCATTAGAAAATGTTCACCTGCCTTTAATCTTGAGCAATAATTTCTCTGTATTTCTCTCTCTTTCTTCTTTTGCTGTCAATTGAAGAAACATTATCTTCTGAATTATTCTTGTGGATTGTGCCAGATACCCATCACTGTTTCCCATATTCTTATTTTCTTCAGTGCCACGTGATTTCTTGTACAAGCAAGCTGGCTGTCTTGACCTAAAGGGATAGTTTAACCAAAAATAAAAATTCGGTCATCATTTACTCATCCTCTTGTCATTTTAAACCTGTATGACTTATTTTTGCAAAAGATATAATGCAAAAGATATTTTAAAGAATGTTGATATGTTGGTCTATTGTATGGACACAAAACCAATGCAAGTCAATGGGTACCGCCATTGTTCGGTTACCAACATCTGCAGAAAAAAGTCATACAGTCATACATAGGGTAAGTGACTGATGATTTATTTTTGGGTGAACTATCCCTTTAAACCTCTTAATAAATGGTCAAATACAGAGGATCTGTTCTAAAACCTTAGTAAGTTGCCTACCTAGACAGCATTTTATACACGGTTAATAGCTAATTTTTTCTGCTTCGGTTTAGGCTAAATGCACTGCATAAGGATAAAGTATTCTCAACATGCATTGCAAATATTTTTTACTGAAAATGGTAAAATTTTATTTACAGTAATGGTCTAATGTATTGCTAGAAAGTAGTTCCACATTAATACTAAAAATATCACCCAATATATCGGATTTGTGTGGAGAAAGAGAACCGTGGATAGTGTCTTCCTTACAAATCTTATAAAGTTTGTCAGTTTCATTTTGGGCAGCCAGTTGACCGACCTCTCCAACTCACCCCATCACACTGGGTCTCGTATTTTGATCTCATCTTATGATGTTCATTCTGTGAAAGTCTCTTGCAGAACGAATGCACTTGATGATTTCTGACTCTGAGGAACACACGTCTGATCTCTTCTGGAGCCTTCAGAGATTCGGCCCTTTCAGCTTTTCCTTAGAAATGCAACAAAACAAAAACTAAATATCACAGACACTGAATATCTTCAAAGTACAAAGAGAGGAGATCTATAGATGCTACACTCTTTCATCACGGACCCATGGAAGTACGTGTCATGGTTGTGAAGAAAGCAAAGGTTGTTGTCTTGTGTCTTGAAGGAAGCTTGTTCCAGAGTTTGACCGCTGGAGGCCGTGGAGACAGCGGGAATCTGGCTAGACTTTGATACCGGTGGGATTCTCGCAGTTGGTGTAGACTATGCACAGGTAGCCAAAGCCTTTGGAACAGGTTGGCCTCTAATATCAGTATTTATTAGAAATTTTAAACAATTCAATTGGCTGATCTGCAGTATTTGGCGCTATCTGTGATCATGGAGACAGAAGACTGGATGCTTTTTCTTAAAAACTGGGACTGAGAGAATAGTTGGACATTTATCAATCGGATTGGGAATAGGTGAGCAGAATCACAGAATCACATTGACTCTTCATCAGTCAATGGCTTGTTTTCTGATCGACTGAGAGGCTGATGTCCTGTGGGAAGAGATGAGGAAAGCAGAGACTGCACATTCAACTCAATGTCACAGTGTTTGTCTCTCACACCTCATTTCTCTGGGCAGCGTTCAGACAGACAGTCTGTTGTTTCCATTGTCTCTGTGTTAGTACCTTTTTTGTTGTACAGAATTGCATCTGGATGTGTTGGTTTAATTATATTTTCTCTGTTTTTATTCTTGTAAGTCCAGACAATGTGATGGGAGCTTGTGTTCACGAATGGTCCACTCGCGTTTCTTCTGAAACTATTGTAAAAGTAATTTGTAATGCTAATGATGTCATTCTGTAACATAAGAAGAGAAGGAATGTAAGATTAACAGTTTCCCATGGGTCACATGATTCAGTTCATCAGACTCACCTGTCCAACCCATCCCCTCGACCCCTAAACAAACGTCTGCTTTCACATTCAGCTCCATATCTTTACTTTCTCTGTGTCCAGTCAGAATGAGAGCAGATAAAGAAAGAGAGGGTACTGGGAAGAGAGGGTCTCTTTGTACACAAGTTGACAGTATATCCATCGTCTTTCATGATAAAAATCAACTGAATCATGCTCTTGTTACAGGAAGTCGATCCCATATGAAGTCTCTGAACTTAAACATGAGAGAGTTGAGAGAGAGAGAGATGAGAAACTGTGGAGTTGCTTTAAGTTAAAGACTTCTTCTAATCCTTCTTTGATGTTTAAAGGAATAGTTCACCACCCCAAAGAAATTCTGCTGTGGAACACAAAAGTATTTTGTATTTTAAGAAAATGTCTCAGTGGTTTATGTCTGTGCAATGGAAGTCAATGAGGTCCAATGTTGTTTGGTGACCAACATTCTTCAGAAGAACATAGTTTGGAATGATATGAGGAGGAGTTCATTTTGGGTGAACTATCCCTTTAAGTACTTTCTTGTGTTCCAGTGTAATGTGCAGTGTTGACTAAAAGTACTAAATGTTCTTTCTATTTCTTTCTTTCTACTTTCTTCAGTTTTTTCTGTATTTTCCATGTGTATTTGATTTTTCTCTCATCTTCAGTCTTCTATTCTCTGCAGGCAGCATTGGCGCTTTGCTGATATTTTTTGACAGTCCATCCGCAATGCTATGCTTCTGATGGCTGAAACAACAAACTCGTTGCAGACGAGCACAACATCTGAAGAGAGGAGAGAGAAAGATTGAAAGGTTGGTGAGGGATCAGTTGTGATCTATGTCAGCAGTTCACATGTACCCTTGTCCTATCAGTCGAGCCCTGCTTCCTGTCAGCCGGCATTAGGGGTGAGCGGGGGAAGCACGAGGGTCCAAGAAAGATCAGCAGACAGGACATAAGCGTAGGAAAGAGGCACAACCCTTTCTAAGACCTCCACCCCTCATTTTCCAAGCAGGTTCAGTTTAAAGATCACTTAACCTGCCAGAAACCGGCCCAGTTATGACCGCTGATGAGGTAACAATCATTTGCATTGATGTCTAGTGATGTGGTGCGCTGGCGTCTGTCACGGGGAACTTTTCCTGACACTGAAAGTTCCCAGTTAAACCACAGCGGTGACAAATTTCCCACGTTCACAGAGTCAACATTGACAGAATCAAGATCGCAGAGGCTGTAGGAATGAGAAATATACACACAGAATCGACAAAATGAACCTTCTCATATGGGTTAACAATCCCCTAGTCAAGAAGTAGTGAGTTAAATGTGGAGCCAAATGGGAAATTTGCTGAAACGGTGAGTTGAGTCATTAGCAGAACGCTATTTGCTGCATTAAGTCATTTGATGTTGTTGTACCGCTAATGGTCCTCAGTTGTAGTTGAAGTAAAGACGGAGTATGACTACAGTTTTTGTGCGTGAACCTGGGCAGTTTCAACACGTGTAATTGGTTAAAGTGTAGTTACACAACTTTGTAAGCCGATTCATTCTTTCGAGAGCTTTTGTCATGGTTCTGTGGTTTTATAGAAACAGGGGACAGTGGCACCTAGCTGTAAAGCTAAAGTCTGTATTGGCTGACAATTAAGTGCCTTTATTGTCTCTGTCCTCTCACAAAATGTGCATGTGAAACACACCAGTGCATGCTAACAATGACTTTTATATGTTGCACTGATATTAAACCGTTATTAGCTGCCGGAGTCACGTCAGTTCAGTTTAATAGCGGGATGTGTAATATGTGTAATATGAATCTGGATGTTTTCAGTTGTGTCCAAATTTTTTTTCTTTTTCTATTAGATGCATTTTGTTGGGAGGGTTTCATTGGACACACACGCGCACCGAAGTTAACTTCCTGTCTGTGATTGTTGATCGGTGTGGGTGGTAATATAACTTTTTATAATATATTTTATTTATATTAAAATTTTATTGTAAATAAACAATTTGTTGGACGGGTCGTGTAACTTTGTCGCATTTAGGTTTAGCCAAGTAGCGGTTCTTCTACTGGTACCTCAATATAATACTGATTAGATTTGACTAGCTAACTTGTTAGCTAATGTCATTTACTTGTTATTTCTTTTGCTTGTTATCAGAAATAATCTAATAATCTATTCTATTCTTTGAGGATGTGTACTGAAAGTTAAGTAAGGCCACAAAAGCATGCATGCGCAATAGCGTTTGTTTAGCAATGTGTTGTTGCTTTGAAAGCGTCTACAAAGAAAATTGCATCACGTCAATACGCATACGTCAGCAAAGGTAGTTTTGTAAACCCTTGCATTTTTCCTTTACCGCCTTCCGTTGCACAATGTATTTGCAGCATAAAGAGTGTAGGCGCCTTAAAATCCATCCGAACCTGACTCGGCTATATATCACCATTAATAAGTTTTAGCTTAGACCTGCAACTTAACACTCCGCTGTCTCCTAATTATGACAAAATGTTCTCACCCTTACCTGAACCATTAATTATGACCGGAGGCCCGAGTCAAACTAGAGCTGGATGTCACGGTCTCAGCCCGTAAAAACAGGGCATTACAGGGAGCGCACTCCTCATTGTGTGTATGTGTGTGGAAGCCGTAATTTATGATGTATGTTACCGTATGGCGCCCCATCTTTCTCCTGCAGGACTCCCTTAAATTCGGCTGTTTTATATGCTGGGGAGGTGGGGGGCACGAGGCAAAGTGCTCTTCAGCGTGGGAAAGAGGAGCAGTTGTCAGGTCGGGGTGAAGTATTTTACAGTGCATTGGTAATAAATATTGTTGCCTCATATTGGGGTAAAACTGTATTTTGATGGTCCACTTAGATATTTTACAAATTATAAATAACTTTGTCAACTACCAGTCAGTAGAGAATTAGTAGACTTTAATATCTACTTTGATAATCCCTCAAAAGAAGTTACTTTGCAACTAAATGTCAACTTATTCTCCAACCCTAACCCTAAATTAACAGTCTAATACTTTAATAAAAGTCATTGGAAATGTTGGTTGACATGAAGTTTTTTTTATATAAGTGTACTATTAAAATAAAGTGTAACCCAAATTGGTTTTCTCCTGATCACCTTGGGGTGGTTCTAGTTTTTTATAGAGATTTTGAATATTGAACAGGTGATAGAGACTAAGCTGAATCAGAGAGCTGATTTTTATTTCTAGTTGGGATGGTACATGTCCAGAAAACTAGTATACCATATTATGTTGTTATGCTAATTCATACCACAGACTTTGTCTGCATTTAAAGACTAAAATAATGCAAGACCAATGTTAACATTGATGAAATAAGTCTTGGATGAGGTTTAATTGTAGCTGGATCTGGTTAGTCTCCAGAAGAACAGAACCGAGCAGGTGCGTACTCAGGTTGCATACTTTGGCTCTTAAACTGAACCGTAGTCGTTCATTATTCCGTGTTGTTCACATCAACTGCCCTTAAGTTCACACACAACCCAACGTTTTGCATGATAGCTTGAACATGATTAATGTTGCCTCAGATTGTCCTGTAAGTTCCTTCTAATGGAAAGCATCAATAATGACATGTGTCCAGGGAGAAACTAAGGAAGTCGGAATTAAAGGCAGACAACAAGAATTCGTCTCTTCATTCCATCAAAGCACTTTTTTCCAGAGTTAGTCAAATATTATGTTAGCAATCGTACGGGTTCTGTGATTTTTCAACGGTAGGGAAAAGGCTTTCCTTCACGAGATACATATTTAAAGGGGAATACTTCTGAAAATGTTCATTCAAAGGCAAATTTTAAAACCACACAGTTTTCACTGATAGTTTGGTTTGGCGCTTGCTGTGGGTTTTTGAAAAAAGATCATGAAAGTGGGTTCCAATCTTGTAAAACTGTATATTAAAATTAATAAAAACCATCGCAATTGCCATGATGAGTGAATTCTTTTTTATCTGTGAATAACAGTGAAAAAAGTTAAATGAATTGGTGCAAAAACATTGCAGTTCGTAAAAATCAGGTACAGCACTAAAATAATTGTAAAATGCATAAAGATTTTTTTAACTGAATCTACATTAACTATTATTTTAAATACATAGAAGTCAAAAATATATACATGTGCTTAATACACAAACATCTTAAAAAGCATACTGACTTTTGCAGAATTAAATTCTATATTTAATTTCAACAGGACCCATCTGGCTTTGTCATGAGGTTCTGCTCACTTCCAGATTTTCAGTAGTGTGCCTGCTATCTTGTATAGCACCATGTTTTACAACTAATCTGACAGTTATAGACTGGGTAACAATTGTCTCATGATTAAAAGAGGAATAACACACAGACAGCAGTAAGTTATGAGCATTAGGGTCTGGATTTACATGTCTCCTGGTGTCTGTGAGTGATATATGCATGCGGATGAGAACCGCTCACACATAGCAGAGGTGCAGACAGCTGCCGTCTCCGGATCTTCAGCTGTAATGTACAGCTGTGTTTGATGTGTGGTCCTGCAAGAAAGCAAAGTGCAAACACATACACACACCTGCTTACAAGCCAACAAGAGAGTCTTGAGATATGAGACCTGCTCCGTCCTCTGCTTTAATGAATGTGTTTATGGAGTGATCTCAGAGCAAGGCCAAACTTCACACTATTCTAGCATGTGTTTTTAGAGTTCAGGCCAAAATACGCATTTAGCATTATTTCACCTGATGTGATTATAAATAGGATTTGTGAGTGGATGCTGTTTTTACTGTGATGCTTGAAACTGATTTATACCCTAAAAACAGCAGAATTACGGTTAATGTAAATAAAAATCCTATGAAATGGCAATTTTGTGTGTTTGGTTAGTGTCTGTTAGCCATCTGTGCAGTTTGTCAGTGTACAGTACTTCTAAAATGAAAAAATACACATACAGAAAACCAGCAATTGCAAACCATTGGCCATTGAGAGAATAGAAAAGGTGGTTTGCTATAATCTGTAAATCATCTTTTTTTTAATAACCAAAATTAGCAAAATAAGATTTAATATACTGAATTTTCATAGACGTTTCATCTGTATTCGAATTTTGAACATTTTAGCATTAACAGTTTATTTTATTTCTGATAAAACTTTACATTTAATTTAATATTTTTTTTATTTAATTCTTATATTTCTTTTATTTCTTTAAACAGTGTTTTTTTATGCTATGGAACTGTTTTAATTTCACTTTAATTTTGCTTTTCTTTCTTTACATGCTAACCATTGAACTTACTTGACACTTGCCTTTCTTATACTGCAAATGACCACAGACGAATGAAGTCAAGGATTATAATTGAACTCTTTGATATCAATTGATAAATCAGCACTACAGATATATAATGAATAGATAATGAATGTGTCCTTCATTATTAATTCATTAACAGCATTTCTCATCCGTCCATCCTTGAGCACGGGATACCGTCCAGAGATCTTATCGGGATTTCTCTTTAATTATCTCCAGTGAAGGGTTTAATCCCACTCTGCTTCCATTATCTTAACCTAATAGGCATTGTGTGCCATTGATCATGGTTATGTTTGTATAATACATTCACTTTGTTCTAGTCAATATCAGAGCCTGCGGAATGCTGCGGGGATTTGCTACAGAGGTCGTATTGATCACAGACAACATAAGAGCAAATGAACTTGGCCTAATGACAAGAGATCTGGAAAAGCCGGGGGAGAACAACACACCGGTGACTGTGTGACCTTGTGTTAGTGGGCTAATGGGTTGAGGATGGGTCAATATATCCATTTGTAATGACAAGAGAAGTTTAGAAAGCAACTTGAAATCAGAATAAATCACTATGTTTATATACTGAGAATCCAAATGGAAGATGTCAATAAACTATAACATAATGATAAATTATACAATGTCAATGTTCTTTATAGCAATGTATTTTAATATGTACGGGGACATTTTGATAGACCTGACTTAAAATGACACATTATATTAAAATGAATACATGCAGCCAGCTCATCCATATTCTTGTTAGCAGGACGATGTAGAGCTCGACCCAATGTTGAAGAACCAGCAGAGGAACAAAACGTGTGTTTTCATTAAAGAGACTCTTGAACATGAGGTGAGTGACCCTTTTCAGCCAAAGCATCATGTTTCTGGACCACACATGCCAGCATTTATTTAGCATCACGCAAAAAGTTGTAGAGCAACTCAATCTTGTTATAAACATAGTGCCACACACGCGCACAAACGCTCCAGCCTAGTGACATGAGCCCAGTTTATATCCCGTCGACCTCTCGCTCTATTTCTGTCTTTCTCTTCTTCTGGGCATTCTGTCTGTGTCCCTCTTTTCTGTCACATATAGAGTCAGAATGCTGTGGCTCATGGTTCCCGGTCGATGACGGGCTGGGGGCAGATGCTTGGGCTCGGAGTGAACCGGTAAGGAGATACTAGGCATTCTTAACGTGCCATTCTGGGAATGCATAGAAGAAAGGCGAGCCGACGAGGATCCACCCTTATCCATGCCCTCGTGCGCATCCCACCCCCTGTACATCTTTATACCAAAGACCCATTCAGAATTACTGTTAGACTTACACACACGCCTTTATCTAAATGAAGATAAATCATCGTTTTTTATTCGTTTTAATAGTTAATTATAGTAACTAATATTCGTTTTATTATATTTTTAAATAAAACAATTATTTAAATACACTTAAAAATAAACTAGAAATAAACTTATTTCTAATAAAAAGTCATTTTAAATATAATCCATAAATAAATATATATATATATATATAGACATCGTCTTTTGACAAAAGACGATTTTTGTCAGACATCGTCTTTTGAAAAAAAAATCTTTAAAGAGAATCTACGTACACACACACACACACACAGAAGTTACACTAAACAGACCGAATTCATTATGAAGATGAGACTGATAGTAATCTGCTGTCTTTCCTCTTGGACATGGAGATGTGAAGGGGTGACCCTTGATCTTTCTGATTCTCTGTTACGAGATTGTAAATCTACGTTCTGGTTTTGGATCCCAATGTCATTGCATCACTGAATGGTTAAAATCCGAATCTGATCCGTTCCATTTTTCCAAGGCTGATCACCGATCTCTTTCTGGCATGTTGCGTCCTTTCCTTTTATAATGTAATTTAAACTGGGAACGAAATGCAGGGTTCGTGGACTTTGCCGGCTTCATTCATCACAGCGCTCCGAGTCGGCCGCTCTGACATTTAGGAGGGTGAGAACATGGCTACATTTACCAACATGACAGTTCGAAAGGGTATGAAAGGGATTTCACTATTGCGAGAGCATTACCTCATTAAACTGCCGGATATTTCCATTGATGTTTCCATTCTGTGGCGTACTAGATGTGTGTCTTTGGGTAAGATTGGGTGTATGCTGATAACAGATTATCAGTACGGTGTTTAAGGAGTAAATTAAAAACAGAATGGGGCTGTTTTCTGGACAGCTTCAATAATATTGGGAAACTAGGGGCATAGTTCGGCTTTCCCGAATCAGACTTGGGTTTCCCTCTGGCTTCAATCACAGCTGGATTTATCAAGTCAGGATTATCTTCCCTGTCTGCCGTTTAGGCCGTGAGAGCTAGCGTTCTCTTGTCCTGTAAGAGTTGTTGCTTTAAGTGATTAGATAGTGTGAGGTTCCACTGCCCCATACGTGTGATATGATTCTGTGTGTCGGTTCAGTGGGACAGACTCATACATGCAGTGAATGTAAACACAGATGACCTCATGTGTGCTGTAATGTTGAGCTGTGAGCAGAGGGCAAATCTGTTTATGTTCAAAACTGAACCTTTGCATTAGTTAGGCATTTGTGGCATCTGTAGGATTTGTTTCGCTCCGTGTGGCGAACGGCACGTCATACTGGCTTGTCAAGGAAATTGTTTCAGGCCAAAATGCTGATGAAAATGTATACATATAAACACAGATGTGTATATATTTATATACATATGAAATGACAAGCAGGTGTGTGAAAACAGGGCTGGAACCAAGTTTTGGAGAATGTGGAACTCCAGAGAGAGACCTGCAAGACATCATCTAGAATTGAAAGTTTTTTATGATTTTTTATGAGTGTATTTGTGTTTTCTTGCACTAAAAAAAATGACACTTGGTTTTCTATTCGACTCCAATAACATTCACACATGTAAGTGTCCAGGTATGTTTTCCAGAAATGGCATTCACGATATTAAAAGATGTTTTTGTGTGTGCATTCTGCATTTTTCAGATGAAGCTCTACACTCCTCTAAACAAAGACTAAATCGTGGGAGTATTTTGTCTGTTTCTACACTTCTGATAACATGAAGGTCTTCAACCAGATGACCATCAATCTATTAGTCATGTACCTGAATCAGGTTTCCCTAACAGGATGGTACGTTCCATGTTAATCTTTAAGGTAATCTTAATAAAACAATAATCATAACGTATAGAACTAACATCAATTAACTTTTCAGTAGCAGACTAAACTTATTGCCACAAACGTTCACAGAGATAAGTGTTTATTTGATATCCATGCTTGATTTTTTTTTTGAGGAAGAAAAAATGCAAAGAGAATGCAAAATTGACCAGATCTATAATAGGGTGGTTGCCAGGGCTGCTATGGGGTATCTAAGGTGTTAAGGTCAAAGGAGATCATCCTTAGTCATAGTCCACCCAAAAATGAAAATTCTGTCATCATTTACTTGCCCTCTTGTCATTTTAAACCTGTATGAATTTCTTTCTTCTGCAAAGCACAAAAAAAAGATATTTTGAAGAATGTTAGTAAACAAGAAACGTTGGTCCCCATTTACTTCTTTTTTTATGGACACAAAACCAATGCAAGTCAATAAGGACCAACAGTTTTCTGTTACCAACATTCTTTAAAATATCTTCTTTTGTGTTCTGAACAATAAATATCATTCAGGTTTGAAATGACTGAATAAATAATGACAGAATTTTCAATTTTGAGTGAATCCCTTCATCTCTTATGTCTGTGGCACAGACAATGTGGGAATGTTATAGGTACAATACTTAGGTTGGGGGGGGGGTGTTCAAATCTAAGTATATGAGCAATATTAGAAAGGTTTACTTATTCCATTACTAATGGAATTCTTTTCTGTATGCTTCAATACAGCAAAGATGGGCAGAGCAAAGTTGCATGACATCCGTAGACACAGCCGCCGAACAATCGCCATATCTTACTCAAATACCCCTATTCGCCTCTCAACCACTACAAAGGCAAAGGCTCTTCCTAGAAACGCTTTTTGCTTTCTCGTGCAAGAAACAAGAGAGTGCGGAGTGTCACTCATGAGAGTAAGCAAACCATTACCCGCATTCTTTTCCCAATACGTTGTTTCTTACCTTTATTTATTTGGTCTTGAAGACGGCGAGATAAGGTGAACAAAGGAAAAGCGGGTAGCTCCCAAAAGGTGAAATTAGCGGTGAGATTAAGATAAATTAGTGGAGAGGGATATCGCTGACTAATGTGATTTATCTCAGGGGAGCAGTGGAACTATCAGAGACTTTACTTCAGACATGCTGGTAATTAGGAAAACGGCCGGTCTGTAAACACGCGTGACCCAGGAGAGAAGCGTTCACACACACGCACATCAACACACACGCACATCAAAACACACGCAAGGCAGGGAATTGAATGCACACTTACTCTTAGCAAAGTTAAACACTCTCTCAGTCCCCAGTAGACAAACCGAGAGACACACAAAGCACCATTTCGTCCACAGCTTTTCGAATTGTTTTTGTGTGGTTTGTTCCAAATATAATCTCTAATTAGCCACAGTGGGTCTGATATGCTTTCAAACAGTAGACGGGTCTCAGATGGGACTTCATGACCAAAGCTATTCCAAAATTGACTTTTCTCTCACTCTCACTGAGATGGCCTTTCGTTTATTCAATTTAGCAGACAAATTAATATTAAAAGAGGATAGCTGTTGAACTATTGAAAATACTTCAATTTCATATACATTTTGTCTTGCATAACGTTTATAATTTAGACTCTATGTGTAAAAAAATTATAATTATTTATTTACCCCATTTGATTTAAAGGAATAGTTTTTTATTTTCTTCTGTCAGTTCAAACCATGACTTTTTTCTGCAGAACAGAAGAAGATATTCAGAAGAACGCTGGTACCCAAACAACATTACACCCCATTGACTTCCATTGTATGCACACAAAACCACTGATATTTCTCACAATATTTTCTTTTGTGTTCCTCAGAATAAAGTGTCATATACAGATGACAAGAGGGTGAGTAAATAATGACAGAAATTGTATTTTTTTGGTGAACTATCCCTTTAATGGCAGTATAACCCTTAAGTCGGCATGAGCATAAAGTGTAGAATGTGAAGGTTACAAATGGCATCTTGTCTGCTTAAAATGATGGAAAAGCAAGAAAATCTGACCGTATTAGAGTTAACATGGTCAATGTCAGAAATGAATTTACTCTTGTTAGGTCTTTTTAACCATTCCTTGCCCGGACATCGACTGATTTTGGCCAAAATTAAAAGTACACTACAAATGAATCCAATGCTGCATGTTGTTATATTTATTTTCAACACTCCTAGCAGTATGAAAATTCATTATATGTGAATGTGTACCAGCAAAGAATCCTAAAGTGAAGTATTGGGGGTTGTTGATATTAGCAGGGCATTTCTAGAGCGCGCTCTGCAAGTGTGCAAGCTCAGCATGTATACAAACACACAGCTGCCGGATTTAATGAGAAACACAATCAAATAATGAGTCACACAAGACAAAAACACACATTCATCTCACATCAGAAATGATGCTGCAGTAGTTTCACACTCAAACCGCAAACAGACTGAAATGAATATGACAAATGTTTCATTAAATGAGAAACAGGAGATACTTTCTAAATACAACAGCGTCAATTCACAAGGAATGCAACAAAAACAAGAAACTGTGGATGTGTTGTTGGTAAGAGTTCTTTTTAAATCAGTTGACTGTGTATGAAAGCTTTATTTTGTTGGTTTGTTTATGTGCTCTACAGGCGATGATAACCACAGTTGTGTTATCTTTTGATAGCTGTGTCCGGCAGCAAATGAAGGTGGTTATTGTTTGAATATGTTTTACGTGTGTTTTGCTATGCATGTATATACATGTATATAAGAAAGACGTTCCGAGTCTCGTGATGTAGAACAGTTCCCATTGTCACAAGTGGGCCTATTACTAAAAGTGAAAACGACCTCGTGCCAGATGTCTTGGCTTTGCTGTTGGATGTCTTGGCTTTAGTCTCGGCCACACAAGATGATGCAACGGACCGCTTAATCTTAAAATATGAGACCAATAGAAATGAATTTGTACAGAACAATGACTGACATTCGATGCCATTGGATCAGAGATCTTTTACATAACAGAAGACTTATAACTGATTGACAAATCTAAACTTAAGGTCTAATTACAGGCTAATCATATTTGTCACTTGGGTGGAATATCATGATAACATACAGTAAGACTTTGTAAGTGGGTTTATTTGTGTGGCATTGTATTTGGGTTCTAAAACCCACACCAGAACTTGTTCCACACCAATAATCTCATAATACACAAGCATGCGTACACACATACACCCAAAGCATGAGTTTAACCACAGTCCATCTGGGATGCTACACATTGTATGCCGAGCATTCCAAAATATTCGTGCATAGGTTCACCGCAGAGAGCTGTTGTTTTGGTTGGTGATCGGGAGCGTGGAGAAAAACAGGAGAATCCCCATCCAATGTGATCTGATGAGAAAAACTATAAGTTACAAGAGTCAATCAACCACAGCAAAACCAAGCTAGTTTGTGTACTAGATGTCATGATTTTTCATATGATGCCCAGAAACTGAGCATTTTCGACTGGGAGTCATACCAGTTCCAACTTAAAGTGAGTTCATCATTTACCAATGCAAAACCAATGCAAGTGAATGGGTGCCAGTTAACAACATTCTGCATAATATCTTCTATTGTGTGTAGCAGAAGAAAAAAAGTCATACAGGTTTGAAATTATGACACAATTTTCATTTTGGGGTGAACTATCACTTTAAGTGAACCAAATATGAGCCATGTTCGAAAAATGTGCACTGTTATGACTTTCCAAATTCAATGCTAAACATTAGTTAGAGAAGTATTGGGAATAGAAATAGAAAGGCATTCATTACACTGTGAGGTGCTTGTTTTTGCAAAAGAGAAACTTGACAACATGTTTTTTTGCTGGTACCTGAAAATGGAATGTGAGACTTTCTCTCCGCTCATAATATATTCATATGAAAGACTTTCGTCTTTAGCAGATGCTCAACACATGTGCAGGTATGTCCTTTACTGTTTAGTAAATAGTTTTTTCTCTATTATGCACCTTAAACAGATAAGAAATTCAAGCCCCAGGATATGAGCTTTCAAAAGAGTAAAACAAAAAATAAATGGAAATATCGTCGCTGTCCTTCCAAAACCTCAGATGTCCAAATTCACAGTTTTTCAGTAAATGGAAAAAGAATCACTAAATATGGAGATACAATGTTTTGGCAGCAGCGATATGCATAATTTAGTGACCAACCAATATGCTGTAATGAGTTTTATGACTATTTCAACAGCATTAAATCTAGCATTGAACAATCAAATCTATTAATCCATTATAATATTTATAGGTAACGCAGTAATAAGCAGTGTGATAATGTAATGATATTTTTTATTTGATTCCATTACAATAATGTATGATTTTTATACTTTATAGGAAATTAATTCGTCAATATGAGTAAATGCACATGTGAGCGTGTGTGTGTGTGTGTGCACGCTCAGACAAAAGAAGCGGATTGTGCTCGACTTTACACTGATTACAGGATCATTCCGTCTTTGCTGTTAAACCGCGGTAATGAAATTCAGTTCTCCTCTAGCCTCCCCTCACATCCAAACCTTTCATGCCACTCTTGTTTAATTTTTCTGCTCGACAACCCTCATCCCGAGCTGGCTCTCATTCAAAACGACTCTTAGAAGAGTTTAGCTGCATCTTTGTTGGCTGATGTTTCAGACAGGAGCTCCAGTAAATCAAACAACGTGCCTTCCTGCTCCTAAGCTTAAGACTTTCCGAACAGGCTGAGCGTTCATTCGCATGCCTCAGGCCTGAATCTGTCATTCGTCCTCGTAGCCTAATCAGATTCAAGCTTTGTTGTTCGGCTGCGAGCCTGTTTCCTCCCAGGTGGTTTTCATTCGGGTCTGTAGAACCCCTAACGTGTCTCTTTTGGACGGATTTAAAGGGTCGACTTAATTGCAATGGGATGTTTTACCAGCCATATCAGATTACTCCTGTAAAACAATTAGTTCAACTTGAAATGGGGCGACGTACCAGCGTTGGCCTTTGCGCTCTCCATTATAATGGAACGGACAGATATATGTTATATAATTCGTTTTTTATTCATTTTTTCATTCTGCCAAGCCATCTTTTCTTATCTCTTCTTATAAATAGTTGTTCCATCTCTGCTGCCAGAACAGCGCTGGGTTTTGGCACATTACATCTGATTTGGGAGTGTTAAAAATGTTTAGTTTAATGCATTATAAATATAATATCCCTATTTGATACTTTTATAGCCAAGCACAGGTGGAATAAAAGATGCTTTCAAAATCCCCTTTTATATGTTTCCAATGATTTTGGAAGCCTCTCTGTTTTTAAATAGCAAGGGGAGGGAGATATTTTTGGCTGAATCAAAATATATTCATAGCAGGAGAAATGAACCGAGACGCTGGGATGGTGTTCCTGTCTTCTGAATAACACACACGCCCAGACACTGTGAAACTTAAAACAAACAGCAATTTACTCTTTAACAATCTGTTTTTAGGACATTTTGGTAATATGTGATACTTCCTGTTGTGTTTTATGTTCATTGAGATCACGATCATGATATTTTTGTGTAAGGAGCACATCACACATTTTGAGGAGGAGAGGATTTTTCCTCTCTGTTAAATTTATTGCAGTGATGAACAATTTTCCGGGACAAACTCTCATATTTTTCAATTCTCACAGTGCACGGTGATAAGCAATATAATGTTGAAATGCTCTTAAAATAACAACGTCTGTAAGCAGGATAGGTTATTTTTGAATCCCAGAGGAATTTGTTTCTTAAAGAACGGTCAGAAACGAATTCTGTTGCTGTGTTTCATCTTTTGTAATATCCACACAGTTTTGGCAATTACATTTCTGCTCTCGCTGCTATGTTGCTGCTGTTTCATGAATTGAACTGGACATTGTAATAAGACGCTAAAGTGGAATCGTTACTTATTTTTGCCTCTAGATGATAAAAAATCCTGAGCTATATTTAGAGATGAGAGTATAATAAAGTTGGGGGTGTGGTTTTGACTCATGACAATAAGCAACATCCTAGAATGCCCTAGCAACCATAAACAATGTCTTAGTAACCATATAATATTGCAACAGTTCAGCAACTACAAAGATAGAAAACCACTGACAAGTTTTTTTTTTTATGTCTTTTGTGTCCATATAATGGAAGTCAATGACAATCAATGTTGTTTGGTTACCAAAGTTTTTCAAAATATCTTCTTTTGTGTTCTGCAAATATAAGAAAGTTAAAAGTTTCGAAATGACATGAGGATAAATAAATGATAACAGAATTTTCCTTTTTTAGGTGAACTGTCTCTTTAAATTGAAATAGATTTGATTTGCTGTCAATGATCGTGTGGTTGGGACTATTAAATTTAGAAAGACTTGACATATCTTTATAGTTATCATTATGGGCTATTTTTCTGTCTGTATTGCTTTTGACCAATCGATTGATCATGCCTCAACTCTGATCCTGCTCTTTTCCATTCGCACTAAGCTTAGATCGGTTTATCCTACCAAATCCTGTTAACTAATATAAGAAAAAATGCTGGAGGTCAGGATAAACACGTAAACTTCTCTGATCAATGTCAAAGCTGTCTTAACTCATTCCTTTGTCATTTAGACACAAACCAGTCCAGGCAAACTTAAACCAGCATGCACAGTGAAAAACTCTAAGCAAACTTACTCTTCATATTCATCTTTCTGTGGAATTTGAGCTAGATCTTTTTGTTGGCGGTCACTTTTGGGGCTGTGACCTCTCAAGTGTTCCTAATTTCATTTTGCCTTGTTAATGCTTGCCAGGTTTTATAGCCACCAACATGGCTTGCTGCAGGATACTGTGTGTTTCTATTTGTGTGTTTGTGTAAATGTGTGCACGGCACATTTCCAAATTTACTAACGGAAGTACAAACCACTCTGTTTGGGGTAATGTCAGTGTAACTTTAATAAATGAAAATGTATGAGGGCTGGAAGGTTCTGGAGACCCAGGGGTCCCAACGCACCATGCACGCAGTCAAATAAACACAGTACGGGGGAAACCAGGCCAGGACACATCTGTTCCCTCTTAAAACTCCTCCAACAGCAGAATAGACAGTCCAGAGATCTCTCTCTTCTGAAAGAAAATGTCCAATTTTAGATGCTTTCCACAGAATATAAGAACAGTTTCATAAGCATTTATTACATTTGTATTTTATATATTACTTAATGTTTTAAATTATTAATTATATTTATATACATATTTGTATTATATTATGTGTTTTATTTATTTTCATCTTTGAAATTATAGATAATGAAGGAAAGGAGAAATGAATCTAACTGGTTAACTGTATGTGTTAACCATATCATGAAGGTGCATTTACATTGAATTCTACATATTGGACACATTATGTGTTGCATTTTAAATGTAAAATGTAATCCTGCCAAATGCATTATTATTAGTCATTATGTCCTATAGAAATGCACTAGAAAATCCGTTTTTATATATTTTACTTATACATTTTACTTCTAGTCACAGCATATGCTTTTGTTTTATAGAAAAAAATACAGCATAAAAAATGTTGCCAAATCATGATATTTAAATGAAACACATGAGTATTAAAATGTTGAATCAAACGCTCGGACACCTCTGCAATACGAAAGCAGGGCTGGAAAACCAGGATCTCAGATTGAAACGTCCTTTTTTTTGGTGGATTTAGATGCTATCACCCGTTGACTGATAGAGACTGTGTGAATGTGTGATGGCTGCAGTGCTTTGAAGTGTGAGAGTCTATGGAAGTTGTGTGTAATTACAGGGAAGCGGTCTGAAAAAGGCCAGAGGGAAGTGCGTTTGTCTCAAAGATATTTGCCCTTTCCATTATAAATCCGTTTAAACGTGACCCGCAGAGGGCGTTACGTCCAAAATGATCACTTTTACACACGTGACGGTCATTATTCACATGCTGTCAACACCCTCTTCTTCTTCTTTAGTGTCAATATACACCTGTACTTTACTAAACATATTTCGACTTGTGTTATGTCCACACTACCTATTAGTATGTATACCTTAAACACATTATATTCATTATATTTATGTATGTTGGTCCATGCAGTATATTTTACTGCCAGGTGGGTGGTGATAAAGAATACGACTTGTAAGAGTATAATACAGCCACTGGGTGTGTAGACAGCTCAAGGCCATTGCTAAGTGCTATTCATTAATTAAAAGCACAAGCTGAGGTCACAGGTCACATCCTCTCTGGTGGTTTGACGCCACGGCCACAGCCAGTCTGACGCTCGGCTAATAAGGTCTGCTTGACTTGTTTGGTCTGAGGGGGTTTGGAGATCAGGGTTTGACAGAGGAGACTTAAGCTAAAGTTTAGACTTTAAAGGCCGAACACATAAACACGGTCCTCTGGGTTCCCTTTTTTTGCCGAAACAAGTTGAGCTTCAATAATAGAATGAGCCCAAATTTAGCACTTTACATTGAAGTAGCTTGGAAAGATTATGTAAGACATGAGGGAGGAAGGTTTCATTTACACGAAAGGGGAACGGTAGTTGCATTCTGTTTTCTTGGTTAAAAGACCATTTTGTATTTTTTATATTTATGGATTTGACAGATTCTTTCCCAAAGTGGCTTACAGTGCAAGGTATGATTTATTGGTATGTGTGTTCCCTGGAAATTGAACTTTGCGCTGAATTGGTTTTAAATGGGGAAAATCCTTTTTTTTATATAAATTGTTCACTCAAAAATGAAAATTCTGTCATCATTCCCAACCCCTACTGTAGTATTTCTGGAGTCAGATACCAAGCCTTTTTGTGTCCCTTGGAAGAATATGTTTAAAAGGTTTTAAAACAACACGATGGCAACATTTCTTTTTTGAGAAGACATATTTCTTTATGCAATATCACGAATCGGTCATAAAATTGATAAACAGGTGAATCCCATTGATCAACAGGTGAAAGTGTAAATCTGTTTCCACATTCCTGATCTTGTGTTTCCAGTTGTTAGCTGTTGGACTAAAGCTCTAATATAACTTCATGTGTGACGGACAGAGATGAACCAGGCTGCTGTCCACAGCTGTCCTCAGTATGAAACAAGTCACTCATACAGATTTGTGTCAGTCATGCTTAGCGCGGGGCCGGCCGTGGGAAAGCACGCAGGGTGTGTGTCCTGAAGTTGCCCTATGCCACAGCATGTTGTTAGCGGCTTGTCTGGAGGTCAACACATGTTCAATGCCAAATGTGACAATTGAAAACATATAAACTCATTTATTGTCATCGACGCTCATGCACATTGTGAACGTTTCAGACTCGCACATTGAGTCGCTGTGTCTGTCGTGTTTTCTCCAGTAGCGTTTGAACAGTTTGAGATTTTGCTGGAGAAGGTTAAAAGGAGATCTCAGTCAACATCGAAATCAGTCCACCTGTTCAGTGACTGAGAGATGGATCTGATCAGATAGCTGTAGAGATGCTGGTGTGGTAACCAAGGACAAAAGGCAATGAAACTGTTATAAAAGACCCGATGTGAGTTGCATATTGATGTTGATGTAATCAAAAGTTTATTTTTTAATGTCTATCGATCATGTTTTAGGGTTAGGGCTCAGGCAACATAACTACAAACTCTTTTTTTGTAGTTTTTGATAGTTAGGGCTAAGTTTATTGGTTGAGACTATAGTTTTTGAACCTAATCTTAAATCAACAAAAGAGAAGTAAACAAGTGCACTCTAAAAACAATTGTGTGAAAACAACACATCTCAGTGTTAATTTAGGACACATTTTGTGTTACTTTTAACACAACTTGTGCTTCATTCATTTCACACAAAATCAACCAAAAATTGTTTTAAAAGCTGTTAACTAAATGAATTAATAAAAAAGGAACATGAAAACTCAACATAAATGACTGAAGGAGTATTTTTGCTTTTAAAAGTCCACCTCAGTGCACACACACTGTTCAGTGGTGTTAAAACATGTCAACTCATGGTCTTAAAGCATGTTTGGGGGAGGATGACAGGGTTGTGAATAATGATGGTTTACGAGAGAAGAGCACAAGGCTCTTTAACTGAAGAGGCCGTATATTAAGAGCCATTAAGAACCTTTGAAGTGTAGAAAGTTAACGCTGTGCTCCAACACTGTTTCAACACTGATGTGTCGAAGGCTGTTTTGGACATCTTGACGTTTGGACATATCAGATGTGAACTTGTTATCTGTTGAGATGAGTTCCTGTCTCACTCGAAGGCAAAATATTGGAAGAAAACATTGAACTTGAACAGAACAGCATGCATTTATCTAATGCCTTTTATAGTCGCCTTATGTTAAAATACGTCCTTTTCATTTCTGCAGCATTGGAGAGTTTCTAATAAAACCAATATAATTTCTATTACAGCCATTAAATCCATAAGAATTTCTGTGGGTTTTTTCTTATAAGACGGTTTCGTGCTTTCGGTCTGTGTTTGCAGATCAGACTGCTGTGGCTAAACTATTTATATTTTATATAATTTATAATAATATTTTATTATTAATTGTTTCAACAATTTGTTGGATTTTATTCTATATTTATTTGTTGAATGGGTCGTGTAACTTCAGTTTAGTAACTTCTATTATTGCGGATGTGTAAGTTAAGTTTGCGCCACAAAAGCGTGCCTGCGCAATGTTGTTGCTTTGAAACCATCTATATCATTCTCCAGATCTTTAAAAAGTTGTGCTTGAAAATGCAATCGGGATTATGAACCTGGCCTGCAAACTCTGATACCAGAACCCAAGGTCCTCAGGAACACCACGTGCCCCATTTTGATAGACGTGATGAATCATGTTTAAACACGACAGTACCAATGAAACGTTCAGACCTGCTTTTAGCTTGTAACTTCTTGGCACTGACAATGCAGTCTGTCAGCAGATATCTGTGAACTCGAGTTGTGAGTGACGCTATTTTGTTCATGGTGGTTTCAAACAGATTTGGCAGATGAGTTTTGTGTACAGCTGTCTGTATGAGTGGCTGTTACAAACCAGCTTTAGGGTCAGACTGAGCTGTTTGAAACACTATCGGCCACAAATAAAGCTCTCGAAGGGGACAAATGTTTCTTGGCTCACAGACACAGACAGCGTCCCGTGTCTGACTGGGTTATGATTTGCTGTGTCCAGAGCGGTCTGGACCATTGTTCCGTTCAATGAAAATTCCTCATAGGCTCTCATGCGTGCAGTATTGCTGTTGTAGGGGATATTTGGCAGGATTTTATAATAAATTTGACTGTCAATAGAGAAACACCACAGAGACTGTCACAGACACACACCTGCATGCACAAATACGCGCGGCTCGGATGCATGAAAGCGAAACGGGAAGGCCTCTACATTACTAATTTACTGCTCGGCAGACTTTCTGTTTTATCAAATATTCCTTTTGCAGGGCTTCTCTAGAGAGAAAGTGAGAGAGAGAAGAATCCGGCTTTTTTCAACTTATGCGTATACTGTGCTTTATGTCTCGCCCCTCCACCCACACCTGGATCTCACGCCAACCTCACGTCTTTCCAGATCCAGATTTAATCTTTTGATTTAGAACTGATGCACAGCAAAAATCGCTTTCTTACTTTGTATTTTTATCTTGTTTTCCAGTAAAAATGTCTAAAAATTCTTGAATCCAGATGCATTTTCTTGATGAGCAAAATGACCAAGAAAATAAGTTTTGTTTTTAGGCAAAAAATATTAAATTTAAATAAATTTGTGCCTAAAACAAGCAAAAAAATTCTGTCCATGGGGTAAGAAAAATTTCAATTTCTTTTTCCTACCCCATGGACAGATTTTGTTGCTCGTTTTTAGCACAAATTCACTTAAATTTAATATATTTGGTCTAAAAACAAGTCTTATTTTCTTGGTCATTTTGCTCATCAAGAAAATGCATCTTGATTCAAGAATTTTTAGACATTTGTACTGATAAACAAGACAAAATGTTTTTTGCCAAGCTGGTTTTAAAAAGCATTGTATTGAGCTGAACAATGATTAAATGTCATTAGTGAATACAGAAGAATGAAATGACATCAGCAAGTTTTTACGCAGTATCAAGATTTTATTTTTGGTAACATTGTAATTTTATGCTTTATAAAAAGTAGAATGAGAAACAAATGTGATACTAAAGACATTTTGACTTTGGAATTTATATATTACTTTCAATCTTTATATTGTTTTGTTATTTAATTGCTAGCAGCATTTTTGATCATTTTTTTATTTTATAAATCTATTTTGAGTGTAGTTTATTTATGTTTTATTGTGTATTTCAATACGGTAAATGTAGGAAATGATACAATTTAGTCTCGCTGAAAAGATTGCTCTATAGTTTTGCAGCAGGTTGCCAGTAACTTACTGTAGATTTAATTACTACTTAACACTACTTTCCTATTAGTACTGTTTTCAAATGACCTATATTGAGTTAGGCTTTACTTTAATCCCTTTGACTTTTGAAACTCAAAATGAGCAACAAGTGAAAAAATGACATTCTTGCTGAACATTTTTGTCTTGTTTTCTAGAAAAAAAATATGTAAACCTTCTTAAATTCAAATACATCTTGTTTTATGGAAGAAAATATGAAACCTTGATAAGTTTGTGTTTAAAAGAAAATTGTAAATTTAAATCACAGTAAGTTACTGACAAACTGCTGATACACTACAGCAATTTTTCACCTCTTTTCATACCTGTACTGAAAGAAAAACAATTAGACAAGCTATATTCAAAGAGAGTAAATCAGAAATAGGATTTGTAATCCACAATTTCATCCGGTCAGGGGTCGGGCTGTGGTCTGGTAGACGCCTCGGGCAGTAAGACCCGTTGCATTACACATTCAAAGTGACAAAGCTTCAGCACTGTGAGTCACAGGGAGAGAAACATTAACAGGTTTTCATGTGAGCGGGACAAATGCCAATTAAAGGCTTTGATAAGCGAGGACTGACCACAGGACGCCTGCCTCAAATGATTCTCTGTCAATGACTCAGGCTCCTGGGGATACTTCTTATGTAAAAAAACAACAGCATGCAGCAGCGGGGGACGTACACATCGCCTTTAAACATTTCTTACATTCATTCAGTGTATCCTGGGGGTCAGTTTTATGAAATATTTTCCTGACCATTTTCTCAGCCTTTGTGAGTATTGAATAGTTCTCTTTATGTATTTTTCGTGGCATCACGCTCAAACACAAATAATTGTGTTTCTCAGTCTGACTTTGTGTCTCATATAGTTACACATTTTTTATAGAATTGGCAGGTTTACTAAAGCAGAAATGTAAGTTGTATTATAAATTGTATTTGAACTCAAAATGTGTATTTTTCATCTATGAAGTTTTCTTAGTTAACACAATTTCGTAATGGAAGTACTATTGTAGTGGACTTTCAGTGTTTCTTGATTTGTCATTTTCCTCGTCATTTTCAAAGGCATGCAAAAGCTACTTGATTTGCAGTTTTTTCCTGGTCATGACAGAAGTCGGATATAAAATGAAAATATGTTCAGATATTATAACATTTATTGCATGAATTTGCTCTATTAATTGCCGTTATGACACAAATGTAGCTGATACAACTTGTATTAAACGTCCCCACAATCATTCTTAAAAAGACAGTTAATCCAAAAATGAAAAATCTTTTATCATTCATGTCTTACGTCTTTCCAAACCTGTATATTGGGAATGTTGGGAACCAAACAACACTGGTCCTCATTGACTTCGATTGTATGGACACAAATCCGCTGAGACATTTCTCAAAATAAAGAGTCCATACAAGTTTTGAATGAAATGAGGGTGAATACATTTTAGGTCTGGTAAATCACTAAAGCTGCCACTAAGTAAAAATAAAAGTAATACACTTTGACATTTTTGCTTGCATACTTTGAGTTGTTGTGCATCTTTCAGTAAGACTAGCTTTAATCAAATTTGTTTTCATGGACATAAAATTCCCTGACTTGAGATCAAAGTGTTTGTCCCTCATGTTATTCAAGGCTAAGTGGCCCTTCTGAATACATGTGAAGACAAACAAATATGTTTTGCTCCCTTTAAACAAAGAGCCACCATATATCTCACCAGACAAGATGACACGCATAGAGGATACGGGCAATTCCCTGTCATGGTCTGGGTGGTATTTGGAAGTCCTTGTGTGTGTGTGTGTGTGTGTGTGTGTGTGTGTGTGTGTGTGTGTGTGTGTGTGTGTGTGTGTGTGTGTGTGTGTGTGTGTGTGTGTGTACGAGTGCTAAGGGTCTTTTCCGATGCTAATGCACATGTCGTGCATGCCTCCGTCCCGGCCCTTTAAAGAGCACGACATAATTCGCATGCCAAGCAGCAGCCTGCCCCACCAAACCTTTTGTGTGGCCGCACCAGCGTCTCACGGTATCATCTCCATCCCAATTATCTCTTCACAACATGTTCTGTCCCATAACCCAAAGCCTGATCCTCTCACGCTAATACCTCAGAATCGCTCTGGGCGATATGGGTGCCCACAAAGGCCCGGCACCTTATCAGATCCAAACTTTGACGGCATGCAGGGAGCCTTCACCTGGTCTCCGCCCTTACTTTTAATCAGCTTTCAATCTCACTCTCTCTCATTCTTTTATTACGTGTCCCGTAATAACAGATGACTTCCCTTGTGTTTGTTGTTATCTGATGCTATTGTTAGAAGAACACTGATTTTAACCCCCATTGTCAGCGTTCATCGTTACGGACTTGTGATGGGTTGGTTAGAATGACCCAAGGCTGTATTACATGAGGGAAGATTTATGCTATCGGGGTCTCCAGTATTTTCATTGCCCCGAAGTGAAACAACAAAGACCTTCTTTCATCTTGACCGGTTGGAGGGGAGCTTTGTTTACTGACACACATGCGTTAGAAGTGATTTCCTGTAGCTTCACATTCACTAATGGCTCAATAAACACATGAGTTTTGGACGTGCTCAGAAACTGCTGTGACACTTGTGGGACCTGACTAAAAAGATTTTTTCTTTCTGAATGCCTTAGAAATATAATGTAATTTTTGCATGGGCAAGCATTGCTAGTCTTGTAGCATACCGTGAAATAAAAACACATGTGATCACATGTGAAATGTGTGTTTTTGGAACACTTTTGTGTGAATACTATGGGAATAACATGTGCAACATGTGGTGATATGTCTCCACATGTGATCACATGCTTTTCACGTCACCAAATGTTGCACATGCAATCCCACACATGGGATTCACACAAAAGTGTTTTTGCTCATGTAAAACACATGTTGTCCACATATTCACATGTGAAAAACGTGAAATTCCGTATTCGTGTTTTCTGAAAGGATATTTATATATTTTATATATATAAGGATATATATAAATAATCTGTAAAAAAAAATCTTGTTAAAAAACACAATCTGGCAGCTGGGGCACCTATTGTAAATAAAAAAAAACAAATACTGTATTTCAAAAATACATAAAAAAATCTGTAAAGGAAACAGTCAAATTCAGGTTTTTACATTTTACTTGGAAAAATAACGGGAAAAATCTATAAAATTATGCTGCATAAGTTTTAATGCAATGTCCTTACAGCAGGACTGAATCTCGACTCTCGACTTAACCTCTTTTCATATTCCCCTATGGCGTAGTTTAACTGTTTTTTATTTTCTGAATATTATATGTTTTCATTGAAGCCACATGTTCAACGTAATTATTCCATCAAAAAAAATTCACATTGCAGTGTGGTGAGTGTACATTGCTCTAAATCATGCAACATTTCTGGTGTGGGACTTATGAATCACTTTAACTGGTTTTGATTGCCTTATTAATGCAGAAAAACATCAAACAAGACCAGGCAAACTGTGTGCAAACTTGACAAAGAGCGTTCTTGCCCGCAGGTAGATCCTGCCAACATCATTACGCTCGTGTTTGTGTCGTGCACAGAACTGCCCATGTCAAGGTCATGGCAGGCTGTCTTATCAACCCATGTGGCAGTTAGTAATTGTGCCAAGCTGCCGGTGGCGGATGGCATGGTGCCCTAAAGCGGGCGTGCGGCTTTTTTGACAGCGCTGCTGTTGTATTTGTATGAGTTCAGATGGAGGTTATCAACCTGCTGACACTCTATACATCAATAACTGTTAATGCTTTCATACAGTGAAATATGAGGACATAATGTCAGCAAATAAATGCAGATAAGATTGATGTACCGTAGCTTAGTTTCACCTCTTTAAAGGGATTGTTCAAACAAAAGCTGTATTATTTACTTGTTATTTCAAACTTGTATGACTGTATTTTCTCTGCAGAACACAAAAGAAGATATTTTGAAGAATGTTGGTAACCAAACAATGACAATACCCATTCACTTGCATTGGTTTTGTGTCCATACAATAGAAGTGAATTGGTACCAACATTGGCATCCCTTTACAGTTTTACTTACAAAAACAATGAAATAAACTGTCCTTAAATCACCAAAGGGATAGTTTACCAAAAATGAAAATTCTGTCATTATTTATCCACTTTTGTGTATAGAAAAGAGTTATCTGAAATTTGTAAGCATCCTTGTACTTGCATGGACATGAATGGCGGGGCAGTCGTGGCTCAGTGGTTAGAGCGTTGGACTCATGACCAGAAGGTTGCTGGTTCAATTCCCAGGGCTGGCGGGTAACGGCTGAAGTGCCCTTGAGCAAGGCACCTAACCCCCACTTGCTTACTATACAAAAAATGTAAAAATGTATAGTACAATGTAATGTAAGTCGCTTTGGATAAAAGCGTCTGCCAAATGCATAAATGTAAATGTAAATGTAAATGTGACCATGACTGTCCCTGGTCAGTATTTTCTTTAATTATTTTTAAAGCACTTCTTCATGAATCATTTTGTTTTGCATAAACAAAGCCATATATGTTTGAAACAACATAAATAGGCTAATGTAAATCATTTGAATTTGTTTAAAACCCAAAATTCTATGCCTTTAGGTAAACTGAGAAAAATATATTTTAAAATGATATTTTTTTACATCTGGTCTATTATGGTCTTATATTACAGCCGTAGAAGTTAAATCTTTCCAGTTAACTGGTGCAATTACATCTATTTTAACCAAGAGTTAAGTACAGTGTGTTCCTAACTCAAGATAAAAACTGCTCATGTTGCAAGGAAATTATTTCATAATTGTGGTGTTGGAACCATTTAGTGTAAGTGGAGAAAATTACATTTGAATTCACTTTAAATTAAACTGTAGGGCTTTAGGAATTTATGGGCTAAGGGCAAGTTTTTAATGGAAAAAGACAAACATCCTAAATAATATGCATGCACTGAATATTTTGCTAAAGAATATTTGTCATCCCTGCCCAAAACACAATAGAAAATGGAATGGATTTAATGGTTATAATGGAAATTGTATTGGTTTTAATACCCTGCTGAAAAAAATTAGAATTTGTGATGGGTTTGATGTTTTAAAGGGATTTGTATTGGTTTTAATGGAAACTATAATGGTGTCTACTGGTATGTGATGGATTCTATTGGTCGGATGTTAAATCCTATTGGAATAATGCGCAAAACACACTACCAAATGGAATTTTGTAATGGTTTTAATGGATAAAGCTAATGGTTCATAATGGTATTTTAATGGAAACCATTAAAATTTCTTTGATGGTCTATAATGCGTTTCTATGTTATTGTTGCATAAGGAAACATATATATTTTATGAAAGTTGTTTTATTTGTATTGTAAAATTGCAATGTTAGTTTAACACATGCTTCCCAATCACTCCGATAAACAAAAACAAAATTGATAAGTTTTGATTAAAGGTGTTGATAAAGTCTTTAAGCAGCTCTGTGCATATTTGTTTTTAGTTTAATTTCTCAATTGTATTATAGTTAGTCATTCACTTTCTAAGATTGTGTGTAACACATGCACCATACAAACCAAACTCAAATGACAGACTGGGTTCATGTCAAAAACTCAACTCTCTCACTAGTCAAAGAAACTCTGTGGAAGCAACACACCCTCTGACAGAATTCACTCTCAAGTGGCTTCAAACTTTCTTCTCACTAGCTGTGACAGGCTGACTGCTTGCCAGTGCCATGAGCTAACGCCTGACTTTTACCCAAGAAAAGTAATGGCTGATTTGTTTACCCCTGTGAGCAAGTCTTGACCTGGTTGTTAACATGCTGAATCCAGTGCGCTTGGTTTTGTGTGTCTTGAGGTTTGAGGGATTCATTCGAGCTAATTTTCTGGCAGTGCCATCAGCGTACAGTATTTCTGTAAGGGAAAGTGAATATTGAAAACATCCACAGCGCTTTCTAATTCTGTCTTGAGCTTTTGCTTCTTTCTGTCGCTCCCTCTCTTACTTTATTCCGTGCACATATGTGCTCTGTTAGCAAAACACCACTCCCATGACATCATCAATGTTACATTTGAGATACTTTTTTCAACAGATTTAACCAATTTCTATAGTGTAATACGAAAACTCAGAAGTGTCCAGACTTGCATGTTTTCCACCCCCTCTAGTATTATAGCAGACAGGACGAGACCTTGCATTCATTTTATATTCTGACTTTTTTTGCTTTGACAACGTTGCTGTGCCTTCAGATATCCTTTCCGCCCCAGGCAGCTTTTGAGGTAATTTTTTCAGCAGCTATCACTTTGATGTCGAAAAGCCTGCGATTTTAAAAGAAAAACAAGGTATTGACAGGCTTTTAAAGAAAGGGGTAGTTCACCCCCAAAAAAAATTCTGTCATCATATCCTCCCCCTCATGTCATGTTAAACGTGTATAGCTTTCTTTCTTCTGCACAACACAAAAGGAGCTATTTTGAAGAATGTTGTTGCCCAAAAACTGTTAGTCCCCATTGACTTGCATTATTTTTTATCCATACAATCCATACAAATCCGACGGATTTCTCAAAATATAAATAGCTTATTTTGTGTTCTGCAGAAGAAAGAATGTCATATGAGGGTGAGGAAATGACGACAGAAATTCAAGCAAACGTGTATTCACCATTGACAAATACATTACATCATTACCAACACAAGATGTGGACAGGAAATGACAGAGTATGGAAGTTAAAGGCTTTAAGAGTACCTGAGCGAAGCAGTTTTAGAGGAAGAGGGTGGTTTCAGGAAACATAGTTTATCTTTCCTGCTTCGATGCCTTACACGTTTCCAGGATGCGACGGGCATTACACTTGCGCACATGCTGTGTCAAAACGTCAGACAAATGTAAGGTTAAAAGCACCTTGTAACATCATCGCATTCGGCAACAGCGGGAACCTTGTTCTCATTTTGTGGGTGGGGAGGGAGGGAAAGAAGTTGGGAAACATAGGAGCCCCCCATTAACGCCGCTGTGCATCAACATGCCTTCACATCTTTTAGTGCCATCGACAACAATGCTGAAGCTCTCCTCGACACTTGCTGATCTGATGCAACTAACCCAGGGCGAGCGAGTCAGAAGTGCCTAAGTCAACAGCCGCAGCGCCCTGGTAACAAAAGCATTTCGTACACGCCTAATCCTCCTGGCTGCCAGAGCCCTGAGGTTTCCATTCACACTAGACCAAAGCCAGCCGCCATAGAGCGCTGTCATTTAGTCTTTGTTTCAGAAGCAAAACAATAAAATCCAATCATCACATGAGCAGACGGCTGGTTGGCACCACTGAGCATATTTATTAGGTTGCTTAGTTTTTGATGTTGCCACATTTATTCATTTTTATTAAGAAATTCGAGTTTTATATGTTGTGTGATAGTGTTTAGATAAAAATTTGCTATTTTACATTCTTAAATATTTTTTACATTAGCCTACTTTAACTTACTTATGTGTTTGTGTTCATAAATACAAAATGAATATGTACAGTACACAGACATATATTATGTAAACACAAACTTTTATTCTGAATGCGATTAATTGTTTGACAGCCCTACTTTATATTAAATTAAAATGGGACAGTTTCTTGTCAGGAACTTGTGATTTAAAAAAAGAAAAGGTTCTACAAGGTGTCTTCACAGCAATGCCAGAACCATTTTTGTTCTCCTGTAAGTGACTTAAAAGAACCATTTATTTCTTACCTTTAGAATCTTTTTCCATTACAAAGAAGCCTGTATGTATCAGAAATGTCTTCTGGATGTTAAACGTTCTTTATAGAGCTCAAGAACATTTTATTTTTTAAGAGTGTAGATATCCGATTTCATGATGATCTGGGTCAAGTAATAATATTACAGGCTGAACTCAACTGGTATAGCATAACTGTAGTGAAGCCACAGGTCATTCGTTCAATTCCCAGGCATCATACATTACTGATAAAATGATTCTCTTGGATAAAAAGCATCTGCCAAATGTGAATTTAACATGAAACACGTTGAGGTTTGGTAAGGTTGAAGGATGCATGCAATGCTATTGAGCACCACCACCCAAGACAGTCATGATGGCATTATACAGTACACATGATGCTGTGAGTGAGTCTCTGTGTGTCATGGTTTCCTCATCGATGGCTTTAATCGTGTTTTATGTGAAACATTTCTGTTTTATTGCATGCAGGAGTTTGGGTTTTCTCCCCAACTTAGTCCAAGTCTTTGTGTTTTGGAGAGTTGTCCGCCATAGTTCTGGGTGTGGTGGGTGGTGTCATTGGAGAAAGTAGAAAAGTGGAAAATAACACTAGAGGAAAGGAGAGATACTCACATAAAACTTGAGACAGGATTTGGTCCAAGCTTCTACTTAGTCCACGTTGTGTTCATTTCCAAACAGGATGGTCTTTAGTCTCATCAACTACATTTTGCATTGACACAAACATGACGTCATGCCATTTAAATTGACAAAAGCGTTCCTTTTGTTGTCTATCAGGCGTAGATAAGACAATTTCAAAACCTCAAACACTGAGGTCGTTGTTATTATTTCTCCGTTCAGACGTTTCTAATTGTGCACGCTTAATTATGCAATTTAACAAGCGTTTACACTGTCAATCAGCTGTTTTTCAGGGAGGTTTCTATAGAATCTGCTTACTTTGTTGTTTGTGGTATGTCATAAAGAAGCTCATGTACATGTAAAAAAAGTCAGTAGTTGGAAGTTTGGTTCAAGGCAAATGTGCTGGTCATTTTTTTCAGTTAACACTGGCATGGCTCTGGCTCTTACATAAGCAGCGGTCCACACAAACGTAAGCCGAAGCTTTTGATGTCGAGTTGTTGTCACCCACATGTCCACATTTCAGAATGAAAGGAAGTCCACCAGCTGAACTAAAAAGAGAACAAATACTCTAATAGCATGCGCCTTTCCTCCTACCGGGTCGTGCCCTACATACTGCATCCTTAGGAAGTGAACTCACACTGGGCTGTGCCAGGCTTGCAACAGAATTGGCACAAAGAGGCAATTTTTCACTTCCTCTTTGATTTTGATCCCGCTATCTATCTATCTAAACAGTACGATCCCGCTATCTATCTATCTATCTAAACAGTACTGTAAACTATGCTGTATTTTGCATGTCCGAACAAGAACTGTGATGAGACCACACACATTTATTTCATCAGTACCTCCTAATCCTGCTAAGCGTGCCCAAGTCTTTACTTGAATTTCTATATTGCGCTTTCGTTTTTTTCCTATGTCTTACATGAATCGCTCAATCTCTATATTTAAAAGGCTTTTGGGGCTCAAGAATGATTTGATAAGACCCAGATGACTAGAGTGATTTCTATAGTGGTAGATCTTTGTTTGTTTATTCTTCACATGGGGGAGATTTGGTTGATGACATATGAGCAAAAGATGCCAAAAACATTGTTTGATACAGTGTTCTCCACCCTTTTTAAACTCTTATTGATGAGATTATCGCAACGTAGATGAAAGTGGAGATGGACCGGCCTGCAGTTTCTAATGGGAGTTTGGGAGGAGCATGTTAATGGTGCATTAAATGCGAAAGTCAGAGAAAATCTATCCCATTGGTTAATGGCTATGGTTGTATCGCCTTGGTATAGCTTGGTGATCAAAAATGTCACAAATATTCTTTAGAGCAAAATTTTTCACCTCAGGTTACCCCAGTTGGGTTGTTACAGTACTTTGAGTTGTTTTGCATAACATTGAGAGCTAAATGGCTAATCGGTGATTAAGATTTCCATGACCGTGTCCAAGTCTTTTGATTTCAGCCTCTTTATTTTGAACAAGCCAGCAAAACATGGTTGCCTTTTTCCACATTTGCTTTTTGTTAATTTCTATAAACACATGCAATTGAGTTGAAGCTTGAAATGTTTTGAGGAGAATTACACTGTGTGTCTCAGACTTAATTTGCAACACTCTCTGGTTTGTTTTACAATGATTTGCAAGCACAATTTCTGCAATTTATATAAATCTTTACTGGTTTTAAACAAAATCCTCACTTTAGCTCTGAGTTGGACACATGATGTGACTCCCTCTGTTATACAGATGATTTTTCTTTAAAGGGATAGTTCACCCAAAAATAAAGTGGCCAATGTTGTTTCAGTCTTCATTTTCTTTTGTGTTCTGCAGAAGAAAGAAAATCATCCGATCAGATTTCACAGGTGAAACTGTGACACGAGCGCTGTAAATATACAGCTGTTATTATGCTCAATGATTAAATGACCGAAGATTTTTTTTAGCTCAGTGGACAAAATGGGCATATGATTGCTATAAAGACCGGAGACTGTTGGACTGAACCCAAACCATGACACATAAATGAATCATAATATAAACCACTATGATTTATACAAGTGAGAAAATGTGTTTTCCTCTGTCTGTCAAGGTTGTTCCACTTCCACTGAAATAAATCAGTGTTCGGCTCAGAGAATGGTTGTTTTTGAACCCTCAACCCGATCGTGTGTGTTCCCACAAAATGGGCCAAAATGAGGTCCGAAACAGAACGTTACAGAGAAATGTGGAGTTAGCAGTGTGCCAGAAAACTGGTTTGTGGTTTTCAATTAAGGTGTATTTATTGAAGAGATTTTTAAACATTGATGTAGTGCGGCTATGTATGAAAGTGTAGTTGTATATTTGAATCTGCACACACATATACAAACACACATTCAGTGACCTGGTTCTAGTTTTTTGAAGTGTGGTATGTTTGTGATGGTTTGTGGACAGTTTGGATAGCCTTTCCATCTAGAGAAACCAGAAAGGGAAAAAGTTGAAGGCAACCTGAACTTTTCACATTCTCCAATTAGATTTTCCAACTTCTGTCAGAATTCCAGAATGAATTTGGTTTTAGTGCCATTCTTAATACATTTTTTGAATCCACCAGCAAATTTAATTTTTTTTGAGTTGGCCATCCTCAAATGATTCAATAGCAGCCCCAAGTCAAGTGTTTTCTAAATATCTAAAGCAAAGGCTTTGTTCATTACATTACATTTACATTTATTCATTTTGTGCATTGACATTGCACAAAATTATATATCCCATAATGCAATGCACTATCCTTTTATTTCCAAAACGATATGTTTAGTGTTGCAATACTATTTTGAGTATTAAATTTATAGCACTGTAAAAAAAATATATTTTACAGAACAAGATTTTGAAATATGGTTAATAACTGTAAAATAAAATAAAAGGTAACAAATTTAGAGATAAATGGGAAAACTATTTATTATATATCCTTATAGTCTGTGATTTGACAGAAAAACGATATACTTCTACGATATATTTCTGTCAGAAAATGTCAGTTTACAGTTTAGATATTATGTCATATTTAGTAAGCTTGTACTTCATTCTGAGTTTATTAGTCCGGTCTGTTGCAATGAATCGAAAACACAGCTTTTGAGTTCAAGACCTTCTCTGTGTTCAGGGTGCCACGAAATGACAAATGAGTCAAATCCACATCTCACACTAAACTGGAGTGGAGGGATATAAAAGCTCTTTTTTTTCTTCATTTGAATATTGTATGCACCGCCACGTAGATTAAACAAAATGACTATACTTTTTTCCTCCTTGAAGGTCCAACATTTCACGTCCTGCCCTGAACGCTGGACCTTGGTGATAGTGACTCATAACATTTCATTCTGCCAAACCAGAACAGCCTCTATAAAACTTCTTTTTGAAAGTCGACAAGCAGCTGCAGTGAGAAAATGAGACAAAAAATCTGAACTTGGTGAATGATGTATAAACTCTGAGTTATTTGGAGCAGAGATGAAGACCTGTGAATGCTCAAGGTGAGAGGCAGAGGGGAGAACTTTTCTCATATATATGCTAATGAGAGAGAGAGGACATCGGCTTCGCCGTCGGGCTACCAGGCAGCTTTTTGTGTCATATCTTGTCAAAGCATAAGGTTCCTATTGAGGCTGTGAGATTACTACATGTTCAGTCATTAATTCAACAATTTAATCTGTCGTTCTGTTGAAGCTGTGTTGTGTGTGTGTGTGTGTGTGTGTGTGTGTGTGTGTGTGTGTGTGTGTGTGTGTGTGTGTGTGTGTCTGAAGTTCTTGAACGTGTCTCAGTGTGTGTCCATCATTGAAGAATGCTTTAATTATATTTTTTGGTTCCATATTGAAGAAATAGTTCACCCGAAAACAAAACTTCAATGTTGTTTCAAACTCATGACTTCTTGTCTTTTGAAAGAAAATGAGGTGATGTTTCCCAAAATCTCCAGGCGCCTTTTCATCACACAACAAAAGAAAACCAGACTGGACTGCAAGAGGCAAGCACCAAACATGCACAATGGAAAAAAAATATGCTTTGGTACATCTCATGCACAATGTAATCGTTTTATGTTAAGAATAGCATTAAAGTACGCATTAAAGCTTTATAATTTTTGCAGGAAATATTCCTGCACCATAGTTTCTGAATTAAAATGGTGTTTCATACATTCTACATGCAACACAAGTAAATGATGATGGATTTTTATTTTTTCAATAAACTATTCCTTTACCCAATACTGTATATAACTTCCCAAGACATATTTGCTGTTTATTATTCAGTCTCATAAATTACTTTACAATTGGTTTTTCAGCAGCTTAGCTGTGTCTCAAACAAAGACCGTTCTGTTACAACCATATCCATTGTTATGAAAATATCACATTAGTATTGACCCAAAAGATGAGAAGCAATGAGAGCTTTCGTGAGCTCGGAACGCTTTTATCCGCCTCACAAAAGTGAGCTAAAGAAAACAGGTATTCCCCACAGAATAGCCTTGAGAGCTGTGTTTATTTACAAACGCTAATAGCGCTAATGCCTCCTGAGTGACTCAGATGATACATCGTCTTTTATTGGGTACAAATAGAGCCCATTTACCAGAACCTCTTAAGCACAGAGACAAGAGTGACTTTTTAGACCTTGTCAATGAGAAAGGCCACAGGATGGCTTCCAAATCTCCCAGTACCTGAGGGAAACCAGTACAGACTAATGGGGACTATTTGTGCTGAGACTGGTTCAGACAAATGATGCAGGGAACAATTGATGCTCTTTACAGTACTTCTGTAAGGGGACAGAAGGTTGTGTTCGACTGCGCTGGAATAGAGAACTTTTGTCTTTTTGTACTGATCACTGGAGGACACAGAGAGATGAGACAATTATGTTTGGAAAGATTGATGTTTCAAGGTAGGTCAACAGCAGTCAACCAAGAACTATAACCCGGGGGTGTGGATTCAAAAGTGACAAAAATGCACCACAAAAGCACAAAAAGTGTTCACTTATGCTATATGTGACCCTGGATAACAAAACTAGTCTTACAAGAACATTTGTAGTAATAACCCAAAATACAATATGGGTCAATTTTTTTGGGAGGGATGTCCGGATTTGAAACAAGCCCACATATGCACACATAGTGTCAACTCACAAGCACACACCTTAAGGGCCCTCAGCTTTCTACACCTATCTTCAGTGTGGGAAAAGGTGTGAGGTTATTGACCCCTGAGGTAATCACAGCGTGAGCACTTGTGTCTAAAGTGTCTGCACCCTTCATTATCAGTTCACAGATACATGAAGGCACAATAACACCTGAGGCCTGAGGGGTTTACAGCGCCACAGGAACGCAGGCCTATTATTTCTGTTGCCTTAGTCATGCCACATTTCGCTGATATTTCTGCAGCCACATCAGAGGTCGAGCTCACGAGGACAGACTCAATGTCGACATGACACAGCCGGATCAAAGACAGCCCGATGGATCCAGGTTCACATGCTCGCTCTGACTCCACATCCAGTCCTGACATCTGAAATGTCTTTTATTTCCACATAAAGGACGAGGTGAAGGGTACCGAGACAGTCTTGTAGAACCGCCTCAGAGTTCCTCTCTGCCCTGTGCTGAAAAGATAAGTTGTTGAAGTTGTCAAAGTTCGCCTGGAGAGACAGAGTCAGTCCGATTTCATTCAAAGAGTCCTTCCATTTGACCTCTGCCAAGTCGTCTTTCAAAACTGCAGGTCGGAGAGAGAGCGAGAGAGGCTAGTGAATGGTCTGACGGTACTGAAAGGACAGATTCTCCTGCATTCTGTCCATTCAGCCTCTTCAGCCCGAGTCCAGTCTGCATTGTGACTGTAATGTGAATTTTGCGGAGAATGTAGAATAAATAGGTGGCCCAGAATGTGGCCCACGAATGGAGAGCGATAGATGTGCGGCAATGCAAAGCTTGAAATGAGCTTTTTCAATCTCGTTTGACAATAGCAAGAGAGTTTTCAATCGTCGCTGAAGTTTGCAAATCATTTCATGACTTGGGAGACAAAGATGTAGTAGTTTTCTCAACTGGCAGTATAGAAATCCTCATCCATACTAATGTCTGGAAGACTACAGTATGTGGCCATCCTATAGAATCTGCTGACTCAGAAAAAACTCATTGGTTCTCTTAATAAAGTTTGAGGAATTGTGGGGAATTCACTTTGTGAACGTTGAGTGAGTTTGCATTGAAGCATGTTATATAGTCCCTAATGGAGATCTGAACCAATGATCTAAATAATATTACGTTTGTCTTTAATGTGCTTTGCATTTATATATATAGAACTACAATTGAACTACAGTTGGTAAATAAACGGATTGCATTTTAATGTTAGATGTTGCAGTACAAGATCCATCTGATCTCTCCAGAGTCTGACAGGCATGGATACTCACTCTTATGCTGTTACATGTGATCATTTGCAATAGATGAATGTTTTTATGTCTCTGCATGTCTTACAGTACATTGCGAACATCAAAGAAAATAAAACCTCATTCCTTTCTCCAAGACCGTGCAGAGTCAGAGAAAGATTTTATTGCTTAGAGGTTTTTCTTTCATAGCTCTCATAAAATTCCTGACGTGAAATTAAAAGAGACACAAATGACTTAATTGTTGACAGCAAGAGTGTAGAGCGGTCTACATCTCAAATCATTCTGTCTGTTTTTGGTATTTTCTTTCTTTCTTATGGGAAACAGGCAAACGCACATTGAATTTCTCTGACATCTCGTGCAGGTAGATTTCAGCCTTTAAGCACGACATGTCTTTTATCTGCCACCCCCTGTCGTGTATTAACATGCAAACACATTTACTCCTAAATACAAGAATGTGTATCTGCTTACAGCCTGAGCCAAGCGGACTAAAGAAAATGTGTGTGTATAGGTATGTGTACAGTGTACAAATGGTAAAGGACAAACTAAACCTAAGGCTTTGAAACTGTAATTGCCTGAATAATTGCATTGCTTATTCAGTTGCTCCAAATGAAGACCTGTTTGTGAGAAGCAGCAAAACTGGAAATGATTTTAGTGTCACAAAGCTCAGAAAGTTGGATTAGAATCACTGCTGTATAGTCCCTTAAGGGCAATTGCTGAAGTTTAAAAGCCTCTCATATTTTGCACAATATTCGAATGTCCTGAACTTTAATATGTAAACAAATGCATTTTTAGTCATGGGAAATTTTAAACCTTAAAATTTGTTTTAACTCTTACAGTTTTTACTCCAATTTACTTAATATGGGGCAAATTGTCACAAAAATACTAACACAAAACAATGTTGAAATTGCAAATATGAATAATGTTAAGAAAAATAGATTTGGGTTACATTTTGCCTTGGTTATATAGATCTAAAATGTATGACTGTATTAGAATATTAGTTTGAAGGATATAAGTTTATACGTTTATATTTTTAATAATTAAAATAAAGTACAATAATTGTTGTTGTGAATGACTGTTTGGTTTTCTCTTCTGAAAAAATCTAATCCAGTATGATTCACCATGTTCCGACTACTCGACTCCACAAGATAACAGCAGTTTGCGGTGAAGGGGTGGCGCTCCAAGGTAAATTCTCCGCCCCGTGGGCGTGTCACATGCAAATCACTGCCATTGCATCCACCTGCCAAGCTGTTAGAGCAGCAGTTAGGGCGAGGGAACGTGTGGACTCACTAGTGTCCTTGTCTTTGGAGATATTCAACGTGCTGAAGCAGAACGCGGAGTTGTCAGTGGCCTTTGCGCGTCCGTAACGCTCCTTAGACCAACATCAAACGGATTTTATAACAATTGTACCAGATGAAAACTAGAATTAATAGGAAGCACACCGCGCTCAGGTGCTCACTATAGGAGTATACCTTCTGGGACATATACAGAGAAACTCAACGGCGTTTCACTGGATTCACTGTTGGACGCAAAGTTTCTTTGGGGCAGTTTGGAGCATTTAGGTAAAACGAATGCATGTATTTCTGTTTGGAGTTTAGCTGCTGATATCCTTGAAAATGAACTATGGGTTTATTCTAGTGTAGAATCTGTTTTTGGCGGATTGATTGTCATTTGTATTTAACTACAGAAATCATGGTTAACTGTGGTCACTGTAGTGAAACCAAGGTTAACTTGGTTGAAAGCGCACTGTTTAATACTTGTCACATTTACGCACAAATTGTATTTCTAAACTCATTTAACTTTAAGGTGACTTTTGATCACCGCCTGTATTGTTGTCATAATAATGAATGTGGCAAATATGGCAAAATTACTGTCGATGTCTTTATGATTTGTTGTATGTTTCTTTAAAAAAAAATGTAACTGGCAAATCATATTTAAGAATAGCGCATGTTTGTTGTCACTTTCATGATACATATTTAATGTTTATTCAGTAAATGTGACGTTGCGCGCAATATCACAATATTACGGCATGTATAGCCTACTAAATAATGTAAATTTTTACTTCTTTTCTGCAGTCTGCGTTTTTTTTTTGCTTTGTATATGTTCAGTTAACTTCTGTTCTCCTCGCACTATTTACTGTGCGCGCGATCTATATAAACTAGCTGCACAATATATCCACTTAAGTCAAAGTAGTTTATTTCCATTTCTCGCCTGGGTGGCAGTAAATGAGACAAAATACACTATCTTCGAGAACCAGGGTGCATAGAAACATGTACAGTGGCTTTATAATACAACATTATGACAGTTTCACAAATTCGTACTATGACAGTAAATGCAGAAAATGAGAGAGAGAGAATGATCATGGTGAAAAAAAAATAATAAGACCAGTTACAAGACTTCATTAAAGGTGTTAACATGATGCTACATGTTCTAGAAAAGTGGAATTTACAAGCCAAGTACAGTAAGACTTCTTTTTCCATTGAGTCCATTAAGTTAGTCTTTCTACTTTGTTAAAAGATGCAAAGTAGGTTGTAGGCTACACGGAGTGCTTTATCAATTTATACCAGATATAAGTTGATCATGCACTTTTGCAATGTGCTTTTTGTTTAAAATGTTTAGTATGTATTAGAATTAGGTGCCATTGATTGAACACAATTTTTAATGCTAAAAGTTTGATTATTTGCATTTAAGTTTAATTTACTTGAATGTATTTATCTAAATGAATAGGTTTATTTTTAAAGGGATGCATCATGTTTGAAAATATATCTGTTAAAATAGTTTATGTATATGTTTTAAAATAGAAGAATGCAGAATGCTCTGTAGAATATTTGCAATTCAATCAGCTGTATTTTTTTAAAGAATCCATTGACATGACTTTAAACTGAAAAAGTAAGCTTTGATCCCATAAAATTCACTGTCACTAAATGAAGTACTTTACAGATGTATTTAAAACTGTAAACTTTGATGCATGCATACACAGGTCCATTCACTGTGTATTTGTGTGTTTGTGAGACCGTGTGTCTCTATGCACTTGTGTCCATGTAATTGTTGTTTAATTTCACTGGCTTGTGTGAGGTAAAGAGGCCGAGAATTTAGATAAACAGCGGGACAGTTAACAAATTGCCTTCAAATAGCTGAGGTTTAAACAGCTGCTTCCAATCATAAACGCACGGTAGAGTTTTTTTGGACTCGTCTTCCAACAGCACTACTTTTTAAAAAAGCATCAGGTTTACAGCAGTGATGAATTCCAGTACTGTGGGGTTGGTAACATTGATTCAACTATCTCTGTGCAGAATTAGGGTTTTAAGGTTAGTGTCACATCACCCTTCAGCAACATGAGCGCGGTCCCTCTATGGGTGGCAGCCTTGTTCTTCTCCATCTGAAAGAGATGGAGTATGTGACTGCCATGAGCTTTGTCAACGTCCTCCTGTGGGGAATATCCCTTTACTGTATGTTTCAAGCAAATGTAACCAAAACCCTGTTTTTGGGTGAAATGTTTACAGCACAGGGCCTCATACGCTCTCTTTTAAAGTATAAACCGCAACATTTACATTTAAAAGTCTCTGGAATATGTATGGGGAAAAAATGTGTTTGTGACACATTGCTGGGGATTTATGATGTATGGCATGTATTATATTTATAATGTGCTGAAATGTTGACGAAACTGTTATTCTATGTAGAAATTAACCAGAAGAAATATTTTTATTTGCACCATTTGTTGCCTTTATGAAGTTTATTAAATTGACAATCATGTGTTCTCTTCCAGTGATCTTTGTGAATCGTGTTGGACCTGAACGGATGCGCCATGCTGCTGGAGAGTCCTTGGGTAGTCCAGATTTTCTTTGCTATATCTGTCCTGACATTGGGTTCGGAGAGTGACCCTCAGAATGCCCCCCGGGTCTTTCTATCCTTCAAGGGTAAGCACGCAATTGAGTTTTTTGGCTTTTATGAACTGCTCTTGGTTCCCATCTCTGGGCCTGTGGTTTCTGAGGAACCCTGTGGATGTTCTGGAATATAATCTTCTCACATGGTACCTTCTGGTTTTCATGACTGAATTTGATGAGTTGATAAATGACCGAGTGCAGGCGGTGAAATGTTCTGGGTTTGCGTAAATGTACAGCGTAGACGTATTCTTCAGTTCAGCCGACAACGCTGAATGAGTGGAAACCATCCGTGCGCCTCTAATGGCTTTGCCATCAAACGTGGGTTTGTTTTAAAGCCAGCTGCATCCGCTTTCTTTCTTTGTCAGAGTAATTAAAAACACAAACAAGAGATGTAAAAACATCATTCCTAACCTTCAACACGGGTCAGAAACATTTACAGAACGCTGAACATGCCTTGTCAGTTTTCAGTAGGATGTATTTAAGCACAACATTTTTGAAATAACCAATAGCACATGCAAACCAGGAGAGCAGAATAATTTCAGATGAACCTTCAGGGCCTGATTTCTACAGATATAGATAGTACACATTGCATTTTACCTATAAAATACATATTCCAAGTAGTGTTTAACAGTTATAGAGAACCTTTTGAAGTCTGTGGTTCATGATACAACAGTAGTTGACTAGTTCCAGTCCACTAGTTTGGACAAGCGATCTGGAAAGTTTCACTCTTTAAATCAGTCAGTCGAGTTACAATGCATGATTGTGCTTTGGCCTCTTTTACACCATTTTTTGTTGGCAAAGCAAAAATTAAAAGTATGAACCAATATCTTCATGTGTTAAATATGATGCATTGTCAATGTAGGGTTTCATAAACCTTGGAAACCTTTTAAAGATCATTTATATTGTTGAATGCTGTAAATGGTGCTGTACAGAAATTATTCTTTTAAACTGTGTCCAACAGACCAGGCAATATAGAGTTAGATTGTCTAGATCAGCCATGCACGTCAATGTGCCGCGGGTCTACACTGCTGGAGATGAGGTCTGCGATTAGATGTTTGAGATCGGGGAGCACTTCTTTTTTTTTTTTTTTTGTAGCAGCTTTGAAGTTTGGCAACCCATGGTGACTGTTTTTTGTGTATGGGGAAAAATAATGCCATACAGAAACATGAGAGTAAAAACATAACCTGTTTTTTGTTTTGGGGTGAACTACTGTTTTAAGGAAGTAATGGTCTGGATTTAAAGTTGTTTGTGTCAGGGCTGTCAAGTCGGTCGCAGCAGTTTGGATTTTGCAGCCGCAGAGCTCCTGAGCCAATCACACATTTAGGTCTTTTAATTGGTTTGGAGAGCGAGCGCAAACCTCATCATAAGACAGCACCTGCCATCCACACAAAGTGCAGGCCAACTGTTTTCCCTTCATAACGCCTCACAGAACAAACAGGAATGTGCAAATTAATGTCAAAACCACACCCGGTACCAGACGTATAAACCTCCTATCCCATCTGAGTTCAGTCAAACGCATTATATGATAACTGAACAGTTTCTCTAAAACTTCCTTTGACTTTAGTCTTCCAAAGCTTTTTTAAGATGTAAAATCTAACCCCTCTGTGTTTCAGTCAACTGGTTGTAGATATGTTATCACCTTTAGATAAGTTAGCGTTCCACTTTACAATGCTGTAATTTAAGAAATTTGTGACCAATACGCAAAACCAAACTGAGCCGATTTTAAGTCATAAAGTTGAAATGTTTGCCGTCGTAACAAGAGGTTCACGTCCGACAGTCTACGATGCCGTTCCAAATCGATTTGCTCCACCAACCCACTTTAAGGGTCAGGAGTTGTGACCCCTCACACGAGTGGGGCTCACTTTTCTAGTAAAGCGGTCTTAACCCACTCGGAGAGTAAATCAAAAACATCTTAATTGTTCTTTGAGCTTCGCAACTTCCTTCCCCATCGTTGTGCTCGTTCCCCAGGGGAAACTTCCCGTAATGCCAATGGTGAGGGCTTCTAAACCAGAGGCAGATGTGTGGTACCTTTTCCATATCAGGTTTAGAAGAAACCCAATCCTGTTTGGTCTGGTGTAGAAATGAATTAGCACGGTGATCGAAGTGACACTGATTCGATGACGATCAATTTTCAGGTGATTGCATCCATACGACCAGACATCCGTTTTTATTTGCGCCGTTTGCTGGGATATTTTTGACACAAGTGGGGGTTATCATCTACAATTTCAGCAGAAATGCAAAAACATGTTCAAGGCAGTTTAAGTGTGTGATTTATCCTATCGAAACCAATTCCTCACCATTGCATGCATCACAAAGGTGAGACTGAAAGGTGAACCAGCATGCACAATTGATTTGGAGCCATAGCAATCTCTGTCGCCAGCCAACCTCCAGGGGGTTATCACCCCCTTTAACTGCATATACTCATACAGAGTGTTTGGTCTAGTGTTACCCCCTCATGCTGGTTCAAAGTCAAAATTGCTGCTTGCCTAACAGTGGCCAAAACTGTGATCAGAATAAGTCTGGTTCAGGATAGGGTTAAGCAGACGACACGCTCTCGAAAAGATGGGCGGCACCTTTGAGTTCACTGTGATGTGGTGCAATACCAGGGCTCAAAGTTTACTTCATAGCCAACAAAGCTTTTAATGACATGAAATATGCTTGCTGTTCAAGTTCGGGGAGGATGTTATTGTGGAGGAAACATTTCCTTTTTGTGAAGACTTTCGTTTCAATACCATTGCAGTTTAGATTACCTGTAGAAAAAAAACGAGTGGTTTGAAAGGGATAGTTCAAAATGTTGCCATTTACGCAGCCTCTTGTCATTTCAACCTGTATGATTTACTTTTGTTTGCAAAACACAAAAGAAGATATTGTAAAGAATGATGTATGGTAACCAAACAATGCTGGTACCCTGTGTCCATCAAATTCTGCTAAATAAATTAAACCAGTCAGCCCGAATACCCCAGCTTGTTATTGCTTATGTGGTTAACCTCTGTATCCTAAACGTGTGGCGCTCGTATTTGCCCGCTAACACTTTTTAATTTCTTAAAATAGCAGTGGCGGGTTTTGAGGCGTGAGGTTTTGGCCGGAGCGCTCGTGAACATTACACGTCTCGTTGGCGTTTACAGCCAATACAGCAATAACAAATATAGCCGTAATACAGTATAACTGATGTGCTCAGCTCATTACCCGTATGCATGCCAGCCAGGAAAACAGCACTTTTATGATGAAAAACATAACCGCATATGGGCAGTCAAGTGAGAATAGTTATGGATTACCCTGCCAAACAACTGTTGCTTGCCTTTAGAAAGCAGTCGTTTGACTCTTAAAAAAGCATCGGAAATCGTCCGAATTGACTGTGTTCAGGTTTGTCCTTAGCAAGACCGTTCAGCGACATCCAATCTTTGCAAACTATTCTGCGTTGTCATGTTAAATCAGGTCATTTGCGATGAAGTCAGTGGAGGATGATTTGTTCTCCAGGTTTTAAAGTATCCGCTTTTCAAAGAGGGAACACTGGACTTATTGTGTTTGGGAAGGTAAAGATCGCTCAGATCGGAGTTTACGAACAGATCGCAAGGAGAGATCTCTAGCGGATGAATAGACAGATGCACGATAAGAAGAGCCATTAAGAAGAATCTCTTTCTCTCCGTCTAAGTCATTTCCTCAGGGGCTCTTCGGGTTTCAGGACGCTCTTGCGACAGATCCACTTTAAGGGCATTTGGCATTCTAAACAGGGAGAGCATTAACCCAGCGAGGGTGTTTCTGCCCTTCACACGCAAAATGGGCCAGGTCATAGTCCTGGTATTAAAATAGCTGCTGTTGGTAAAGATAAGTAGCACGAACTTACTGGCCCGTAAACAGGAAGAGTCCTTCCGAACCTTGAGTTGGTTGATAGTAACAATAACGCAGTTAGTTGATGATTAAAAGTGTTTTTGTAATGTGCTTTTAAACTATAGTTAAGGGTTCTGAGAATCGAATAAAAGTATAGTTTGGCACAAATTTTGAAACCCATACAAATGCAGAGGAATAGGAAAATATTGTTGTTGCTTTGACCCACATTCTTTATAGTGTATCTGACTGCACCGGCTGATGTGATTCAGTAATCTAAAGTGATATAATGATGAGTTCAGGGTTCCCACAGATCTCTCCTGTAATCCCCGCAGCTGCATTGTAATGCATCCCGTTCGAATCTCATCACAACAGCAGCTGGACATTTAAAACCTCTCACAAACCAGAGCATGCACCGCGAGCGCTGCGAGTGAGGTCGGTGGATTATCACGCCCTTTCAAATGAGTTTCAGGTCAGCCGGTTCAACGCAAGTGTAGAGAGAGAGATGATGCTGGAATCGTGGGATATGACGTGTGTCCGTGCATCTGCATTTTAGATGTCACATGGGTGGTCCTCATTTCATTTTGGGATGTGGGTTGTGTGCATGTGTCTTTACTGATGATCTGTTCACAGATGTTAGAAGTTGTCGTGTATGTAAGCACCTGGAATAAAGTCAGTATTTTCTTTCTCACACTCTCCACAGATTCTCGCTTGCCGAAGCGTTTATTACTGTTGAGGGGACGGAAATTGTAGGTGACTGTCGGCTAAATTTACAAAACCATTTATTCCAGTCTTCTAGTCTGATGTGTTGCAAAACTGCAGATATTTTTAGTTTTACAGCAATATGAACTTTTTCTCTCCGTCTCCTCTCATCTGATGCGTTGATGGGGAATCTCAGGAAGGCTGAATATTTGGAGTTCTTGGGGTGGTAGCATGGCACACTGCAGCTCTCACAGGAAGACTGGTGTTTGGTTTAATGGTGGTGTCTGTTCAGGACTCTCACCTGTGTGCTTTTGGGGGTTTGGGTTTTGCTGTTTTGAGATCTTAAAATCTCAGCATATACTCAGACATTGAAAATTCCACAGCAGTCACCTGTATAATACTTTCTCTACAGATCACAGCATGTGGCTCTGAATTTAACCGTACATAGTACAAAGTATATTTAGATTTAATGCTAATGTTCCCAGATTAAAGTGTCAGATAGAATGATAGTCCACTTGGATTAAGAGTGTGTAAATGACACGTGTTTGTGTGGAAAATAGCTGAGACTGCTCAGTGGGGTGGTGAGAGGTGATTTAAGCAAAAGTTAATTGGGTCTTGACCAGGGCATTGGCTTCTAGCAACCATATGGTTGGTCAGCACTTACAGTGTCTGCACTCTGCAGAGTTGAAAATACTGTAAATTTAAAGGCATAAAGTTGTAGCAGAGTTCTCTTCAATAAGCTGCACGATTTGAGTGTTTATTCACGTCTGTGTGAACCATACAAAACTGTATAGATGTTCATAGTCTGGTTTGGACTCCAAACTTTGAAATTATTTTCTGTTTCATTGAAGTTAACGTCGAGGCGGTCTGGCTAGGGGCTAATAATTTAACTATTTATATTTAATTTTATATTAATATTTGATTGTATAATAAACAATATGTTGAATGGATCGTGTAACTAAGTTTAGCCAGTGTTGTTGCTTTTAAAGCATCTATATGATAAAAATGATAATCACATGCAAACTACTGAGCAGACCATATGCTTTTATAAGTTCTTCATCACATCCCAGCTCTCGAGTCTGTTTTCTCAGAGCTATAAACAACCTCCTGAGATGTTTTGGAGAGGGTTTGACCTCTCCGTGGGTTGGGGTCGAGAGCGGCTGTATTTAATGAGCTCAACATCATTAATCAGCGAAGTGTCAGTCATTCCTCAATGCTTTCACTAGATGTGTCCATCTTCATTACTTTTAGATTAAGATGTAGATTGTCGTGGTGATGAGTTCACTTTAGTTTTAGATTTGCAGTTTGAGTGTATAACAAGTCATGATGAGTCTTAATTATAAAACTATAGAACATGTACGGAAGTTGTAAACATTTAAATGAATAAGTCATCTTATGTAAACATTGACTATAGAATTGACATTTTTATACAGTATATAATTATAATTAGTTCACGATGTTCTTGAACCCTTTTCCTTTCTTTGCTTGTTCCCTTATGAGGATGTGGAGTCGACACAACTTTTGTAAAGTGTCCACCAGAGAGGAACTCATCATCTGCATCTTCTTCAGGAGTCTTTGATGCCCTCATTGAGATGCTGATTTGCGTTCTTCGGTCACCCGACACTGCATGCTTTTCTAGTGGGTGGCAATTGTCATGGAAGGAGATGGGCTCTCATTGAAGCCATGCCAGGCCCTCCCTCTCTACCATTAACCCTCCACCCACATCCCACCCCTCTTCTTGGTGGGAAAGGTTGGAGGTATGGCTTTGTGACCAGAACAACTGTTCAAGTTCCCTGTGGGCTGTGGAATTGGTCAGGAGTGGGGGGGGCATATTGTGGTCCTTGGGGTGCGAAAGGTAGAATGAGAAGGGGCGGAGCAGATTATTTCCCTTGTTGTGGTTGTTGATGTTGTTTGCCTTGCCCCCACACTCATCCCATAAGGCGGCCGGACGAGCGGGCGTTAGTGGGAAGAGGGCATTGGTGTGGGTTCATCGTTCCATTCACAACAGTTCATTCACGTTCTGGGAGACCTGGGGGTGGGCTTGTGACTGGCGCTGGGCCATTATTTTGCCATCAATGAGTGCCACACAACACACACACACTTTGAAGCCGTGTGGAGCCATGTATATAAAGGACACTGAATTTGTGCAATAGATGGAAGTGGTGAATGAATTAAATGAGTGTTGATAGAAAAAAGAAAAGCTGAACAGAATGTATGCATAACCTTTCCTTACAGTTTGTGGGGCTTGAAGATGACTTTTAATCCAAATTGACCTATTTAAAGGCATAGTTCCCACAAAAATAAAAATGATGGCATTATTTGTTCACGCTCGTGTTGTCAAACCTGTATGACGTTGTTTCTTCAACAGTACACAAAAGAAGTCAATGGGGGCCCATGTTGTTTGGTTACCAACGATGTTCTTCAAAATATCTTCTTCTGCTGAAGAAAGTGTGTGCATTAAATCCAGTTTGAAGACATTCTTTAGAAATGTTATTTCTGTTGTCCAATATCAGTCCCTTAAAATCTCATCTTGGCTGTTTGTTTACCCACTCCTGTGACATCAAAGTGAAGGCCGTTCTCTAGGTAAACGCACTTTATTCTGCATCCCATTCACACGAGACCGTCTCCCCCCGAGCAAGGTGCACTGCACCGCGGGATCCGTCAATGGAGCTTCTTTGTTTTGTAAATATATGAGCCCAGGGGAGGTTTTACCGCATAAAGTGTCTGTTTAACTTCTTAACTCGACCACTTGTCGCCTCGCTTAGCGTCTGAATGGCTGTTAATGAATACTTTATTGCCACTTTGCCGCATGCATCACAGCGACTTTGTTTCATTTCTCTATCCCGGCGCCCTGTGGCGTTTCCCAGAGAAGAGGGGAAACGGTGCATTTGCATGTCTTTTTTGTGGAAAAGACAAACGTGGGTTGAGTGCAAGACGGCAATAGACTCGCATGCACGCAGAGAGCGAGCAATAGAGTGTTGTGTGCACGGAAGGGGGCAGGAGTTTGATTTGCACGCCCTCCGAGTGTGTCCTCTCCCTGTGCTGTGGTTTGTGTTTGTGCCGTTGTCCAGGATGGGGATACAGTCAGATTTCCCCCTAGACCCAAAGGTTGATGCCTCCGTGTTTTTCGTGCCTCATCTGTCCCGTTTGAGCACGTTTAGAATTTATCTTCCACACACGTCGAGTGTTGAGTAACAGTACATACTCGCACTACCGACCGGACGTGTGGTCGTGACTCTTGGGTGCCGTGAAGCAAGTGTATAATCAGGCTGCGCTCCAGATGTGCGCGTAAGCCAGCGTTTTTATTCTGGCTCCCATTAAGAACACGTCCCGACTCGGAGGGATTGCGTTTGTGTGAACGTGTGAGTGTGTGACCGTTGCCACGGGATTATGTATGTCATCACCCACTTCTTTTAGTTTATTTTCTGTACAAAATGAGTAATAATGGCATCAATTAGCTGGATGAACAGCTGGAGTGATGATGGTGGGCTGTTTAAACGCTCCAACACTTTCAGAAAGACTTTTTCCGTCGTTACTTACATGTTGCATCAAGTTCAAGGGTGTCAGTTATGTCCTCGTGCTTTGAAAAATGTGCAAGACCCGTTGCAACATTTCAGCTGAAATAATAATGTCACCTTGTTCTAACTAGATAAGTAGATTTTTTTCCTTTGTGTAAATCAGATTTTGTGTAAATGTGATTAATAAATACATTAAAAAAATTATTTTGACATGCAGAGTACTTGCACTAGCACGTTTATAACTTTATAACTGAGTTTTTGCAAATGAACTCATAATTTTTGTTGAAGTTTTATGTTGAAATATGGATTTTGTTGCTTAATGCTTTGTCACACTGTGCTTGCTGAGTCCAGTGTTATAATATTGCTAATACAAAAAAGTTTATAATATTCATTCAAGAAGCAAAAGAGCAGCACGGTGATGCAGAATTAAGCGGCTGTAATTGATTGTAACTAATTAGCAGATCAGGGATGAGCAGAGATTCAACAGATAATGACACTCTAGGGGAAATGATGTCAGAGGAACTCCTTAAAAGGTCATGCATGGTTTATTCTCATGGGTTTGTGTGGTGTTGGTGTGCTGTATCTGGTCTTAGAATTAAACTTATATCATTGTTCCTTAAATAAGATCACCTTATCTGTCCAAAAAATTATTTTCTATTATATTATTTAATATTATATTATATACTTTGTTTCTGTAGCTCAGTTGGTGAAGTGTTATGTTCACGAAGCTCATGGGTTTGAATCCCAGGCAACACACTTTCTAATAAATGAAAAAACTAAAGTGTGTTTGGATGAAAGCATCTATTAATGCATAAATGTAAATGTTAAGTACACTGTATTTGGCTATGGTAGAAATTTTGAAATCAGGTTTTTCTGTGTAAATCTCTTACCTGAGGAACAAATCTGGTCTGTGGGCACATTTGGGTAGCATGTGTCCCTCCCAAGGTCATGTGCCAGCTGCCTGGAAAAACTAACAAATGACTTGGAGCTGTGAAGCTGGCATGAGCTGTCTCGTCTTAACAGCCGAGAGGAGACTTTAACAAGCTTCGCCTGCTCTGATTTATTACATTTCATTAGAATTCAGGAAAAATCACTAATCTTGTGGCCGGTCCGCTGTAGCCGAGGTCTTCACCCCGCTGTACTCCATCTGACAGAAGTGATTGCAAGTGGAAACTCTAAGTGCAGCTGGATGGATCACCTCTGCTATGTTACAATCAGATGTTAACAAATGTTCAGCTGTGTGAACTGTATAATTTGCATCACATCACATGTGACTGTCAGACCGAGCGTGAGAGGCCACAGAAAGGAGCGGAAAGTGTGATGTGTTTAAAACTTGTCATTTTAAGTTTGTGTTTTTCATAAGATTCAATATGCTTTTCTCAGAAGGCGAGTTTATTATTTCCAGTCACGCTTTTTAATGGCTCGGCCGTAAGCTGAAGGGAAGGTTGGTTTTGGAATAGACTTTAGGTTCTGGGGGAGATCTTTTCCCAGTCAATACAAAAGAAAATGAATGTTTTGTGTGTATAGAAAACATGTTAAAAAACGTAATATTAAGTTGGGAAATGTGGAAATGTGGGAAATTATTTGACTGGATTGTCAGCTTTTTTGGTCTTGTTTCTCCATTTTTAAAGTTGGTAAAGTTCTGATGTCACGTGATAACAGAATGGTCTTCAATGTCAGCTTTATATTGTATGAATGCTAAAGCAAATGACGTTTAAAGATCAGCCAAAAGCTCTTTTCATTCCATAATCTCGAGCCTGCAGTGAATCCACGCAGGATTAAATTACCACGTAATACTTTTAATGAAATGCTTTGTGCTGTAATCTCCTGAACAAGATCTTGGCGACCGATATCATTTCTCTCTCTAATGTACCACCCAGATCCGTGTGTATGTGCCGTGATATCTTTATTAAAGTCCTCAAATGTCTCCTTTTTAGGTCGTTCATTGCATACTGTATTGTAATACATGCCATAATGTTATGGCTAGGTTGTATTTGATCTGTATACAGAAGTGTCAAAATGGCACATTTGAGCTCTCTTAGAATAGCTTGGATTTAGAATTCACAGCCAACATCCACAAACTCGATCTGGTAGAGCTAGCCTTAATTCTCTCGCACATTTGTAAAACTCACTTTTAAAACGGACGATTCATGTGTTTCTTGACACCTTGGCGGAGTAGGGCCAAGTGAACTTTACAGGTGAGATTCATATGTTTAGATATGTGAAATCCTTCCATGTTTAAATATTTAAACAAATAACTAAACGCCTCAGGGGGCCATTTGGTTTCATCTTTAATTTTAGTTTTACGACTGCTCTGTAATACATTCTATCTACAGAGAAGGTTTTTACATGTAATCGATTTTTTTTTTCTTGCAGTACTTTCCAAGTATATCGACTTAATAAAAAACAGATCATGACCTGTAACATACCTTGTTGGTACACGGATTTCTATTTCTATGTGGCTTTATTGTTTTCTCTTTATTAATTTCTTGGTGCTCCAAAAGAGAGATTTTCTTCTGCTGTGTTTTCCATTGAGAAACCGTTTGCCTGAGGAAGCAGATTAACGTCTTGCTGCGGGGAGTTTTCAGACGTGCTCGGCTTTTGACTCGTCTTGCTTAATTGCCGAAGCAATTAAAATGTTTTCTGCTGAACATCATGGGGTGGCGCCTCTCTCTTTCCCCTCTCGCTCTCTCTTTATTCTACCCTCTCTTTCTCTCCCCATTTCTCCCGTTCTCTTTTTCTATGTTGTAGCTCACGGTTATCTCTGAAAGAGCTGGAAAGGCTTGAAAAACAACAAACTAGGAAAACACCATTGTCTCTTACCCAAATCAGATTAGCATATTACCCAGCATTCAGAGAGACTTCCACTTTGTCCACCACTATCTTGACTGATGGATGTATCCATGATGTAAACATGAAAAGAGTAAGACAGATTACAAGTCGATGCGGCTGATATCGCCTTAGAAGATCACTTTGAAGTATTCAGGAGTTTCTCTTCGTTCTTGGTCAGGTTTATATTTATCAAGGATCATAACTATAATTCCAATATCATAATGGTTTGACAGCAGTCAGTTCAAGATTGAGAAATTACCTCGACGTGGCCTCTTTTTATTACCGTTGTGATGGAAATTTTTATGAGGGTCTCTGCGTTTCGTTGTCAAAACCGAGCCAACAATAACAAGGCATATTAATGGCTAACACAGTGACGGTAGGTATTTGTTCACTTTGGCACTGTGTGGGAATTTCATTAATCTCGTTCCATGAACAAGAGGGCATGCTCAATGGAGCCGGTTACGCTTATTTTATGCTTAATTCTCAAAAACCTGGAGCCCACAAAAGAGTGTGAGAAAGAGGGAGGTTCTTCTTCACTTGATCTTGCTAAAGCGTGACCAGAGATCGAGATATAGAGATCGTTGCCTCCAAGATTTCCAAACGACTCTAATTTTCCCCTCCGCTGGATCTCAATGGGCTTTGGAGAATCTTACCCATAGGTACTTCATTATACCGTAGTAGACTTTTAATTTGAAGTCTTTGACTTTTTACCACATGTTGGCTTGTTGATTGTTTCTATGAGTGGCAGATGCTTAGAGATTAAAAACTCAGAATGAGACTGAAACCCTGGAGATGGTTGAATTTCAGTATTTTCTTGTTAACCGAGACGCTAACTTGAAACTCTCTCTCAACCTTATGTCTGGCAACCTGACTGCTGGGGGTGAAAGGTCGACCGTTAGGTCACGGTTTAGGATGTCCTGCCTGCCAGTCAAGCGTGATTGGGCGTTTCATCTGTCAGTCATATGTAACTGGAATGAGCTGTGACAGGTTCGAGGCTTTGTGAAGGTTGAAATGGCTGGTAGGGGAGAGATGGGAGAGATACACAAGCTCTTTAGATGGTGTTAATTTATTGGACTGTCAGTCTTTTCCTTCACTATTTATCTTTCAGCTCAAACGTGTGAGACCTGAGCCTCAGGGGTTGGAGGGTTTATGAGTTGGGGAGATGTTTTGGGACGTCTGACAGGGCCAACGATGGTTAACTGTTTCTGGGTATTTGATTCAGTTGAATGGGTTTGGTTTGCATTTTACTTTGTTTAGTGGTGTTAAGTTAAGTTAAATATAAGAAAATGTAAGACAGAATTCCTGTTTTCCTCTGACTAATGATAGTTTTATATAAAGTAAATGCTTTATTTGATATGAGTGAAAGAGTGCACTTTTTTGTGGATTTTTTTTTAAGTTTTCAAAAATACTAAAATATTTATTTTAATTATTTCAGTGTCAGATTTTTCTAGGAGTTTTGTATTTTTTTGTATATTGATATATTTACATTTATATTAACATTTTAATTACTTTTTTAATCTACATATTTCTAATGTCAGCCATTGAATCTTTTTTTCTGCCATTAAACATGCATTTGAATTATTTTTCTCAGTATTGTATCTGCTTGCTGAAATATAATCTATTCTCTTAGGTAAACCTCCTGGGTATTATCTTACTAACTTTAAAAGTTTTCGCTTGCGTTTTGGTTCATGTGAGCCCACACTTCCTGTGTTGTAATGAGTCCAGGGAGCAACGAGTCTCTAAAACCATATTTTCATACGGACACCTCCTCCTCCATCTTCTACTGGTCCTGTTTTTCATAACAACCAACTACTCCCATCACACCTCGGGTTATAGATTACATCTGTGCATGCACTTTAGGAAAGCAGTGTTGACTTCTTCTTTTGTTATTAATTGGAAGTTTGAGGTCAGCGGCGGGCTGCACTTAATGACTGATACGCAGAATGGATGGTTGGGATTTGGATGATAAAAGCAGGGAAGGGAAGGTTTACACCAATGCTCGGCACTGAGAAGTTATGAGGCCTGGTTAATTCCGAAAGACCTTTGATGATGGATGAGACCTCGCTCTTCTCGGCTGTCTCCCCTCTAGAGAACAGGCCAGTAAGTGCACTCTTGTGGAGCTTATTAGGTATCTAAATATCACTGTGTTCGAAAATATAAGGCTTAAAGATTCGTCGATACGAGGTGTGAATCTCACGAAACCAAGTTATTATTTCTGTGTAAAACTAAACTCGTCGTAATGCACAACCTCTCATTTGTCTTTCGATTTGTTTGGCACTTGTTAAAGCGCATGCAGTGATAGCAGCCCAGTGCATTCTGGGCGATTCGTTGTTATCTAGAGCTGAAGTTGTAGATGGAGCCTGTTTATCTATAGCAGACAGCAGTGTAAGGAGATTTAATTGTATTGTGAGCGTGCTGCTATCATTGTAAATGGCTGTGGACGAGGGTGGACAGCTCGTGACCCTCCCTGTCTCCTGTCATAACGCATCACTGTGATAACCCAATGACCTCACTTTCACTCACAGCCAATGGGGTCAGTATATCTAAAATTAAAAAGGAGACTTACAGAGTCCTGTTGGTTGAGGTGAATTTGTCGAGTTTCTCCAACACTTGTGTACAACTTCTTACTGACTTGGACAAAAAGGGTCTCATGCTAAATTTCCACCAGGTGTGTGCACATATAAAGTTTCCCTTGTTTTAAAGTTGATGGATCTGGTTTATTCTAAACTAGGGAGTGCATGTTAGTCGATTTACATGCATAAATCATGCCTCAACCAAGGCCTTCTGCAATTTTTATTTCATTACAAAGCCATTTGTCACTGTCTGGAAGTGTATAGATACAAACAACCCAGATTGAGCTATATCATTTTTTTACTTATTGTAGGGTCACTTGGAAGAATGCTTGTAACCAAACCGTTCTTGACCACCATTGACTACCTTAGAAGAAAACATTGCTATATAATTTGTTTAGTTGAACACAAGAAGATATTTTGAAGAATGTAGGAGCAAACCGTTCTGGGGCACTTTTGACTACCATTGTCATTTTTATTACTATGGTTGTCCATGGTGGCCAACAACTGTTATCTTTCTCTGTGTTCATCAGAACAAAGAATTTCATACAGATTTTAAAGGTGATATTTTTTGGGGGGTGAACTGCCCCTTTAAGCTTGATATTGATCATTATTAAAAAACAGACACGCAGGGCTTTTATTTTATGCTGAAGCGACATTGCAGTGGGGGAATCAATAGCAGTTTTGAGTTTCTGGATGAGAAGGTTAGTGAGTTCAGTGTGTCCTGTTTAGACTCCGGGGCTTGTATTGATAAATCAAAAGATGTCATGAAATTGTTTTTCACCTCATCGATTAAAGCAGCTTTTAAAAACCTGGAATGACTTTGGAAGCACCCAGCTGGAATTAAAGAACCAGGGAGTGATTTGTAGCTGTAAAGACTGGCTGTTATTTGACAGTAAACAATTGAAGCTTTATGTTTGTAAGGAATGAATCACCTGCATCAGTGCCACACAGCTGCACACTTACATTACTGTACTTTCATTCAACGCCCGTTTTTACAAGTTTAAAATAGTTTTATAAAAGTTCATAAACATTACATTGCTCATTACTCACTACATTTAAACACAACTGATGGTAACCAAGAGAAAATGTCATGCACTCTACTGTTTCTAATATTTCAACTTTTCACAATGTTTCTCTGCCTGGTATACTGATGGCATCACATCATTTCTTCGACGCAGAAGTATTTGTTCAACACTCTGTCTTGAAGCTGGCAAGGTCTGGGTTGTAAATCATATGACGGTTACCTTCCATGTCAGGTCTGATTGCACAGTTACCTCATTCGCCTCCAGTACTGTAAACTATTCATAGGGCTGAATTTTCCATACCTGTAATTTAAATGGATCTCCTTCGTCTCTGCCGTTCCTCAATATGAACGTTTATTACATGTCACTAATTATAATTGAGTTTTGCAGTTGGAAGGGATTCAAGCTTCTTTTTCCCATGAGTGTCGGAAATTGAAAACCTCTTGTCAAAGACGGTATGTGAGATTGACAGCATTAAGCTGTAAGGTTTCAATATCAGGAAGTGTCAAATTGTTTCAGAGTTTAAACTGTATTTGTGTGACTTCTTGTTTGCACTCTGGATTTTTTCTTTTTGGCATGTTGTTGATAATCTTTCTCTGCATATTTACCATAGACAAACAAATCTCTTCAGATTAGAATGCTTCTGCGAGAGTGCCGGTGCATTAATAGAAGTGTTCACAACAGAAGATGATAAAGTTGCAAGCTATGAAAAATAGAAGAAAATAAAAAATGTTCACAGTGTTTAACAAAAACGCAGTGACGCAATGGAAAAATATGTAATTATATAAATTGTATTTGTAACGCACTTAAGGTTGCAATAATGTTGTATTTTGTTAATATTAGTAAATACATGAACTATCATGAACCAACAATGAGCAATATAGTTTTTCAGTATTTATTAATCTTTGTTAATGTCAATATACAATTTTTCCAGTTAGTTCCTGGTGCATTAACTAAGAACATGAACTAACATTAATAAATGCTGTAGGAGTATTGTTTTGTTGAAAGTTTGTTAGCTAAGGCATTAACTAACTGTTAACAAATGCAACCTTATTGTTACCATTGTATATGCATTATTTATTTTTTGGGTGTTCTCGTGCTATAAAGGCCTTTCATCAGTCTCTTGTGAACCCATCATATCCTAGCTGGTCAAAAAAGTCCTCGTGGTCATTGTGACACCTGTCTGTTCAACTCTCCGTCACCTCCCATGGCGATGGTGCCGGCCCTGAAAGGGTTAACCATCTGCCCTTTTTATTCCCACGGGAGCAAGCGTGTACATGCTGCCGGGTGAACATTGCACCAAAACTCAATACTGTTTGCAGCTAATCGCCTCGCTCTCAGATGAGCGCTCGCGTAAAGCAAAGGGAAATGCGACAGGGCGAAATAGATGAACGTGTTGACATAAGGCTGAGAAAACCAACGCTCAATCCTAATCCCACTTCCTTCCTGTTTGGCCTGGGAAACGGAACATATGCAGCCCGATCGTAACCATAGCGTTTGCCAAATGCAACACAACCGTTGGCTCTCTCTTGCACGGGTCTTTTCTGATTGGTTCAGCGTGTCTTATACATTGAATGTTGGGAGAAGAGTGTGTCGAAAGAGCCCGTTCTATATGTAGACTTTTCCGCATACAAAAGCCACAGCTAGCCATACAGGCTCTTCAGGTCCCATAGGTTGGGGTGACAAATACTAAGCCAGCGCTATAGAGACTTCGCAGCGGGCGGTGTGGTTGAAGGATAAAACTCTCTCACAATGGCTGCTGTCACTTTTTGCATTCCATTGCGTGCCTCAGAGGAAGTGGGGAACAATTCCTCGCCCACCTCTGCCTCGCGGCGACCCCTGACCTCTGTTATGATAGCCCGGCACTCTGCCGGTGTGTGTGTTCCCATCATCCTGAGGGCCACTAAAGATCACCTTCCTGGATGTCCAGGACTGTAAATTATCCAAAGACGTGTCTCAGGATACAGACAGGAGCTCTCGCGGAAAACCTGCTTGTCTCAGACATTCAGCGCCGTGTGTTTCCATCCTCTGCTGCTGATAAAGTGTTTTTCTGTTTCCTGGAGGCTTCTGTGGTCATTTATAGGGTGCATTGTTTTCATCTCATAGATGATGCAGCATTTTTGCCTCTTGTTTCTCTTCTAGTAAGGGACCATGTTGGTGACATCTGTTTTTCACACAAGCATGCCTCTAGACTCAAACCGGACCCTTGACTCTCGTGTCACACTCAAAATGATATTAGTGCCTCAAGTTGGACACCTTTGCACAGCAACTTAAATAAAAACCCTTTCTCAAATCTTTGCTTTGGGAGTTTGAGGCTGAACCCGTCCAGAGCAATCTTCACAACTCTGTTCTTTAATAATAACAAACCTCAGTGATGCATGCAGGACGTCTTTGCTGAATTTAAACTTCCCCCTGCTCCAGGCCAAGTCAAACATCTTTATACTGATATCGTGGTATTTGGGTTTGGAGAGTAAGTTAATGAAGGATGGCCTGAAACCTCAGATGACCAAATAACATTGCAGAAGTACTCTAGCACTGACTGTGTTCATTAGGATTAAAATGTGTTTGTGGTCAGAACCTTAAACTGACAGTGTTAGGAATATTATTTGCTTCACTTTGCTTGAGCTCGAATTCAAAACAGCAGCTGAATTTCAAAATATTTTTAGATTTTGAGTACAGTATCTTTTATTTTTGGATATAAATCACTGGATATTTGCACTGACAGCTGTTTTTTAGCCAAAAAAACATTCAGTGCTATTAGAAAACAGTGATGTGGCTCCTTTCACTGATTTAATAGAGGTTGCCATTTAAAAGACAATATTATTATTATTATTATTATTATTATTCATATTTTTCTGAAAAACATTTTTTCAGGTCAATGTACTTTCCTTAGAAAGTGTTTATATAGTTTTACTATAACAGTATTGATTATAATATTAACTGAACAGAGTTGTTTTGTATTCACAGAATTTTTACTTTTGTGTAAAAAGAAAGTAATCGAGAAACGCTGTTGTTGTGCATTTTTTATTTAGTTACCCTTGAATAGTGTGTAATCTTCTTTATATCTTTTTAATATTTCTTTTTTTTCTGTATTTTTACTATTGTAAAAATGCATATCGCTGCTGTCCTTCTGGAACCTCGAATCACAGTATTTTTTTTCTTTTGACATAAAATGCTTGCTGTATTTATTAATTCATAACATTTAGTGTTTTTTCCATTTCCAAAAAATTTGAATTTAGACATACGGTTTCAGAAGGACAGCAACGATATGCAGCAATGTACATTTATGTGGTTTTTAATATAATGTATTTGTGTATTATTAAAATTTTGGGGTTTGATTTGGTAGATGAAAACATATTGCATGCATGAAGCTTTTATTTTATTTTCTGTTCATCTCATCTCTATTCATTAAACTCATTTGTATTCCTTTTTGCAAATGCCAATTTGCCTCGACAATCTCTGCTTCCTGATTCTGCTCAGGTCCGGGCCAGTGACCCTGACCCCGGGGCTAATCCCGGATTAATCTGGAGCTCCTCGCGACCTCTGAGGCCTGCTGCTGCAGGTCTGATGTATTTACATTGGCAGCGTTGTAGGAAACGTGTGTTACTCTGAGATTAAAAATGAGAGAGTCAGACAACTATTTTTGCTTTGTCACTTTTTGCAGGCTATATTAAATGAAATCCATATTTTAAAAATTTACTATTAGTAATATTATGCCAATCATAAGGATGGGGGCTCTTCATAACATACACCTGATGCCCAGACAGCTGAGGCAGCCCACCCTCCCGGGGTCAGGGCACAAGAGGGCAGCACGACGCCCGAGATTGATTGCTGTTGAGAGAATGCTTGTTAATAAAACATGTCTGTGGTGATAGAGAGCCGTGTTTTTACAGATGTCTCTGATTTAGAACAAGCCATCCCTTATTCTCTCTCATCACAATTCAGACCATCTTAACATGTGTACCGCGTGCGGTGACAGAAAGCTATCTGCCGTTTATTGACATTGAGGCGGTTCATGTAGGAAATGGGTTTTCCATCAGATGCTCGGTTTTTAAACACCAGTGAGATTATATTCAATTCATCTGTCGGTCATTTCACCTTCAATGTGAAACAGGAAGAAGTGGTTTGAATTAAGGCCATCGTGGGTTTTTCAAGACAACAAATGTAAGTGATAGCTGTCATTTAAAATAAATATACATTGTATTTATTATGTAGAGTAGACACTGAAGAGGTTTTAATTTAAAGAGACAGTTCAAAAATTTTGTCATCATTTGCTCCCCCTCGAGTTCCAAATCTGTACACATTTCTTTGTTTTGAGATATTTGGAAGAATGCTTGTAACCAAGCAGTTCTTCGCCACTATTGACTTCCAATAGGCATTTTCTTTGTGTCCGCAGTGTCCAGTTAAGCTTTGCTTTGTTTCTTATTCATTTCATTTTGCTGTTTCCACACTTTTATACAGTATGTATGGGTCAGAGAGAAGCTTGAAAATAGTCATGCAAAACTAAATTACAACTGTTTTTGCTGCAAGAACCCTTTACTAACATCATAAGCGGGCTCCAGGGAAATATGCATGAACATGCATATAAATCACAACTTGGCTCATAAATTCTTTTCTTTTAAGTGTTTTGCTTTATTCCACTGTATTTGTCTTTCAGTGGTCCAAGCTAAACAGCAAAAGAAAGCAAGACAAGCTTTTCAGTAGTTATAGATGCATTTCTTCACAGTTGTGTAATCTGTAGATTCTGGAGGCCAACAAAAACTGAGAGAGAGAAGAACAAGTGTATATTAACTAATGGCATGCAGTTGCTTTTTAATTGAATTAAAATATAAGGTGATAAAGAAACCACTTACAGCATACTGCCATCATACATTCTCTCTCTCTCTCTCTCTCTCTCTCTCTCTCTCTCTCTCTCTCTCTCTCTCTCTCTCTCTCTCTCTCTCTCTCTCTCTCTCTCTCTCTCTCTCTCTCTCTCTCTCTCTCTCTCTCTCTCTCTCTCTCTCTCTCTCTCTCTCTCTCTCTCTCCCCCTTTCTCCCTCTGTCACCTTTTTTCTAAACCCTGAGCTCTTATCAGAGTCTTACAGGAAAGCAGCATGTGTGAGTTGTCGGGACAATAACAGCTACAAGTGCACTGCGGCATGCAATCTGCTGGACCGATGCCATCTCGACTGTGTGTGTTTGTGCCCTCTTTCCCACACACAGACTCAAGGCAAGCTGTTCTAAGCTGTGCATGGATGAGGGTCACATGCAGATACAGTAAACACACTTTTAAGGGCATTAATGGGGTGTGTTTTGCACTGGATTTCTCTTTTTGGCTTCCCTTGTTTATTTTCCTTTAAAAATGACTAATACAATTTTGGAAGTTGCAGTGTCGTAGAAAGCGATCTCTGCTCTAAATGTCAGTTTGCACGAAAACATTTTTTTCTTAAATAAAATGAATATTAAAATCTACAAATTGAAACAGATGCTAGGCAGGCTCTTTAACACAGCTGTCTACCCAATGTTTAATCCAGTCTCATAAATAAGTGACAGCGATGCCGGATTTCTTTATACATTCATCACAGAGCTGTTTGCTTTGGCTACGTTTCTCTATTTTTTTTTACTTTAAACTATCACAAGGGTGTGTTTGTGCTAGATCAAATATTGCCAGATAGACTTTGAAGTTCAGAGTATACCTTGCTCTGGAGTGATGTTATTGACATGGTGTTGATGATGTTTATCATTAGGTGGAACTTGTTTATATTAGGGCTTTTTTACAACTGTGTGTGTCCCCTCTTAAACACTCTTATCACCCTGTGACACTCGATTATGTCACTCTTGCTTGTGCGTGCAAGTGATCGAGCCAGCACATATACGCAAATGCTGTGGAGAGCAATGATGTGGGCTCTGGCTTTGTCCGCGGTTCGCCTGCATACATCAGTGTCACGCTAATCCCAAACCGCCCTCATCCTTCTTTTCCTCGCGGCTCTCGTCCCGGGAGCCGTGCTGAGTTTCGTGCAGGAACTTGCTCCGCAGCGCTTGGCAAAAGTTGTTTTATTAACTGAATTTGAAACTTGAGAAATATGCAGCAGGATAGTTTCTGCAGTGTAAAAGACATAATCGACGGGCAGTCGTGGTCCAGTGGTTAGAGAGTTGGACTCATGACCAGAAGGTTGCTGGTTCGATTCTCAGGGCTGGTGGGTAACGGCTGAGGTGCCCTTGAGCAAGACACCTAACCCCCACTTGCTTACTATACAAAATGTACAAATGTATAGTACAATGTAATGTAAGTCGCTTTGGATAAAAGCGTCTGCCAAATGCATAAATGTAAATGTAAAATAATGTTGATCTAAAACTTGTGATTTTATTGTCAGCTTTAATTCCTTAAATTGCGATTAATCGCATCCAGAATAAAAGTTTGTGTTTACATAATATGTATGAATGTATTCATTTTGTGTTTATACACATACGCAAATATTTATTTATAGCATTTATTTAGATTTACCAATAATTGAAATTATATGTAAATGAAAATAATTTTTTTTTTTTAAACATATGCATGTATCTGTATGTGTTAATAGATGCAAAATGTATATGCACAGTACACAATATATATTGTTAACCCAAACTTTTATTCTTATTTTATTCAATTTTATTTTATTGTTTGACAGCCCTACTTTTTTATAGTCTTTTATTATTATTATTGTCCATGTTTATTTATTCTGACTGACTGTAGAGTGATAATTGACAGTAATTGATCAAAATAAAATGGGATCATTACTTTTTCTGTGCTGCTTTAACTGTAGTCAGAGAATTGAATAAATAAAAAATTTAATTTTTAATGGAATGCTGTGTTTGACTTTGTTTGGCAGTTTAGGATTGTGCCATAGGAATATAAACCTCCTTATATCTTAACAGGGTTGACATGAAGTTCAGTCTTGGTTTATGAATGTGATCATGCATGGCCAACTAGCTACACATTGTCTCTGAGCAGCAACTGGAATGACCTTCTGGAAATCTTGGTGCTGTACCATCACCTGCAGCATGCAAAGGATTAGTCCTGATCACCAGCTTCCATTACCATGTTCTCAGGGTTTAGCTGGGCACACAGTGTGAAGGATGTGAGAAGGTTTCCAGCTGGTTGGACACCGGCAGAAGGAACAGAAGGGTGCAGAGAAAGAAAGGCCGTGTGAGAAGGTGCAAGAGAGGAAGCCGAACAGTGGCGCTGCTGTTTAACACAGCGGATTCTTCCTGCTACACCGCTCATGCGGGGACACTGGGTATGCATGCAACCGTGAGAGTGGAAATTGGGAAAAAGGCTGAAAAGCAAAAGTACGGGTCAGGTTACTACTCATTTGCAACACCAAGTTCTAGTTTCTCCCCAACAGGCCATTTCATGCTAGAGGAGCGAAGAAAAGAGTCTTGTGTATGTAGATCAGACCCCCCAGTAGTGAGCTACTTCGACTGCACAGTATGATGATGTGCCGTATGGCTTTATCTGTCTCATATCAAAAGGTTAAAAGTGAATCTGTCAAAGAGGGCTGTGGGTTTGGCAGTGCTTACTTTAAATGGAGACCAGTTTTGGTTTTGTAATGTTTCAGGATATTTCAGAACTTATCTTGTTTTTCAATCTGTCGGATCTTTCTTCTTCTTCTTCTTCTTTTTAAATCGCACTGTATGTGCTGCCTACCTGGACTGTATTGTAAGGAATTAGATACAATCTCAAAACAAAGGCTGTTCGATTAAAATAAGTGTACAGAATTGACAAAGTATATTTCATTCAAACTATTATAGAAAATATATTTTTTCATGTGACACGCAAACTCCTACACTTTTTTTGTCTTGTGGGTGTATTGCTGCTTCACTCACCAGAATAAAAATGTTAATAGAGAAGCTTTTGGGTCATGTCATCCGGATAGATTTCAGATAGACATGTAGCTGTTGCTATTGTTGGTCTCCGAATACAAAGATCTTTAGCCAGTCGCTTTTGTTTCCACAGGTGGTTTTCTGTCTTTCAGGACAGAGATAAGGGGTTGCATTTAGTTTTTGGCATGCACAGTCTTGGCTCCATATTTTCTCTGGTTTCGTCAGCTCCGACCATATGCCAAGCCTTAGAGCTGAAGTGAGCTTTGTGCGCTTAGAGACTTGAATTCCTACAATAGTAAACTTACATTTCCCCCTCCCTTCAGAACATTCCAGACTTTGAACAGAAGTGTTTTCTTCAAATGGTACAGGAACTGGATTTGCTCCTTGGCCCTGCAAAAAATCAGACTTGTTAGTGATGCTTGTTATTGCTTTTTTGTAAGTTTAGGCATTTGACAAACTCCACGTATTTAACTTTGGTGTTTAACTGGTTGTCCTGCAAATGTGCTTTAATTTTGGGACTATTTAAGAAGGGTGTGCTCAAAATAGCCTTGGCATCATGATGTAAACATTGTCATGTCAAAATCTCATGAAACCTCATGGTTTCATGTGGCAACCCCTCACCTGTCTTCCATTGCAAACACACAGTTTTCAGCCCAGCAGATGGTCAGTCAGAAGAGCTCCTAAAACAAACAGATGTTCAGGAGATGTTGACTGACATGCAGTATGTGCTTTCTCTCCAGTGTGCTTTATTGGAACGGCAAATACTCTGCAATTCACTAATAAATAAAAAAGAGCAAAGCAACATGCAACATACTGATATTCTCTCATTTTTAGTGCACATGTCTATTTCTTGTGAATGGACACATTGTTTAGTTTTGACACAAATAATCAGACTGCACACACCCTGACAGCTGTCAATCAAACCCTGACCTGTGTAAACAACCCTAACTTGTGCATTTATTAAATCAAACTATACAAATACATCAGTTGTAATGGAATTAATTTCAGTGTATTGCGGTATTAAGTGCAGACCCTGGGTCAGGCAGATAAAGACCTAATTTTATATTGGTTAAGATAAATTACTAAGATTAGAGGTTAAATGTAATCTATCTGTTATTGGGTTATTTCTGGATGGAACTGTCTGAGAGATACTGAAGAGGCGTACGTGCGTGTAAACCCAATGACATTCACTGGTGTGTGTTATCTGTATTATCAAAGTTAAGTATCCCAACAAATAATCTTTGGTTTGTTTAATTTATTGCTCTCTTTTATCAGTGTGTATTCAGTTTGGTGTGTGCTTTGGAAAATGAAGTGTTGTGTGTTTAAATGTTTGTGTTTCTGTCAGATAAAATGGAAAAAGACATTGGTTGCAATGTTTTCTAATGGCTAAAACAAATGACCTATTATCTGATAAGGTGACTTAGAGATTTCTTTGTTGTGGATTGTGGCCAAGACAATTGTAATTGTCAAGCTGGTGTATTTATTTTTTATATTTTTCTGTCTTTAAAATGTACTATCTATAGGTATGTGTTTAGGTAAAATGGTCATTTTTGTTTAATTCGGTGAACTACTAACTATATTTCTACCAAATTTCAAATAAAAATATTATTTAATTTGCATTTATTTGTGGAAATAAAAAAATGTAGAAACTGGTCAAAATAACAGAAGGAGGATGCTGTATTTTGACACAGGACTGAAATGACCACAATACATCTAGAAATGATGATTAAATGACAATTGTGGTGTGTTATTTTTTTCTCCGGCTGTATTATAATAATATACATGAAATGAAATTGGGAGAGAAATCTCTATCCATCTGTCTCTTTCTTTCAGTCTTTATTTGCCTTCATTATATTTCTTTAAATCCTTCCCTAAAAATGTCATGACAGTAAATGTCTTTGACTGACACTTCTTTATATTTGCAGATCTGAGGTCTACAGAGACAGCCCATCATTTCTCCTTCCTGTTGAACACATCAGACTATCGCATCTTACGCATGGATGAGGATCACGATCGCATGTACGTGGGCAGCAAAGACTACATCCTGTCCCTCGACCTCCACGACATCAACCGAGAGCCCCTCATTGTAAGAGCCAAACCAATTTATCCTCTCCTTGCGTAGATAAGAGTCTAAATAGGTTTCTACGGCAAGAATAGAGCTCCAAAAGTCTATCATTTTAAGGTCCAGATATTGGTCATGTGTTTTGGTTAAACCGGAAGGTATTTTCAGTCTCGAATACTCTTTGCTAAAGTAATTCAGGGATGTAACTCAAATTCTATAAATCTGAAGCCTGGATGTGGGGAAACCCAGGGGTCTTGTAAAAGAACGGGCCGAACATTCCCTGGCTAGTTGAGCTCATTACATTGATAGGTTGTTGAGTTTAATGGGATTGTTTCTGAGGTATTGTGTCATTGTTGTGACAAATGGGATTGACCTCCGGCTCTCGCTTTCTTGCTTCTTGTACTTTCAGATACACTGGCCTGTTTCTTCGCAGAGGAAGACGGAGTGTGTTTTAAGTGGCAAAGACACAAACGTGAGTTTATTTTTCTTTTCAAACTACTTTGTGTGTTTTCGACCTGGGATTTAAGGTTGTTTTCACACTTCTTGTTTACACACTACCATTATTTAATGTTTGGTGAGCATGCAGTAGTGCTAGCAGTGTATATTTACAGCTGTAGTCATAATGTATGTGTTAGAAACGCACGTAAGCATATGCGCGCACACACACACACACACACACACACACACACAAAACAGATGCCAGATTCAGTGTGAAACCAACTCAAACCTGTCAGCTTTCTTGATTCATATGTTGAATTAGACATGTGGTTTTGGGGGCCAGTAAACGTGTAGAATGCGTCCATTTGTGCATCACCTGATCTTCTGCACATCTGCTGGGTTTGTTTCTTTGGGGGCGTTTGGTGTGGGTTGTTCACTGGTAGGATACTTAGTGTCAACGTGGGACGTGATGGGTTTCAACCACAACTCATGAATTATTAACAGTGTTATAATGTGAAATGTATCCATATGAACTATAGGACATTTGTGATTTGACCCTTGCGTTTCTTTGAACATAACATTATTGTTGAATAGGTCAGGATTCTGGTCTTAAACATATGTTGTGTTATGGATCCTTTGAATTTTATTACTCAAAACAATTGTCTATACCCATGTGAGCAGGTCTTTAATTTCAGTCAGATTCGTATTCAAAGCTGCAATCCGTGCCTTTGCCTCTACAATATATTGGCATCTCTGTTCGAAACACAAAATCAAATCAAATCAAAATTTATTTATAGAGCACTTTTTTTTTTAAACGACAATTGTTCACCAAAGTGCTGTACAAGCATAAACAACATAACACAGTATTACACACATAAAATAAATATAACAAAATTGCCAGTTACATACAGTACTTTTCTACAAGTCAAATTAAAATAAAAATAAAAAAATAAAAAGATAATATTATTCATATTTTTAATATTAGGGTTAATAATAAAAATAATAATTTTGGTTTATTTTCCACAAAAATGTAACCGATTAATTTAATACTTTTCTGAAATGAAAAGCTACCGATATTAAAAATGTTAAATTATAAATATAGTAAAAAATAAATATAATATAATATAATGTAATATAATATAATATAATATATAATTTTGGTTTATTTTTCACAAATATGTCTTAAAATCATCAGAAAGCTAACTTCAAGCTAACATAACATACATTAGCTGTGTTAAAATATACAAAATTGAGACTTTACATGTGGTCTTTAATGTTCATTCTAATGGCTTATTGACGTTTGTGAAAATAATTACCACCATTGTTTCCCCTCTCAGGGCGAGTGCGGTAATTTCATCCGTCTGATCGAGCCGTGGAACAGGACGCACCTGTACATATGCGGGACGGGCGCCTACAACCCTGTGTGCACCTACGTGAACCGAGGACGCAAACCCATGGTGAATACGTGCAGGGGCATATGGGAGGTGTGGCTTATACATTAGCGGGTACACCTGGACAGGCACATCCATTTACCAGAAATCTGCACACATCTGTCTATTACTGACTCTCATCATTTCTCACTTACCCTCCAGTAAAACCCTCCAGGTGTCGACTGCCAAGCAGCTGCCTTCCCCAACGCGCTATAACTCCCATGTTTAGTTTTACTCTTTAATTGGAAAAGATTGAGTTTCTCCGCATCACTCTCCGGACCCTCATTTTTGCCCCTGTTGCTCTAAATGCAACTCTTGTTTTCTAATGACGGTCCTGGGACTTTTGAGTGTGTCACAGGTTGGGAATCAATCAATCTCTCTACCTCTTTTTTACACAGTTACCCTACCTGGGCTCTTCAATTTCTCATTTTCAAGTCTGAAAGGTGCTTTATGTTGGCTGGTTGTGCTATGGGAGCTCCCATTATAGAGTGCCAGTGGAGTCCTGGGGTCCAGAACCCACCGTAATGAACATTTCCCAGGAATTCTTGTAATGCCCTCTGTGTGTGAATGTGGGTAAAGGAGCATAAAGTTGGTATCACACCCTCTTAACTCCCCGTTCCTTTCAGACAGGAAACCTGGGTCATAGACTGTGTCCACAGAGCACTCCATCCATGCAAGCATCCCCACGTCTGCCCCAATGAGCACAACACGCATCACGTCTAACATACAGGCGTGCATAAACCCAAAGACATCCAGATGTGGCAGGTCTCTGCACAGTTGACGCTTTGGTTTGTTAGCACAGTCTTCGTGTTCAGACCGTACCCGAGAAAACAGATGTGGCCGCAGCAGACGTGCTGACTCACAATGTTGATTTTTGGGTTTTTCCGAGACCTAGATGTGTATCCCATCACACCTAAACCAACCGACTGCAGGATGCTATAATAACACCGTTAACTCCAACATCTACTCAAACACACGATTCCATAATCCCAGTGGGGTTTTAATTTACACCTAAACATATCTGAAGTGCCTAATGTCTTTCACACATTACATGAATAAAATGACAATTTCTTTTCAATGTGTTTGTTGCAGTACGTTTTGGGAAAAATAAAATCTAGATTTTTATCCACAGGTTGAGGCTTAATATGGATAAATGGAATGTGTGTTAAGTGGGGGAAACTCAGATCATGTGACTGTTTTGTTTTAGATGGCCATGAATCTTCAGATGCCCCAGACCAAAGGAAGGACTAGTCGTGCGGCCGAACCCGAAGTAGTGTTTGATGAGACAGGACTACAGGTGGGACCCGGGTCTGGGCATCCATTAGATCTCCTTTCATCTAAAGACACTAACCTGCATGCTATTTTTGTTTCTCTTTGGGTTTTGTTTCTCTGACTTTTGGACCTGTCTTCATACTTTTGGCTGGTTTATGATCTCTTGTTTAATGTTTCTCTTCTTTTGCTTTTCTGTAACATGCAAACTTTTAAACTTCAGATTAATTCATACAAGTTTTGATTTATTTCCAAATCACTCAGCGCTTCTGTCATCAATGAAATGAATGCTAAACACACACTTTCTCTCTCTTACCTACACACTTCTTGGCCCTCTTTTACTTTCAGACAGTTGTTCCAGCTCAAACTCAAGGCTGCAGTAGCGAACGCAAGCAACCAAAGAAAATGATAGAGCTACACAGCTAAACATTACTCACATACTTTAGCCGTCCTACTGAACATTTCACATCACAGGAAGAAGCGCTTAACCCCCTCGTGACCTGAGTTTTCTCTGTTTACACACTTTGATTCTGAAACCTGCAGCATCTGACTTATAAAACATGTGACTGTAAATGCCGCAATTAATGTACCGATCTGAGCAAACATTTACATTTCTCATTTAAAGCTGATTTAATTTGTGCTCAACAAAGTAATTTTTGAGAGACATGGTTTATGCTTGACAGATCAGACTTCTGATCGTTTCAGATTAAAAGAGACCAGCAACGTATCAAAATGACTAGTTTCATCTTTAAGAGGCTTCGGCCCCTGACTGTTTGGTTTGCAAGAGCTGCCAGCAAGCGTTATTTCAACGGTGTTGACTTGAATAAAAAGCGATAGAGAATCTGTTAATGTTGGATAGGCTTGAATATTTTGACAGGTGTTTCACTCTCCCTCATATGAATTTTGATAGATAAGATGAGAAATGTTGAGGAAAACTCAGGGAGGGTGAGGTTGATGATCTGGCTGGCGGTGAGTCTTGAGGGCATGTCAGCACATGTTGGTGGCAATTCTTTAAGCGCACATCCAAATACCTGTCAGTCAGAGTTTCTGCATCATGCCTGAGGGATGCTGGAACCAACGGCCTGGTGTCAGTAAGCAGGATTAGACGGGTGCTAGTGTGCACACTAGTGAGGTTACTAGTGAATAGATCATACAGCTGAGCAGAATGTGCAAATATAGATATTAGATCTGCATATTGATTTTCTTTTTGTTTGGCATTCAGTCTTGCTTGTTTATCACCATATTGTTTTAACTAAATGCATGCTGTGCTATATAAAAAATGTGTTAACGCATGCAAAAGCTAGAGAGCATTTCTATAGAAATGTTGAGATACATCTTTGCTTTCGTTTTTTTTTAGGAATCCGTGTTCCACTTAGAGCCGGGCAGAGAGGATTCTGGAAAAGGAAAATGTCCATATGACCCAAAGCTGAGCAGCGTCTCTGCTTTGATCAGTAAGTTCCTTTAGTAATTGGTCACATTCTCCATTCAAAACAGTGTCAAATTTATTTCCACCTTTTGAAGAGTTCGTGAAGAGTTTCTACTTGCGTTTTTTTGGTTACCCCTTTAAAATCCCGCTGTTAAAAGCACCATCACCTCTCATCTTCAAGCATCGCTCATTTTAACAACCACTCTCAATCCACTTCATCGAATCGCTTTTAACTGTTTGATCCAAACCGAAAAAAAGCGAGAGAGGCCTCCCTGTTCTTTGTTTCTGTTGCAAAGCATGAGGTGAGATGGAACTTTCATTGTCATCTTGTCACGAGAAGTTCACCAAAATGGAAATGAAATGAAATGCAGATGATTATTGGTCGTGTTTTAGTGAGATCGTCCAAACCACGATATCGCACGAAAAAGTCTAAATGGAAAGTTCAGATGGCAATGAAAGCTGAACAGTAAAAGCAAGTGTAAAGAATCTTTTAACAATCCCTCTACGGATGATTTTCGACTATTTATGCACTACCAAACTCAACTCTTTATAGACCATTTGGTAACGGATCATTTCAGAATATTGTGTAAAGTCTGCACATTTGCTTATATTTCATATTTACACAGTTAGAAGTAAAGCAGCCTGTTTTATGAGCTTGGCGAGCATTACAATTGTTGTACCATTGCTTGTACTTGGCAATGATGTTGGATCGGGATTTGAACAAATCTTTAACCTTAAATATTAAACTTTGACACGTGATAAACTCATGCGGCTTATTTGCTATGATGATTTTTCTGACTAAATCCCCAAACTAGAGCATCTTCATTAAAGACCAAACAACTCCACGAAGGCCCAATTTAGCAGGACTTACACAGCCGGTTATTCAGCAAAACCCTAAACTATAAAAACAACTGACTGAACAGTCTTAACAGCACAGCTTAGCAAAGCCCACAACTAGTAAAACCACTTAGCTAAGCCTGCAAAGTGGTCTATCTCGGTCCAACACCAGAAATGACCTTAAAAGCCACAAACAAACATGACAAGCCGGTTTTAACAAACTGTTTAGCTTGCCCGTCCTCCAGGAACACTTTAGCGCTGGCTCGCCTGGTAATGTTTAACAACCACCTTATATGTTATAGTTGTTTGCTCGAATTTTGGCAGGTTGGCACCTAGACTTCCCCAGTTGGAAAAACTGCAGTTGGGCCAAGCAAATACACTGTAAACTCATTCCACATCCAGTCGGCTTCCTCTCCAAACCGCTCCGAATGAACTGGTATCTCACTGTACACAGAAGCAAGTGTGGGCAAAAACAGACAGGCCCGTGTTCTGGATTCCTCAGAGAGAGAATTAATCATGAGCGCAGGGACAGCGTCCCGCCTGGCCGTGGTTCTTCTGCCCCTCCTTAATAACCACGGACGCTGCCAGCTACACGCTGGGACACCTGCTCAGATGACCTGCACACACACATACACACACTTGGCCTGACTTCTACTTAACAAGGAACGAATTCCTCCGGAGGCAATAATAACCACTCACATGCGCACACATAATGACCCGTGCATGTGAAAACCAGCGGGCATTAATCTGCTGCACTTTATAATGCAGGTTGGCAGTTGCTGGAAAGGCCATTATACTTCTTTTATTTTTAAGAATTGGCTGATTTTATTTATGCTTTTGGTTCATTTCAAGAAACCTGATGACCTGGGTCATATTTAATGTGTAAAACAAATAAAAATGCTATACAAGTGCTTGTTGCAGTTTTAGATTTTGGGGCATGTTTTTGGCGCTATTTGCATTTGAATTTAAAGGAATTGCGTTGTGTGTTTATGTGCATATGTGGATTTATAGGACCACAGATCGAAAGGGTGTAACCTAGTGTTGAAAGATCTGTGCCGGCAACCAAAAGGTTGCAGGTTTGAACAATGTAAGGTTTGATTTATCACCATTGTTCCCTTTGGCAATATACATACTTGGGTTATTCTTGGGGGTTTGCCCCTGTTACTGTACTACAAGTACAGTAAGTCACTTATGTGTCTGTTAAATGATAAAGCATGTAGGGTGCATTTGACAGACACACAACCTCATGTGCCCTGAGTTCTGATTGATCTCCTGGCATAGGATTTGGTCTTAAGAAACCCACATTTAGCTAAAGGTGTGACTGCAGTTTTATCAAAGGCATTAAATGCTCATAAATCTCATTCTGACATGTTCATGGATTCTCTCTCTCTCTCTCTCTCTCTCTCTCTCTCTCTCTCTCTCTCTCTCTCTCTCTCTCTCTCTCTCTCTCTCTCTCTCTCTCTCTCTCTCTCTCTCTCTCTCTCTCTTTCTCTTTCTCTTTCTCTTTCTCAATTTTTTTTCTGTTTCTGTAACTCATAGATGGAGAGCTGTATGCAGGGGTGTACATTGACTTCATGGGTACCGACTCGGCTATCTTCCGAACTTTGGGGAAAAACAGTTTTATGCGAACTGACCAGTACAACTCCAGATGGCTGAATGGTAAATAAAAAGAATATAATTACTGAATATAATTACCAATGAAATTTAACATCAGAAATGTTAGTTTGTTACAAAATCTAGAGGAAAATACTTGTAATGATTATATGACCTCATGTCGAAATGACACTAAAAAATGTGATTTTATGTTATTTTGAAATGCGTTAAAAATATTAAATTACAGAAATAGACTGCAAATTTACAAGTTGGGTAATTGTACTTTAAATGTTTTTGTTACAATTATAATATAACACATGCCTGCTAGTAAGTTTGCATGATCATCTCAACTTAACTAAAATGACAGATAGTGTTGCATTTTTTCCTTCATAGATCCCTCCTTTGTACACGTGCACCTCATCCCTGACAGCAACGAGAAAAACGACGACAAGCTTTACTTTTTCTTCCGCGAGAAGTCTTCCGAGATGGGCCAGAGTCCCAAATCCCAGTCTCGCATCGGCCGAATCTGCCTGGTAAGCATGTTGAGGAATTCTGCAGCATGCTGCATTTCTATAAGAGATTCCAGCTAAACTCGGTTTCTGGATACTTGACTGTTCCATTTCTGTTTGCTTGTCGCTGACGTGCTGAAATCCTCACATATTTGACCTCCCCGCATACAATACGTCTCTCTATCCATGTGACCTCTGAACCTGTGACCTGTTGACCTGTCAGGTCAGCCATTCTAAGTATGACAGAATTCTGTCGATGAGGAAAGCATATTGTGGAAACGATCACAAATGCCAGCATCGCTGCGCTTTGTCCAAAGTTCTTAATGAAAGTAGCGCCAGTAAAAACAAACATGGAGAGGTAGACCACAGTGACAGGGGTAAAGCTGTCTTATTTTGGTGACTCTTATTTGTCTTCATTTAGGTTTTTGTTTGTGTGCGTTGTATCTGGGTCGGCCAAAGTTTTGAGAACGTCCAGAAATATGAAGTGAAACTATTAAAATTATAAGAGAGTAAATGAGTCATAATGAAATTCTTAAAACACCAAATGTGTCTGCAAAGGTTCATCCCAAAATTAATTATATTACATACATTGAAAGTTAATGGGGACGGGAGCTGTTTGGACAAAAAAGCTAAATAAAAGTCAAGTCAGTCAAATCATACAGCTGTTTCATGCAATGAACAGTCCAGCTCAATATTTACTAAACATTTAGACTTTTATTATAGAATTAATAAAATATTAAGCAGAGTTCTTTTCCATCCACTAAAAGTTCTTACATATGTTTATTTGTGTGCGTCAGTGTTAAAACGGAACGTCATTGACTCATTGCATGCGTTTTGTGTGTGGGTGGGTTTTTCGTGTTTATGCATTATGTTGTGTGTTTATGTCTGTGCGTGTATCCGTCGTGCGTGCCCCTCCACAAAGTCTTTGTTTATGAGTGGGGGTCATGTGGTAAACATCCCCCTGCTCTCTGGACTTTATGGATCACCCTCTGGAGAACCAGCTGATGTGCACCCATCTGGTCACCATCCACATTCTCACAACTCCGCTGGCTTTATCATTACCCAAGTTGTCTTTGTAATTCATCAAAATTGAATTGACCTTTTTCAGCTGGTGTCACCAAGCCCTTATTATTCAACCCTTTTATATAGTTGAATTGGGCATGTCCACTTTTCATGATGCTGTGCGGTTACATTCTTTGTCATATTACAGATGCAAAATTGGTTGCGAATTTTATTTTAATATAAATAATTGTGAGTCATGAAATCAGATCTGAAATATGCTGACGGATCATGAAGTATAAAGAGTGGCCGAGCGTTTTGCAGTCTTTTCTTCAAATGTTAAACATTCTTTAAAGTTAAACATGCTTAAAAAAAAAATGAATTGCGATATAAAAAGTCAGACGGTACGTAAACCCCAAAACTCTCTCTTTTAAGAATTTGGCTAGAGATCAGAGGAGATGAGCGCATCGTGTGGATCAGATGAGACGTTCTTTGCCATTAGTCTATTCACAGCTCACTTTTCTTTGCCGTTTGTGCGGAGGGGCTCACCGTGAAACTGTTTCGTCTGCCTTTTAAATCGAAGTGTCTCTGTTTACAGAATGATGATGGTGGTCACTGCTGTTTGGTCAACAAGTGGAGCACCTTCCTGAAAGCCCGCCTCATCTGCTCCGTCCCGGGGGCTGATGGGATTGAAACGCATTTCGACGAGCTCCGTAAGTCACTCACATTTTTTTCCACGTTTTGTGAAACATGAGCATTCCTGCTCCAAACCATTGGTTAGCCAAAGAGTTGCAGTTTGCCTTTAACGGAAAATAGAGCCTTCAGTAGAAAGGCTTCATCTTGGTTATTTAAGTGGATGGTTTACGTTGGCCGGCGGCCAGGCGGGGATCACTTGAGCAGTGTGTGAACGAGAAAGATCCACTCTAGCTTAGTCAGGTTTCAACGACCCCGTCCAACATCGCCCACACACCCTACTGCAAAACCGCATGCAACCCACCACATCCTGGGCCCCCGTGTCCACGTCTGTCCAGCGCCAGGTGACACGTTCACCTCCCGCCATGTGGCACCTGGAGATGGATAATGGCTTATTTCGAACCCTGTTGTAGGAATATTCCCCGTCTCGGGGTTTGAACAAAAGACTCTTTTTGAGACGGGTGGAGATGGTTTAGTTGTAGGAGACGAGCTTCAGGAAGTTCTGGTGTCGTCCAGAGAGAAGGCCGTGCCCTGTGGATGGATCGAGTGGACTGCAGAATGTCGGGTTCATTACGGTCCTAAGGGTCTCTTTCACTTGCAGTCATTTCCAGACTAATTGGCCCCAGTGATGTAGGGAAATAGCAGGTTATGATCACGGCCTGGAATTTATTGCCGTTACTCATAGAAAGAGAGCAGATCTGGGCTCCCGAGCAGTGCCACTCAGTGCTTAAGTGTGGCTCTTTTATTAGTGGGAAGGATGTTTATACAGGCAAACGGAGAGGTGAGGATTTAGCAGGGTGGGTGTGTGTGTTAAAGGAGAGATGTCGACGTATTTTAAAAGGGTAGTAAATCTGTAGTTCATGTGGCTGTCTGCTAATGAACAGGATTAAGCTTTTATTTAATAGAGGCACTTGAGAGATTTGCTTCGATACAGGATGCTGTGTGTTCAAGGTATATATTCATTTTTATTTTTGCTTCCACAAAGAACCATTAAGTCAAAGGTTCTTTACAGAACCATTTCTTTCTTACCTTATTATAATCTGAAGAACTTTTTCACCACAAAGAACCTTTTGTGAAACTAAAAGGTTCTTTGGATGTTAAAGGTTCTTTATGGACCATGGACCACAAAACCAAAAGTAGCACAGGAACATTTGTAGTAATAGCCAAAAACACGTTGTATTGGTCAAAATGTACGATTTTTCTTTTATGCCGAAAATCATTAGGATATTAAGTAAAGATAAATTTCCTTCCGTAAATATATAAAAACGTTATTTTTGTGATTGATAAGCTAAGGACTTCATTTGGACAACTTTGAAGGTGATTTTACATAATATTTTGATTTATTGCACCCTCAGATGTCAGATTTTCAAATCGTTTTTGAAAGTATTGTCAATGGAAAGCTTATTTATTCAGTTTTCAAATTATGTAAAAATCTTAATTTCGAAAAATTGATCTTCAAAACTAGTTTTGTTGTCCATGGTTACATTTAGACAAAAAATTGCATTGTCCAATGATATCGCTGCTTTATTTGGTACTGTCCGATCTTGATGGATATGTTTTGACCTACAATGTCAACATACAATTTGCAGGATGTTTTTACATAAATATTAAACCTATAAAATGAAAAATCGGAATAAAAACTAATGTGGTCACACCTGAACCTTAACTTCTGCCATTGCTTTGATCAGAATTTGTAAACCATTGAAAGATGTCAACATTGTCAAATTTGTGGTTAAATGTTATTACAAAAGTGCTTTAAAAATATGTTTGTGTACCTGAAGATTAGATGTACTTGTATGTACTGCATCTTCTGTAGCATGATGATGAGCATTATCAACCTTAGGACAAAAGTGAAAGAGCGATAAGATAAGAAAAGAGAGGGACAGACAATAAATGAGGTGGCTACCTTAATTCGTTCATTTTTTAAATGGAAAAATGTGATGTTTGCTAACTACTGGACCACCTGTAAGACATAAACCTGTGTCTTTCTTATCTGTATCCAACTATTTGCCCTGCTTTGAACACACAGCTACAAATGTGCAGGTTGTACAGTATGAGTGTGTGTGAGGTAACGCCAACCATATGTTTTGCTATCCTCATCATTGTTATCCTCTGAGATGTCCCTGAGGAGCACTTTACCGGCACTTAAACGCATTCGCTTGCTCCCCTACACACAAACATCCTCATACGCACATGCGTGTTTATGCAAGCCAGCTCAGCACGTTCCATGATAATGATACACAGCGTCTTCCAATGCTGACTTACAAGATCTAAACCTGTGCTGTCGCCATTTGATTAGTTTATAAAATCAGATGTTAATAAATGCTTGTTTAGCTCAGTTGGTTATGATCTATATACAATTGGATCTATACTGTATCATGAAATACATACATGTGTATTTGTATGATAGTTAAAATAAAGTTAATGGGAGATTGTTTTTGTCTTTATAATACATTTGGGATTGCATGTTTTATTAGTATGCTTGTAACATGAAAAAGGATAAAGAGTTGTACATAAAAGCCATTGGCAGGAGACAAGAATTATTGAAACAAGAGGGAAAGAAATGTTACGCTCGATGATGAGGAAATGCAATGAGTCACAAGTTGTTTTACAAACACGAGGAAATGTTCAGTAAATGCGTTTGATTTAGGCTCCGCAAATATTAGCAAAGCGCTCCGGCTTTATAACCGAGCTGTCCTTTGTTTGTGTGTTTTAGGGGATGTGTACATACAACCCACTCAGGACATTAAAAGTCCGGTCATCTACGGGGTCTTCTCTGTTTCTGGGTGAGTTTGAATGTGTCACACATGTGTCTTCCTCCATCTGGATCCTTCTTCGGTTGTGCGTAAACACTCGAGGGGTTTTTCTGTTCTGTTAACCTTCTAACATCATTTCTCCACAGCTCTGTATTCAAAGGCTCAGCTGTCTGCGTGTACTCCATGGCGGACATTCGGATGGTATTCAATGGACCTTTTGCACACAAAGAAGGCCCCAATTATCAGTGGGTGGCCTACACTGGCAAAATCCCATACCCCCGTCCTGGAACAGTGAGTTTTGATCTTCTAATCCATAATAGGAGTAATGCGGATTGTTGGCAAGCTAATGTGCCAATATCAATCTACACCTTTTTTTAACACTTATTTTGCTGTGCCTATATTAGTGTCCCGGTGGGACTTTCACCCCCAACATGAAGTCCACGAAAGACTACCCAGACGAGGTGATCAACTTTATGAGGAACCATCCCACCATGTACAACGCTGTGTATCCAGTGCACAAGCGCCCCCTGGTGGTCAGGACCAATGTGGACTATGAGTTCACCACCATCGCTGTGGACCAGGTGACTGCTGCTGATGGAAGCTACGAGGTGCTCTTCTTGGGTACAGGTGAGTTGGCAAACAATATGCATTTTTAGCTATATTTATATTTATTTCCCTCTAAAATATTTATTAAGAAATGCAAGTGCAAGATTTCTAGAAATGGAGCATGATAGGACAAAAAAACATCATTCCTTTTAGCTGATGTAAACAGATGATGATTCTTATGGTTGTCAAGCACAAATAAGTATTCTGTTTCTTCTAAAACCAGAAGAGACACACAGTTAACCCTTTGTGTTTCACCCGGGGTTCTCTTGGTTTGTGTGTGAGAGCTAATGGATTTTAAATCAACATTTGCAACAACAGTGCATCCAGAGTTCGGGGTAGACGTACTGCTCCAGTCGCAATAAATCTCACAGAGGAATGCGACGGGCACGCTTAAATCAAACATGCCCTTCGGCCGAGTGCTCGGTTTCAGCAGAGACAGGGTTTGACAGGGTACAGCTGAACTGAAAGAGGAGAGTGCCGTGAAAAGCTGTGAAAACAAAAGACAAAAGAGGGATTGGGAAAGGAAGGGATGGTTGGATGAAAAATAGGAAGGGTGGAAAAGGTAAATGGGTTGTATTGAAAGACTGACTTAAGGGGAGGTGAAGCTTCTTTACACTAAGAACGTTAGACACACAACGACTTGTTTGGTTATTAATGTTTCTATTGGTCCACAGACAAAGGGACAGTGCAAAAGGTGATTGTCCTGCCTAAAGATGACCTGCAGACAGAAGAACTTGTCCTTGAGGAAGTGGAGGTCTTTAAGGTGAGAGAAAACTCGGCACCGTTCACATCACTTCAGATGAGCAAAGTGATAAAAACAGTTTAAGGAATTTCAGTTTTACAAATAACCAGCACTGCCAAAACACTTCTTGGCAATCAAGAAATAAACCATTTTAAGACCCCCTCAGTATTGTGTTAGGGTCCTCGCCTTTTATGTTGGATTTATGTCCGGCTAACCGTATATTACACCTATATGTTTTGCGTTTATGCACGTCTCATTATTCAAAAGTTGTTTTTCTATGCTTCTGGCAGGTACCTACTCCAATCACAACTATGAAGATTTCCTCCAAACGGGTAAGATTTGGCCTGTCACCACAATATCTCTAAAGTCATGAATGCATGTAAAGGGTAACAATAAACAGGTTTATGGCAACGTTGAGCTAAACTCTCCCCATAATTCATACGCCCCTGTCATATGGGAATACCATTTATATGAATGGTTAGGGGAAAAGTGCACATTTCATATGAGTTTTGCCTTTCATCACGATTAGGATTGTTGGCAGATGTGCTACAGTATGACATCATTACAAAATCATAATTTCAGCTCAGCGCTCTGCCAGAATAACTGATTCAGAACAGCTGAGGTGTCCACCTTTAAGTCACGACTGTAGAGATACAGTAGATTTTGCAGGAAAGATTTCAAATCTTAAAATGTTTATATGCTTAATCTAAAAAGAGAATTCTTAGTGAATAATATTATCTTGTGTTTATGTTTTGTTGCAGCAACAACTGTATGTGGCGTCTGAGGTAGGGGTGACTCACCTGGCCCTGCACAGGTGTGATGTTTATGGCGAGGCGTGTGCAGACTGCTGTCTGGCCCGGGACCCTTACTGTGCCTGGGACGGATCTTCCTGCACTAGGTATTCGGCCTCGCAGAAAAGGTAAATATTGAAATCTGTCATTTACCAAAATCATCCGTGTAGTGTATTGTAATATTTGTCCACTCAAGAGACTTACAGTATCTTGTGTGTTGGTTGTCTTTCAGACGCAGCCGCCGGCAGGATGTGAAGTACGGGAATCCCATACGGCAATGCAGAGGATACAATTCCAACCGTGAGCCCAATGTCTCTAATACAGCCAACTTAAAGATTGTTCAGGATTTCATTTAAGATTATTGACAGCATCTGTAGACTGCCTTCGAACAACATAGAAAGTCATTATAACTCAAGTTTGTACATACAAAACGCATTGACTTTCCATATACATTGGAAGCATATTATACCAGTGTATGTTTACCCAGGACGTTCCTATAAGCACACCAAATATGGGGGATTTGCTGTCATATCCTATAAATTTATATTTTATAGTTCTACTGTATTTTTGCAGTTTGATCGACAGCTCACCGGCTCATAATAGTTCATGATCAGATCTCATTTTCACTGTAGTGCAGTGTTGATGTCTGTAAGGATTAACGTATTGCTCTTGTTTTCCAGCCAATAAGAACACACTGGAGACGGTGCAGTACGGGGTGGAGGGCAGCAGCACATTTCTGGAATGCCAAGCCAGATCTCCTCACGCAGTCATCAAATGGCATCTCCACAGAGACAACAGTGACCGGAGACGAGAGGCAAGTGTGCACACATATATAATAGGGATAGAAAGTATACAGATAACCTGTTGGTAGGGTATGTTGCAAAAATCTTTGGCATCAGCTTCCCACTTAGCTCACATTTTTTGCTCATCTAATCTAAACATGGTATATTGTTGCAAAGAATTGAAAATATATGATTTCATCATTTACTCTATATGGGGCTACTGTACGTTCTTTCTTTAGGTTCGCAGTGATGGTCGTGTTTTGAAGACAGACCAAGGCTTACTCCTCCGATCCCTACTGACCTCCGATTCTGGAATCTACGTCTGCACAGCCACGGAGAAGAACTTCAAGCACACCTTGGTCAAACTTCAGCTGGTGGTTTTGACCAACCAGGCCGTCAATAACATCCTGGTCGAAACGGGCCGACCAGCAGCCTCTTCACTCCAGTCCAGTGCCTGGACCCCCAGCGCCGTACAGTACAAAGACCTTCTGACCATCCTCAGTCAGCCCGAGATGGGTCTCATAAACCAGTACTGCCAGGACTATTGGCAGTATGGAGACCCACTGACAGGAGGCATCAAGTCTAAAGACCTGAAAGAGCTCAAGGAGCAAAAGAAACCGAGGAATCGCAGACATCACGGGGACGAAGAGGAAACATGAGGGGTGTCTGCCACAAGCGACACCTGTAGGACTTTCTAAAAAAGAAAAACCTGGAAAACAGAAAAGGAAAATAGAAACTTCCATCAAACAGAACTTTGGAATTCCCTTTTAACACATAAAGATGATATCATACACAATATTTATTGTAGGTTGTATATAGTACCATTCTGTGGATTTCTTTGTACTTAAATAGGAAAAAAGAATGCTCTTTGTGTATAAGTACCTAACGGGCGAATATTATTGTCATATTTTTATTGTCACGAAAAGAAAAGAGAAAAACAATTTCCATCTTCCGGGCATTGAGGACTGTTGTGTATATTTCCATAACTCCATAGACTATGAGCTGAGTTGAGCGAAGATGGTGAAGAAGGGAAAAGAAAGAGCGACTGGGCAGAAGATTCCCTGCCCACTGGACTCTATATGGCAAAGACATTTGGAAAAGGCGGGGCAGGAAAAATGGACGTCATAATGCTCCTCGCCACTCGTTCCAAGTGCATGCTGGTCCCTCATTGGTTACAATGATACACCAGCTCATAATGTCTTCCCTGATGTCACTATATGCACACATCTGTTTTCATTGCACAAATGTTTTAAGTGTCATTTGCGACGTGAACGGACTCTAACATGTTTAGTCGGCTGCTGAGGGTTTTTAAGTAAGCTTCTTTTTGTTTATTTCTTTGCCAAATTTGAAAAGACTTAAAGCACAAACCAACCAACACCGCCATGATGTCATAAATTCACAATAGGGTAAATCTCATACGGAGTCGCATTTCACCCCCAAGTTGGAAAGAAAATAAGAAATTAGGTTTTTCATGCTTTTGGATTTTTATGAGAACAAAACAAATGCTCATTCGTTTTCCTTTTTTGTCATTCACATTGTTAATTCTCATTACTGTTATACAGTATTTTGGTCACATTTTAGAATACGGTTGTGTTAACATGAACTAACAATGAACGATACTTCTACAGCATTTATTAATCTTAGTTCTTGTTTATTTGAGCGGTTGTATTTGTTAACATTAGAACAATCGTATTGGCATTAGCCAACATTAATAAAGATGAACAAATGCTGATAAACTATACTGTTCATTGTTAGTTCATGTAAGCTAATACATTTACGAATTTAAATTAATAAAAGTGTTACCATTATTTATTGATATTTTTGTCAAAGCATTTTACTCTTTTAACTTTGGGGTGAAATATGACAACATTAAAACATTTCTTTTATCAAAATGTGTTCACACTGTATAGAACATTTTGTCCCGAGTTTTTGATCTCGAGGTCTTGGGAAAGCTGGCTTTTCATTGTGTGCATGATTATGTAGTGGTCGTAAAATGTTGCAGTTCTTTCTGTTCCTATATTTTATTGTAAGGTCCGTGTCAGCCGGGACAGAATCCTCCTCTGAGCGGTTTACAGTATACAGGCGGCTACAACTCACATTAATGACTATGATGGTATTGTTCCCTGCAAAATACCAGATTAAACCCCAGTTCTTCCTCCATGAATGCAGTGTCTTACATTGAGAGAAAATGGTTGTACAATTTATTGCTATAGTTTGTGTTTTTATTTTGTCATCCGTTTGAGACTAAAAGCACAGGTGACGTTACTGTGATAATTGTGTAAATGATTTTCTTTTCCTTCTCGCTGTTGCTAACTAATAAATTAAAGCTCTATATTTTATAGTAATGCAGCTGTTGTTTATTTATTAATTAACCAGTAAAGTATTGCTTTAATCGACTGTTTATTTCCCCCCCCCAAAAAACCTATGGTTTAAAATCATAAAACACAGCAAATGATGATACAGAGAAATGATATTGTTTGTCTGACTTTCCGAGTGTTTATTGTTTCTCAGCTGGTGAACGATGACGCAATGGCAGCCAATGAAATTGAGCAGTGATGATGATAGAATATAGTTTTGTTAGTCATCGTTCCCCTGAGGTTTTAAAAGTCTGCATTTACGAACAAATTTATCCTTTTCTCAAACTCAAACCAGCAACTGTGAAGATAGTAAGATCCGTGGGCAAGTTACTCTGAAAAAGTAATTCATTACTATACTAATTACATATTCAATAATGTAATTAGATTACTGTACAAATTACTCTCTCCAAAAAGTATTTAGCCTATTCACTTAATACTAGTTCCTTTCTATTCTATATCAACCTTGTTAAGTGAGTCAAGGATCGCCATAAAACTGCTCTTTTAATTCATTCAAATAAATAATATAAAACTACATAAAGTATTACAAACTGCGATTAAATTACAGAAAAAATTGAGTAATCCCTTACTTTACTTAGTAACTGTTTAAACCCAACAGTGTGGAAAGAAATTTCACTGAGGAGATTAGTTCAGTTTCCTCAGAGATGTCATGCGCAGTTGAGATCACAGCGCGTCTGCTTGTCATCGCTTTCTCGGGCACAGCGGGCATCACATTCAGGCTGAAAAGAACCTTGTTACCCCCACATTTCATCATCACTAGCATCTTTTGTCAAGTGTGTGTCCCCCAACAGACAATCTACTGTCTCTGTCTTATCTGATGACTCCCATGATTCACTGTTTCTGGTGCATCGGTGCCAATGGTGGGCACAGTCCTGTCAGTCAGCAATGGCTGCCTGTTCTCACCCACTGGGGTGACGGCCGATTATCAGAGTGAATAGCTGAAGACATTGAGGACAGAATAGCTCGAAAAACCCACATGCTTATCTTCCCAGCCCATCTGAAGAGGAGGTGGGGTTTCAACATGCCATCATAGGCTGTCATTATTTTGGAAAGGCCTTTATTCATGGTCTTTTGTTAACAGTTTCAAAAAGTTTTTATCAGGGCCAGCATAACTTCTGATGGTTTTCTCCAAGCAGACGTTGTTAGAAGTGTAGCAATAAAAACCTGGACTAGCACATCTTAAGTAACCTGATCGTTCTGGAAAGACATCACAAGAGACATGTACTGGTGTTATCAGTCTGAAATCAGGGCCGCAGTGGGGGGGGACAATTACCAGCAATGCTATTACAACCTCCACAGTGTGCAGATCTTTTGAGAAAAGACTTTAGATAAAGACGCTGATGCCACAGAAAGAAATGGAACAGTAGGAAGTTGTGTACAGGACATGGACTGCTGGGAAACGTCATGAGACGTTTGTAATGTTTTGTGGTTAGATGCAGATAGAAAATCAAGATTTTAACGTCATTATGTTTGGAAGTTTCTGAGAAGAGAGACTGAAATGCATCTGTAGATTTGATCACATCTTGCTCCATTGCTAGTTAGATTTTTTGTCATTCATTCTTTAATTGTGTATGGCTCACATGTGTAATAAATAATAACAACCAGCAGAGGGCAAACTTGGCTAAATCTACTGGTTGCGTTTGCCCTACTGCAACCTTTACAAATTATGGGCCATTCTTTTTCAGAAAGTTTAAGTAGACATGTACATGTAAAAAGTGTTTCGTATTAAGAAAGTATTGTTTACCATATTTAGACTATTCATTAACACATTTACCCAATGACAAGGAAATGTTTCCATCATTACAGGACAGAAAGAGCAAAAGGAAAATAATTGATATCTTAGAGATTTGTATAGTTTTATCAAACAGTTCAAACACACTAATGCCACAACTCATCAAACTATTTTTAACATTTAAAAATATTTATCATTAAAACTTAATGTTAATGCTAATGTTAATGCCCACTAAAATTGTCACTTTCTGATTTCTGACTATATTTAAGTTCACTTGATAATTTAATGTCCATTACACTAAGAGAGTATAGAAAATGCATTCTTGAAAAGGTGCTTAAAAGCGCTTTCCGGCCGGATAAAGTTCAGGAACAAAGTTCCGGAAGGAGTGAAGAGGGCTGTCGTTTGTGAACTACGTTTTCCCTCAGGCCATTTCCCCAATCGCATTTGCATTTGCTAAAGGAAATATTAAGTGAAGTAAGCCAGTCGACAGCAACATCATTTAAGCGCATCCGTAGAACAACGGCAAACAACCAAAGAACAGAAGTCGGATCGTTCCTGTCCTGCTGGTTTAAACCCTGCCTCGGAGAAGGAGCTAAAGTGTTCCTTCAAAAGGGTCCTCCGCAACCAACCACAACAAAACACAACTAACATAACAAAAAGAACGTACTTCCTGCATGTGTGTAAAGTGTACGGCAGAGAATTACGACAACTCTCAGATGATCATTCACAATGTGTTTATTTTCTTAAAAGCATGACAGTCAGTTGAAGAATACAGAGGTTGAGGTGGAAGAAGGCCAGTCCTCAGTGTATTCACAGGTTCACAGTCAACCACACTGAGAAGAACATCAGAGAAAATATGAGAAACCAACAGACATCGAACACCAAAGGCAATTGTGAAACACTATTTAAAAAAATTGCTTTAAATTGTGGTACACAGTATCTAGTTGCGGTTTTAAAAATTCTTCAGACTTACATACAGTATAACATTGCTTATCACTCTTTTATTTTAAGCTTTTAGTAGATTTATGTGAAAAGCAAAACCAGAATAACAAATAACATCTCAAGTCTTAAGATTAGATCAAACAAAAGCATGAGACTGAAGTGAAATATTTTATAAGAAAAAACGCAAAATGACGTGACGCAGCCGAGATCTAAAGAATATTTTATCAAAGCCGACTTTAGCAGAAACCTGTGACAGCACGAACACAAACCGTTGCCTTGTATCATCCTGAAATCAATAGACTGCTGACAGACCATAATTGCATATCAAGGCCTTCATGATTTTATAACTATAGCATGAAGCCACTGCACTACAATTACAAATTGTTGGCCACTGGAGGGGAAACCTGTAATGTCATTTTTATTGTTTTTTGTGACAGGCTACATCAAATCATTTCTTTTTTCATCAGTACCTCTAATTATTATCCAGGATTTTAAGTTAGTGTAATAACCAGTGAAAGGCATGATAAACCGGGTTTAATCCAATTCTTGCCTTCCTCTATGACATCACTACTGCCAGTGGGCCACTTTAACAGACACACCAATCAGAGATCACACTGACACATTGAGAACAGCATCACAGTATCGCAGTTGTAGACTATTGCTCTTTAAGAGGGCGTCCGTTTCTTGAAGCTCTTGAAATCCTACATTACCTGTCTTTTCCTTGTGCTAAAATCAAAATGAGATATACAAAAACACATTTGAACCTTTTCATGTGTAAATTCTGACAGCACGAAAGGAGTTAAAATAAACCAGTTAATCGAGAAATTGCTATTGTAACTGATGCATCCACAGTGGTAGAATTACTTACTGTAAATGAGGAGGTACGTAAAACATCTGTATAAAATAGTGAAATGTGAAAATGTTGGTTGTTGAAGAAATTGACATTTATACAGTAAAATATTAGTCATCTAATATGTTCCACACAAGTCAAAACAAATGAGTTATTAAGCATCGTGATTTAAAGGGTAGGCTATGGTTATCAGGGTTAAGTTATCAGTTTACGGGGTATATTTGGGTCGGATAATTATTATTAGACTAGTTGTGGATATCAGTGTGAAAAATTGTTAGGTTATAAACGCCTTCTTACATATCATACACGCCACTAAATGTGTACATCAGCATACAATTTTATTAAGAAAACTGTAGAGAAATATACATTCCGAAATATATTGTCACTTATTTTTTAGGTTTTGCGTTATTTTGTGACTTAAGTGAGAGAGAAAAAAGGGATTAAATATAAATTATACACATTCGCAATTTTAAACGCTTTATGTTTGACTCTGATAAATACAATTTAATTTGCAATATTTAGAATAGATTTAAACACATCATGGCTTATGTTAAAGAGAAAAACCATCTTATCTTATGAATATATATTCAAATCAACAGATGGTTTTTAAACCAGGTATAAAATGGCCTCTGTATTTTAGATACATTTACACCTCGGTGTCCAAAACATCACTACTGTATGTGTGTGCATGTATACTTTACAATGGACAGGTATATTATGCAAAACATGTACAGTGTATGCGAATGTTTTATAATACAGTATAAGAACACGTCACTGTTTCCACTGTCCATGTGGCTATAGCTACCAAGCAGTTTTGAGGTATGTAGTACATTTACCTACACTGCTCCATTTATTGGGCCACATGTCTCAACCCTTAACCGCCGTCAGTATTTCAAGATAAACTCCTTTTGTTGCTGCAGAATGCTGCAATAGTATTTTACATATAAACCGTTAAACCAACAGTGTTTGTTCACGCCATCAAATATCCTCGTGAAGCTAGACGTATGTGTGTATGGCTTAAACGGCAGATTTCAAAAAGCATGCTGGTCTTGGCTTTGTCTAATCTACAGAGGTTAGTAAGCTATTTACAGAAACTTTACACTTCACAAAAAAAAACCTTCAGAGAAGAAATAAAAAGTGGTGACTTCACATGGCTAGTAAACCACAGCATGGGTACACGTGTTATATCGCGATATATCAAAATTCCAGCCACTAAAAAATTTCTCTGCATCACTACTTAACTAAGGTTAACTAAACTATTAAATGAATCGTATAGATGTCTGCTATGATCTATCCGAAAACACACATTTATAAGCAGATCTGTGCTAAAGTTCCCAATCTTGGCTTAATGTAAGCAGAAATCAGCTTTTTTATTTTTTTATGCAACATTTACAAAGTGGTTAAAGCCTTCAAGTCACACACCTTTGTGTATCAATAACAAAACAAACAGATGTTTGCAGAGCTCCTGGTGTTGTTAAACTCTGAGTGTGTGAGGCTATGTGCTGCAGATTCAGTATTAGCATGCTAGCTGCTTATGTACAGTGCGCAGGATGTGAGAGGTAGCGCTATTAACCGCTCGGCTCCGCGCCCGCGTCTGACGCCGGGACGGCCGAAGCTTCTCCGTTGCATCGCGATGTGGGATCGGGCTGTTCGGGAGCTGGGAGCTGTTGAACGGGCTCAACAGGTGGTTCGGGGGCATCAGTCGCCGCCTCCGGTTGGGTGCTAGGAATCTCCGCGGCAGGCCCCTTGCTTTCGGCTGTACTCAATGGGGCTGCAGAGGCCTCCGGTGGAGACTGAGATTTTTCCTGGGTCCCTGCAGCAGGGGTGGTCGCAGCTGGTGCGGCCGCCGTTGCTGTCTGATGTTCCGGAGCCCTCAAACGCTTCATCATGGTCGTGACCCGTACGGCTTTCTAAAGGGCGACGGTAAAGCAAATGTTATTTTTGGAAAGCGCTGTTGGAAAGCAACGGTAGATTGTTCTACAAGTTACCTTCCACTTCGCTTTAGCAAAGTTCTTCTCGATTTGAGCGCACACGTTTTCTTTGATGTTCTTGTCTGAGGCGGCATTTCCGGAAATCCTTAATCGCACAAGATAATGTGTTTTAGGCATATCTCACACCAACAAAGGAAAATAACAACCCCTTTATAATAGAAATGGCAATGGTTTGTGTATTTATTAAAGAGATAGTTCATTTAAAATGTTCCTCCTTATGTCTTTCAAAACCTGTATGTACTGTATGATCTATTCTTCTGTGGAACACAAAGAAGATATTTTGAGAAATGTCTCAGTGGTTTTGTGTCTGTACAATGTAAGTCAATATCTTTTGTGTGTTTTTGCAGAAGAAAAAAAGTCATACAGGTTTGAATAGACATGAAAAAGACATTGAATACCATTCATGGTTGATGGCCTCTTGAGCAGTTAGTCTCTGGTCCTGGTCCACCTCCATCAGCCGTGACACTAAATTTTTAGCTGTAGACAACGATGGAAAACATATGTTTATAAACATAATTTCAATAAAATCAAGGCTTAAATATGGATGTTTGTTTCATGAGGTTTTATCTGTGTTATTCAGTAAACGTACCGGATTCTGAAATTTCATCCCAGTATGGTGAGTCAAACTCATAGTCTCCAGCAAGAATCTTTCGGAAGAGGTTCTTATCATGGTTTTCATAATCGTCTTCATCCATTTCATCATAGAATGGAGGATTTCCGGAAAGCCTGTTCACGGATGAAAACATCGCAGTCTGGTTAATAGTAGTCTCAGCTACAGATGGCGTGCCCACGGACAGCCCACCGACCGTCTCATGCATACTGCATGCAAACTTGCCATTATTTCGCCAAAATATAACAGAGAAAAAAGAAACAGAATAAAGTCGACTAACATTTGTTGACATCATTTAAATCACACAAACAGTCCAAAAATTACACTTTTGAATACATTTATTATTAAAAAAACATTCCTAGTGGGAAGATTTAAAGAAAAATGTTAACTTACAGTATGAACATGATCACACCAAGAGCCCAGCAGTCGACAGGTCGCCCGTATCTCTGTCTCCCAACAACCTCTGGAGCTGAATGAACAAATGCAAGAAAAAGTATGAAAACTGTCTGTTATACTAATTTTTATTCTGCTATTCTACTTTGTCTATTCTAACTTATTAAGATCGTATAGTTTCCAGAAGATCATGTTGGCTCTCTCTATGCACTTTTGTTAAGAAAAAGTAAAAAAACAACAACAACACCATCTGCTACACGTGTCTCAAGAGTTTTCAAAAAGGTTTTGTCTGTTTTGAAGAGCATCTTACCCAGATACTCTGGGGTTCCACAAGGCTCCTTGATGAGTCCATTTTCCAGTTTTGCCAGATGGAAATCACTGATGACTATTTTCGAATGTTTCAGTCGGTTGTAGTACACCAGATTCTCAAGCTACGGGGAATAGAGTTGACAAGATGACACGCTAGTCCCTTTTCTCAAAACAGACTAAAATATTCTGGCTTAGACCTTCCATTTGTGTTCCATGTAAATCTAAAGCAAGAAATGTTTTATTGAGCTAAGTTTATGATCGCTATTTACTGCATAATAAGAAGACAATTCATTTTTATACACGACCTAAACAACAGATTGAAAAGAATATCAAAATAGTTGGTTTAAGATGTAACAGTTTGTACTGTAGTCTGAAGGGCAAAGTATACGTAGTTGAACATGTGGCCACTAGAGGGCGCTGTGTTGTTTACCTTCAGGTTCCTGTGAACAATCTTCAGGCTATGCAGGTAAGCAACAGCCTCCATCACCTGTCTGATCACATTGCTGGTATCTTTCTCCGAGTAATAGCCTTGATCCAATATCCAGTCAAACACCTCTCGACCTGTAGCTCTGTCGAGTCAGGACAAAACAGCTTAGAAATTAAATCGGATAACACATTTTTCTAAGCAATGGAGATATAGCTCAACTCTATTCTACCACCCAGCCCCCATTAAACAGCATAACGTGTACACATCGTGTTTTTTAAGTGGACACAACGTGCTGAACTGCTATTTCTGTGCAAATCTGAATTATTAATTCTGCTTTCACATTTGCACCTTCAAAAGATTTGCTTGTGCATCAGTCGCAGGTTCAGATCAGCCAATCCACACCTCAGATACTGGAATTAAAATAATGAATGTAAATCCAAACAGACAGGTAAGAGTGTGACAGGGACGCTGTGGTTTAATCACGCTGGGACAGGTTTATTTCTGACGTGTTTCAGGTGACAGTAGCTGCTGCATTGGTCTTATGAAGTTTGTGTCGATATAAAAAGATGAACTTTGCCCAATGGCATGGACAGGTGGAATTTAGTTCAGGTCATAACACAGAAGAAACAGATGTCTGGACTTACAGCTCGAGGAACAGGTAGTACTCTTTCCTTGTCTCATAGACGTCCACCAGCTGGAGGATGTTGGGGTGTTTCACCCTGTTGAGGACAAAGTGACATTAAGAGAGTTTGTGCAACAGCTGGAATCTTCACACAGCAGATTTAAAAACTATATTTAAAAAATAATATAAATTATATAGAATAACATTTAGAATATTATTTTATATTTAAAATATTATTATTATTATTATTAATAATAATAACATTATTTTTTATTTTATTATTATTGCCAGACATATATTGTCCTAACTGCAAATGTACTACTGTATACTAAATAGCCCATTTAACATAGCTACTTTCTCTTTTTAGCATGTAGCTCCCATTAATATTTGGACGAGGGAGAGAATATGAATCAGTCCAGTGTATATAGAAAACACTGATTTCATGCATTGAAGATTCTTATGTGTTTATGAAATCAAAAGAGAAGGGCATCTAAATGTGAATGTATTACAAACGCTCTGTCTAAAAATGACTTATTGTGTTATTCATGAGCCGCTGTGATTTGCGAGCAGGGACAAAATCGCACCGAAGCAGGATCAAAATGCTATGAGAGATGCTGATGATGCACTCGTGGTAAAGAAGTCTCCTGCAGGCGATCATAATATAATCATATCATACTGTATATTCATGTTTTATATTATTGGCATCCTCTCGGTTTGGTTAGATGTCACACTATCTCTTAATGTGAAACCGAGCTCATATAGTGTGCATTGGCTGAAAACAGTATGTTTCAGATCTTACTCAAGAAAAAAAAACAAATAGCATTCTTTGCTAGATAAAATGATTTTATGTTATATTTTACATAGTTTATATTTGAATGCATCTTTTGTGTAGTAGTGAAAATGATGACAACTTAAGTCAGCACAATAAGGATTTTTAAGCTTTACTGTGCACAAATCATCCTGGAGGGAAAAGAGCGCTTAATGGAGGTTTAAGGATCATTATTTGCAAACAAAAAGTGGAAAATATGATCCTCTTCTCTGTTAAACCAAATGATATTCATAAAAGCAGATTATGATTCTAAAGGTGTGGACTATGATTCATTCTTGAGGGAAACTGTGTAACTCACATCTTCAGGATGAGAATCTCATTCTTTGCAGCCTTCCGCACTTTTCTTCCATCTTTCTTGAGGAATTTTTTGCAGGTGAACATTTTCAGTGTGTTCTTATCCTTCGCCCTGAAGATCTCACAGAACTCCTCCCTTGAGAAGAATTCAATTTAGCTTTAATCTAAAGTGCATTCACAGAAAATTTTAACCCATGCTCTATGCTGCAAGATGTTTCTTTTTTTGTGTACGAGAGGTTAAATGTTGAAATGTTTGATATCATACAAAGACCAAATGAGAATTATTGGGTCATTTATTTAAGAAAATCTCTTGCATGCAGAAATACAGAGAATGAATTTACAATGATCACATTTCACTTACGATTTAACAATCTGCCCCAGATCATATTTGTCTGTGATTTCTGAAGGACTGTTGTAGTCCTTCTTTTCTCCAGGTTTTAAACAGCCGAATGGCATGGCCCACCCTGCCCTCGAGGAAAAGAGAAAGTGAGATTAGATTAGATTCAACTTTATTGTCAATACACATGTACAAGTACAAGGCAACAAAATGCAGTTGAGGTCTAACCAGAAGTGCAATAGCAGCAAGGATAAGATAGGAGATAGATTAGGATAAAGTAATTCACACTAATACCTCATTGCACATTCTCTCAATATGTATTAGTAACCAACTCAAGTCATTTTACATGTGAAGAGTTTGTTAGCAAATATCAGCAAATATATAATATTTTTTTATTGTGCATTCCAAGTAATTTCCATCAATATCAGACTGTAGTTGAGTGGGTTGGGTTTTTATTAAGTAATAATAGTCGTCTGTTTTTGCAAATAAACTCTTCATGTTTACTTTACATGTGTTGTGACAAAGAAATAAACACTTTCTTTTGACAATCGCAAATAAAATAAATTTGGTGGCCCCAAAATATAAGAGAGATGCCATTGAGAGATCTCTAATCTAATTTCAGTAAAAAAAAAATTTAAAAAAAAAAGTGAAACAGCTTTGTTGAGGTAAAGCAGTCGGAGAGAAAATGCAATTCCCTCCTTAACAGTGTAGCAGCGAGTCAAACAGGATAAAGAGCAACTGAGTGATTACGGACAGTGGAAGATGAAGACAAATGAAAGGTCTTCGTGAGCTTTTTGCCACACTTACAGAATAAATCACTGCACATCTCTTCTCTCGAGACAGGATAAATTAAATTAGACAGCACACACACACACACACACTCTCTCTCTCTCTCTCTCTCTCTCTCTCTCTCTCTCTCTCTCTCTCTCTGTTGTGGGACTAGTTGATAGTCAGACTAATTGGCAGATGATGTGTCTGCCTTTTTGAAAACGTACATGTGCGTGCATAGAAAATTAGGAACAAAATAACTTTTGCATTTCTGCTGAGTAGAGATTTCCCATTCTTCATCTGAATAAACAAAGCAATTAAAAGTAATAAAGATAAAGAGATTTTCATAAATCTTGAAAAGTGATTGCGTAGTCAAATTTAAAACTGCTTTAAACACTCAAATCTGTAGACTCACACAACCAAAACTTTGGCAACATGGCATTTGGTCTGATTCATATTTGAGCCAAGAACTGCCTACAGTCTGACTAAGATGTACAAAAATACAACATGATTGTACAAACAACAACTTAGCAATAGTGAAAAGTGTATGGAGATCTTTTTCAGATCAGAAATTCAGTCCTGGTAATACTGGCTGCCTGTACTAAATCCTGCTTATTACACGTTCATTTTTCTGTTTCTCTTCAAAGCATAAAATGACAAGCAGTTGTCAAAATATTATTTGATACACATATAAATAACACTTTTTTAGTCCTAATGACTATCCATTTGATTGAACTTTGATCTGGCTGTTAAAAACGCTGCTGTATCTGGTGGTGCAGAAGGCATCAAGTCAAGTCTGAACCGAGTGTTTGTGTAACATCCTGTCTACTGCAATGTCTCCATCTGGTAAATCTTTTAAATTGCTTACAATAACCTTCAAATAACCCGCAATCCTGTGCAGTTGATCAAAAGAATGAAAATGCTATATGATACTGGTAAATATGCAATTTTATTTTATGAAAAATAGTCATTAAATATTAATCTCTATCTTTAGATGTGATGTGTGCATTGGATGAAACACAAACCAGTTTATTTAAGAACTATTTTCTCACAGACACACTGACTCACTAGGCAGCAAAGCAGCTGCTTTCCGTTTCTGACGCATTCTGTATCTCTAGTTCTTTGCTGACTATCATTGCTTTTATTCTTTGGCACTATGTAATGTCCTTTCATGCTGGGCTGTGCTCTTAAAGCACATTTAAAGCACACCCCGTCCACACCCATATGCTTTGATATTATAAACGTGGCGTAATGGGCAATTTGGCGTAAGCGCAACGACATGTATATGCAGCACTGTCATCTAGGAATACGGCCTGAAGACCTTTAAGAGGAACAGATATGGTGATCAATACTCTGAGATGTTTCACAGAGGCCTGTGGGCTCCGACCAATACCATCAGCAATTTACTGCGGACTACACTTGGGGAATTGGTTTATCTGGCACCCTTATGATTCATTTTTTCCTTTTTTGTGCATAATGTGCAAATCAAATTTGGCCTCATATTGATAAGCTCTTCTGAGCAATCTTGGTTGAGTAAAAGGAAGGATGTAGATCAGATAGATCAGATTCTGCATGGTGTAAAACATGTCTGTTTTTATGAATGAGACTATACAGTACGCATCAATAAATGCTGTCTAAACCATTTTATCTGGATGCTACTGAAAAAGACTTGGTTCATTTTAAAGTTTTATTGAGGTCATATGGTTTGGAATGACATGAAGGTATATGCTGACAGAATTGTAATTTTTTGGTGAACTAGAAATACTAGAAATTACAGTATTGCTGTCAGACGTCTGCCAGTACATTATTGTAGTTTTATCTAATTTATTGGCAACAGTTTGTTCAAAGATAAATGAACATTAAACATTAAGTCTTTTTTTTGTTGAAAAAAATAACAGCCTCATGCAAGCATTTCTGGGAAAAACAGAAAAAGGTTGATGAGGATTTTGGTTCCCAGAATGCTTTGCATTAGGCTGTTATTTTATAGCTTTTTTCTGTAAAGATAAAGACTTATTAATGTTCATTTATCTTTAAACAGACTGTTGCCAATAAATTTGATAACTATAAATTTACAGTAAGTTACTGGCAAACTGCTGCATAACTAAAGCAACATTTTTTTACAGTGTAATGTGCCTAATTTATAGTAGTTTTCCCATTAATCTTCATATTCTTCTGCTACATTTTCAGTATTGTTTGTCCAACTTTTTACATAAGGTATAGTCCATTTCCCTATAATATATAAGGTATCATGGTACAATAAATAATAAATAAATGTTATTATGCATTTACTGTAAATGGGGATGTACAGAAAACAACAAAAACACAAAGTGATTTGTCTTCAATTTGCCGGCCTAGTTTTATCTCTCATACGATGCAATTACAATGAAGTAATGCATAATACAGTTTGTATAATTGCAAGACCAGTTCCTATTCGAACGCATTATAATCCACAGAGCATTCATCTCTTTTCATGAAGCATTCCTCTGTGTAACATGCAAAGAACTTAATTGACAAAAAACTCGAGAGAGAGAGAGAGAGAGAGAGAGAGAGAGAGAGAGAGAGAGAGAGAGAGAGAGAGAGAGAGAGAGAGAGAGAGAGAGAGAGAGAGAGAGAGAGAGAGAGAGAGAGAGAGAGAGAGAGAGAGAGAGAGAGAGAGAGAGAGAGAGAGAGAGAGAGAGAGAGAGCAGAAGAAAGAGCACAGCATGGTAGAACAGCATTTTGCAACATCATCTCCTCATTACTACCTCTCGAAAGGAATCAGGCAATCCAGAACTTAATTCGAAACGGGAAACTTCTAAGAACAAGAAATGAAAGCTCCTTGGTTATCCCAAGGGCACTGTGAATGCTAATTAAACCCAGTGCTTGATACATTAGACTCTGTTTCAACCTTTCTACAGACCATAGAAAAATAGAGACTGGGAGAAAGACAGTCAAAAAGGGTGTTGTGAGGATTGATCAAACGGAAAGAAACAGAAACGCAAAAGACACAAGTAATCATCATCATAGGAAAACTGGCTCCTTACTGACCATATGCATATCTTATGGCAACCTCCCTCCCAATTCCACCATCTATAGTATTTCTGAGCTGGCAAAACCTGTGCCTCCCTCCATCAGCCCCATCTGCCTAGTTTGTAGATACGTGACATCAGTTTGGGTGAGACAGAGATCGTTGCGTCTGTGGTGACCCACAGATTGGCTTTACAGCAGGTGGGTTCAGACATCTGATCCCCAGACGCTGCGAGATCCTTTTGCACACTGGGCAGGGGCAGAAATTAACCAGGATTTGAGAAAATGCCACCAAAAATGACTCAGAAATGAAAGCATGGGAGCCGGAAATGCACCCGTAGTGATTCCTTTTGATTTTGAATCTGTTATTTTGACATTTGACAATTCATAAGCTTATTGTGGGTTCAGTGGTTTTGTAGACACTATAGTGACCTGTAGCTGTATTATATTGCATTACAATGGTATTGCTTAAGGATTCACTTGAAAAATTGTCCTACTTACTTAGTATTTAGGCTATATCTTTATGTCTGTTAAAACAAGATACATTGCTTAAGGCATAAAATGTCATCTAAGCCATGTCATGTCAGCTTCCTTAAATGTTTTCTTACTTTTTTTATCTGCTTATGGGTATAAGTAAACCTTTTCAAAAAGCCAATTTATTTTCTTAACCCAAAATACTTTAATTTTAGTACTGGCTGCTTACACAATATAGACAGTTTCAAAGGAATAAAATAAACAAACGTTACTGCGCATGCACGCTTCCGTGGCCCTAATTTAACTTCCGTTACACATCCGTCCTTGCAGATTATTTCAGATTGTTTCAATAATTAACAAGTAAATAGCAAGTTAAAAGTTACATGACTCATTCAACAAATAGTTTGTTTAATAAAATGATCTTACAATAAAATTCAACAAATTGTTTATTTAATACAATTATTATACCCAAAAATATTAATATAAATTAAATAAAAAATATAAATAGTTCTATTATTAGTCACTAGCCAGACCGATCAACAAACACAGACTTCTGTTAGTCTTCTCTCCAAACTCTAACATCCTGTAGACATCGCTCTTACAATGTCAAGATGTTCAAGCAGCTTTGTCTTTTGTTTTAGTCTCAGATCTCATCGCCCTTTGACAATTTTTACTTCCATATACCAGAGTAAACAGTCCATCTACACTTGTTTGCACTTTATTCTATCTTCTTCATCCATTAGTGTGTTTTCAGAGATTTTAAGGCCAGTTTCACATCTCTCACCCTCAAATGTGCGATGAGCTTGAGTCAGGGCACAAATAGAGTCACTGCCTCCATGAGTAGCTCCAATCCTTATCGCATTGTTGGGGGGGCAACAAAGGCACAAAACAAAATAATGAGCAGGGGGAAATAAAAGAGCGATGCTCTATCAATTATTTCTGTCTAGTGCAGTTCTCAGTCTCCAGAACGGCAGCTTCTCCAACATTCCTTTGCTCCTACAGTCAGTTATTCCCTGTGCATTGTCGAACCATCCGATTTCTCATTGGTATTCCCTCTTTAGGCATGTCTTTCACTCCATCTCTCTGTCTGTTTTGGTCTGGTGTACTCTATCATCGCTGATCATTTTGTTAAAATGCATATGCATGCATCATACTGTACAGCATACACAAACAACACCTTTGTGGTTTATTAGATACAAAAAAAATCTCGCTTGTTCTGTGAATGATTGCGCAAGATGGAGAAAACCACAGAGAGCTACATGTACAGCAGCACAAGCTTCTGTCTGCTTCAACCGGTGGACAGAGGACAAGTTTTCTTTTCATCTTTCATATATATGTTAAGAAACACGTAGACGCCACTGTTATTATCAATAAATTTTTTAAGGTTAATGCCATGACACAGAAAGATCAAAAGCTACAAGCTCTAAAAAGATTTTCTATCATTTGAATATCCAGGGTTATGTATAGTTCAGCTGTCAATAATGTATGGGAACAGCATGTTTAAACCATCCAACATCCTCTAATTCAGCTTTATGCTTAATTTATTTATTTATATAAAGCCACAGCAGGGAGCGTGTGTCCTGGGCTAAAAGTGCAGATGTGGTACAACAGAACGGATCTCTACCATAAGTCCAAATCCGGCTCATATGGTTGAGAATGCAGGGATTTGTGTAAAGGAAAAAAACTTTGACTGTACAACAGTGATCTATAGGGGACATTCTTCACATATGGTAATAAACGGTCACAAGTTCAGGATCACTTAATCATTCTTTCTTTATATTTTTTCCACATTTGAGAATAATAGTAAACCAATCCAAGCTATGACATTACACATGTTTTATTTTAGCATCTTCAAAGAAATCACCCTTTGCCTAGAATTAGCAAAATCGTACACTTGTCATTTTGTCATCCAGCTTCTTGAGATCTCAACCTGGGAAGCTTTTTAAACAGTATTGAAAGAAAGTCCATCTGGACTCTTATTGGCTCTTTTTTATATATTAATAATAGTACAAATATAGTTTTCTAATGAAAAACATTTATATGTTATTAATATGATTAATATGAAATTTTATTATATTATATTTTTGTCTGCAAACAAAATTTCAAACTTTGAAACATACACCTACAGATTAAAAGATTTTCAAGATCACAAGAAACGTTTTTGTCTAGTGATAAACTCTTGACTGAGAGTGTATATGAAAAATCAGTTTTTAATAAAAAAAATGACATATTTAAACCCTGCTGATCAAATATGTGGAATGGTTTTCAGAAGTTTGTGCTCTTTTCCCAATAAGCAATAGTCTATGTGTGTTTCTGGGTCGCCTCGCTTAACTGGCCTGTTTCAATTCACACCAAAGCATTCAGATGAAATTGAGGTCAGAACTCTGACTTGGACCATTACATTGTGTCATGACATCTTTTGAAGTCTGAGATCTGTGACAGATGCCCTGATTTTATTAAAGTTGAATTCTTTGGTTCTGTAGTTATTGCAATTGCTTCCATGTATTTCAATGACAACAGCAGACTTCCTTTAGCGCTGCTCTCTAAACACCATTTGTACAAGAAACACACTTCCAACCATGTAGCAAGGGATCGTTTTTATTCCCATCCATGTATCATCTACTTCTGTCAGACTATACATGCTCATTTGAGAGAGTTATGCATTTACTTTGTTTTTATGTGCCTTCTCACATCTTTACCTACACTTAATATCGACTGCAATTTTACTGCAGGATGGCCATATAAATCTTTCGGGTCATCGAGGAGTGATGTGTGCACATTTTCTCGTACTCCTGAGGACATTTTCCAAAACGGCCACCATAAATACGTCGTTTCATTATAGAATGGAGTGTATATTTATGAGTATGCCCCCACCCCATCCAAATAAACGTGTGCATGCTCTAATCTCATCAAATGTCCATTTCTAATATGCCTCAGCTATTTAATTGGCTTGCGTAAAATTGATATTACTGGAAATATTTTAAGGTCTAGCTGCCGATAAATAGTAATGAAGTCGGTTTGAGCACGAGCAGCAGAGGTAATTGAAGGTCCAGTTGGACTGCTGACTGCTGTACTTGTGAGCGGAGAGACAAATTACAGGCTGTAAATTCTGGCGTGCCTGCCATCCAAATGAAAAGTATGCGCGCGGGGGGAATATGCTTTCAAATATCTTTTTCACAATAAAAGTTCACGCACGTACTCGGCATAATCACTGCGACGTTCTTTGCAACACAGGAAAACAACTTACGCATCTGTCATACAGTATCTTGCAGGTTTGTACCATACCTTACAAGTCAGCAAAACACAATATGGAGTATTCTTCCAATTAAAATGCAAGTGGAGTCTGTGTACAGGTGCCATGACAAGAGTCCTGTAGTACACTGTGCTTCTTCCCCAATTGCTGTCCTCTGTATTATAATACAGTCTGTCTCTCATGTTCTATATATAGTTAGATGTGTTTTACAGTGTCAGATGGCAAAGACTCCACCATCTGCATTAAAAGTGCATGGACAAATGTAGGGTCGTACTTTTTATGGCATGTTCTATTCCATTCCATTTGCTCCATCTGTGTAACTAGCTAAAAAGGTTAGTTTAATAGTGTTAAAAGAAGAATTGTATTCATTTCTAGCTGAGCATCCACTCGGGGTAAAAGTCCCTCGTGTGCAAGGAAGTCAATAATATGACTAATCAATAGCTATTCTAGTTTGTTCAGGGGGAATTGCACTGCCATTTGCCCTGCTCAATATGCACTGATAATACATCTCTGCTTGTCAGGCATTAAGAGAATTTGAGACAAAAAATATATTTACAGACATACTAGCAAAAGCTATTCATGTTATTTTGATGGAAAGCATCAAAAAGACTTTGCATAAACAATATTTTGCTACCTTATATCAGTTTCTGTTTTTGAGAGATAAGGATGTGGACATTATTCTTTAGTTAAACCAAGCATCATTTCTATCTATCAGCACACAGAAAATTAAATAAAGGCACAGCTAAGATAACAACTGCTTCTTTATGTCAAGTCTTCATTCACCTGGATATCACTTTAAACACAAATGTATTGCATAGATGTTCTTAAAGGTGCATAGTGCAATATTGAGGAGGATCTATTAACAAAAATGCAAATCTTCAGAGGTGTATAAAGACCTTAACAACTCATTAAGATGGGTCTGCGATCAGTCAGTTTCTGCCTTGAGAAGTGAAGAGAGGCATACAGAATTTGCCAGATGCTCTTTGGGTTTTTAGAGTTTGGCACCAGCATGTTCTAGTTCTCTAATTTTAAATAGATTTCTGCATTCTGGTAACTATATGCTTCTTGTCTCATCTGGACCAGAAAAAAAATTATTTATTAATACCGTATATATAGAATTAAAAGTTCTTTGAGATTATCTACTGTTAAATATGCTGACATAAGCTTCACTCGAAGGCATTTGTTCATAGTATTTATAAATATAATAATTACAACAGCAAAAATAATAAGTAAAACTGTGTTTATATCCAAAACTGAATTAATAAAAGAAATTCAGGATTCAATGCAAGTTAAAAGGGACTTGCTCTCATCTAAAGAAAGATTTTGCTTGACTAGCAGAAGGTTGGATGAAAGTGCCTTAAATATATGGGTATTTGTTCACAAATATATTGATTGTTGTCCGAGGCAGATTTCCTTATAAACACAGATGTAAAAGCAAATGACCTCAAACACAATATAACTTTCTCTTGAAAATGTCCACTTACACTCCAAACAAAAGAGACAGATTTGCTATATTCAACTTGAAATATATATATTTAAAAGATATGTATTTGACTTATTGGTTTTATTTACAAAAGGCAGTGAAATATCACATTATACTCATTTTAGCTACCGTACCAATGCAAGCTTTAGCTTTAAGTACAAAGATACTGTACATTTATTTTTAGGTTTTATTTGATGTGGTTTAGCATCTTAATTTCCCATCTTAAGCTATCTAGTGTTTTAATACGACTAATTGCTGTAACCATCAGCCCTGGTTTTAGGTGTCATTCTGTGCTAATGTCTCTAAATGTTCTGTCTTTGAACATCTCAGGATGCTGCAACATGCTGTAATTAGATTGGACACAGCCCACAAACACATTACCACTCAGAAAAAAAACACCTAAGACTGAAATGTGAAAAGTTATTGGAGCCTTTATGTATTCTCATAGCCTGATTATTTCTGCTGTATTATTGTTTCTCAGAGGCAAGCCAAGGCATTTATGCTGTTCTTCTCAGCAAGCCATACTGTTGCTTACTGTGTGGCTTTTTACATTCTGATATTAAAGAGCATTAAAGCTCTAAATATTAGCTATAGGAAGACAACAGCCGATACGAGTTCAGTGATGGGCAGCAATATGGGAATATTAACATTAGTCATATGTCAAATACCGGTTTCACCGCGATTTAAAAAAGACACGGTTTTAAAACCACTAAAATCTTCTGTAATTTGTTCCAAAGGTATGAGCTTTTATGTCTCATCAAAGACGGAAAGAGCAGGGATCCATTAGGTTCTGTGCTATTTTTTGTTTAGGTTTAATTCATCTGCATTTAATTTATTTAGATTCATATGTGTATGTATGTAAGTATAATTACTAGAAATGCATGTAAAAAAATAACTAGAAATTTGGGAACCACTGATTTAACCTGACATACTGTACATGTTTACCGTTCCAAATATTTTGTGTTGCTTAAATACTGCGTTTAATGGGAAACGCTGTTTTTTTACCCAGACATTTTAAAAATACTGTGATATTTTGGCTTAAGGTTATCATACCGTCAAAATCTCATACCGGCCCATTAACATAAAATGTCACTACGAGTTTTAAGTAAAAAGAGAATTGCAAAGAGAAAGTATATATATATATATAATAAAGAGTGAATATGACGTATGCTCAGGTTGCTAAGATGTCATATCAATGTATATTGTAATGTCAGGCAGAATAATTTGAACGTTGGAGTATCAAGAAGAAATGCAGAAATTCTCGTCCGGTGTCCTGCTTCATTTGACCGAATTTAACACGTACGCACAGCATTCTGGGAACTGATGCATGTCTCACACATGCTGTCTTCATGAATCTGTCCTGAATTCTCAAAAGAGCGACTGCCAGCTTTCACCCGAGAACAGCAGGGCCTTCCTCTCTCTCTCTCTCCACCTGAACTAAAGGCCTGAGAGAGGTCCAATTAAGCAAAACTGAAAAGCGGCTCCACTTTTCGCCAGAGTATCCTGCTGTTTCGAGAAAACGACATCATAGAACATAAAATAAAAAACATTCATCGTCCTCCTTTTTGCAGTTAAATATGTCTTATCTATTAGCTTGGCAATTTAAGGCCGTTACAGCCAGAATGGAGGGATGAAAGAACGACCGACGCTCTCATAAGCTTTTAGACCGGCATTGTGAGCCAACAAAAGTGCCCTCTGCAGCATATGTTAATAGAGCTGAAAGCAGTTTCACTGCTCAAAACAACCCCACCAGGCTTTACAAAGGATGAATTCCAGCATCCTCACACCCACATGGGTAAGAGAGCCCACCTCGCTCGATTATGTCTCCCAGTCAATTGCGTGTGAGAGCTGTTTTCTTTCCCGCGGCCTAAATATAAACGCCGGTGCATTGCTGTGGTGCCGGGCTGAACTGGACAGTGACTCGTCAGTGTTTTTTGTCAGCGTACAGTGTGATTGGAGCGCACGGCTCTGCAAAGAGAGAGAAAGAGAGGGATGAGTCACTGAACGGATGACAGAGGTCAGAACGGTGGGAGGATGAGGAGTGCTGAGTGATGAAGGTGAGAAACAGCTTGGTTAATGGTGAAGAACGCCCCCGTTAGTCGTGCTATGCTAATACCGGTGCATCATGTGTGTGTGTGTGTGTGTGCGTGCGTGCGTGCGTGTGCGTGCGTGCGTGTGTGTGTGCAAACAAGTTGATGTAGCTCGCTGCGTGCAACCTGGAAGCGTGCATTTTTTGCTATTGAACAAGCATCTTTTGAAATGATTGGTTCGCTTATAAGAATCACACTGTGGAAAGTCTGCCAAAAATCCAACAGAAAAAAAAATATCAAAGAAGGATCTCTTTAATATGTCAGTTGTTTCACTAAGGCAGCAATGAGCTCAAGTGGAGATTAACATGTGGAATCACACATCCCACAAAGTTTTGCAAATGTATCAATTTCCGTCAAAGGCTAATAATGAACTCATATAACTCTCATTTTCCGAATGCTAACCATCCATGTATAACACCAACTAAGTGCATGTCAACAATTTTATTATTTATGTTCAAAAGGGATTCACAGATATGTACATTTTGGCCGATAACAACGATAACTGATCATTCTTTAACATTGAAAGCTGATATATTGGTCAATATACAGTATCTCAATATAATATACATTTTTTTGAGCCAAAATCAAAATGCAAAAAGTGGACAACTGCTTTTATTTTAAAACATTGACTACAGAAAAAAGGTAACATTTAGTGCTCTTTTTCCGAAAATCATGTACCAAGCCTATTTTACATTAATTAAAGTCTTTAACTTTTAATATTTTCTAATGTTTATTTAATAAACAAATTATAGACGTTCTTCCAGTGCAACCCAGAAAAGTGTTCTCAGTAACCACAAGTCTAACAGGTCTCAAGACAGAAATCATTCAACCAGAGGAAATTATTTATAATTTATTGGCTTTAATATATTAGACTAATTTTATTATATTATTTTATTTTATATTATTATTTAATGGCCGATACTGATATGGCCAATAATAAATTGTGCATCCCTAAATAAAATTAATAACTAATGTGTCCAATAATAAAAAGAATAAAACATCAGAGATAAGAAAGGTAAATTAAAGACTGAAAAGGAAATGAACTAGGTTAAATAATTCAAATTTCTCAGTTACAACCATAGCAATACATCAACCGGGCATCAATGCTGCCTAATGTCAATTCAAACCAGTGTCACGATTGCCATCCAATTGAATTATGATGAATTCCTCCGTGTTTAAAGCTACAGACAGATATTTTCCATAGTCGTGATGAAATATCTCCCCTGCGGGTGAGGTGTGGCCCGTAATGAGCCAGCAATAAGGGTCACAGCATGGCTCCCTATATAAAAAACACTATTAAGTTGACGCTCCTCACTTCTTACACGCTAATCTGACCATTCCGCTCTGCTATTGTTTGTTGCCTTGGTTACAAAGTCCCTCAATGGCATTTCACTCCACTGTTCCAGTAAATCCGAGCGCAAAAAAAGAAAACCCACATGGTTTGGGAGCATGATGTTATACACGGCTAAATTTAGGAGCCGCCTGTTTCAGCACTTATCTCTCAAATGTCTTGCTTTTTATCTAAGATCAGACAGTTAAAATAGAACATTTACATGGACAGACACATGAGATGAGATCTTTGTGTGGGTAACTGGAAACGGCGCAAACCGCCACGTGAATGAAATCCTACTGAAATAGACTTGGAAGTATTTGACGACATATCCCACGCACGCTCAATTCATCTGTGGATACATGTTCTGCCTGACAAAGTCGACTAGATCTTTGTAAATCATCGAACCTGCTAGTTCTCACTGCGTATCCGTGCATCTGTCTTATTCCTCTTTGAATTAATTACCTTTAAACATTCAGCATAGATGAATGATAACAGCCATGCGTGTTAAAAAGAGACACTTGTCAAAGAGTAAGCACACTTGTCAAAAAGCACAGTGTAGCATGCATAGAGACCCATTTCAGAATGAAATCATGGCCAGAATTGACAAGATTTAAACAAGAACTTCTCAAAAGAAAGATTTTATTTATGCTACATGGCAAGGTTTAGGCATGTGTTAAATATTGGCAAGAGTGAAACCTGGGCACTTCACTCAGCTTTTACACGCAAGGGTGGGCTGTAATTCCATCAAGAATGCGTACAAACATGCAGCTTGTCAGTGCTTGAGGATATTGCCCCGTATTGATCTCCACACTCATGCTAACACACGCCGAATGCTCGAGTCTCGGCCATTGTATTGGAAATGAATTTACGCTGTTCTTCACCTGAAAGAGTGACTCTTTGGCTACCGGATCATTGAGTGCTGTTACACCATATCCCTCTGCAAATGAAATTAAATCATACTATCTGTTGACAGCCAGCTTAAGAAATAAAGAAGGACAGGCAATAACTTACATGGACATTTTAATGCACTGCTCGCTGTCAATCAAAGAAAATTTTCATTGAAGTAAAAGACCAAGAGAGATGGCGCAAGACAGCTTGAATAGTAAAACAATATAAATCTCTTCTCAAGAATAAAAGACTGTTTACCCTTAAAATGTCAAGAAAGGAGCATCTCAATTTGCTACAATGTGTTAATTTAATCGATATGTGGTTACCATTATATATTCATTTCACTCTACTCCTATTATTTAGCTTTTCAGGATTTCACTTACCTTTGTGTTGTTCCAAATCTGTATAAGTTTATATGTTCTGATGAACACAAAGAAAGATATTTGGAAGAATGCTTGTAACCAAACAGTTCTTGGACCTAATTGACTACTATAGTAAGAAAAATTCCTTTATATATATTTTTTTTGTTCTGTTGAACACAAAATGAGATATTTTGAAGAATGTAGGACAGCAGTTCTGTGGCACTTTTGACTACAATTGTAATTTTTCCTACTATGGTAGTCAATGGGGTCCAAGAACTGTTTGGTTACAAGTATTCGTCTAAATATCTTTTTCTGCGTTTAACCAAACAAATACATTTATACAGGTTTGGAACAACTAGAGAGAGTAATTCATGACAGAATTGTATCTACTTTACTTCAAACTATCCCTTTAATTGACAGCCTTGGTTACAAGGTACTTTTCCTAGCTTTAACTCTTGTCTCCTATTGTTAGCTCATTGACAAAATGCTCTCTCATTTGTAAGTCGCTTTGGATCAAAGTGTCCGCTAAATGAATAAATGTAAATGACAGAAACTCAAGACAACGAAATTTTACAGCATGAAATAAAATGTTTAAAACCATATGGACAATATCAGATGATGCGTTTGATCATGGGAATAAAGTTATCATAATTCCCTATACAAACGATTCAGGGGAGAGATAAAAATGTCTTTCGTGGCAGCATGAATAAATGTGGAGGTGAAATATTAATCAATTTTTGATTTAAAATTCCCCTTCAAATTCGCTATTTATGGGGGCTATCAGCTGGAGCGGAGCTTTGAAGTTGCTTTGACGCCACAAGTAACCCTTTCAGCAGAAAGCCATGCTTGAGCTACAGTCTACTTTTCTTTTGTCTCTGGAAGGGCTTGACGTCATTGCAGGCTGTATTACTTCTGTTTGTTTGTTAGTTTTTTCGCAAAAAAAATCTTTTATTGTACTTTTTAACATTGGAGCAAGGGATAGTCTGCCAAAAGATGACTGACGCACTTTGGATCATTTTGGGCTCACTGTCCCTGGAGGTGGCAAAGTCTGCAGTCTTCAAAGAATCTTGCAGCTGGGACATATTTAATACTATAAAGCTTTTCTTCTGGTCAATAAAACAGAGCTCAGAGGGATCATTCTTTTAATATAACCTGCCACAGAAATACAGTACAGTAATTTGTCACAATTACTTTGACAAAGCAAGACATTGTAACTTCTTCCCTGGAGAAAAGTGATGTCAGTCATTATGGCTCTTTAAGTCATGAAGAATATAAAAAGGGGGGGTGACTGGAATTTATTAGAGGGACACTTCAACTAAAGCAAATATGATTCAGTCAACTAATGCAAACATTAATAATTTCTAGTGAATTCTAGCTAGCTGTACACAAATCATTCGGAGAGATGCAAAATTAGCTGATAATATCACTTTTCAGCTTGTGGACTTTTTCCTCCACAAAATCAATCTACTGTCAGAGAGGGAGGTGTACACTGAAATAATAAATCAGTCTGGTTGTTTTCTCTCAGGAAAGGTCAAAAATACACAAACAGGGTTACAACCTATTGATTGAGATTCTGCACATTAATGACCAACAAAGGGATATACAAATGTACAATTCTGTGGACTCATGACACAAGAACTTTAATATTTCTTAGTTGACTTTCCTTCATCAATGACTACAAGGTTAAAATGCTTTCATCAGAGTTTTGAAAAGCAAGGCCAGGCATTTGCAGAGATATGATTCATTAAGGATCTTCTGAGCCTTATGCAATCTAAAGCTTTAGCATTCCAATAAATCAAGAACTGTATAATACAATAAACATACAGTATGTCTGTCTGTAAAGTTAAAAGTATACGTTCAAATTCTTGAGCTGGCCAATACAAATCCCAAGAAGCAAATATAATAAAGGTATCTAAAGCATAGACTGCAGTCCACTTTACAGCAACATTTGTCTAAGCATACTCTTTCAGTCAATGAAACCACAAAACTCACTGGAGCCACATCCTCCATCAGCTCAAGATGCCATTTGTGGTGTTGCAAGCTCCATTTCCTTATCCAAGCAAAACCTTTTATTCCAGATTACATGACTTTCCAGCATTCCCACTATTAAAATGTAAATTCACCCAAAAGTAGTTGATTAATAGCCCTTTGCTCCTGTGACAACATGTCACAATGTCATGATCCATTTCATAGGGGAAAGTGATAGAGATTCTGTTTTAGCATAAGACCTCACAGAATGTCAGAAGATAATGAGCACTGGAAAAAAATAATATTTTTCCTAGTCAATGAAATATAATTCAGGGCATATGTAATGTTTTTTAAACAATGTTTTCTTTACATCTGTCACGCTATGCATGGGAACTCATTAAGCAGCATGCCCAAAGTGACAAAGCGGTCAACAGATTTCTACAAGCATTTGCTAAACACCACTCGAGACCCAGAGATGGACCCCATCTGTTCCTAAGGGCCAAACACATGACTCTTGAGCATAAAAGAACATCACATCTGCACACATTTAAGAGAAATAATCATGAATGTGCACAGTTTATTTTTCCATAATGTACTGTAAGTACAGTGGATCACTGTCATTATGTGCAACCTGATTATCTGACACCAAATATCCCTGTTAGTCTTACACAGCCACTTTAAATGTCAATGCTTTCACAGATGGTATCCACTTAATAACCTGCTTGTTACAGTACACTTAACTTAAAATAAAGATAATAATCAGAAACACAACAAATATGCACACCTTCATTTATTTGAATTCTACTGACATAATAAAAACCATAAATATTAGGATGAGTAAGAAATATATAAAAGATATTGGTGCCAGATAAATGGATTCATATACTGTACTGTATAGAATACATTATATATGCTGTATATGTACTGTACATATATGTATATGTACTGTAGGTATATGTGCATGAAAATCTATAAATAAATGTTTCTTTAAAGTACTCATGTTAGAGAGAAAGGATGTATTTTGTGTAAACAGTCGATCCAGGTCATGCCTCATAAAGACAGTGAGATTAGTATCTTCCACTTTCATTCCAAACAAACATATACAAGTAACCAGTTTATTTGTGAATGAATGCATGTGGCTATTCCCTAACACATTCCCAAATTATTTTCACACGATTTCTCTTTCAACAAGTGGACTTGTTCACCACCTATGTTTCCTCAGTGATTAGTATTCTAATCTCATCCAATTTCACAATCTCTTCAAGATACAGACTAGAATACATTCAGTCGTTTTGTAATAATAATATACATTACAGTAAGTCTTTGGGAATATTGCGGCTTAAAACAGGTACAGACGCGCAATGTGCAACCATCTGCAGCAGTGCGTCTCTCAGCAGCGCATCAAACTAGTAGGATAGGCTACATACCACACATAAATACCATACATACCATTAAATTAAGTGTTTAAAACAGTATTGTTAAGCCTTAAGCGCATATTTTAAAAGGGGCTATTATTATTGTTGTTAATTATAAAGTAACACTTTTCTTTTGTGTGCGTGTCACACTACGATAACTAACTGTATTTGTAAAACCAACGTTGCATAATCAAAAGAAGCGCCACAAAATATTCATCAATACGTTTTTTTTGTTAATATTTAGCACTTTTGCAATCACACCTGGACACTCGTGTAAAGTGTGACAACAACGCACTGACTGTTTTACACTTAAAAAGTTAAAATGTTGTCGAATACAGTGCTTTCTTGAACAATTGACATGTATATACACTTCACAGACTTAAATTTAGTCCAGCGTGCTTTTTATTAACGCCGTCCGTTCGTGCAAAACTTACTTTTCCAGTATCAGGCGTAAAATGTCCTCACGTCCTCAGTCCACAAGTGTTTGGACGGACGGAAGTTGTTGTCGGTGAATATAGAGTTTTGACGATTATTCTCTGCGCGGTAGTGCTCGCGAATTCCGCGGATGTTTTCCCATCTGTTTGGCGCCGGCGGTTTTTCCTCATTCGCGAGAGGGATGATAGAGATGCGCGAGAGCAAGGAGAGAGAGAGAGAGAGAGAGAGAGAGAGAGCGAGAGAGAAGACGCGAGTTAATCTGACAGGAGTGTGTAGGGGTGTGGCCATCTAATAAACCGCAGAAAATATTAAGACCGTACAAACAATACATTTTAGCCTAATTTTAATTAAGTGTCCTTACGTTCCTAAACGTCATTAAGCTCACTAGTCATTGTTTATTATTTGATTAAAAAAATGATTTTAATCAAACTAAGAAACAATTTTAAACACAGAGAGAAATAGGCAACTTGTTGTAATGAAGCAAACCTTTCTTTAGCCACAAATGATTCACGCAAATCAGGTTAATTTCAATACAATTTGAGCATAGAACAATGACATATAAACAAAAAGCAACCACTGAGCAGAAGGGGTCGAACACCGTCACCGTAGGGAATTGGTTGCTGAATAAGCTATGCTTTTTTTTGCGCAACAGTAGCTTGGCCCTTAGGGTCTCGGTGTCTAAAAGACTTAGATGAAGCACATGTGCACAGTGTCTGCTTGAGTGGTTTCTCATGTTCACCGAAATGCATTGCATATCACAACTGAAAAGTACAATCGAACGAATGAAACATGATTCAGACATGTGAAGGCTACCTTGCCTGATTCTATGTAACATCAAATACACTAGAACACTAGCTTGCAAGTCTCCTACCAATGAAGCAGACATTGTTTAAAGCAGATTTTGATATCCACCCTAACATGTTAAGCTTAGAGAGAAAAGGACCTATGGCAAAATATCACAATCATCTGGTTTACTGGACAGCTGTTGACTTTTGCCTTAATTCTGATCTCATGTGCTTCCCCTTTGATGGCAGCTACACTTCAGCACCATGGACAGCTACGCTAACATCTACATACTTTTAGGGCAGATTTAACTACAGGAACTATAGGACCTATAGGAACTGAAACCAGAAATCTGACCCAAAAAAACTTCATTAGCACTGTAGTCAGAAGCTAAAACCTCATTTTCTCTCATTTTACTCTTAAAACCCCACAATGCACTAGAGATGGGTTAACTCACTGCTTTTTAATATAGGGTAGTGCTTGTGTGGCATTACAGTGCTCATGCACTGTTAACATCACCACATTACACAAGCCTGTGTTACTATGGTTACCGATTATCACAGGCAAATATGCACAGCATGGATATCATGACTGGTAAAATAGAAGGGAGACAAAAAAATGGTTTTCATCTCTAAAATATGATGCGATGATTATGACTATATTAATGAAAACTGGCCACGACAAGATAAAAGAGTAGTCACCCAAATGTCTTTTAACATTATCTTAATGATAAAAATAAAATGATCCAGTCAAAGTAAATGATGCATTTTGGTTTCATAAGTCCACCCGGAATAAATACTCAGACCGTTCAGAGCAATTCTTGTGGGAAGTGACATACTGCTCTACAAATCCTATTAGATCCCCCCCGACACACAACAATTCATGAGGCGTCTAGAAACGCTTTATCATTTAGGAGCATGTTAGGTACTATAAGGTTGAAATTCAGTGCAAAGTGATATGACGGGACTCTCAATAAGGGAATTCGGCAAGTGGTACAATACACAAGAATTTAAATATAAAAACATTATTGTGAGTCTTATTGTGAGTAAAGAGGCCACTTTTCATGATTCCCAAGATCTTGCCCAATTTCATGTTTTTTTCTTCACTATTATCATGTTTTATTTGGAAGTGCATCACATTCTGGAACTAAAATAGGTTGGTGTTTTAAGTTGATGCTAAGTTGAAACCCATTGATCACATACAACAACACTACAAAAATGTTGTTCAGTCCTGCATTTTATGCTTAATTTTCAGATGAAGTCACAAGTGTTTTGTATCATGATTCAAATGGCACACTCGTCTTAAGCACATGCATATGCAGTATCCACGTAGTGTATTGGGTGTCTAGTAATTCGACTTGAATTCACTTAGACCGGAATCACCTCGCAAGAGAGCAGCTGCAGAGAATGTAGTGTAGCAGAGATTGAATTCATGAGGAAAATCCACATCAGGGAGATGCTCTGCTGTCCCGTGTGCAGTGCACAACTCCTAACTACATTCTGTGTACATCTTGATTTTTGTAAACCCACATGCACAATGTGTGCAACACGATGGCAATCCCTGGGGACTGTTGCATGCAAGCATTCTTTTTTATGAATCAGAAAGCTAAAACACAGGAAATGTTCTTTTCTTACCATAGTTCATCCATGATTTGCGGATGATAATACACTTGACTTGGTTGAGACAAACCAAACCAAGTTAAATTAACCTAGAAATTAAACACTATAAAATATAACATAAAATAAAAAAAAATTATTTTTTTGGGACAATGCACAAAATATATAAAATATACAGAAAACTGAAGGCTTCAAATCAAAGCTAGGCTGTACAGATGGAATTTACACTACTTCACTTTTAAAATGTCTGCAGGTACATTTAGTATCAATGCATTAAACTAAAAGCCACATTACATGCAGGTCAGGAGCTGCGACAAACTATTTCAACTTTGACCCTGTGACCTCTGAACCACAGCCACCAATTAGCGAATGACTCATTATATATGTGGTGTAAAAGCAAAAATATCAAAACAATGTGGCTGAGAGACCAAGCATTGAGTTGCACAACCCAACACATATCATGACATTCAGTGAAAAAAGTGTGGAGACGGACTACCTCACCAGTCACCTTCTGTGCTGTGCCTGCAATGCTTCTCACCGTGAGCTCTGACGCGAGTCATGTGAAAGAAGCGAAGTTTCCAAACTTCCACACTTCGAAATGTGCATGAAAGAAAAGAACAAATGTGAGCCGAGTTGTGAAGTATAAAATTCACTTTAGATGTCTGCAGTCTTCCCATTTTAGAAATCCCATTTCAGAACATATTCTCCTTCTATCATCTGGGTTGACTCTACAGTATATCACTCTGGGTCAGTCGATAGTGCCACACTATTTCCTTTGAGTGTCCACATCTTTATTTCTTTCCTCTATAAGAGATTTGATCTTGAAATAAAATACAATTCCAAGAGATTTATTGTCTTTATCCATTTTCCTCTAATGCTTTTGTCTGATGGTGTGGTCAGGACACAAAAATTGACTATTATAATCATTCACAGCCATTTTTTTAAATTAGGTCTCTTTTAGCAAATAACTTTTATTTTAGAGTTTCAATTAAAAAAACAAAATAATTAGTCTATAATGAGACAGATATTTCTACTATATCAGGAAAAAATTGGTTACCTAGAGGTCAATATTTCATTGATTGTTGACCTGAGTCACAGTCTGTGTCACAGTAATTTAGAGTATAGACAAAATAAACATTGCCCAGAGAGAATTGTAATTATATACGCCCCATCATATACACCTTAATTTATTAAATATAATACAAAAGTACAAGTAAATAAAATGCAAATTATATGAAAACCGTAAATGCTTGTGTTGTATTCTCATAGCTGCAAAGAGATTTACTGCATAACAGAAAAGGACAAAGTTTGCGTCATGCCTCCTGAATCTCACTGACATTGTTTATGCCCCTGCAGCATTTCACAGTAAGCAAAGACAAGGCTCAAGGTACTCCACATTGATATGATCTTTGCAGGAGCTGTTCAAACAACGCCTGCGAGATGTTCTTATTACAAAACGCTCCATATTTATAAAACCTGAAGAAGAAAACTGAATACACACTGAATTCCTTCAGACAAGTGACAAGAAACTATTTGTTCTCATTTCAAAATCGCACATTCCACTGTTACCTCTTTGAAATGCTAAAATACCAAGTTAACGTCGCTGAGCATGTAAGTAATAGTCGCCGCACCAGATTTGTTGTGTGCTGACAGACCTTCTCCACTTTCCAGCATCATCATCAAGGCTCATTTACATTCTGCAGATATGCTTATTTGTATCGACCATGAAAATGATAAAGTTCACAACGTTCTTTCCTGGCAAACTTGCAGCAGACGCCTCACACAAATCACTGAAATCTGTCACAGTCTGCTTATACACTGCAGGTATTCACAGCCAAGATCATCTCATCTATTTTTATCTCCCGCATATCAAATAAAGACCTCCTTTCCTCTTCTGTTCTGCATTGGCAGCTGACAGTGGTGTAAAGATACTAACATGTACGTTTAATGATTTTGAATTACATTTTAAAAATGTTTGTTGGTGTTTGCTAAAACAAATTATAAGGATCTTCACATGCAGATTGTAAAAAAAGATGGTAGGTGTACTATTAATTTAATAGATTTACAGTATGACTTTGGACAGATTAAACAGACTAAAGGAGATTATACATTTTATATTATTTTATTTTATCTGGAATATTATTGCATCATTGAGTGGGTGTAACTTCTTAAACCATCATTGACTGAGTTTCATTATAATTAAAACTGAAAAAAGGATAGATTTTCAAAATATAGGGCCACTTATAGGGGACATATTTGTGACGGAGATCGTAGCCTCATTAAAAGTGCGAGCGGAAAGGCACTTTTTAACCCACAGCCTGCCAACACAAATCTCCAGAGAGGTCCTAGAAAATCACAGCACCGTAATGAACCCCAGATGAATACACCCCCCTCCTCTATACACACACACTCGCTGATTCACAGGACAGTTAAATAAAGCCCTGAAACATTTTCAACAGCCTCCAAAAATAGTACCTGCAGTTCTGTGTACTGTAAAACATACCATAATATATCAAACCGGCAAAAAGTGTCAGCTCAAGGGTGTAGCTTGGTCAGCTTTTGAGGCAACAAAATGAAAAGGAAATGGACTTCAACAGTTTAAACATGAATGTAACCAAATGTTGTTTTCAAACAGGTTTCCAGTTTGATATTTTTTGATAATGCCAAAGACCTCACCTTTTTAACACTTTCAGGGAACCTACTTATCTTTGCATATTAAACTGCACTGTAAAAAAATGTTTAATTTAGTAAATTAATACAATAGTTTTGTCCAATCTAGTTGATTTGACTTAATTATGTAAGTTAGCTCTACTTTAGGCAGTCAGTACAACTTAATAAATCCAATGCAAAAAAGAAACTGGAGTTTTTTTTACAGTGTGGGATAAGAGGAAGCCCATTAAAAGGATTATGTGAAAATGTGCAAAACCTGGTTTACAGTTATATTCTGGATAAGTATTCTGGTTTTAGAAACCGTCTTCAACAAAGTGTATGCCAAACAATATTTGGTGGCAATACCTTTTAGGTGGCAAAATGAATTCTAAATCTAGCACTTGCTGATGTTTCTGACTGCAATGGGACATCCTTTAAAGCATTAAGATTCATGTCACTTTGACAACTTTGTTAAAGTCGTATGTCTGAAGGTATGTCACTGTCAAAATAGAAGGAAGCGGTTTTCCTACTGCCTTCTTTAAATGACAGATGAAAGCTTGACAAGAACAGCACGTAATATTCTAAAGGACTCAGTGAAGCACCGGACCAAACATGTGATTCATTATTTACAGATTTACTTGCTCAATCATGTAGAGAAACAAACTAAATCAATGTGCATATAATGATTGGTTTAGTTGTTTTTTTTTACAGGAAAACCTTTTTGTTTTTCCAGGTAAACGCTTGAATGCATTCGCACATTTAGTCAATCATGCACACAAAGTTCACAACTGTGTCTGAGTAAAAGTGGCGGTGTAGGTGCGAAACCATGTGGAAATCCACAAAGTGCACCAGCTGTTAAGTCAGGGCTTTGCCATAAGAGTCTGAGCGACATTTCACATCTAAACATCTTGTGGCAGAAAATACTAAATCTGTCTGACACGTTGGAGCGAGCTAAACAGTGCTATCTATAGCCCAAAATTCAGCATGCAGAATATACGCAAATATCTCCGGGCTCATTTTCTGCAGCATTCAGCATCAGTGTTCAGCAGGAGCTAGAATCAGCTTTATCTTCATACAATAGCATCACACTACAAAAAAGTTTACCAGTACAAAACAAAATAACAAGTAAATGTTGTCCAAACTTAGTCACATCACAGGAAGTCATTAAAACAAATGGACCAACATCATCCACAAGAACTGTGGCTTTTAAAGCCAGAGTGCTCTAGGCCACACCCATTATGTGATGTCATTCTTTGTAGTTCTAATTATAAGGGACATTTAAAGCCACTGACATCATTTTGGGCAACAGATCAGTATTTGCATAACCGAACACTCACTTATCTGCCTTCTGTTGCTCAGGCAGAGGTCCAGTTAGTTTGTCAGCGATGTCGCTCTGCCCCAGAGGAATGACGTCATGACCACAATAACGTTCCTGGCCTTCCGTAACTGATGTCTCCAATTCATTACTCAAATGACGTCACTTGCAGAAAAAAAATCTGTGCGCACATGTGATTTGCGTGGGATGGGGCACATTAGCTAATAAACGCAGTTAAATAGCAGCACAATCTGTTTGTTCTTTAAAAGGAAAACTATAAAGGAAATCTTTCTCTTTAATCTTGTCTTCAGGACTCAATGGTTTGATGCACACACGATAATCTTTTTCCTGTGTCAAGATGTGAAATATTTACCTCACTTTGACCAGGCCGAAGCCTCTGTGCTGAAAGCGTCTTTCTTCTCCGAGTCTCCGAGGACGTCAAATCAAAACACGTATAACCCCTGGGTTGTAAAAACAAGCAATCCACATAAATGCATCGTACAGGTTAGATGAAAAGTTTGGTAGCGAGCTCAAGGACACTCAACATGATGACTACACTGCAGATCATGTAAATATGATGAAGAGCACTACACTTCAATGCAACTGCTCCAGCGATCATCTTGTAAGCGGTGCTTATTATTGTTCGCAGTTAATTAAATCCTACATTGGTCGTATTAGAACAAACTGCTCACAATCTTTATTAAACATGATTTGAAAGAGATTTTAAGGGCAAAGGATAGAGCTACCTAAATGAGATTTCCAGCTCCCCTGGGGCTGTATGTTCAGCTTGTCGAGAAAATGCTACAAAGAGATCGCTTCTTTCTCATATCCAAGGGTTAAATTAGGCCGGGGCCGTCCGGTGCTGAGCCCCGGCACATAGGCTGCGTGTTTTCTCTCTCTCTCTCTCGATCTGCTCCGCGACAGCGTGCAAACCCGCAGGTGCGTGTGCACTGACACAACGCAAACATTTTCCGCTAATTCCTTTAGGTTTCATGCGCGCGAGTGATTTGTAGGGAAAATGCTTTCCAAGTTTACGTGAGCTCCGTTCTCACGCCTACGGCTCAACGCGACAGCGGTCCCGTCTGGTGTAGGCTACACACGGGCTAAAGGCTGCTTCAGAATCTGCCAGACAGTGCACCAGTATTAACTTCTCTTTCGTGCTTGAATGAACAAAAACACACAAGATTATGCCAAAAAGCACATTTTGTCTAGTATTTTCGTAAGCTCAGTCTTCAACGAGTTACATAAAGTGTTAAATGAATGCAAAGAGTAGTGAAAATAGGAAGTGCATTGAACCTGCTTAAAGCGGCGCAGCGGAACCTGCTTAAAGCGGTTTTTTCAAAGAACCGAAGAAAATTTGAGAAATCAATGGGATTTTGTGCTTTAATGAAGATTCTTCTGTATTTCATGTATTTAGCAGTAAAGACTGTAAAGTGTTTGAGAACTTTATTTATTTTTTGTATATTTCCTACCTGTTATCTTATCAGCCCATCTGGGATCTGATGAAATAACTGGTTAAATGACATTTTTGTCAAAGGCTAAAGTTTGTGTTCTCCATGATGGAGTTAAATGTAATCAGTTAAGCACATTTTGAAGTTATGTAATTTGTTGGCTTTGATGGATAAAATTTGGTAAATCTTCTTTAAGTTCTCTAGACTTGGGTGTAATAAGTTATAGCCTACTTTGTTATGGAGTTACAAAGTTATGGAATGTCAATTCCTGCTTAATTTTCATAATACAAAGACTGTTCTACTCATAATATTTTAATCGATATTTTCTCTTTTATTGGTAACATCATTTTAATATTTTATACTGACACAAAGGAGAGGACGACACAGCCCTACAGAAAAATTTTATTATATGTAGCTTGGGCATCTATAATTATTTTGATCAGCATTTTATTGTTCATAGTAGAGAGCATATACATTTAAAACATATATTTCATAGTTGCAACCACACCATTACAACGTCTTTAATGGTTTCTATTGTTTTTTCCAGAAAGGCCCACCAATAGAATCCATCACATACCAGTAGACACAATTATAGTTTTCATTAGAAACAATACGATTTCCATTATACCCATTAAATACATAATATTTTATATTGTGTTTAGAGCTGGACTGGGACCAAAGTGGCCCTGGACTTTTTTGCCAAGCGATGACCCGTTGGTTCCGTCCGTTCCGTCCGTGCTCTGTTACGTTCCGGTCTGTTCGCGACTGCATTTCACGTGGATAAGGAAAAATGTAATGCACATGATTGTTTTCGTAAATTCATGTTTTTCTTAATGTACGCAACAGCAACAGCAAAAAATTAGCCGTGTAATGCATTGTTGTAATGTTACATTGTCGTGTAATGTAAATAAACAACTAAAATGCCTTCACCACTGCATCTAAATATGTTTTTAAAAACCAAAGGTGTGCTCAATAGCACAATATGTTTGGATATATGCTTCTTTATGATAATTCAATGAATTACATCAACCATAATCCCTACAAACCATATGAAAGTGTCTCTTCTGCTTATTAAACATTGACTATGCCATGCAAATTGCTCTTTGTCTGGCAAAGCAACACTCTAACAACCATCTAGCAACACACTAGCAACCACCCATTCCACCTTTGCATCATTCCTGTGATATTTATATGGGTAGGCACCACTTAGTTCCTTCCAGTTTCTAACCGTCATTAAGGGTCGAGCTGCAAAAGGCTGTCCGCAGGCTCTCGCTTTAACCCAATCAGCATAAATATGGCCCAGGCGCTAATGATGCTCTTTATTGCAGTTCATTTACTCCTTCCACATCCCCCATATGTCCCTGTTTCCTTTATTATTCCTGCAGACTTTCCTTTGCAGCAACGCCTACTCTGTTATCCCAGAGAGCGTGAGCTTGTGAAAACACATGACAGCTGTAGGGAAGACAGTGAGAAGCCCAATTAAGACACTGTGATCTCGTTGGAAGTGCATTATGGGGCCAAAACTGCCAACATCAGAGGTGGACGCTATTACGCTAAGGTTATGCGGAATTCAGGATTACATTTACAATACTTGAATTTGAAATGGCGTAAGGATGACATTTTTTGGTGAACCGTCTCTTTAAATCATGAAATGTACCCAACTTTGTGTGTATTTTTCATACCTTTTTATACATTATCCCTAGAAGGCGAGTCCTACATGTAAACAAACAAAGCAAAAAAGTCAAACAAACCAAAATGCAGTGCAGGTTTAGATCAACCCTCTCATACTCCAGTTTTCTCCCTAATAAAGTCATAAAAGAAATCCATCACCTCCTCTCTTGACTGCGTTTAGAAATACGTGATTTCAGTTTCTCCGAGCAGAAGACGGGCCATGAATATTTGAGATGCAGGTGATTATCGTGAGCCGCGGGCGCTGCCGTGACGGAGAGATACAGCAGGACAAGCTGCTTCAGCAGTTCCTGCGACACATGCTTAACTGTTATCATCCGGGGAGGAGAGCGGCGCGGCGGTCCCACCTCGGATTGAGCGCCGTCGACACCCACATACTTCATCTTACAAAGTAATTTAACTGAGCCACAACTAAGCTGACGTTTTGAAATGAAAAGTATGTTTAGACCAACATGTTCCGTTTCCTTACCAAAATTCCAATTCAGCTTTATGCCAACAACTGGGTTTGAGGATTGCGCTTTTTATTTGGCAAGAGCATGGCGGAAAACTTTTATTGAAGATGGGACGGGATAAAAATCCATTTAAGCCGGCTGTGCCGGGGACTGCAGATTTATCTGATGGCTTTCTCTTGGAAAGCGCAGGGACAGGTACTCGTGTACTACAGTTATACCTTGCCAAGTTCTACAACTACATCTAAAAACAATTTTTTCTGTGTTATCAGTGCATTTACAGAGACTGCCCCAGAGAATCAATCATCCTGTGAAGGATACATTACGTACATTGGGTTTCCAAAGCCATTTCCATGAGAGATTTTAAACCACTGGGAAAATAAGTGATATTGCGTTTTAAGTATTGGCCGGTATGTTCAAACAGTCCCAGAAGAATGTTTTTAGTTTTATGGACAGGTTATTTAAGAGAAAATACATTTATCATTAATAAGACAAGCAGGAGCACGTTGATGGAGTTTTATTAAATCAGCTTTTAGAGCCAAGCTCCTGACATTAGTGGCTTTGATCCAAGCATCACATAAAGGTTCATCAACACTGGGGAATATGCTGGCATTAGGAAAAAGCCTTTAAGATTTAATTACATATCATCATGGCACTCCAAAGTGAAAGAAACTTAGTTAAGCTTGTGATATGAATTTAAGTTTTTATCACACTGTAACTTAAAAAATGTAGTTACCCGGCTGCCTTAAAACCTTTAGTAAAGTCAACTTAAAAATATTAGTTAACATAACAATTTTGCATCAAATTCAACTATATTTTTACGTTTTACATTTTGACAAGTTGAAACAAAAAAATCTATTTTTGCAGTGCATTAATAAAGTTTCTTGGAACAACTATATTTTTTACATATTCTAAGGAAACAGAAAGTTATAGAATGATGATGACTAATACATTACCACCTCATCTACTACTTCCTTAAAATGATAAACAATTGAATAAACCTTTGAAAATGTAAATGTTCTTTAAAAAGAAAAAAACTTGTCCAAACTAATATTTTAGTGTTAAAGGGGTTACATGATAATTTTTTAAAGTGAAATTTAATAAAGCTTGCTATTAACGTACCAAGCCATAAACAAAGATGTAAAGACTCTATTAAGTATGCACTAGTTTTGCAGACTAATCTCTTCATCTGGAAAGAATGAAAACATTTTTAACCTTAATACATTTCACTTGCGATAACAGAGTGAATTCCCAGAGGTAATAACAAAATTTACAAAAACAACTTTTACGTATAAATGCAGGTATAACTCGTTTCATACAATCCGCTGATGAATTGTTCCAATAAAAGCAGAGAGTGTGAGCCAGTGAGTCCAGGCGTTTTAGCACTTGTGAAAGAGCAGAGAAACGCACAGCTTTGAGAGGGAAATGATAGATGCTTGATAACATCGCCTGAGACCAGAGGGAGAGACACTCTGAGACTTTCATGGGTTTACTGGCAGCCATTTAATGTCCCTGGAGAAATTGCTCATTTCTCTTTATCCAAGTGAGGTTAGAACAGAAGGCAAAGCTCTGAGTCCTGCCATACTGGCTACAAAATCTAGTTACATATGACAGACTTGAAAAGATTGTCCCGATTAAATTAACCAAAAATTTAATTTTTGTCAATGTTTACTTAACATTGTTGTTCTTAACCTGTAAGAATTTTTTATCTGTAGAACACAAAAGGAAATAGGTTTTGTCACTATTTTTTATAGATTACAATAGTGGCCAAATATTTTATATTTTGCCAAAGATGCAAAAGCACAACAAGTATTACAGAAATAATTAATATACTGTATGTGTGAGACACCGAAATTCACTGAAAAAACAAATGTAGGTTGGTGGTTGGAAAGAGAGAAAGCACAGATGGTAGTTATCAGTTATTAAAAAAGATTTTATTAAGCAACATTTGGTTTGAGGTTGTGGTACTTTTCTGTTTAGAAGATTCAAATAACAGAAAAGTTGCTCTGTATTTTTTCATATTCACTTTTAAGCAATACGACAGTAATATTTGTACAGGTATTGAACAAATGTGATAACCTCGTTTCATAATTTTCATGTGTCTTGTCATGCTGTCAGTCTTTCACATTGCTGTTGAATGTCACTCCTGACGTTTCTCATTACATCATTTAATACTCTGTACAAAATTATTGTTAGACGTTGAGTAAAATCGAATTGTCTGTGACTTATTTAAGAACATGTGGTTACACGATAAAAAAAGAATACATTTTTTTTCATTACATTTTTTTATGAGGTCTAAAAAGTTGCATCAGATAAGACACAAGACTGCAGCATTTATAATGCACTGCTGCTTAGATCCAAGGCAAGTTAACGCACACACTTCGAAACAACATCATTTATCATCGGACGCATCTCCCTCTTTCTCGCTCACTGCATCCATTCTGCACACTGCAGAGATGCTTCTGATAGCTTTGCTTAGTCAACTGTTCATCTGTAACTGAAAAGCAAAACTTATCTTCCAGATAAATTTCCAGCAGTTCCCCTCCTAAACGCTCACTGTAAAATAGTTTCCTGTCTGTGTGACCTTACATAACCACCTCCTAGCAGTGCATTTCAGATATCTCCTATACAGGCTTTTAATTGCCCTATTCATCAATGTGATTAAAGTCAACATGACGATTCATTGGGACACGTTATTCCGGAAAACACGCTTGCTTCGTAATCTTTCATCAAGATGTAATAAATTGCTCCGCCTCTGTATCAGCTCTACTTTTCGACCTGTTAAGTGCTGTTATCTTTCAGCCCCACTTCTCTAACCACCTGGAATATACTGTATGGTAGAGAGCACGCCTCACGATCCAGTCAGCTCTTGATAGGTTAAATTTAGTCCCGTCACACATTACATCGCACTGAATATCCTGTTTCACTCAAAAGTATGCTTTACAAAGTTAAATAAGTTGTGAATAGTACTCGAAGTGATTGCTTTTTTCACACTCATGTCATTCAAAACCTCTGTGTAACACAAAAAAAGATATTTTGAATATCTGTGTCCATACAGTGGAAGTCAATGGGGGCCAATGTTGTTTGGTTATCAACATTCTTCAAAATGAAAGCAAGAAAGTCATACAGGTTTGAAATTACATGAGTAAATGATGAAAGAATTTTCATTTTTGGGTGAATTATCTCTTTACGGCAGTATTTTGGAGGACTGATAGCAATAAATTGATTAAAATTTCTCACATTTTTGTTATTTGTCAAGTATTCATATGTTAAGAATTACATAATGTTTGTAATGATTCATCATTTTTTGTATGACACAGATTATAAGCTTTTACTATTGACAATTTTCTGTGAAAAACAACAAGTTAAACCAGAAAACCTCAGTAATCCTCAACCTATTTTGTACAAACACACTAGCTTCTGCCTCCAGCTTACTGTGTGAAATTACATTTTTAAGACATGTCCAAAAGTTTAACTCAAGTCGGACACCCAGAACAACGGGAAGACATTGATGAATGAGCAACCCTTTCAGACAGAAGATTGTAAAAGAAACTGTATCACTTTTCTTTACAAAAAGTCACGTGCAAAATGAGAAACAACAAAGCTTTTATAAATGGCCAAAGTTACCCAGAGCCTGTATTCAAATGTGTGATTATGTAGCGTATTTCAGGTATGAGACTCCCGCGATGCCTGCGGTACATTAATCATTCTGAACTAAGATGCTTTTCACACCATTCGGGCCGGATAGATAATAAAGAATCATAAAAAAAGCAGGCAGAGTTAAATTTGCATCATTCTACCATGGGTGCAGATTTCAAGCAATCTCTGCGAGTCTCTCGCAGCGCAGCCATGTTTTAAATTGCCAGAATACAAGAAAACACACACCAACATGCAGAGACAAGACATGAAATTTTAATGTTCTGCAGGCATCTGTACAGTAGATACCAAACCTCTTCTCCTTTTGCATTTAACAGAAGAAGAAAAATAAAGAAACAATAAAATGCCTCAAGGTTTAATTTTGTGAAATTGAGATTTTTATATAATCTGAAAGCTGAATAAATAAGCTTTCCATTGATGTATGTATTGAATTATTTGAAATTCTAATAAAAAATTTGAGAAAATGAAGTCCTTAGCATAGCATATTACTCACAAAAAGAAAGTTTTGATATATTTACGGTAGGAAATTTACAAAATATCTTCATGGAACATGATCTATACATAACAACCTAATGATTTTCAGCATAAAAGAACGTTTTTTTAACTATTGGGAAAAATGTTCCCGTTCTCCCGACTGGTTTTGTGATCCAGGGTCACATATGCACTTTTGAACGGCTTACTGTACGTATAGCTTTCTCTGCATATCAAACTGGTATAGAGAAACTATTTTAATATAAAAAACACACATTACGCTGAAGTTATCAATGATTTGTGCGTCTTTCATAACAAGACCTCATTTCTGCCACCGATATGGTCGTAGAATTAATAAGATTTATGACAGTGAGAAAATCTGCTTGAGGTTATGCAAGATAGTAACTACACAAGACGAATGTGTTTTTCTCCCATAAGAGATAGTACAAAGCTGAAGCGGATGATTTAGCCCGCAGACATCCAACGCGGCTGGGTTACAGGACGAAGACCTATTTAATCAGATACTGAAGAAACTAATTCAAAATAAAACGAAAGCGATTGTCGTGTTTATTCTGATGTTGGCGCCACAAGGAGAACAATAATTGCCTGTGCACTTTTTACCATCTCCCCTATAACCTGTCAAACCAAATGCTCTATTAAATCGGCCTGTTTATTCATTTTAACAAACCCGCCACATAATATCTGCTCTTCTCTTTCACATTTTCTCACAGCATTTTCTTGTTCTTCCCAGAGGAAATAAAAAGAATGTCATTTCCCAAAGTTAGAAGAAGAGGGTGTCCACCAGGTCTATAAACCTAGGCTGGAATAAACCGTGTGTACTGTTTGTCCTCAGGGTACAACTGGCTGAGATGTAACTCATGGGGGGAAATGTTACCAGTTCCTTTAGGTGTTACATCATTAGATTTCCCCACCTCCCACGACCAATGGGCCCTCGATGTGCGTCACTGCTTGAATGTGAAGACCTGCTGCCCTCCAGCTTCAGAGCTACAGATAGAGGAGGTCTGCTGTTTGATACCAAAAGACAGCTATCCATCAAACTCCAAAAGTACACGATAACACACTGTACAAATATTTTTTGTTTTAACTTAAAAAAAATAAGTAACCTTAAAATTTTGAGTTTGTTCAACTTTAAAAATATTACTTAACTAATGAATTTCATGCAAACTTGTTATGTTAACTAATATTTTAAGTTGATTTAATTCGAAATTTGAAGGCAGCCAGGTTACTTATTCATTTACGTTAAACATTTATTTTTTACAGTGCACTTCTGACAAATTTGATCATGAACAACACCTCAAATATAAATGCTTTGTCCCTTTAGAAGCACTCCGGTGGTTGACACAGATCAAAGATGTCGTCACATTTTCACTTCTTTGCTGAAAGAGATAACATATTTACGAAACACGCTCTGTATAGAGCAGTTTGTCTGTTCAGGGATACTGTAGAAATATCATGACGAATTCCATGCAAGGGGACCCGCGGTGTATGTAGATAGAAATAACTTATTCTAAGATAATAAAAAAACCACATAACAGTTAATTATAAGGTCTTTATATTACTCTAAAGGCATAGTTATGTATATTCTGTCAATAGATCCTCCTAAATATCACACACAGCAGCACATTTAAATGATTTAATATTTTGACAGATAAAATATAGGAAGATACATTTTCTCTACATAAGGAAAGCACGGCTTCATTTTTTATCATTCGGTAGAAAGTCCAGGAACTTTTTTGCATTTTTCGACCTCAAAAAAGTAATGCAGGGTCTTTTCTTTTAACTTCTTTTTACAGACACCTTGCATTGTTTTACGGGGTGCACACACACATCAAAAGCCGAACTGATTAGGTAACAAAGAAAGAATAATGGATGATGAATAATACAGATTAATGGTCGCATTTAGTAAATTTATGCTAAAAAATTACTTCTAAAAGCAGATTAATGGCAGGAGATGCTATTGTGCTAATTCTAAATCAGCATTTCCAAAAAGTTTTTGAAATAAAACACATCTAACTTGTGTCTAAGCAATACTGTATTAAATAAGCATACAAAATGAGTATTGCATTTATTTTACATTTGGCAGACGCTTTTATCCAAAGCGACTTACATTGCATTATACTATATACTATAAAAATAACACTTGAGCTCAACTTAGTTGAGACAAAAATACACAGATGACATTACTTTGGCATTTTAGAACACAGTTTTAACATATTGTACTTGTAGTGTTGTTGAAATTATAGTTTGTTAAAAGTGTTTTCCCACTGTAATAAGTTTACAGGATTACTTGTACTATAGGAACTGGAAAATGGGGTCTTGTTGTTATAGCGCGCCACACAGTACAGTAAAATTTGATCTACAGGAGTGCTACACAACCAGCTTTTCATTTATGCTGAGTAATGAGTCTGAATTGAACACAACCAACTTAGAGCAACATGTAGACGAACTGAGATATAGCAATAGCAATCTACAGACTTCCAAGCATGCATGCTTCTCCCCCACACAGTGTCTGCATCACAAGCAGCTGGTAGGTGGTGAGATGCTGTTGACGTCTGCTCGTGGGTTGCTCGTCTGCACTGCTTTTTTAACCTCTCCTCCTTTCTTTCTCACTATTCATTGATGGCAAAAATTATAAAGTAGCGTGAGATGGTCTATCTTTACGAATCCAGAAGTCAGCAGTCAATATTTGCTTGTTGTTGTTGTTTTAGTAAAGATACTGATATCTGCCTTATCAGGGTTGCCATAGTTATAGAGAGGCAATGGAAAAACACAACAGTGACGGTAGTGGATTTTTTTTAGAAATAAATAGATCAGCAACAGATCAATGTTTATGAAAACAACCCAAATGTAACTCTGGACTTGTTCATCAGAGGCGCTGTAGCAGGCCGCTGCTAAGAAGAAACAGGTTTGTTTTAATGCTCTTCTTTGGTTTACCGCTGTAGTGATGTTGTGGAAAATAGATGAACCTGAAAGCTGAAATTCTAAACTTTACACAGATACCAAACTTGAGTGGGTAGTTCCCAAAGAGCGACAGCAGCGAGTGAAGTTTGTAGGCATGTTTCTGGCATTTTTGTTAGCGATTTTGCTGCATCCGCTCACAAAAATAAAGTTTTGATATATTTACGGTAGGAAATTTACAAAATATCTTCATGGAACATGATCTTTACTTAAAAAACGCAAAGGGTCTGCACATCGTTGCGTTAGCAAATAAACTGGAGCATCTTATATCAGTGTGCGGACTTCATGTTTTCCCTTTTACATGATCTTTACTTAACATCCTAATGATATTTGGCATACATGGTATGGGTCAAAATGATTGATTTTTCTTTTATGGCAAATATCATTAGGATATTAACGCCTTCTTGGCAACTAAAAATGTTTTCGTGCTACTTAAGACTGGTTTTGTGATCCAGGGTCACATATGATAGATTAAAGAATGCACAGATAAATGGACAAATCTTATGCAGCTCTGTAGCACATTAATACACCAAATCAGAAGAGTTTGCTGTGGCGAGGACACTGAAAATAGTCTTCTGGTTTTCTCAAAAACGTCCCTTCGGTTCACCGCGGCCCTTAAGTTGATTTTCGTTTAATGAAGTGTCTACCACACGAGCTCAAGAGTTCAGGGCTCTTATAACCTGTGTGGATGACAATGATGAAAGACCACCGCATTTATCCTCGCAACAAATCACCATGGGAACCGCATCGCACGTCCAACGGCACGGCAGCTGCTCGCACTTATGAGGTCCTTCGCGCTCGAAAAAGCTGATGGATGGAGTGCTGATGGATGAGGAGCGGAAGAGTGCTTCAACAGTCCATTGTTTTGAATATCCTGCTATCTGATTACTCATTTAACCCGTGATTATATAAAACCCTCCGTCGCCATCTCCATCTCCAAAGATGCTGTTTTTGGTAGATCTACTTCAAACCACTTGAAACGGAGCGCTATTAGTTCCTAACAGTCCTCAAGAAAAGTGCACCGAGCCCAAGTGCACTCACACCTCTAACAAGGCACTGCCGTCGGCCTTTGCTTTTTAGCTCAGGTGGACTTCTTCCCCTGCAGAGGGTTTCGCAGGTTTCTTGCAAGGCTTTCTGGAAGAGAGAACAGGAGGTGCAGGTGTATGTGTAATGTTTAATTAAACAGCACCGCTGGACACGAGCAATTACATCTCAACCTCTGCTGAGAGCCGCAGCGGGAGGAGGGGCCTTCTGCACTGCCAATCATTCAACTGACCCGGGAGGGATAAATAATTTAGGGGCCTTACTGAGATCCACTAGCTGCATCATCATTATTATCCGATTCTAATAACATCTTCAACTATGATCAATGAGAAAAACGTACAGTTGTATTCATAACTTAAAGATACCGAGACTTTGAGTATTGATATAATATATTAATTTAGTTAAAAAGGAAATGAGAACCTTTACATAGCTCTATACAACAATAGCACACAGTGACCAGAAACGACATGAGGGTGAGTAAATAAAAACACAATTTAAGTAATGATTTGAATCTATAGGAATAGTTCATCCAAATATGAAAATTCTTTTATAATTTACTCACCCTCATGCCATCCAGATATTTACGACTTCTTCTCTTTAGTTGAAAACAAAAAATGTTTTATATTAAAATGCTGTCGTGTTATATTCTTATGTCAGCATAAAAATCATCCAGTGAACTAAGACATGTCTTTTGAAGCAAAGGGATATGGGCAATTCCATGAAAATGTCAACCTTAAGATGAAACAAAATCAAGTTTTTACCAAAGCTTTTCACCATATTGAAAGATCAGAAGTGAATAATTGGTGGTTTAAATACCTACACTCTTAAAATTCAAGGTGCTTCACAATGCCATAGAAGAATCTTTTTTGTCTAAATGGTTCCATAAAGAACCTTTAACATCCGAACATCTTTAACATGTCTCACAAAAGGTTCTTTGTGGTGAAAAAAGTTCTCCAGATTTTAAAAGGGTAAGAAAGAGATGCTTCTTTAAAGAACCTTTGACTGAATGGTTCTTTGAAAGAAAAATGGTTCTTCGGTGGCATCGCTGTGAAGAACATTTTAAGCACCTAGATTATTCTATTGCGTATTCTTCTTTATTTTTAAGAGTGTAGGGGCATTTTATTAAGTATCCATAACAACATACAGACTAGACATTCAAATATAGCGGCAGATTGATAACATCAAATCTCATTGGTTCTCGCATGTCTCTGGTTAGTTATCATATGCGAGTTTTGTCACAAGACACAATGAGATTCGATGTGCTGCCATACCGGTTGACCACACATGTACTAAAACTAGCATCCAATAACAAGCTTATCAAGTCGATGTAGATACTGTGATTGCAAAATCATCTCTGAACATTTAAAATGTAAGAATGTCTATTACTTCAAGCCTGTGGCCACACGCAACACAGATATTGCATATTCATGATGTTTGCCAGATTGAATTGTAATAGATCTATTACTTTTTCTACTCCACAGGCTAGACTCACTGTTTGCCAAAGCTTATTTTCACCCTGACCACACAGTCAGACAAGAGAACCAATTCACTGAAGTCTTCACGCCTCTTTATACCCTTTCTGTATTTGTACTACAGTACTGCTGATAAACATAACCCAACAAGTCTTATGTAATATAAACATTTCAAGAAAAAAGGTACACTTTCGCCTTAAGTTCAGATTGTTCAAGCACAATACACACGCACGCACACACGCAGATCCCTCTTCATGGTGAACTTAATGTATTATTCACTACATCTATATCCTTTAGAGCAGCACAAGGCAAAACCTATTTGATGTGATTCACAGCGGATGTTTTGCAAACGCTATTCTAGTTTTATTCCCTACAACGGAGATATAAATGAGAGTCGTGATTATTTCCATTTTTAATAAGTCCGTCAAGAACTAAATCTCTCTCTATAATAAATGCACGTATAAAGCACACGCAGACCTGTTCATCTATAAACCAAAATTCTGGCTTCGCCTCTGGCAGCCTACACATCCTCATTGTCAAAATATCTGTTACCTAGGCAACAGGATCACGACAATAAGGCCATGGTAGGGTAGAAACAAACGTACCGATAACAGAGAGTGGAGGCTGGATCGGTGAGACGCATTTACGTAATTTCATACGCTTCCACTGTACTGATCTTCTCAATGCCATCTCCACGGAAACGCTCGGAAAAGCGCAGCTGCGCTTCCTTCTGTCCGTGTACAAATAAAGGAGAAAAAATCCCATATGGAATGTTTGGAATGTTCTGTTGTTTAGGAACACGAAAGAGATTTTAGCAAGAAAATCGAGACGATAAACAGCATCTTTGCATGATTACAGTAGACGATCAGTTCATGTGTGAATCTCTAGAACTACAGTGGTGTTGTTTTACACATTAGGACAATATTAAAATCAAACTTTTGAAAGCAAAAAATTGTTTCTCTCGTGTTTTGCGGAAGAAAGTCTTACAGGTTTGAAATGACAAGAGGTTGAGTAAATAATTATATATTTGGGTGAACTATCATTTAAAGCAACACTATGTAGTTTTTCAACCTTAAACTAATGTCTCGAAAATTATTTCAGTAGTGGAACAACTCTTAACTGGACGAATTTTACTGCCGCTACTGCCTGAGCAGCCTCCTATCGGCTGTAAACGCACTTGTTAGTTTCGTGTTAGGGTCGGTACACACAAAGCCCGTTCATCCCCTGCCTACGATATGGTTTCCAAAGATTGTTTCTGCATTCGCCGGTTCCATCAGCTTAGTAAACAAATTCACGTGTATTGCGCTGCCCACAGGGAAATATTTGCAACATTGGTAACAGACAATTGCACTTATCAACCACATGGAGGAACCCATGAGCAAAAGTTCTCTACTGTTGCTTAAAAGCAACTTTAGTAACTTTTGCCTCTCTATCTAACATCTCTGTTTAAAACACAAAATAGCAGGTTACCTTAACTTAACATGCATTGAAATGAAATGACTGCAAACTAACCTTTACCAGCAACAATTTTTTTAAGATTTATTTTTGGCCTTTTTATGACAGTGGTGAAGGAGAGAACAGGAAATGAGGTGGGAGAGAGAGAGGGGGTGGGGTCGGGAAAGGACCTCGAGTCAGGACTCGAACCCGGGTCGCCCGGAGCGCAACCGCGCTATATGCCGGAGCACTGTCCACTACACCATCGGCTCCGGCAGCCAGCAACAATTTTAAACTTGCTCTCAGTTTTATTAGTGGACTGCAGCTTCATCAGATCTTTTAGTCTGCTGAATTATGAAAAAGCAACATTTTCACATATACATTTCCTCTGGGTATAAAAATGCAGTTCTAATGAATCTGTATCGGAGTCTGAAGAACATGAAGCATTAAAAGATAATGAAGCATGGTAAAAGATCTTGAGCATTCTCATTCAACACTATAAAGCCAAAGAGACTGCAAAACACAAATACACACGCACGCTGGCAAAGAGGCATACTGTAAAAACTACTGCTTCAAATCATCTCATACCTCTCATCGACCTACATTTCTCATGCCTAGAGGACTGTTTCCATCCAAAATCCGATTACAAGCAACCGAGAGAGGACAGTGTATCACAAACACAAATTGCATGCATCTCAATCCATCACGGGTGTCACAGGACCGTTGGCTTTTATTAGTGTAAACTCATATGTGATACGAGCGAACGCAAAGGTTTTGTCATAAATTGCAGGTGATGTTTTGCGCTACAGTGTAATGTAAATTGTCTCAGCAGGACACAGTGATTCATTTCCATGAAAATTACACTACACGATCTTTAATCAGCCATTCGCTCCAACACAAGCCAGAAATGTGAAAAATATCTTTAGGCAAACAAGGAGTCGATGTTCATAATGCACGAGTTACTTAGAACTAGCAATGGCTTATTCGTTTTATTTAAGAAACGTTTTAGAATACCAGCATCTTGTGTTATTGCCTCAAACTGTGTACAGTATGTTATGATGGTTCAAGAAACAAAATAAAACCTATTTATACCACTTTAACACTTTTGAGTTGTCCTCTCTCACCTGCAGCTTTAGTAAACTCTATAATCTGTAACATGGATGGTGTCAAATACATTTGTGCATATCCCTTTTTGCGCAGCGTTTCGTTTTCAAACCTTCTGGCTTCTTGCAGTGGGTCAACGCCCAAGACAGAACACAACTTTGTTATTTTGACATCTACAACGTTTCACGTAACCCTGGTGTGTAATTATTCCAGTGGGTGGTTCGGCGTGCATTACAATTGTGAATTCTGCATTTCCGCCATTAGCTTTTGAGTGCCACTTTGAGTGCCAACCTTTGTGTTTGACTTTCCACTGTATACAGTATCTTTTCTCCTGCCATTGTTCACTTAGCTCTGTGCCTCTCAGTTCACTTGTCAAATAAAAAAACTTTTGTCTCACAACCTTCCACGTCGGAACCCAAAGAAGTTTCTAACATCAGACAACCACATACCTCGAAAATAACGATCACCATTTTAAATTTAATAGTTTTTCTACATTACCCAGACTGCTGAGAAGACATCATTGATTTAAAGAACCGCACTGTCTCTCTCTCCATGGGTGCGAATGACTGGCTTAGTATATAATGGCTATCTGCACTGCAGGCTAATGCCTTTACAAGCTAAAATATTGGACCATATTTTAAACTGCAGAGTAATTGCAGATGTTATTTTGTGTAATGGGCAGTGCCAGCACTCATACATTTGTTTCATCAATGTGAACATTGTTAGTGATAAAGAGATCTACAGTTTTGATGAAAACTAGACCCAAGACATCTTAAAACTCACCATGTGCCTACAGCAAAAACAATCCCGAAACTGTACATCTATACAAAAAACATTGTTTACAGTATAACCCCCCATCTCTGGAAGGTACAGCTTCAAATACACAGAGACAGAAAAAGAGAAAATTTAGTCATGACAACATCTTTCTATAGGATGTGATGGGTATAAGCAGGTCTCTGTGGAAATATCACACTGGAATGAGTCCATGACTGCCATATGGATTTACAAACAGACTCTATCCCAAATAAATTCGTATTCCTATCAAACCACAGCAGGGTATGGATAAAAAAAATGATCCATACATGCAGCTCATGATCTTTGTGGGGAATTGGGTCAAATGTGACAAGAACAATTTGTTTTGCCGTTTGGCCCGGTGTACAGCATGTAGGCTGAATTGTTTTGTAAGAATCTGAACACTGTGTTGTCACTGTTGGTGCCTATGGGCTCTTTCTATCCGATTATGCGGATTACAAAGGTAGCACAAACATGAGCGTTGACATCTCCTGGAGGTGCATTTCCTCAGATTACAACACTTCCCATTTCTGCTGTGAGCAAAGCACACATCTCTGTAATATGCAGTAAAACATACGGTTTTATATATAAAGTACACTGTAAAAATATTACGGAAGAAAAGGTAAAATAACATTTTTTACACCTTTTACGTGTTATTTTACACCCGACTTGTTAATTTGCAGTCAATTTCTGCAATTGTATCACTTTTACCGTATTTCAAAATTATGTGTGAAAATTTCGGAAAATTTCATTTCCTATTTAGCAAATTCAGAGACAAATATTGATCACAATTCTTCTTCAAAGAAATGAAGCGTATTGTAAATAATATCCATACAAACATTTTCAAACACAAAGTCAATTATTCTTCGGATAAATAAAATATGCTGTTACAAAATATTGCATAATTATATGTGAAAGAAGCTTTGAAAAATAAATTTAAAGTGGGACAATATAATATTTAAATAAAATATTATTTAAATTGTATGTTGAGAAAATTGAGCCAAAACACATATTTTAAAATATCATATAAAAACAAGAACATGACAAATAAAATAAAAATATTTAACTTTAAGATTTGAAATTTAAATACATTTTAATATGTCAAATCTATATGCACATAAAAAATACATGTACCTCTGCACTTTGATGTAACAGATGGCTAAAGCCTTCATGTCCAGACTATATGATGATTTATTCATTCTTTTTAAAAATGCCTTTGTAAACACCGTTGATAACGGCAACATTTCATGAAAGTCACATCATTTTAACATTTTTTCAATAGATGTCATATATCCAGGAGCCTGCGTCTGACTCTCAACTGACATCTGAAACCAAATAAATCCGGGGAAAGTGGAAGAGTTGGGGGGATGGATGACTGACTGACTGAGGGCACTTAATGACTTCAGCCAGTGAAATGACTCCTGGCAATATACTGCACACACCTCACAATAACTCACATTCATGGGTTTACATTCGGTCACTAGAGGGGTTTCTCAGAAAGGCAAATGAATGTTCGAGCCCATATGCAATATAGTGACAGTTCAAGACAATGTGAGAGGTGAGATTTATATCTGCAACTCAATCCATTATTAGAAACATCTGTATTCTGTAATATAATTGTTGAAAATGTTTTTTCTTTTAGACCTACCTAGTGTAAATGTTGAGGCAGTTACAATGTGGTACAACGTGGTTTACATTTAGATAGCAATACAACCCTGTACAAGGTGAATTCAAGCCAAATATCTGCATTTCAAATATCTCATAATATATTTTTTAAATATCTGCCTAACCTTTGTTGTGCAGATAAGTTTTGCAACACTTAAACAGACCAAAGGGGATCATTTTCACAATACCATACAAATACAAAATTACCTCAAAAATATAATCCTTAGTTATTCAACATTTCCATCACAAACGTACATCTTATCACTCAATAACCATCCACTATCCACACTAACAGTGAGAAATCCAAAGCTAAAATTAAATTCACTGCTAATACTTACTCATGTTTCTATGGTTGTTTTCCCTCCAAAATGATGCCACTTCCTGAATGATGTCATTAAGGAAGTTGGCTAGGTATTTATAGTTAAAGTGAGGAAAAACATTGATTACAAATAAAAAAAATATGTAGGCAAAACTTTATAAGATTTTAATGATTTCTAAATGTAATGACCTAGCATGTTCTAACTTGAATAATTAGCAATATGGTTTAACATGTGAAGTGTGAAATTATGATGGCACTATGCATCAAACATGACAGCTTAAACCCAGCTAATGTTCAGATGAGGCTTTAAAAGTAATATATATTTGCTAATGTCTCTCCTTTTGCATGCAACATTCAACAAATATAAAATGCAGATGGTTTAATATATTCAGTGCACCTTTTTCTTTTACAGAAAGGGATGAGATTGAGTCGAAGTGTTTAAGCCGTTGCATGCAGCGCACGTTAGGTTTAGCCTGCTGGACCTGCCAGAATGCAGCAATATCTCACCAACCCAAAACTCTCCCCCCTCCTTCAATGCTCACAAGAGATTTCCTTCAATCAAAATATATTCTCTCCAGCATCTGATATGTTATTGGATTCTGAAGGTACGGTAAAAGATCAACTGTGAGATTTGACGTTGCTTACAGATGCCGCCCATGTTTCTGGAAAGAAATGTTAGTGAATCTACTTGGCAAGTACAAGCTGCTCATAATCTGAAGTATTCATCTTAACAGGAGTTAACTAAAAGTAACTTTCAGTGAAGCATTGTAAGAAGTGCATTTAGTCAAAATGCTATATCACATTATATTTAGAAAATGTTGTCGCGCTCAAAAATGTGGTTCACTAATTTCTGTTAGTCACTCCCTATCGTTCCTATAAAGTTCAACATCTCTGCTAACAATAAGCACTGACGTCACTGAGCTCATGCTTTATGTAATGGCAATTCTTGACTGCTGCAGAACCAATAGTCCCCATGAAACTCTTTCAGCTGAGCTTCAATTTGATGCACACAAGAGCCCTTACATCCCTCTGCAAGCCCACAGGGGTCAGGTGTGTGTGTGTGTGTGTGTGTGTGTGTGTGTGTTCGTGCGTGTGCGCGTGTTTTGTGAGGAGTGCTTGACAGGTGGCAGCGCATCCAACTCCCCTTAATAAATATGGATGTGAATGTCGAGAGTGAAACTTGTTTTGTGATATTGCAGTAAACCCATCACATGAGCAAGAGTTCTGCTGTTGTTCTCCCAGCAGCTTTATACAGTAGGCTGTGTGTCGCCGGATGACATTGGTTATGTGGACATATACAACAGCCTAGTGTGTTTGAGTGGAGGACCAAGTGATATGTTATTAAATATTGTACTCGTTTAGGATATAGTATCAGTGGGGATCATAAACATCTCAATGTTTTTAATAAAAAATTGAAGGAATGACTGCAGTGATGTAATTCTCTCCATCTCTTTGTTTCCAGGTTTGATCATTGTAGGCACATTATGGAGAAATAAGCCAACATATTCCACAGATAGATGCATATATATATAGTTTATAATCAAATCTAAAAATACAATCTAATATAATCGTAGACTCTCGAAAAAACTGCCAACCAATATTCTTAAATAAATTCAATGTAGGGCTGAAGTACAGAATATGCTTAGATTTAATCATTCAATCATTTTTATTGTTCCCAAACATATCGTCGCTGTCCTTCTGAAACCTCGGATTTACAAATTCTTTTTGTAAATAGAAAAAAAACACTGTACTTTTTAAATGATTACATACTGTGTTGTCGAAGTTAACAATCACATTTTAATACTTTATATTTGCAAAACCCAGTGACAAACATACAGGGTGACTAATAATAATGATTTATGGCAAAAAACACAAAATATGGAGATACAAGGTTTCAGAAGGATAGCAGCGATATATAAAACTACTATTTGTTTGTTTTTTATTTATTTGCTTTTCTGTCATAGTATTTTCAACGCAATCTTACGGCGAAATCGTAAGTATTTTACGAGGTGGCTATTATTGTCGTATGAATTCGTACGATTTTAGTCGTACGCTTAGTATGATTTGCTTTCGCACCAGTGACGTTAGGTGTAGGGGCGAGCCTTCAGTATTGCTTACTTGGCAATACTTTTTTTTTACTGTAAAGTACTTTTCTTCTTTTCTTTTTCTTTATGACCTGAAATGACCAATAACCTTGTTTCCAGACTTTTGCTGGATGAATGTGAAAGTATGATTTAGTATTCCATCTGTTGTTTTTCATTTCCCAGCATTAAATGTGAACTCCAAAGTGTGCCTCTTTATTAACCGAGCAGACTTTTGTCATTTTAAAGAGCAGATTAATCAAAGAACACATGAAACAGCTTGTACACTATAACATAATTGCTTGTTTGCATGGGATGTGGTTCATTTAGGGGGTAAATGAAAAATCTATTTTGTTTTTACATCTAGACTACTACTCAAAAGTTTCACTTCACTAAAATGTTTCCTGTTATCATCAAAATATTTTGATCTGAATGTGTATGCTTACATTTTAGACATTTATTTGTAGACAAAAATATGATTGTGAATTTTATTTTGCGAAAATTAATGAAAATTTTATTTTAAAAATAAGTAACCTGTCTGCCTTAAAATTTTGAGCTCATTCAACTTAAAAAAAATGACTTAACTAATGAATTTCATGCAAATTAATACAAAATTTTAAGGTCGTCAGGTTACTTTTTTTTTTTTAAGTTGAAGCAACATTTCCTACTGGAGCTCCCTCAACATTGTTTAAAAAGCATGTCATTTCTGAATTTCTCTATGGCAAGTAACCCCCCCAGATATATGTCATGTATATAGCGTATATAATGTATATGTCATGTTAATTGATAGAATGTTATATGCCATAAATGTAAAAATGTAACCGACTGAAACCTATAAATGGATGAGTGAATAATGATGATATTAAAAATACATTAAAGTGGCATCTCTTGAGATCTGTAATATATTGTGCACTTGAATATAATATGACAGAACCATTTTTCCTTCAAATCTTTATTGAAATCATCTTTCTCAAATTTCACAATACAACTAGATAGGGCATTTACAACATTAAAAACAACTACAGTCCCTGTGATATCTCACATTTCCATGTTGTCAACACCCCCACAAACACATACTCTTAAATAAGTCTAATATCTAATAACACAAAACACAAAAGTCGAGAGATTCACCCATTCAGCCACTGTCACCAGCTCTTCTTCTCAGATGCAGCAAACTGGTGTTGATTTCCCATCACTGAAGCTCTTCATCACACGCTGATGGAGGTGCTAATGCCCCCGGATGCTGATAAATCTCAGTATGTGATGAGTTGTAATGGCTCTACAGTCATGAGCGCCTGCTTAAAAATGCAGGATTTAACTGAGAAGCAAAGTCCCTTATCTGCATGATGTGTTAAAGTTGCTAAAGTATTTTAGAGTCCATTTCTCTGCATTATTGCAAATGTGGGTCATTTCTGTGTCATCAGCATCATCAAGCGGGATTGCAAACGATGATGGTTTTTAAAAAAATAAATAAGAAGAATATACCATTTTATAGCCTCTATACCATTATATTCCTAAAAGTATTTATTTATTTGTTTGTTTGCTTGTTTCTTTTCTTACAGAAAAATTAAAGAAAAATATAGATGGTGCATTTTAAACAATGTCTTTTTTTTTTTTACAATGGCCTTTACAATGGATTAGATCAGCTCTGGATACGCCCTAACTTTTTAAAACAGACAACCTCAATAAATGACAATTACGTATGCTTATGCTTCTTTCAATACCTCTAATGAAAAATTTATTGACATTGATCACGGTGATTCGATTTCATTGCAATAGCGCATTTATTAAAATCATAAGAGTCAAAGTTCAGTTGGCCATGAGATGTTAGACACTTCTCTTCCCTATATTTGGATTTTGAGGGAGGGAAGATACTGTGCCATAAATTTGGCTTTGAGAATAACAAGTTTGTTTCTGCAATTCAAATGTATGTTCTATTTAGGTCTGGATGCGAGTAAAATCGCACGAGGGATGAGGTGCCAATCAACATCACCCTAACAGTGCCAGTGCTTGTCAATCAGATTTTCTTTTCTATGTTGTCATCGTGCATTGCACTACAGAACAATCTTTCCTTAAATCAAAGTAAGACAATATTTTTTACCTGTGTAACTTTTGTTTGGAGCTGTAATGAGTCAGAGCATCATCCCAATGGATCATAACCCAAACCTGGACCAGCCTTCAAACTCTACCGCTCTCTGCTCCTGTTAGCCCTGGAGCTCTCGCTCTTTCTCTCTCACATCTCCCTATCTCTCTCTTTTTTATTTTCTTGAGCAGTCTCATCAATCGCTCTTTCTAATGCAAGCTGTGTCAATCAATCACCCTTGCTGACACGTATAGAGCAAGCAAAGCTATATGTGACATTAATGACTCTAAAATAATGGCACTAAATCTCTTTTCCAAACCCTACTGAGCTGCTTAGACAGCATTTTAAATCATCATACTGTATGCGTTCCAGTGAAAGCAGGGGAACATCCAAGACAGCAGATGTAACCGAGAAAAATATCGGGTTTGCCAATGGTCACGAAAACTACAAAATGATCCACATGTATTCTCAGTTGAAAAGGCTACGGTTTTTATTGCATTTGAAGCAGCTTCACATACTTAACAAATTTCAAAATTAAAACCTTCAGTTTAGTATTAAAGACAAATTGCAATGGCCTTTTGTATAAATTGTGCTAAAAATTACACTGTTAAAAAATTCTGTAGAAATAGCAGTTTGCCAGTAACTTACCGTAGATTTATATTTATCGAATTTATTGGCAACAGTTTGTTCAAAGATAAATGAACATTAAACATGAACAAGTCTGTATCTTTACAGAAAAAAATTAATAACATAAAAGCATTTCTGGGAACCAAAAAGCTGAAAAAAAACAGAAAAAGGTTGCTTTGTATGAGGCTGTTATTTTATAGTTTTTTTCTGTAAAGCTAAAGACTTATTCATGTTTAATATTTATTTATCTTTGAACAAACTGTTGCAAATAAATTAGATAAATATAAATCTACAGTAAGTAAATGTTGCTTCATTACAAAGACACAATGATGTACAGTATCTAGTCAAAGTGTGTGTGTGTGTGTGTGTGTGTGTGTGTGTGTGTGTGTGTGTGTGTGTGTGTGTGTGTGTGTGTGTGTGTGTGTGTGTGTGTGTGTGTGTGTGTGTGTGTGTGCGTTAGATAACAGCTTAAGATGAACATGATGAAAAGGGTTTGAGGCTGCAGGTTGAGACTCCAGCAACATCAGCCTCCGTCTACAGCTTGCTCTTCATCTCTGCTCAACCAATCACTCTCTCTCTCTCTCACACACACACACACACACACACACACACACACACACACACACACACACACACACACACACAGCGCTCATCTCTGCACCAATCAAAAGCTGCATCTTCTGGAGAATTTACGTTTCTCCTTTTTATCTAACAGAGAAAGTGAACGAAGCACACGGGAGTAAAACCCCCAACGACTTTATGATGTTTGTTTCCCTGCTGTTTTATTTGTATTGACTTGTGCTGTTTGCTTGTAACGTACTGTCTTCTGTAGTTCTTTTGTAGTGCTTGTCAGCTTGGCAACAGTAATGTGTCTCTCACATTCCTCTCTCACACCCCCTGTCAGCCGACGGCTATTTGTAATTCCAGAGATGTTGTTAACAGGTGGTCTGTAGCATTAAATGTGTATACAAGAACAGTCATATTGTCTTTATACTAAAGTCCAATAAATTCAGATGGTCATTATTGAATATGAGGCCAAGTGACTATGAATCATTATGGTGACGCGTTTAAAAAGCGGAAGAACAACGTTGGTTTAAGAGTGAGTATTCACTTTTACAGTGCAGACTTGTATAAATTAGTCATAAGTGTATTTTCCTGCAAAAAGTGAAAGAGCCACAGTCGAGTCAACGTTTGTTCAATGATGAAAAGACTTTTACTGCCCCCTAGTGTCATCTAGTGGTACATTTGACAGATTTATGCAAAACCACTACATAAATTGTTGCACTGCATTAATATTTACTGTGAACTTTCTTCCGATGGATAAAGATGAAGATGTAAAAATAAATAAAGATAGATGGGATGGTATATAGGTTTATGGAAGAAGTTTGTTTAAATGTGTCAATGTCATAAAAAATGTCTTTTTTGTTGTTAAATGCTGACAGTTTTGTGAAATTCACTCCAGAATAAAAATAAAACCATAGATGCATATGCTTGCCATTCCCTTTTCACAAAGAAGCCACCACAATCACGTTCTTTGCTCCTTAATAAATACACGTGAAACTGAAATACTATTAAAGATGATGCGCGCTAAAATAACGTCGACCTGAAAGTCAGATTTTATTCAGTGATGTGCATTACTACATTACTGAATCACAATGACCTGTCAATGATACATTCAGCTCAACACATTTAAAAGCTTACTCATCTTCAACACTGTGAATTCAATCTTTAACATTTCTTTGTCTGTACAAACAACTCATATAATCCGAAACCAGGTAAAGAGTCAATGATTACAATGTACCTTCACAACGCAGTGGTGCGGAACAAGATTTATATAATCACTGAAAACTGTAATAAAAAAGTAGTTAAATATAAATCCTCTACTGCTCAAGTATATCCTAACACAGATAGTGCGTTAAATACATGTATAAATACTGTTACCTTCACGTCAATAGTATGCACAGGTCATTTGGTTATTTGCTACTTTCTTCCCTAAAGCGGAAGAAAATACTACACCAGACGGTGACTACGAGCTCAGCTATGAAGAGATCAAACAGTATTTTGATTTCAGCAGCTGTGTTTTGTCAGCTTAATAACATTTATCTCATGTCTTCTGAACAACATCATTGTTTGTCTAAATACTCTGACAGTGTCCACAAGTTGTGTGATAAACGTATAATGTTTGAAAAGAATAATAGCGCACAGCAAGCACATAGTGTGGAGTACATACTGTACTGCACTGTATACAACCTCCTATAAATATAGTATGCAACACTACACATTTTAAACAACAGTACGCAATAGGTACTGTTGTACCGTGATATATAAAACCATGATTATCGATGTCGTGTTAATTCTACACATACAGTATAATAATATTGTAAATAATTCAGCACCTGTTTAAAGTTTAGCCTCAAGACACACAATTCTTTTAGCCACGATGAAGTGAAAATCTGATGTCCAGTTACCATCTTAGAATTATAGTTTGGCGCATTTTAAACCAGTTTTTACACAAGTCAAGTACTGAAGGAAGAGAAAGTAGCCAATCAGCTCGAGACTGAGCCTGCATCATCGGCATCTGACGAATCATATTCATCAGCAGAGTCTGTTAGGGCGGGGTAAGGCTGTGGCTGGTCCAGGTTAACATAAGTTACCTTCAGGCTGATATAGTGTTCACCCTCCAGGCTTGACAGAATACTCATCACCTCTGACACTAGCGTGGAGAAGGTCGGTCTCTTATCAGGGTCTGGGTCCCAACACTGTAACATAATGGTGTACCTGCACATACAGAAGTTACAGGTTAACTCATTTCTCAGCGATCACGAAGTGCACTTGCTCCAGACATATAAAAACTGTTAGCTGATGGGGACCCGGGTTTGATTCCGGCCTGGCTAATATCCCAATCTTACAAAAACGACTTTCCTGTCAGAACTTCACTGTCCTATAATAAATAAAGGGCAAAAACACAAGTAAAAAAATAAATGTCTGCAATAAGTGTTTTATGTCTGGTAAACTTGTAAGAGTCAACGAAGAATTCTCCCACTTGCTTAAAAAGAGAACTAAACAGACAAACTTTAACACTTCATGGTTGAGCCGAGTTACAAGTTATGTTTACATATTTTCACATCTTGTTAATACACTAACAACTTCACTATTTTGTATTTACAATGACTTTACAATGATTTTTTTGTCATGCCTGTATAAAATCATAAGAAAATTAGAAAGTGTAAGAAATTTTCATGATACCATCTCAGATAAAACAGGTAAAAGTGTGGCGCTATTAAATACAACTGCACATTATGAAATGTAAAAGATTTGGTTAGGAATTAATCGTTTTCAATTATCAGGTGCCATCTCCAAAAACATTTAGCAATGTCATTCAGGAAACATCTACACCTAGTTTGTTTTGAGGTTTTTATCCACTATGTGAATGATGATTAACTTTCTTAATGTTGTTCTTGAAATGTTGGGAAACAGAAGACAATAACCTTCTGGTTGATCTTTTCCACAGCTCTGAATACTGAGTAAGTCTGAACCCAGTGAACCTCGATGATGGAAAAACAGTAAACTGACCGATAGAGAGAGTCAGATATGGCCTTTAACAATTGTAAATGTACGGATGCAATTTCACAAAAGCCCAACACAGCAAATGTGTTCTGCTTTAAAGAGATGTATTTAAAGAAATGTATAAAAAATGGAAGAAGGACTACAAAATGTACACTTCTCACTGACAAGTTCTGAGAGGAAAAAACTAACAGTTTACTTTGAAACTTACAATGAATCTGGACAATATTGTGGCTGATGCAGCCGCCGTCCCTTTAAGAGATAATGTGTGACATCATAAGGGTCAACTTCAGGATACGGGCTGGCCCCTCTTGTAAGCATCTCCCACATCAGGACCCCAAAAGACCACTGCAGTAAAAGAAAGGAAAAGAACAAAATCATTACAGGATATATAATTGTTATCCACACATTATATTTCATTTTTGTATCTCACCACGTCTGACTTGGTGGTGAACTTCTGTGTCTGCAAGCTCTCAATGGCCATCCATTTGACTGGCAATTTAGCTTTCCTGTGATCCTGGACGCTATAGTACTCCTTCTCGAGCACATCTCGCGCCATACCAAAATCTGCCACTTTCACAGTGTATGATTCATCAAGCCTGAAAATATTTGTAAACAAATTTGACAAACAAATCCAAAAAAAAGTTTCGTTACATAAGTAATATTATGTGGCACTTATTTCTATGAAATAAATTATTAATATGATTCAACCTGCCATGTTTGTCCAGATATGGTAAGGTACTTAAGCTCTAAAGACATACTGGATTAACTGTGTCTATAAATATTGCATCCAAAACTCACATGCAGTTGCGTGCTGCCAGATCTCGGTGTACAAACTTCTTTTGTGCCAGATACTCCATTCCTTTAGCAACCTGGAGCCCGAAGCCTATCAGATCCTTTACTGTAGGATTCTAACGCAAGACATTAAACAACATATGTACATACTCCTATAAAAATACCATATCTTCGGTCTTTCTCAATCGATAAGGCAACATACTGGAAGTTCTACAACTGCAAAGTTGCATATAGACAGTAAACATATTTAAGTGTGTATGAGTTCACACTCCTGGCACTGACCCTCTTCTCACAGCGTATAAAATGCCGCAGGTCTCCGTGTTTCATGTAGGGCAAGACCACCAGGGGGAGACCCTCCTCAGGAAGCAAAATACCCAGCAGAGAGAGAACATTACTCTGATGAAAACCCTTCATCAGAATCCCCTCTTTCAAAAACTGCTCGACCTCCTCCACATCTGTTATTCCTACCAGAGAGAGGCAGACAGATAGAGTTGTAGTACTTTAGACTGGTCTTGTAAACTACAGACTATAATGAGATATAGAATGCAAATGTCGAGTCTGAGTTTTTATCAGTCAATATACATTACTAACAGACTAACATCTCAGAATGTCAATTATACTATAGATCAGAACAAAAGGTCAGAAAGAGCTTTATGTTATTTTATAATTTTATTTATTTATTGCAATAATAGTATATTGTATTATAGTCTTTGTACTGTATGTATTCTATACATTTAGTGATACTTCATTTTTTTCTATGTATATGTCATCTACTGTATGGTTAAAGATTTGGGTGTTGTTCTGCAAGTGTAACTATGACCTGTCTGAGTAACTTTTTAACATGTTTATTAGGATGGCAGTAATTTTAACATGTCTATTTAGGTAGTTGCTTTATGACAAGATGAGACGTGCAATTTTGAAAGCATCTCATCCTGAGAAAAAGAGCAACTTTTTTATCAGACACGCTTGACAGTTTTAACTGCTGGTTAGTTCAGTGAGTGGGATGAGCAGATTTTCAGAATTTTCAGTGTCTATTTTATACTTTATTTGAATACTTACTGTTTAGAGACTTGACGGCACAGTGGATCTCTCTGCTGTTGTGGTCAGTGAGGTAACCATGATAAACTGTGCCAAAGTGGCCTATGAAAACAAAACCATGTTTATCCTACCAATCTCCTACCTATTTCTATCCATTACAGTTATGGTAAATGTCCTAAATGACAGTACTTCTATAAAACATATTTGTAGCATTTGTGTGTATTTGGTCGTGATCATACCCTTTCCAATGATCTGGTGATGATGGACCTTAAGCATAAAGGCTGGGATCAGCACATCCTTCACCTCCTCCAGGAGCTCGGGACGGAAGCTGGTGATGGAGATCTTCTCCGGGGGCATGAGAGGGGTCAGGGTCGTGTCCAGAGTGCCTGTGTAAGCCAAGCCTGAAAATGCCACGGCCCCGGTGGGCGCAGCGATGGTTGTTAGAGGAAGTTCTACAAGAACCGAAGGTCAAAATTAAAATTATGCATTTTGAAAGCATTTGTTATAGTTGTTGCTGATGTGAAAGTGTCTCACCACGTCTGTAGTCTCCCAAAAGACATAAATCCACGCTGTTATTCCGCGACCGACTGTGCGAAAAATAAGACAGCCGATTCTCTGCCAGCGGAGCTGTGGATTTCCAAACAAACAAATCCCATTCTTTTTAGGTGGCTGGGGCTTGTTTCTGTACTTTCTTCAACGTGTAATTGAGAAAGGAATGGCATAAGAGACATTATATTTACCCTAAAATCACACTGAAAATTCTACCTTTTTTCTGCTTCCTCAGATGTTTCAGGACAATGAAAGCCAACACTGCACCAGTCACCAGAGCTGCCAGTATGCCAAGCACAATGCCAACCATATAGTGATTACTGACCAAAATCACAGTGCCAACATTGTGGGTGTATCCATTAACTGTCACCTGCCCAGGGAAAAAAGCGAGAGTACAAAAATACAGTGTCACAAATTTCTGGGATAATTGAAATAAACTTGACCGTCCTGTATACTTTTCACCTTTCCACAGCCTCACCTTCACTGGTAATCCCTCACTGGGGATGGTGAGGTTATTAGGGATCCTGCAGGTGATCTCATTGTCCAAAACTTTAGCACCACAGTCGACATCGCCAACTGTCATCGTGATGGACATGCAGGAACTCACGAGGTTCAGTTTCTGATGCTGTAATGTGAGCAAAACAAAAAGAAAAAAAATCAGAGTCATGGATCATACCATGAAAGGGATTAAAGAGATCCAAAATTCTTATATCGTTTATTCACCCTCGTGTCATTTTAAACCTGTATGATGTTCTTTCTTCAGCAGAACACAAAAGAAGATATTTTGAGAAATGTCTCTTGTGTCCAATTGATGGAAGTTTGGTTACCAACATTCTTTAAAATATCTTCTTTTGTGTTCTGTAGTAAATGATGAAAGAATTTTCATTTTTGGGTGAACTGTCCCTTTAAAACTGAATAATGCCCTTACATGTAAGGACACTTCATCAAAGCCAGGGTACAGTTTCAGTATGTGACCCTCCGTCTCGAACGGAATTGGCCGGCCGTAGGGGTGGTAGGAGAAGTCTTGTTTCCAGAGGCCGAGCACCCCGTCCATGTCGAACGATAGCTCACCCTCTTCTGTCTCGTCACGATGGAAAACCGGAGTGAAACATTCCATACGGGTGGACTTGGCTCTACCTCTACACTCCTACAGAAAACAATGTGGACAAATGTGTTACATTGATGTCACTGTCAAAGCAGGTGCTCATGAATGACAGCACTGTTATAGATGGAACATTATGATAAAATTATATAGCGAAGCTAATATAGAAAATCTATATATTGTTATGGTTAGATGGGTATAGTGGGGTCAACCAACATTAAATATAATAAATACACGATTATTGTTATGAATGAAATCATTTATTAAGATATAAAAGGAGCAAAGGTTTACAATTCATACAGTTGAAACAGGTTTGAGGTGAGATTCTTTGGGTTTGAAATGAATGACAGTTTTGTAGACCGAGTCCAGATTTCGGCCTTCAATGATGATTCTGGACCCACTGCAACACAGCAAAAGAAAATCAATGATATTAAAAGTTCAATAGCTGTATAAATGTGTACTGTCTGTATTTCTATACCTGTCAAAGCTGCAGTCCGGCAGAACCGAGAGAATCTCAGGCGTCTTCTTGTACCGGAAGACTTTAGTGGTCACGACACGAGACTTATCGATGTAAACGCGGAGCACCACATCTTTAACCTCGCTCACAGGCTGAGAAAGGCATATGATGGAGGACAGGTTTCCTCTGATCACAGATACACTGTTGGGAAACATGAGTAAACGTGCACATTCTGAACATGAACACACAGTGAGACTGAATAACGAATAGAAAGATACCTTTGGATTGGACATGTTTCTCCATCGAGAGTAACTTTCCTGTTCTTTCCAGAGGCCAGGTAAGGTCCTGTAATGGTGATGAGGGTTCCTCCATTTACAGGTCCATAGTCAGGCTGAACCTCAGTGATGTTTGGGACCTTTTATAAAGTGTGAATTAAGGTGTAAATTAAAGTGAAAATTCTGTCATCATCCATCCACTTGCATTGGTTTTGTGTCCATGCAATAGAATTATCAACTTCAAAATATCTTCTTTTGTGTTTCATACAGGAACGGTGCTAAATGCTAAATGATGACAGAATTTTCATTTTTGGGCGAACTATCACTTTAACCATGTTTTGTTCATGCGATAAGTGTTTTTGGTTACCACAAAGGTGAATCCAGGGATCTCTGCGCTTCCTTCAATAGAGTACCGCCCTTCCACTCGCCCTTCATTCACTCTCGCTGTGACGTTCAAGGGTTTAAAAAGCGGCTCCGTCGCCCCGGAGCGGATCTTGCACACTAAGCTGGGCAGAAATATGACAGGGATTTTAAAATGCAATTGATGTGCAATTATTTTGGGAAATTGACAGTATAGATAAACGGTTGCAAGGGCAACAACATAAGCAAACGTTAAGTGGCCCAAACTTAACTTCCGGTAGACCTCCGCAAAGAATCAATCAATGTTAAATAGTTTTTATTTAATGTAATTTAATACAATGAATATACAATAAAATATTAAAATTTATAATACAAATTATTGGTATATTATAACCAAACACAGACCAGAAGTTAACTTCGGGCCAGACGTGTGCATCCAATAAAACCGTCTATAGAACAAACAAGCTACTGTATGCTTCAAACAGCATTTATGTGCATCTTTGCAGCTGTATATCAATTGCAATGACATTAAGTATTTTTACATATTTTTTCCTACTTTTGATGACTCGTTCTTCTCACAAATTCATTTTAGCTTCAGGCATAAAAATAAATGTTCTTATTATTCCTTATTATGTAGAAAAGCCACTTTGATAGATGAGCATAAAATTGGTAATACTGACTGGGTGCTGTTGCTCTTGTGAGGCTGGACCACACATGTGGTCTCGCCCAGCTTTACTTCATGGGTTCTGGTTGTAATGATGGGTCTCATGGGTGACTGAAACTCCCACCCACACAAAGTCATCTCACTTTGACCATCAGGGGGCGCTGTTTTGGGAAAAAACTACATAAAAGTTTTTTATTTGTCAAAGGCTTTTGATCCAAATATGCTAACAATGACTTTGGTTCTGACAAATAAAACTTCAAATAAAAAATCTTGATAAAGAGTTGCGATATTCAGAGTGTTGTTGATGTCTGTTGGTGTAAAGTGCGCGAGTCATTGTCAAACAGAATGTAAGATAAGACCTTTAGTAAGATATACTATGTTTTCAAATGAAATTATACTCACAGTTAAATGACACAACAGCTCCTTTGATTTGTAATGTCAAACATGTGTGTGTTTAATGAATGAAGTCGCTCATATCTAACCTCTGTGATGCCAGGTGGACATGACTCATCTCCCCAGTGTGCCCTGCACTCAGACACCCAGGTACACTGACCGGCACACCAGCCACAGCCCATGAACTTGGGAGCGGTCAGACACACGGCACACGTGAGGAAGTGACGACAGCCTGGTCCTCTCTGAGGAACCTGAATCATCTGTACATTATAAATAAACAACTGTTAGAAACCCAGAGAATGAAAGTCTTTTGAAAACTTTGTCTTTTCTTGCATACTACACAGTGCTGTGTCTAAAGTACACTACATACTTTTTCTTAAGAACAGACAGTATAAGCGATTAATATTTCAACCTGTTCTGTATTGTTGTCTACTCTAAAAAATGTTGGGTTGTTTTAACCCATGGTTTAATTAAAAAAATATCCATAATGTATTTGTTGCAACCATGGGTTAAAACAACCCTGAGAAGGTTCATTTATAACCCAACCGCTGGGTTTGTCTATATTTTACCCAACCATCACTTTTTCAACCTAACAGTTCACTTTTAATCTAATTTTGGATAAAATGTTTATCAACAATGAATCTGAAGACATCAAAATAATGGTCGTTATTGCTTTTGGTTAAATGGTCACATTGGAACATGAAGTTGAGCATGTTGCATTGTGGGATATTGCCCATTTTTGCAGTTAAAAAAACCCCACTTAAAAATAATTTACTTTAAAATAAATACATACAGCAATTCTTAACAACAGCACTAAATGAAGCTGATTATTCTGATCACGCAAAATGTGCATTTCTGGAAAAGAAACAAGTACCTTATCCCCAACCACAAACAGCAGATGTTCTGGAGGAAGAACTGCTGCGGTGGATGACACCTTCTGGTTCTCCACAAGAGAGTAATTGGCAAAGATGATGGGGCTGGACCTTCTCAAGACGAGCTTTTAAATGCGAAAACAACAGATCAAATCCACAATACACACACCTTTCTTCTGTTGCTTTAGAAATCAATGAAACTAGTACAAGCAGTGAATGTCTTCATGGTACCTGCAGTAATCTCCCATCGGATGTGCCGATATGAGCCACTGTCTTGTTCTCAATGCTGGTGACCAGTAGTGAGGTGAGCAGAACGCCTCTCATCTGTCTGTTGAAGAGATCGACTCTGTAGTACGGCTGAGATACAAGGGTGGGCTGGTCTCTGCAGGTCATATTGTGCTCCATACTCTGATCACAAATACACAAGAAAAAAAGATCAAAAATGATTTCTACTGATTTATTTTGATTATCAAATAAATAAAGTGTGTATTTTCAAACACATTTCCAAAATAAATGATTGTTTCCAAACAATTATTTGTTAACTGTTCGTCATGTGATTTACCACAATTTACATTTCGCTTTAATTTGAAGTTGTTGTTGCTTAAAGAAAGTGGCTACAGCTTTGCCAAACTTCTATTCATTTCCTGTAAAAATGTGTTCAAATCATCCATTTTACCAAACATTTCCAAAGTCATGTGGTGTGTGTGTGTGTGTATGTCTTTCTCTGCTAAATCTCAAATATTGCACACTCATTTTCTCCTTTCCAGTCATTGCTTATAAACACTGACCTCACGGAAAGTCCTCCTCTTTAAACTACACAAACACACACTTACGCACACACCCTCCTTCTGTACACAGCTGTTTTATATCATCGAGCAATCACACCCACATTACAAAGATTTCTGGACCGCAGCTCTCAGTATATGATCCTAAGATGATGACCATGGCCTTGTGGTGAGACGTCATGCATCCAAGTTTCTTTTTAAACATTTCGAACAAATATTACAGGAATATAAAACCCACAGCGGATACATAATTCCTGTAATATTTGTTCGAAATAAACCATGTGGATAATTTGTGAGTTTTAGAAAATGGTCTGACCATGAACTTGACATTTATGCATTTGACAGATACCAATGCATTCATCACATACATTTTATGAGTATGTGAGTTCCCTGGACTTGAACCTATGACCTAGCTAACACAATGCTATACCAGTTAAACTAGAGAAACATTTAGAAGTAGCATTCTGAGGCACTCAGGCATGAAGTTAAAGTGGTCTGGCTGCTGGCCAAAAAGGTTTCTTATAGATCACTCTGCATTGCAAATGTATTGTTTTGCCACTGTCTTTTTCCCCTATTTAGAACTTTAATGGAAGTTAACAGAGCTCAAAATATCATGAACACATAAATGAGCCTGAGATTCTATTCTGGGCATCTTGCGATAGTTCTTTAAGTTCAATAGGCAAGTTCAAAATTCTTATAGACATTAGGTAAAGAATAAAATATATAGATTAAATATATGAATATATTACAGCAAATGGTCCAAAGCAAACCATTTATTTTGAACATTACAAAGAAACTTAAAATACTGAAACCTTTTCATTGCTCAGAGGTTGCTCAGTTGTGTTTCATTTAAATCAACTAAAGGAAATAAACAATGCTTCACCTAAAATTGCTCAGGAAAGAAAAATAGAAACAAATGTGACAATTGGAAAAATTCATACAAGCTGTAAAATGAACTAGGCATGGGCCGGTATGAGATTTTGACGGTATGGTAAACTTGCCCAAAAATATCACGGTTTCGTGGTGTGGCGGTATTGCAATTTCAGCTTCAAAATGTCCAATGTGGAATTGGTTCAATTTGATAGGAAATGTTTGAGCTTATATTGAGATCTTCAAAAATATACTTTTGATAGCAGCCTTGGCAAATCTGAGCTCAGCTAAAATCTCTTCTAAAACATTTTTTCAAGAGAAATATTTGAAACATGAGGTTTAAGCAAAAGTTTGCATTTGCTCATCATTCATTCTCTTATCTTATCTGTATTTTTTCTTTCCCATGGGTGACAAACTGTTAGAAAAATTGTAATAATAAAGTAATTCATTATATTGTTAATGTACTGACCTCATGTGGACAGCTTTCACACGGCTGAAAGTGGCAGAGACCTCTGGAAAGCTGCTCTGGTCCAGACTTACAACAGTCCTCCACTCCATCATCTATGGCCGTGTTCACCGTATCCATCGGAAATGCGCAAAGCGCCGAATCGTGTTCTGGAACGCCGGAGTCATCGGTCACAGCAAACACACCATACAGGATATCATCATCTTCCTCAGCCCCCAACTCATCAGCAAGCTCTCGCCCGGCCTTGCCAAAGTGGGCAGCTTGGACCACATTGTACACCACATCTTTAAAAGGCTCACTGCCGTTGCTTCTCCTCCTACGTTTGGGTTCAAAGCGGCACTCTAAAACGATCTCCCGGTACCGACGCATTTCCCATTCGTGCCGTGGCAGGCGGCCCAGTCTCGTCTGGTAGGGCGAAGAGTCCAGATCGGTTTTCTCCCGCTGAACGGAGAGAAAGTAGACAAAATCTTGCGTGTAGAAGCTGTAGACGTAGTCAATGTTGTAAGTGTGCCGCAGACCGGGCAACACCGTCAACCCTCTGACATCGGTGTAGAAACCGTCCTCGGTCGCCACCGGGCGACGTACAGAAATGGACATGCGACCGTATCTCTGCGTCACGCTGTCGTTCACCGTCGCCGCGACGAAGAAGTACACCGTTTGGCCTTCTTCCACCATGGACACCTTTGTGCCCAGAGGACTTGCGATGCAATCCGGGCAGAAATCCGGGGAGTTGAACTTCTCCCTGAATAAACACTTGGAGGGCCCGGGAGGTTTTCCATTCTCATGGAGCTGGTGGAAGTAGCAAACGCCGTACTGAGAACTTCCACATGAGTACAGGTACATAAGGAACATGTCTAGTAACAACACCTCACTGTCTGTGTTCTCATGTAAGGGATCTCTTTCAATATGACACAAATCGCATATCTGGCACTCTGGGCTACCCACAGGCCCCGTACGGAGAGCCCACAGCTTACCCAAAGTGTCGTTCACGGCCTCAATGATGTTTTGAGAGGCCACGTAGACCTCTTGGAAAAGGGAATTGGTCACTATGTTCTGGATGGGGTTCTTGGTCTGAAAGTAGGGCATGGGGTACGGCACTGAAAAGTCCACCGCAGTGGGGGCTGCTTGGGGACACGTGTCTAACGCAGAACACATTAAAGCCTGTATCCAGACACATGTCACCAGATGAGTTGCCCAATGGACCATGTCCACTCCTGGATGAAAATATCAGGAGTGTGTTGAGGTTACCTCCAGAGCATGTCTATTGATGAAGACATCCTGAAAATCGGATGGGAGTGTCTGAAAGCAGAGAAATCACAAAAGATTTATTAAAAATGTATATTTCATATAATAATATTTAATTATGCTAATGTGTTCACTTTTACGCATTTACGTATTATTCTCAAGGGCACAATGGCTCGCGAGTAGGCCCGTGCAGAAAATGCAGTCTTTTACATATTTTCATATGTCATATTAACACTGTGGAGAGACTCTGTAAAATTATACAGAATAACATGGTAAAATGTGTTAAGAGAAGGTGAAAGAATAATGTTTTTGTTGAAAACTGAACATTTTAGCGGAGGGAACACACTTTTTTTATTTGATGTTAAGGCACGTCTCATGGACTGTAAAGAATTTTGACATCTGATGTTTTGAAACTGAGTTTCATGTTTTTTGTCAATTGAAAGTAACAGTTATAAAAAATATTAAAATAAATTTTGAAAAAGCAAGAACATCTAGTTCACATGTGGTAGTCTGCGAGTCATTTATTAACAGACTTCATCACCGTGTTCTAGACTACGGCTGTTAAATTGGCATTCTTGTCACAACCTTGACGTGCTTTTTTGAGCAAAAGACGTCAATGGACTGTTGTTCTTTTCATCCAGGCGTCTTTTAACCAACAAATGAACTGATAACTGCTCAAATGCGTGCTGCAGCATTTCACCTCTGCATTGAAAACATTATAGGGAATAAATGTAAAGTATTTAAAGAAAACCACAGAAAAAAACATATAGCATATTTAAAAGTACATTTATGGAATGCCATACAAGACCAATAATACACAGAATAACACACAAGGTTTATATTTAAACAATGGTCCCTTAAACTAAAAAAGACTTTACATATACTAAACTTGAACGGGTAATATCCCAAAGAGCGAGTGAAGTTTGTATTTCCGTGTTTCCGGCCATTTTTGTTAGGGATTTTGCTGCATCCACTCCCCCAAAAAAGTTTAGATATATTTACAGTCAAAATATCTTCATGAAACATGATCTTTACTTAATATCCTAATAATTTTTGGCATGAAAGAAACATTTATAATATTTTGTTTTTTTTACGAATGTTTTCGTGTTACTTAAGACGGTTGGTTTTGTGATGCAGGGACAGGGTCACATATTTTGGGTATATCTACCCAATATGTGCATTCAATCACAACAAGTATTCTGCATTTTTGTCAAATGTAGGCTCATCACATAACTTAACAGTAAGAAAAATTGAATAAACAGATGATCTTGTGCAATACAGCATACTTTGGTTTGACATATTCATTATTAAACTGGATACCTCTTGACTTGCATATCTAAATGTTTGCTGACTGACTCACACTTCCTCAAACCCAAATGCAAGATAACTGTAACGATTGATTCACTTTGTAAAATGTGGGTAATTTTCATTCATTTCATTTTCATCATCACTGCATTGCACAAAATATAAATCTTAAAATATGTCAAAACTTGCAGGGATATTTTTAAATAGGATTGTCCTTGGTTGCTTTTAAAGGGATGTGGGATGGATTTGGACCGCAGATAAAATGATGAGAGATTAAAAGGGATTCGGCTTGTTTTTAAGATAATATGTTCAATAACCTTTATGGTGTAATATATTATAACAGTTTAATTGTTATGAATTTGAATAGTTAGTCTTAATAACAAGTAAACAGAACTTGTTTTGTTCACTGCTATTAAAATAACTATAAGCCTAAAAGTCATTGACAAACCTCTTCAATAATTAAACAAATGCAATGTTATGTTTACTTTTAAAAAGTGGTCCATGTTTTGTCGATTGTAAACCTCAGAATAAAAAGTCACTCACCTGTTTTTGCTGATAATAAACCCGTGAATTATTAATCTTTGGCTGTACAGATGAATCACTGCATCTCCAACTTCAGTTAAATACAGACACATCCACAAGAAAAAAGCAACAAAACGGAGGAACTCTGGAAATCGAGTTAGACCAAATATTCTCTTTATGTTTATAAAAACGATAAAATTATAACAAAAGTTAAGAATAGAACTGTCGGGTTGTTACACGTGCGGTTGATTCGTTAGAGGCAAATGCTGCAGTCACTGGATCTGACAAGCCCCGCCTTCGCCCACTCCGGCCAATCAGAGATGATATCTACTATCTACTACCCTGCTACTACCGAAGGAAGAGCTCATGAATATTATTTACGTCCAGTCACGTAAATAATTTAATATTAATGAGCAGTGATTCGCTAAAAGAATAAAAAAACAAATAAAACCTCACAAAGCCTAATGATTATCTAATGTGTTGCAGGAAATTGTCTTTTATATTAAAAGTGTTTGATATTACCGTAGTCTTGCTCAGTCTAAACATTATTAAGACATTTTAAAATGTAAACATATCATAAAATTGGACAAAATAAAAGTGTGGAACTAAAATGAAGAAACTAAATGAGTTGTCATGTCCTTTTAACTATTAATGTCATAGCTGAAGTTGTGGTGAATCTTGTGGTAATATAGCCTATAATGTACATTTTCTATTAGGCCTAGGCTATATTATATTCATTTGATGTGAAGATATTCAGTCTGAATTTTATTTAGAGATTAAACCATGTTAACAATTACAACTTTTAATTTTAAAAATATATTAGTAATTGTTCAAATAAACTAAAGTAAAATTAATAAATGCTGTAGAAGTAGGCCTATTGTTAAATTGTTATTTTATATATTAATTGTTATTGTTGTTTACTAAAACATTTACATTTATATTCACATTTATTCATTTAGCAGACGCTCAATGTTAACAAATAAAACCTTATTGTAAAGTGTTCAATTTTTGCATGTATAACCAAAAATATGATCAACTGTAACATTTGGCTAAATACTGTAACATAGCTAGCAATGAGTACATTTAAACTGATGTTTATTTTGCATGACCATTTCAGAAATACAACAGTACATTGAACCTTAAAAAGGATCTCATTACACTAGGCCTACTATACACAATAAAAGAGCATCTACATTTATTAATAAAACCCTTATAAAAAACCCTAAAAGAGATCGAGTCTCAGATCAGAAGGATGTGTAAAAAAAAAAAAAGTTTTTGTTAACACATGTTTTGACAGTCTTGTTCTGTGAAACTGGGTGAGAAAAGAGAGCTTTGTTTTAGTTCAAATTTTGAAAACAATATCATGACAGGTTATCAAGAGGATTTCAATGACTCACTTGTTAAATTCATGCACTGGTTTTCTTCACCTTTACAATCCAAATAATCTAAGCAGTTTGTAATATTGCAACACTTTAGCCCATCTTGAGCGATGGAAATGCAGAATAACAGGTGTTATAGTAAACTGTGTAGGACATGGTCACTATTCGAAATAAACGTGTCCACTGTATCCAGACTGTAGGCAATATGCTTTAAAACACTGTAGGCTGACATAACTGACATACAGGAAGCAGTTGATGTTGAAGTGACTGATGTTGTAGTTGCTGTTGGAGAAAAAAATATTTTTGTCATATTAAAATATAACTCTGTTCTAACCATCTTCTGAATTTATTATTTTCTTAAAATGATAATAAAAACAGCATTGATAAGTATACTTCAAAGGATGAGAAAATCAGAATAAGCCCGTTTACCAAATACTGTAAGAATAATACTCCAAAGTATATATAGTTGTAGTCAAAGAACAGACCCCTCGACGCCGTGAAAATGTTCTCCCCGATTCAAGAAGTGAACATGCAACTTTGTTTCAACTGACCATCTCTCTGTAAAACCTTTTCATAATACATCCAACTATACTGTACAAGAATTAAATGTGTATTCAACAAAGCTTCAGGAATCATGAACTTGAAATCAATACAAATAATAGAATGAATTATTGTACATATTGTACTTTACCTGTGGAGCAGAACACAGTGATAAGCATCAAAGAGATGTAGTGCCATCGTTGATCCACATTGAAGAGCAAGTGATGTAGAAGATCATTATAAAGAGGTGTGGTTTACATTACAGACACATCAATGTTTTGGTTTGACTTTTAGCAAAAGATATTTAAATGAGCATGATTACATAACTAAAGTTGGTAATATTAGATTGAAAATAACGAAACAGTGAAGTCATAGAAAAGGAAACAGTCACATTAAATTGACATCTTCATATTGTAGTTCTTATGAAAAACCTTAAAAATTAAAAATGGGTTTTTCATAATAATTAATTTACACACCCAATAAAACTGTATTCAATAAGATGCCATGCTGAACAAATAATTATTTCTGTGTATAAAGCAGGATATTTTCATTCTGGTTTTGGGCCTGGAATCAAGGATTATAGTCCCAAAAATAAAAGAAATGCAACATTCATTTTAAACAAAAAGTCACTTCCTCACATCACTGCCCAAATACATTAAAGGGATTAGTTCACCCCAAAAAGAAAGGTCTGTCATCATTTACGCACCCTCGTGTAATTTCAAACCTGTATGACTGCAGAACACAAAAGAAGATATTTTGAATAATGTTTGTAACAAGTCATCATTACAGGGCACAGTTGTGCCAAACGTGTGAAGCACTGTCCACACAGCCCCAGGTTCCGATGGGGTGACCTATCACTTTAACATTACCTGCAACGTCGCATTTATTTTTAACATTAACAAAATAAACAACAAGCAACACATTATATTACTTTACTCATTGTGTGATGCTTGAAATATGTTTTCCTTTGCATCAGAAAACAAACAAACACAGTAACAAGCCTATATGCAGGATGCAAATATGCTTTCATAACCTATAGGTGTTGACTTATTTTTTAAATAAAACAAATACATTACCTGAATAATAGCAGAAACAAACACAATCGAATGATACATAGGGAATCACAGTGGCCAGCTTTGGACCATTGACATTTTTGCTCTCAATTAATGTTTATTATTAAAGATGCATTTAAATTGTATACAGTATGAATGCATAATTGGTGTGTTTTGGAGTAAACTGAAGCTCAGCTTTGATAAGAACTTAAGGTGGCACGGCCAAAAACTGCAACAAAGGAACACATGTGCACACTCTATAAAGATAAAGTTTATAAAATGCTACGTTTTTAAAGCCCAAAAGAATAACTACAAACTATTACCACAAGTAGACTATCAAGAAATATAGATAACTGATAACATTGCAGTCGATGTATGTTTTATTTCCTGTGAGCTTTTCATTTTTCTGTATATTACAATAAAACTCATGAGATTTGTCTTTTTGCCAAATAATTTCATTTTATAATTACCTTTATTGTACAATCACTTTTGGACACTTCCTATAAGCTGTAATGGACATGATAGGTCAAATTGAATCTAAAGACTATTTGATCGTCATGCATGCTCATCATATTTGTTTACAGTATAATAAGCAAATGAACAAACATCAACTGTTTATGAGAGTTCAAATTATTATTTTGTGACATTTTGTTTCCATGCCAAATAAGTGTCTATAGGTTGTGCCAGATGATTTAATACAGTCATCATAAAGTTCATCATATGACATTACACAGCTTTTCATTTGGAGAATTATTAAAAAAGTCACAAGCCCTATATGTCTCCTGCAGATTGCTTTACTTGTTTCTGAGTCACAATAAAAAAAATTAGCCAAATTAATTTCAGCTTAGTTATGAACAAAGGCGCAAAGAAAAATTACCATGACTGTCACCATCAATACAAATACAGTATGTTGGAACACCAGGCGTGACAAAATTACCATGTGTTCTCTCATTTCCATCAATGCATAACAGTTCATCAAAGATCCTTCTAACACAAGCATCGCTTCCTCTTTTACCTCAGCTACTGGGAGTGTTTGGGAATCATCATTTTAGCAGTTTTGTTTGGTGTCACAATGGCACAGAAATAACACACTTTACCTTTAAAGCATTCGTATAAAAGGAACAATCACGTGTATTTACCAAACACAAAATAAAAAGGAGGTATGTTTGAGTTGAGTGATCCATCTGAACCAGGTTTATAAAAAGCCCTCAGTAGCAAAACACAGTCAGTCACTGAATCTCAGCCACATGCATTAACTTCTTTATACCAACAATTGCACTTGTGGATTTACATCGAGCCACATGCTTTTGTATTTGCAACATTCAAATCACTTTGTAAAATAGTGCTTTAACATTTAATGCTTACAGCATCGACATTCTTTTGTAATTGTAATGGGTTTGACACAACAATGAAGCCAAGTAAAGCTATCCACTGTGAGCTATCCCCACAGAAATAATGTTAAACCTTAAGTTAATTTTAAATTTAAGAAAAGACTAAGTTTAAGTTAACAGTGACAGGTCTAGTATATAAATCAAAAAGCAGAAGCCAAGAAGTTTCACTTTAGATTTAGCAGCATTCTGTGAAGATTCTTGAGATTGTTAGTGCTAATTCTACTGTGTTTAATGTCTATCTTAAAAGCAACTATAATCTACACTGTGACACCATCTCAGCTTGATCCCAGTTTTAGCCTATAGGATCAGGAAGACAAACCTTTTTAATCATACCCACTGCAATCATCATGAGAAATCACTTATCTTCCAACATTCTTTAGTTTCATTTGTAATTCATTTGTTTGTTCTGTTATTAATTCACTCACTTATTTGTTCAAGTATGGCAGCAGAAGTTCAGGTAAGAAAGCCAGATCAGTAAGTTAAGGGACTGAGTATGAACAGACGATCTTCCTCCTTTCGAATCCACTTCAGCAGTTTAGGGACCGCAGATACAGCCAGTGTTTTTGTTCCCAGAGGGCTGAAGCAGATGTAGAGCTCAAAGCCACTGGTTACCTACAGAAGTTGAGGGATTGATGAAGCAACCATCAGAAAACAATAGTGACATCATTGTATTGAAAGACTTGTGCCTTGTGGTATTTTTCTTTTGTGACCACCACAACAAAACACGAATCAGAATCCTACATATATAATAACTACAACATCTCACAAAACTGTAAAACAAGACATCATATATAGGCTAAATACAGAGTTGCAATGAAAAACAAACAAATTCTTTGAATTCTATCGATGAATGTCAGTCTATTGTATTTAACAGGAGGCTCACCAAGGCATACAGGTACTCAGTTTCTCCACAGCGGTAAATGGAGCGCAGGGGGCGCGTGGGGTGATGCAGGCAGCTATGCAGGTCCTGGTACAATCCCATCAGCCTCTCGTGCTCCTCATCTGCCTGGTACAGCGCTGGAAGGTCAGGGCTACAGGAAAAAAGGAAAGAATATGAAACGTTCCATATGCTTCTTATCTATATAGGCCTCTATTATAAAAAAATGTCTCTCTAACAGTAGTCAATGGGGCCAATGTTGTTCTCTCCTACCTTGTGTAGAGCCCAGAGCTTTTTGATTTGTACACAAAGTGCCGCAGCTCATGTATGCCGACTTGCGAGACGGGGTAACTTGGCGTGCTCAGCGCCTCCTGCAGGGCTTGATAGGCACTGCGTTTGCGCAACCGCTCGAGGAACCTCTTCTTGCAATCTGAGAGGTTAAAGAAGTCCTCCCGATCAGTGGACACCAGGATCAGATAGAGATCTGAGGCCGGCTGCACATAGGAAATATGGGCATGAAAAAAGCCAGCTGGGTTGAACTTGGGCAGACATATGGGCGTCCATCCCTCACCCTCTCTAAAAGACGACGAGGAACCAACCAGGTTAAAGAGCAAGTGAAGGTCCATGTGGTGCAGAAACTGGTCCTTCTTGCGCACCAGCGTAACCAGTCTGTTTCCTGCTAACAGGATGGAGAACACTAGGTTCTTGGATTTAGCAGCTTGCAAGCTGGAGGAGACCACATCACGGGCCGAGCTGCTCAGAGGCAGGCACATCACAGCACTCAGCAGCAGGCCCGGATCTCTGTCCAGGAGCCGCAGGAGGCTGTCGGTGAGGTGCTTGGATCCGGACAGCAGGCGACGGAGGTCGTAGCTTTGCCTGTGCTGAAAGACATGGTTGAGTTGCGTGAGGGTGAGCAGGCTCACGATCTGGAAGTAGACGTACTGAAGTTCTCGCGTCAGCTCGCGGTCGGAGCAGCTCGTGCGGGAGACACCGACCAGGATGAGAGGGCTCTTGCGCAGGAACACCACCCTGTAGCCGTCTGAAAAGTACATAAAAAAAAACATTTTCAATTTCGAAACTTTGTATCGAGAGACACAGCTAATACAACAGCACAAACATCTCAAATACATTAACTGCATCTCACCTGCATGAATGGAGCGAATGATGTTCTTTTTATCTTCCACGAAGGACATGAGCAACATCATGACTCCCATGATGCTGGAAAGCGCCTCCTCCGTGCCGTAGCGCGTGTAGATGGGTTTCCCCGCCTCACTGAGCACAAATAAATGCTTCCTGTGACTCCGCCAAGTTTCGCTCGTCACATCCTCCTCTTTCGACTTGTTGATGCTCCGTACCTGCTCCATCTTCTCCTTCCGTTTAGGCTCTGAGCTTCCTTCCTGCTGCCCCTCAACTCCTTCTAGAACTTCCTCCTGGCCACTCCTCACCTCCGCTTCATCAACCGCCACCGGGGCCAAGCCACCCATCTCTGCTGACCTGTCATTAGTGTTGGGTTCACTTTCAGCCGTCAGGTCCTCGAAAGACTGGGCATGAACAAACATGGCACCCTCTTGACCAGCACCTGTTAAGGCAGATGAGGAGCATTCTTTAAAATATTCATATTTAGGCTTCTGTGTAAACATACAAATGTAAGTATAAAATCAGATGTAAATGAGTTACAGACTGTGAACTGTAAATATAAGGAAATATAAATGGATGTTCAATAAAAGATATGCATGACTAAGAAATAAGGCATGGTTTGTTTGCAAACGTATGATCCATAAAGGTCTTAAATTATGATAACAACCATAGCAGCCACACTCTTTTCCTTGAGTAAATAAATAATACAATTCCAGACAAACAGCACACAGTTTGTATGTAACACTGCACAGCTGCATAATTGAGACTAAATGTTTTACTAAAACTCACCTGGCTCTGTCCCCTCCACCAGGCCAGGGGTTGGACTCTCCGACCGATCTTTTTGGAGTCGATCTGCCGGTGCCAGGTTGCCATTTTTAACTTCCCAGGCAACACCCTTGTTATGGACATCTGCTGCCATTCTAAATCATTGGGCACAAGAGAAACCCAGCAGAAGAAAGGGCACAGTGTCTTGCCAGACAGTGCCAGGGACGAGATTCACTGCATGAGCCCTACAGCAACAGAACGGTAAATTATGTTATTAGCCCCTTATAGTCTTACAGCAGCGATAGTTTCAACCAAGGGCAGGAACTGAAATTCTAGTCCGTGGTGTGAAATAAACAAATAAAAAAGGAACAGTTCTCAGTGGTTAGAAAAGTCATCACTCCAGATAAACTGTCTAGAAACTCTTTGCACAGAATCAGGCATCTGTGCAATGTTAGAAGTTGGTTTAAAAGGGTACTTTTCAGCAATATACAGTTTCTTAATGTCAAACTCTTCAAGCCAGCAAAATAAATTATAACCATAGAATAAAATATACATATTTTGTCCCAAGCCTGGTTAATTTCTCATCCTGTCATACTATGCAGATTGTGAATAAAACTGTAAACAAAGTCCATGTTATAACACCACTGTTCAACTCATGAACTCATGCATTTTATTATCTGTGTGCAAACTGGTCAGCTTACGCACTAGCCACGATGCTAGTCCATTACAAACTGTTGAAATTCCTTTTAAAACATCTGTTTCTGCTTACTTTACGTCTAACAGATGACACCCATTAAGTTTATATTCCTAATAAAAAAATGAAATATGTTTACTATACCTTAACAATCCTCGTCCAAATCAATGTACGATGACTTCTCTTAGGTCAAAAATCAACTCAAACTGTCACACAGTTCATCGTGTGCATCATGGGATATGTAGTTTCCTTAATCCCTAAAATGTAAATACGTTACTTATCTCAATGTCTTCTGAATCGAAACTATGTTTTGTCACAAACAATCGTAATACACGTGGAACATGCCATTTCTCGTAATAAATTAGAAGTTTATTTTAAAAAGTTTTAAAGTTTATCGTCCAGAGTCGCATGTTTATGACGCGTGCATCAGGGGCGGAGTCATTACGGTTGAACTAAGCGCGGCGCTTCGCTGTACCAGTGAGCTTCGATTATAAACATGAATTTTGGGTTTTATTAAACATTTTTGTGGGCATAAAATATCTACACAGTTTAAGTATCAGCTGGGTGAGTAGAAACGGCGTATAAGAATATAAAATTTGAGAGTAGCAGGCTACACTGTATAACCAAATCTTTGGTCTTTGCTATCACTGCACGTCAAAAATATAACACAACACAAAACCTGAGAGATTTGATCTTAAATGTGTGTAATAATATGTAATATATTTACTTATTTTAGATTAACGATGCCCATTCGAGCATATTGCACCATCTGTTCGGATTACTTCGATAACACCAAAGATGTGGCAGCAATTCACTGTGGTCACACTTTTCATTATGCCTGGTGAGTGTAGCTTTACCGACGGTCTCTTTGTTTTTGTTTGTGTTTGTGTACTTTATTGATAACATATAATGGCAAAACACTACACTTTTACTACAAGTACTATTCTGTAATGGCTTAGTGAAGTGAATGTTCACATTATTGATTTATTATTCTATTAAACATTTGAATAATGCTTGTTAATGACACATAAAGGTTAATTTTATTTTAAACAGTCTTCTCCAGTGGTTCCAGTCTGCTCCAAGCAAAACCTGCCCACAATGCAGGAAACAGGTAAACCATCGGCTTGTTTTGTGATCTTATTGTTCTTTATTTGTCCTTTGGGAGGATTAAACGAAGGTCTTCAACTAAATTGAAATCCTCAGGTCAGTACAAGACACATCATCAACAAGCTCTTCTTTGACATTGCCCCCGAGGATGATTCCATACCAGTAGACCCAGAATGTTTACAGGTGATAAACCCCTCCCATTTCTTCCATTCTGTTCTATTAAAACTGTCCATTAAAACTAAAATTGACAGCATTGGCTGTGTTTTATTGTTTGAATTTCAGAATGACCTGGCCCAAATAAAAGCAATGCTGTGTGAAAAAGGTAAAACAGAAACAGTATTAGGAATGCTTGATAAACAGAGACTATATCAGTTTCAAGAGAAATGTAACATTTCTGTTTGCATGCATTTTGTATTGTAGAGAAAGAATGGAGGGACAAGCAGAAGTCCGTAGACACTCTAAAAGAGACAATTGATCGGCAGAAGAAAGATCTGGACAGATTAAAGAAAGACATCGGAGACAAAGAGATGTTATGTTCTGTTCTCCGGGTATGTTTTTTCCTGCTCTGACTTCAACATTATGGTGAACATTTATTTGAATCAATAGCTGTTAGTTCAGCCTCTCGAGTGCACTACACAAACTCTAACATACTTTAATTGCTAATGTTGCTTTCATTGTGTAAAATCTTTAGAAACAGATGAATTTCTTGGAGAGTCAGAAGAATGAAAGCCAGGCAGCCAAGGAAGAAGCCAAACGTCTCCGAGTCAAAATGAAGACCTATGAGAGGTACATCATCATGTGCCTAAGACAGGATTTTGTCTTTTTATGTGTGCGTGACTGGTTGTCACAAATGCTGACTTGGATTGTTAACGTGTTCTCTTGTGTGTTTCTGTCCTGTAGTTTAGATGTGGTCTTACAGGGTCAGAGGTCAGAGGTGGAAGCCATGATCACTGACATGGGTGTTGGTCAGTCGGCAGTTGAGCAGCTGTCGATATACTGCATCTCACTTAAAAAGTAAGATCCTCTGCCCTGCGGTCAACCAAAACACGTCTCATTGCTGTATGTCTTGGTATTTTGGTTTCCTCAACCTATTTGAATATGAACAGATACATGCAAATAGTATTATTTATAGGGTTTAGTTCCTAGGAACATGTTTGCTGCAAGTCACGTTGGATAAAAGTAGCTGACGTATTTACGTAAATGTAATATTCAGAGACAACAGACATTTATTGATCTATTTCCGCAGGGAATATGACAACCTGAAGGGAAGTCTGAAGTCATCCAATGAGATGTGTGAGAAGTTAAAAAGGGAACTGATCTCCACCAACAGCAAGGTTCACTTCCTGTTTCTGAACATGTTCATTAAATATCTCATTTTTAAGTCTTTGTTAGCATGTGAATATTTATTTGTATGTCTCTTATTTTTTTATTGCAGCTGCAGAAAGCCACATCAGAAACAAGCAGAGCAAATGATGACATGAGGGCACTTCAGAAAGATCTATCCAATGCAGACAAAGAGATCACTGTTAGAATTTTACTTATACAGTTTATACAAACTTTCTTTTGTATTTATTTATTTGAGTTTAAAGTTACAATTTGTAATCTGATATGAAAATATATGTTCTGGATGTGAAGGAAAGCAATAAAAGTTAGACACAATGAAATTTCATCAGCAGCCACTAGGGGGTGTTATTTCCCCACTGTTTCTTGAACTCCTGTTCTGATTATGAATGTTTTGACAGAGCTTGAAGAAGAAGGTAGAAATTCTCCAGCGGACGTTAAGCACTCCCACCCGCACGAATGAAGCCATTAGCAGACTGGTGTTTGAAAGGTAAGAATCTTAACTCGTGAATTCATTTGAAAAGCTATTTGTATTAAATGTGTATTTTGGTTTTTCAGCCCTGCCCCTTTGGAGTTGAAGCATCCATGTCACAGTCAGCTTTCAGACTCTCAGGAAATTGACCTCAACCTGACCTTCGACATCAACACACCTGAACAGGTGGAGAAGAAACCCATTCTGGTCCCGTCTAAAAAGATGCGTCTCGACCCTTCGGCGTGAGTTTTAGTACTGTTATTTAACATTATCCATCTGATTACTACAAATATTCATTTCTTTACATTTACACACAGATCCTCATCGACCAACACTGAAAATGCTATCGGACGTAACGTTAGTACCAAATCGATATCTTTGAGAGTACGGCTTTAGATTTGGTAAAAGGAGTAACATGTCTGTGTATTTTTTCTCCCAGAATGCTCGTGTCAGAGATGATGATGTCATGCCCATGCTGAGGAACTCTCTGCTCTTCAGAAAGAATGCATTTGGAAGCATGCTGGACCCAAGCAAATTTGGCACTGTGAGATTTTCACAACTTTTGGTTTTCATTCTCTGTATTAATCTCTTCGACATCATGCATCGTTGCTCTGTTTGTCAGGTTCGGACTGGATACGATGGACTTGGAGGAAGAGCTAAATTTATCCAGCCTGTATCCTTATACTCTGAGAATAATTGTATTGTAGAGGTTATTGAAGCCGTTTCAGGAAAAGTCTCTTTTTCTTTAGTAACATTTCCTTAACTGCAGTACACCAGTCTCCTTTATCTGAAATTCGTCCGCTTGCCATGAAGCCCAAGAGGAAGAAGGTGTCCAGGCCTGTTACAAGCAAACCCACATCCACCTTGACCACTCTGGACAGTTACTTGGAGTAAAACATCTTTTTAGATAGTGACCTATAATGCTTGCTTCCAAGAACCCATGAAATCCCATAGACAGGAGACACAGTTATTGTGCTAAGCTCTGACCGAGACTGCTGTACTGATCATTTCCGATAAACGTAACGAACAAGATGCAGTTGTGCTTTTAACTTTCAAATATCATGTATTTTTGTGTATATTTGTATGTCATTGTTTTGTAAAGCTCTTTGTTAGACACAAACTAAATGGTGCCACCAGGAAGTGAGTGCATTTAGGTTTGTCTTACAAAATCCATTAGATAGGAAAAGTTTTATTTATTAGCCATTGACGTTTGCATTGCAAAATGATGCCTTTCTGTCTAGAGTATAGAGAATCTTTATTGTAGCATGACCGTTTTGGGTCCTGCATTATTTGATTTTCTAGTAATGTATGAACTTTCGTGTGTGTGAGTTTTTTGAATATTTTCTTTTGTCTCTGTACAGATGTACATAATTCTAAATAAACAATAATCTGTTGATGTTTTTATATTGGATTTGGAAGCTTCATCTTGAGTCATTTCTTTATTAATAGATAATAATAAGACTTTGACAAGGTGCAGCAGCAGCAAGTAAAACAAGTTTTAAATGAGCAGTTGCTGTTCACTGTTAAAGCCAGTAGGGGGAGCCAAGATCGTGTTTATTTTTTAACAATAGGGAGAATTGCTTTTTGCTCCAATCAACTTAAATAATATTAAATCAATAATGAAAAGTAATTTTATTTAAAATAAAACAGTAAATAAACAAAAAGCTAAATATAACACTATTACATTTAATCTATTTATCACATTTTTCTATTCCTATTTTTACGAAATGTCCTATTTTCTATTCCAGTATTTCCAGTTATTAATGTAAAGCCAAAGCTTAAAGGTTACAGAAATGATGCAGTGATGTCCTGTTGAGAATAATTTCAATCTAATCTTCTGCTCTGGCACTTCAACATCAATACATGTCCATAAGCCTCTTGTGTAGCCTCGAGGTGAGATAGACTTGTATATTGATGGACTCCCTGCTGGATGATGTTCATATTCTGGAAGGATTTTATCAGACATGGGGTTTATTTACGGAATACAAAGGGAATGTATTTTTGATGGCATGATTACAGATCTTGAAAGCCGCTCATGGAGGTAATTGTGTTATAGAGGTTATTATTTTGCCCCAAAGCCTTTCATGGTGCTTTCTGAGGACCCATTATTTTGTTTGACACACACAGACAGCATTGACAGAAAATCTCATTCATTTGTTTTTTGTGCTAAAGTAAAAATGTGGAATGGATTAAAAACAGTAATGTGTTAAACAAAACTGTTATGGTCTAGACACGCTGTTATGCGTCTGGAATGACATACCATTGAATTATCCTTATCGGATATTTATATAGATGTGTAAAGAAAAGGTGTAAATGTTTCAAATGGTTTGTTCTTAAATTCTCTACAAAATGTCCCTTTCAAAAATCTCAGAACAAGTTCTCGGTGAACTCGCTTTATAAGAACCAGCTGGGTTGACTCGTGGTCTGTAATTGTTTTCATTAGGTTAATAAAGCTATGGGAGATAAGATACGGGGTCTTTTTATGGACCACAGGGCTCATGGGAAAGCAGATCTGGCAGGAAGTGATGCATGTGAACCAACAAAATATCTACACATACTTATTCAAACTGATCAGCTCCTCTGACCTCATGTTCTCTTCGTAGTGCCTTGACCTTCTTACAACACTGGGAAAATGGATTAAGAAGAAATTTGTGTGGCTTTTCTCATACGTTCCCAATATTTACTGTCATATTTGCATTGAGCACTTCCTGTCCAGGGCTACAGCTGGGGCAGCAACATAAACATCTGCGGCTGATTCGTTCGGCTTGTTCCTCTGGGCTGTTTAAAAGCAGAGCCAGGAGTGTTTATATAGAGCCTGTGGGGGAACGGACGGCCAGGCGAGCATGTGAACAACAGCAAAGATCTCCCAACTTCCTTCTCTCTAACATCTCTGGCTGAACATATCTGAAATGAAATCTGATGTTTTGGATTTCAGATCGGAAGGTGATTTGCAGAGATCTTGTTTGATCTGAACAAAACCTTTATCACCTTTAACTCCAGCAGGGAGGCGCTTAAAAAGAGGGATTTTCAGGGTACTCCTATAAAGTCTCCTGTCTTGAACAACAGCTCTTTGCTAAACTCAAGACTAAACTGCATCAATTATATTGCAAAAACGTGTGGTAAGGCATGTGCACATTTACATTCCTCTCCCTAAAGTGAAGGATTTTGAATGATGAAACAATCCATGGAAATACATTTGGTTGCTAATGTTTTCTCACATGTCTTTCTTTAAGCATTTAGCTGTTTAGGATGGTTCGTGTAAAAAAGCATCCCCAGGTCTCAATTAAATTCAGGTTATGCCAGGACATTTTTGAACATTGATAAAACATTTTGAGCAGTTGTGTTCTCTGGGCTTTTATTTTGGGTTACAGAAGAACAACCGTTACTTCTGCTAAACTTAAATGCGACAAAGTTACACGATCCATTCAACAAATAATTTATTTTATACAATAAAATATTTACATAAATTAAATAAAAAATAAATAGTTATAGTATATTAACACAGACCGGAAGTCAACTTTGGGCCAGGCGCATGTGTCCGATGAAACTGTCTATGATGATTGTTAAACTAAAAAACCTCTTTAAAAAAGCTTGGTTTTACACTGTAAAAAAAATTAAGATTAACTTAAAAAAATAAGTAACCTGGCTGCCTTAAAATTTCTAATTATTTTAACTTAATAATATTAGTTAACAACACGTTTGCATGAAATTCATTAGTTAACTAATATTAGGTTAAATGAACTAACATTATTAAGGCAGCCAGGTTATTTATTTTTTTAAGTTAACCCCAAAAATGATTTTTTTACAGTGTAAAACCGAAAGCTGAAGGCAGAAACTCCAATTGCCAAACATAAACATTTTCATCCTCTGGCAAACACATACATTTATCATTATAAAATTATATCCAGAGTGATTTTCTTTGCTCAATTTTGTTATACTAGGAACCATTTCCATCAATATTCCAGTGTTTTAAAAATAAGCAGCACTTTCTCATGAGATAAAACCTCTGTATGGGGGTGACAGGAAAAGCAAAATAGAAAGGGCAGCGTTCTCTTTCTCGAGTCTGACTTCATCTATTCATGGACGGTCAACACATCAGTCAGAATCTCACATCCCGTGTCGGTTTATTTTTACCATGGGAGGAGAGAATAAACCCTATTAAAAATGAAATGCAGTAAACAGGAAAGACTCCCATTGAGCTACTGGGAAACAAAAAGATTTGTTATGAATTCAGCATCACGTGGATGTGCAGAGGGTATCTGTGCTGTCTTCTGTTTCAAGATGAACTACCAGAGATGTTTGGGGTTTGTTGTGAACATTAGCGTCTCTTATATTGGGCTTTTGTAGTGTAGAGAGAAGATCTAGTCTGTCCATCTGACTAAACTGAACTGGTTTATGAATAAAATGTTAAAATAAAATGAAGCTATATTCAATTGAAATATGTAATTATAAGTTTCCTTTTCTTTGAAGTCCTCCTGAACTCACAAGTCGGGACCCTGTATATCAGATTTAGTTGTAAAAGTCACACCCAGGCGAACGCTCTGATCTGAAAAGAGCCTCTTGTGTTGAGTCATCAGACAAGCTAAGCTGTTCTCAGATCAGTCTCTGATCACTAAATGTCAAAGATTCATGTGTAAGCTGTGCTGACCGTGACTCATCCACTGCTGATGACACGGTTCTCTATTATATTTTGTCCTGGATGTCTTGTGATGATTTCTTTAATGCTTTGACCTTTACCTGAGACGGTGCTTATGTTTATTTAACTGATCTTGGCTTTTGTGAAAAGGTCAGAACAAAGAAAACCGTCCTGCAAAACAGACGGTAAAAACAGTTCATGCAGATGAATTGATATGGACAGTTCAAGAAAAACTAAAGTGTCAATGGTCAGGTTCTTATTGATTTCATCAGATATATTTGTAGAAATATTTACAGGTGTATTCATCCCACAATTAATGTTTGGTTAATACATCCCATCTGTTGAAGAAAGAAGTGTTTGGAAAGTCCCTCCAAACAAGTTGACCCTCCTATACTGCAACACAATGGTGGTGGTTACTCCTAAAAGGCTCAGGACTCTGGCCTTTTGGGTTGTTCTAGCACCCCACCTCTCACCTGACCAGATCCATGTTTGAACCTGTCGTCTTGATGACATAACACACAGTTTTGCAATGAAGTCAAAAACAGGTTTACAGTAAATCATACGAGTAAGTCTGGCTATTAGGTTGTGTTATTGTTGAGCGTGATATTTGAAATGAATCCAGATATCTGCCTCCTCACAATCCGGGCAGGAGGTGTTTGTTCTTTACAGACAGGAAATGAGGTAAGAGTAGAGTAAGTCTGCTTTTCATAGTGATAATGTGATGCTAAAATGGCAAGAGTACATTTTGGTAAATCGTAACTTTGAAGATTTTGATTTAGTTTTGATTTCATATCATCCTAAACTTTTGAACTGTTTTGTACAGCATATAATGAGTGTTCTGCATAGTATTCACACTTTATTGTGTACTTTATATATGGTATTTATTTACATATATAACACGCACGCACACGCAAGCACTTTTTTAAAATTGTTGTTTAAAAGCTTTGTCTTGACTTTCTATATTTTAGTCCATTACTGAGCTCTAAAAGCAAACTGAGAGGTGTTTTTTTTTTTTTTTATACATTTGAAAGGATATGAGGTAAGAGGAGGGGGTGTCTGGTAGAAACATCATACACACATTTTCTGAAGAACCCCTTGAATATAGTCTTCACCCCGCGGTTAGATGACACTACAGTCTTTCTGTTCTTTGAAACAACACACACACACACACACACACACACACACACCCTCCAGCGGGAGTTAGATCTTTTTAGTGGCGCTCCTATTGTTCAAAACACCGAAGCCGATGTGCGAATGAGAGACTCAGATGAGAGACATGGCGGACTGCATAGTAAAAGCATGACTTCAGAGCGGAGGTGTGCTTTTGGCACATGCATCGCTGACCTCAGTACCTGCACAGGTAACCAACCAAGAAACCAAATGGGTGCATTGGGATTTAACAGGTGTCAGATTTCCCAAAACACACAACAAAAGCTGGAAAATAGCCCCCCTGGCTTTAGTAGTCACTTCTATGCACTCACATACATGCATGTGATTGAGGAGAGTGACATCATCGACACAATTAAATGCATTCGAAGAGCAAAAACAGATAATTCCATTTTTAAATAAGGTTTTGGAAAACTCCTTATTTGAGGAAAAATGTACTGTATTGAACATTTCAAATCAACTGTATTTAAAAAAAAAAAGTAAAATAATATCATAGCTTTCCTGTTGCTCAGTGGTTAGAGCATGGAGCTAGCAACGCCAAGATCATGGGTTCTATCCCAGGGATTGCACATACTCAGAAACAAATGTATAGTGCAATGTAAGTCGATTTGGATAAAAGCATCTGCCAAATGCGTAAATGTCAAATATTTATGTTTATATGTTTTTTATTTGATACTTGGATAATAAAGAATAGATAAACAGTATACAACAAAAAAAACAGATGCTGTTAAGTTTGAACAATATGTATAAACGAATATAAAAATATTTTTCTTATTTCATGTTTTCTAAAGCCAAGGGATTGCTTAGCTCTTTTATAAACTTAAATATAAGTCATTATTCACAGAAATCGTCCGTTATATTCTTTGTTTTTTTTATTTAAATATTGATTTGTCACATTGTGATGAAGAATTTTTAAATAAATAAATGAACAAACAAACACATATCTGTTACTCACAAAATCCCTCACACGTAATGCTACTGTGTATGACTTAAAATTCTTGAGTTTGTTTTTATTATTGTATGTAGCCTACTGTTATATTGGAGGCTCAGACTGTGAGTGTGCGGCCATGAAGGAACCAAGATGGCGCCGCGGACGGCTGCCTCGGTTTGGAGTTCTCTAGTACGTCTTTTTTGTTTGTCTTGTTTTTAGCCACTCTTACACTGTAAATCTTTATTATAATTTGTCTTGTCATTGTGTTGAATGTGTGTACTAGTAGCTTTCAACACCAAAGAAAACTCCTTGTGTGTGCATGCACACTTGGCAATAAAGCTCTTCTGATTCTGATGAAATAACAAAATGTGTATCTGAAGGCAATTCAACTGGAGGAGGTAAAAATGCACAGACAGAAACCTGTAGACACACATACACGTGCAGTAAAAAACAAGCACGTTCCACTCAGAAAAGAGGTGACTACACCACTCCCCTAATGACTTGTGTGTGTGTGTGCCTGTACACACCTGCCCTGCAGCTAGGAATTGTCTTGAATGAGGTTTGGCAGAAAGCCCCTCACATTTTCATTCAGCTCGAATCTGTGTGTGTGTGTGTGTGTGTGTGTGCGTGCGTGCGTGCGCAGGTTCGCGTGTCATGGTAAACAGGGAGCATTAGCGCTGACTGAACTCAGTTTCAGTAGAAGAGTCTGAACATGCTGAAGAGAAACCACCCCCTCATGTCTTTATCTTTTCTGTCGGCAGCGCGTGAGGCATACAGTATGCTGTTTATTGTGTCACAGGTTTAATGAGGACAGCCTGTAACCTAAAGGGATAAAAACTCACTCTCAAGTTGTTCCAACCCTGTATGACTTTCATTGTTCTGTTGAACACAAAAGAAGATATTTTGAAGAACGTGAGAATACAAACTATGACACTCAAAAGGAGAACTGGTTACAAACATTCCTCCAAACATCTTTGTGTTCAGCAAAAAAGCAAAAATCATACAGATTTTTGGGTGAACTATCCCTTTATCTTCATATCAGACGTTGTCCGTGTAATTGCTTGATTAAAATGAATCATATTCAAAAGAAATATGTTTCCTCAAAACATAACCGCCTCAATGCTCGAGTGTTTTGATGGTTACAAAGCCTCTAGACTCTCTAGAGTTGACCTTCAATGCAAATACATTTTCGAATTGCTTCGAAAAATAAATACCAAACATGTTCTTATTATTCAAGGATTATTTGAATATCAGATATAATATCAGTGATGTGTGGTTTAAAAAGCACTACTTATGAGTTTTAAAAAAGAACTAAGATTAAGCAGGCAAATGTGCTCTTGTTTGCTACAAATGTGTGCGATCAAAAGTCGACAGTCAAATATGATCTCAAACATGTCTCATTTATGCCAAGTTATTAATGCTAGCTACATAAAATTTACATTAAAAGTTTTATGTTAATACTTCATGTCCCAGGTAAAAAAAGTACACTTCCATAATGTACTCGAAATGATCTATTGTCACACATTTATTTGTGACAATTTGTACGCACATTTGTGAGAACGCACACATTTGTACGTAATACTAAAAATATTCGTGGTGTCTTGAAATAGCACGGTTGAATACACTTAGATCATTTAAAGTTTACTTTAAGTGTATTATAGTGCATTTTTTTCACCTGGGTCTGGAATTCTAGAGAGTTTTCATATGAAAGTAATGATACTTGAATGAAACATAACTAAGAATTCACTCTCATGGGCTTTAAAAGAGCAACATTTGAGCTGTACAGTTTTCTTTCTCACCACTTTAGCGAATCACTACACTAAAAATGTCCTCCACACTAAACATCGACTGTTTTCTCTTCACTGTACAAGTGAAAAACAAGGGTGAAGTATCGAGCGATATTCTGGCACGCTAACAAACAGCCGGTTAAAAACATTACTGTGATTAATCCCAGAGTAAACACACGCAGGCGGCTCATTATCTGTCTCGCAGAGAGAATGTGACGACAGCCGAGCTCTGTTCAGCAAAGCTCAGCTTGAGGGGAATGAATGAAGGCCTCGCCGAGATGAATGGACGCTCATTTGTATTTAGTCATTATCTGCATGTCCCAACGAGAGAAAGCAAAGAAAGATAAACGATCTTGGGTAGACTTCAGTCGTAGGGTGACAGACAGATTGCGCAGGACTCAGATAAATCATCTGGGACCTCGATAAAAAGTGAGTTTTAGTTGTGGAACTTGGAAAGAGATTACAGCTTCTCTCTGCTGTGGGAAGCGAATGTATGGCCGTACAGAGATGTCAGACAGTCTGTCGGCTGCATGGGTCCTGGCTGGCTAGCCGTCCTCACGGGGAGGAAGTCCAGCATATGTGTGTGTGTGTATAAGGTCCAGACCTTGTTTCCTGCCTGTTTTAAAGTGGGGTTCTGGATGCGTTTCCGGTGTGTGATGGGGCCCAGACATCAAGGTCAGACAGGCAGCCCAGTCCTGGAGAAAACCAAGCGTTACTATAGTCCTGACATAACATTCATCCAGAGACCAAACCCAGCAGGGTTTACAGTTCACCACAGTGGATCTTTTCACAAACAGCCAAGCCAGGTGGAGGGAAGTCATAATCTCTGTGTGTGTGTGTGTGTGTGTGTGTGTACACGCTTGACTCCTTCACAAACTCCTTTGGCAGCCGTATGAAGGTCGGGCAGTCCTCCAGTAAGAACGCACATAAACAGACCCAAGACAAAGACACACACACATCGTACATCACTCAAACAAAAGCATGGTGCTCATTTTCACATGCGGTCAGGATGAAAGAATATTTTGTACGATCAAATAAAATGCAATAAAAATATTGAAATAATTATTAGTATTGGTCAAAGGGATTTAAGCTTAATTATTAAACATTGTCCCAGACTTTGTGCTACGGACAGGAATCATAATTCACACTACACAGCTGGTTGAGGGTATGTTTGCTATTACTTTAATTTATTACTTTGACTTTTTATTGCTTTTAGGTTTTAAGACCTGGCGGATGACAAAATAATTGAAGATTTATATTAAATGTGTACATTTATATTATAAATGTATACATTTCTGTTACATTTATATTAAAGGAGGGACCAGAGCCATAATTTTGAGTTGACAAATATACCAAAAATGTGTATGGTGTGTTAATGGTGTGATAGCAAAAATGTCGATATCACTTTATATTATTACATTTATAATATAAAATAAAATAAAAAAATTATATTTGTTGTTAGCTTTTTCTAAAATTTTGCTGTCACACCATAAGACACGCTTGTGGTATATTTGTCAACCACCCATCTACATTGTTACAAGCTTACCAAAAAATCATAAAAAATTATTTTCAGAAAATCCTCAAATTTTGTTTGGATTCTTTCTAACAAGACTTTTATTATGTTGTATTATTTCCATTTGTCTATTTGTTATTTTGGGGTATTGTGCTCTCTCTCTCCCATCTGGTTTCCACATGTCAGCCTGGTTCAGTTCATTTATCAGAAAGTTCCCAGTCAAACTTCATCATACCGGCCAAAACACTTTACGTCATACACAGTAACTTTAACTTCACAAAACCAGTCGAGCTGAAAACACTTTACTACACGTGTCTGTTTTTACCCCACACTCGACACTGACATAATATATTTTGATTTATGCTTGCAGAGCACTTTTTATCTAGTAGACATGAATTTAAGTTAAGTTTGTATAAGAAGACTGCATTAAAACTATTGTAACTTGTTAAAATGTAATTATGTTAATAATATTCGTGCTTATTGAAAGTTTCTTTTAAGTTTACATTGAGATGGATGTGACAAGGTTAAGAACCGTAATCAGATTTAATTAAACTCAGTTCTCAATCACGACTGCTTGAAGTGACGAATGGTTGAAGGTAAAAGTGTGGCTGAAGGTCTGATAAAGGTTCTTTGATGAGGATCAGTTCTAGAATCAGAGATGGGCAGTTATCGGCTAAACATGTCAAAAACCCAACGCTCCTTGTTGAAGTGATCATCGGGCAGGAGGTAACCAAAGTGTCTTTGTTTCAGAGACCCCATCACCTCTGGCCCCCTCGGGCAAATGTAACCCCTCTCTGTGACCCCTGGTGACCCCTGAACCGGTGGCAGTCTCTTTGACTGACACTCATATGGGATAAATTACAACATGTTTAAGCTTCACCACAGGCACTAGGCCTGTGATAATGAAACACATAGCCAATAGGTGTCACTTCTTGGATTTACAGTATATGAGAGACGTCATTGTGGAAGATTTTGTGAAATATATGATCGTTGAGAGTGTCTGGACTAAAGCTTTAGTTAAGAGTGAGAATTTTAAACACCGTTTTCAAGGGGGGTGATAGAGCGTTCTTACGGGAGGAAAGGGGGGGATTATATTGGCTTTCATGTGAAGGCCATGCTGATAGTGTAATCCTTCTATTGTGGATTCATAAAGCGCGTCCAGCTTCTGTGAAAAACAGTCTGTCTGCTTAGGGTCTTTGGTATTTCTGCTGTTTTTGCAAAGATAATGTACAGTAAGGGACTGTTCAAGCAAACACAACATTGTCATTATCAAAATGAACCATGGTTTTACTACGGTAACCAAAGTTGTAAGTAACAATTGTGTCACTTTACCCATTCTGTAATTTAATCATGAAGAATTTTTTATGGATTTACTGGTTATAATGGGAATTGTATTGGTTTAAATGATAACTATAATGGTGTCTATTGGTATGTGATGGATTCTATTGTGAGCCCTGCTGAAAATAACAATAGAAACCACGAAAGAATTTGTGTTGGTTTGAATGGTTTTAAAGGAAATTGTGGAAACTACGAAACTTATGGAAACTCAATAGAAACCATCATAGAAATTCTAATGGTTTCCATTAAAATTCCATTATGAACCATAGCTTTTTCCATTAAAACCATTACAAAATTCCATAGTGTGTTTTGGGCATTATTCCAATAGGATTTAACATCCGACCAATATAATCCATCACATACCAGTAGACACCATTAAAGTTTCCATGAAAACCAATACAATTCCTTTTAAAACCATTCAAACCAACACAACTTCTTTAATGGTTTCTATTGATTTTTCAGCATGGATGTTTTTTTTTATTGGACACTATTTTAATTTGTGTGATGGTATGTTTATTTCAGCAGAGATTTGTAGCAAAACTGTGGTAAACAATCACCAAAAACATTGTTTTTACAATTTTACAATAATGAAATATTAGGAAAAGTGTTTCGTGTTTGGATCTTGCAGACTTTCTTATTCTGGACACCAAGATCCAAATGACAACATATATTAACCAGCTATACTAATATTTAAATATTAAATATAAATATAATATATTTATACATATAATGAGAACCCAAACAATGATAGCTGTTTTTCTTTGTTGAGGTTTTAGAACTCAAATCTGATCACATTTAATATAACACAACCATAAATTCAGGTGTTACACCAAATCTCTGACTTCAGATGAAAGGAAAAACACACCCATGTGGTCTCAGGTAGTAGATTAAGGGGCCATATGGGGTTTAGTCTGTCCCTGTATTTAGTTTCCCTACAGCAGTAATTCATGTTGTTTCCTTTGTGTTGGTCTGGTGTACCTGAGCTACTACACAGATGGAGGAGCGAAAAGACCAGCGTTCAGATGAAGGCTGATGTCATATACACATATGCATGAATTCACTTCACTTCATTCAAAAAACTGTGTTTGTAAGTATTGTAGGGTTTTGAGCATCAGAAACACAAAATTGCAAACAAAAAATGATGTTAGATCAGTCTGGATTGTTCTCGGAGAGCTAATGCTTATTGAGGCAAAGCGTGAGGTAACTGTTTGACAACGCAGACATCGCAAAAGGTAGATTTTCCTCACAAACTCTATACTGGACCTAAAAACACTTCTCAGATGTTCCTGGCAACTTCTCATTTTTGGTAAATGACCACAACGGTGTGTGTTAGATTAATGAGGCAGAGAAACAGGGCAGTTGGTGCTGGAGTAAAGTAAATGTGCTCTCAGATTACAAGAGCGCTACCTGATATGCACCAGTGATCAACACACACATGCACACGCACACATGCACACGCACACACACACTCTTTTACCCTAAACACCAACAAGACCTTCAGTGAGAGTTATAAATACATATCTATGCTTATACTGTTGCACGAACAACATTTGGTGTTTAAACACACTGATATTAGTCCAGTGTTTGTATGAAGCCCAAACCTAACAGAGCAGCACATATTCAAGCCTGTAAAAATACTGTTATCGTATTGAGTTTGGAGTCGAGTCAGCTCCACATGTTGCTGACGGGCATCAGATTTTTTTGAAGTGACTCTGGTGACCTCTGAAGGTGGGCTGTTACGGCCTCACCTCAGGTCTCTGCACTTCTAATGTGGCTTCCTGCAGGGAAACTGACCTCAGGAACGCTGGAGAAGCAGAATCCAGATCTGCTGCTGCAGACAGGGAGGCTTTGTTGAGGCTCTTGAGAGTGAAGGGCCATTTCCTGCCTTCACAGGAAGAAGTCATATTGGAAACAGATTTGCTCTCCCATCGGTGTCTGTGATCTGGACCTCTGTACTAATCGTTAAAAAGAGAGAGAGAGAGAGAGAGAGAGAGAAACTGTGAGAGATGAGAAACTGCCGGAGAACACAATAACTCATATTACTCTATGATACTTATTTGACTTTATTCTGTTTCTTAAAGGTATTCAGCTTTTTTATCAATCTCTTTTACACTTTAATTTCTATTTTTAATTTAGTTTTATACATACACATTTATAAATAATTTATAAAATGATTAATAATTGTTGAGAGTTGTAGATTGTATACAATGCCTATGTGTGTATGTTTATGCATTTGCTTTTTTCTCTCACCTTCTCTATTTCATATTACTTTCAAGGTTCATCTTATTTTTTGTGGGTTCAACATATGTTGTTTCTCTTGGTTTTGATTTTCTTGCACAGTTTCTTTGCTGCAATGCAAATTATAAAAGTGCTATAAAAAATGTCATTGATTTGAATTAAAAATGATCTTATATAAATATATATTATGTATTATTATAAAAGTAAAATAATATATAATATATTCTATTTTATAATCTATTAAAATAATAATATAACATATACTATAAAAAATTTCTATGTTTTTATATATTTTTACTATCCCACTGTATTTAACTTTATTTTTTTATATATGCAAGTTTTTGTCATGGCACTAATGCACAAGGAGAAAGAACATATCAATTTTAATATAAATATACATAATTGATGTATTATAAGTGTATATAAACAAGAAAGCAAATGTTTTTTTTAACTTTTTTTTTCAATCGCTGTACCTCTTACTTCCTCTCTCTCTCCTTTGGCTGGCTCCTGTTTAGCACAAAACTCTCAAATATAAACACACAGGAGAGCCAAATAAGGGAGACACCCAATCTTTGGGTCGGACACGGGCCGCCAACACACAGGCTGAGTCTCATCAGATCTGCTAACATAAATACTGCAACCAGTTCACATTCAGAGTAAAGCCCCTGCAGGAACTCATACCGGTGGGAGTGAAGATATGAAATCTTCCAGTTAACGCAGCCAGCCATCTATTGGGTATATATAAAACTGTCAAAGCAGAGCCAACTGACCCTGGCGTCAACCCAAACATGATCTTCCTGCAGCGAGAAAACCTGTAACACACACACACACAGCGCAAAAATACAGCTGATTATGTTTAAATGAAGTGTGTGTATGTGTGTGTGTGTCACGGTGGTTACATTAACAGGACGATTGTTATATTTGTGTAACCTGGAGAGCAGCGAGATCTACGACTTGATTGTACAACTGTCCCATACCTCATGCGTGTAGTGCAGAACGGATAACATCAGTTCCATTTTGTTATGTTCTGTTTGTCTAAAATGTTTTCACGGGGCAGATTTTTAATGGTTCACAACCTCTGACCACCAACATTTCTGATCTGTTAAGCATAGTTTGTTTTGATCTTAATATCCTTTATTGGTATTTTATGTAAATTATAACCAAAGCATAAATACAAATAAAGAGTATAATAAAAAAGTGCTTTCACTAAAAACTGGGCCTACGAATTACAGACTGATTGGAAAGATTAAGCATTAAAGGGATAGTTCAACCAAAAATGAAAATTCTGTCATCATTTACTCATCCTCTTGTCATTACGCGTATGACTTTCTCTAGTGAATAGGTGCCAGTTAACAACTTTCTTCAAAATATCTTCTTTTGTGTTTTGCAGAAGAAAGAAAGTCATACATGTGTGAAATGACAAGTGGGTGAGTAAATGATGACAGAACTTTCATTTTTGGATGAACTATCCCTTTAAGTAAAAAATACCATCATCACTGGCTATACAATATATAATAAAATAAAATACTAATCTTGACATTAATAATAAATACTCTATTGTACAGGTATACACACATATACCTAGAAAATGCTCTCTCTCTCTCTCTCTCTCTCTCTCTCTCTCTCTCTCTCTCTCAAACATCTGTTGATAACACTGTTTACACTGGTTGCATTAGTTAATAACATTAAAACTATTAAATCAATATTTCCAGGCAGCACTACAAGATAATCTGAATACATGTCTGTAGCCGTTTCTCTATAGGAGTCAGGCCGTAGAATTGGGTTGCTACGGAGATGACCCTGAGGTCAGAGGAAGTGTGCCAGTGTGAGGACCCCCCACACTGAGGCAGGACCCCCATGCTGCCCTGTGTACATTACTGCAGTTATAGTGATGTCCTGTTGATCTTTTCACTTTTGTAGCAAACTTACACTGTACATAGAAGACTAAGGTATTTTAAAGAAAGAAAAAAACACTCTCCAAAAGCAGAAAAGCTTATTTTCGGTGTCGGTTATATGATGCAGTGGAAATCATAGTTAAGTGTGCCACTGAAAATCTACTAAATTATTTTAAATACACATGCTTTTAAAGTATATAACTCGGAAAACTGTATACATTTTAAGATTCCTTAGTCCAATATTATGGTAATGAATGCAAGGACTGATGGTATACAGAATCTATAGCAAACATCAAATTCTATTAGCTTCAACAGTATTTGTTTTTATTCTTGATTCAGACCATTTCAGCTTTTCCATACACATATTTGTGTAACTCTTGGCTGCTGGCGAACAACTGTTGTCAGATTTCAGCATCAAGCCATCTGGAACAATTTAAATAAGCCCCTGGAAAGATCGATCCCACCAGAAGGATGATGTTAAACGTGTTAGCCGTGCATAAAAAACATTCTCCCTGCAGGAACTTGTGGAGGTGCAATTAGTGTAAAAAAGGACACAAGATTAAAGTTACCATTCAAAGTCATCCAAACACATCCTGCATTACTGTAAGGCACAGTACACCCATCATTAAAGCAGTCTAACTGTCTCTATTGGTCTTCCCAGCTTGTACATTTTAGAGTTAATCTGCACGCTTTGTTTATCTAAGCGAGTTAACTCCGGTCTATTTCGCTGTATTTGGTTTCACGTCCTTGCATTTTCCTCTCATTCTTTCTCTTTTCTTTCTTTGAGCAGATTCTTCTGCACCGCTGCATGTCCCAGCCGGCAGTCTTCAAAGTCTTTTGTCTTTTTTGGATGGTGAGGTAAGCCCTCGACTTCACCTGGGCAGGTGTTGGCAGCTGAGCGTAGGTTTCTTAGCAGCCCAGCAGGTGGGCTGAGGGTTTGCCGAGTCTGAGATTAATTTGTAAAGTGGTTGTGTTCGAAATGATTGGGTTCAGTACAAGTAGGCAAGAGTGAGTCAGTGCCGCCAACATGTCTCACATGCAAACACATGGCTTGTGATTGACCCTGCACAGCATACGCTGTAAAAAATCAAAAGTTGAGAAAACCTAAATGTTTTGGGTAACCAGCTTCAGGACAATTTTGAGTAGTTGACCTAACTCAATTTAACTGAGTAACTCTAAATACTACAAACACTAAAACAGCAATTATTTTAATCATTTCAACTAGCAAACTGAAAATGCTGCAATGCATGCTGGGAACACTAGAATTATTTGTTGAGATTACACAGTTTGGCAAGTTGGTCAAATGTCTTGACGCGCTTTGGACAATCACTTAAATATCTAAGTACAGTCAACAAGAATATTTGTTAGTACCACATTTAGACAAATTTTGTTCAGTAAACAAAAAAATACATTCTTCTACTACTACAAAAAAAATTATGTTTCTTTATTACCGTTGTTGGGAGAACACTTTGAAGTTGTATTTTTTTACAGTGTATGTGTTCAAAACACGCTGTAAATGTTCTCGAAATCATGCTTCTTTATATATACAAATCATATAACAAATAATACAGAATTTGTTAACAGTAACACTTTTGTTTTATCTTGCCTCCATACGATTATTAGAAAAACGCAAGAATGAAGGTCCACCCATCCCCACCCCTAACGCGTCATTGGGGTGAAAGTGTACAAATGGGAATTCATATAATCCACCAATTTGCTAAAACATAAAAAAATTTACAAATCATTGTAAGATTGGCATAAAGTCAACTTCCACTGCCACATGACGTCATCCACGCATTCTCAGATCTCTTGATTTTTTTTACTCTCATTAAAAATATATGACATCATTTCTCTTTGTCAGTTTCCTACATATCAATGTGTGCTCCCTTCTAATAAAACATCACTTAATGATTTAACGGTGTGGCAAAAGATGCTGTATGACTAAGCAGGAAGCCCGCAGAAATCCAGTCAGTCGAGGACCACACCTCTGTCTCTCACATTAAAACGTGTTGTTGTGTCACAACGCCTTAGAAATCGGGAAAAGAAAGATCTAGTTGCATATATCACACACACCGGAGATCCCGGGGTGAAATGCACGGCTTGAGTTCACTCAATCTGGATGTTCTCAGCGGAACACACAGTGCCAGCTCTGACCGCAGTTTTGGCAGGAGCAGTAGGGATGTTTCTCTAACAGAACCGAGTGCCGTACATCATTCTGTCCCTCACATTTTGCCTATATTTGTACACCGAGTGCTCCGGAGAATAAACAGGCGCTTTGACGGAGTTCAAAAGAGGCTGTTTCTCTGGCTTGTGAAGCAATGAAGCATGAGGCTGACCTGATTCCAGTGTTTCCTCAAATCGACTACAAATGAACTGCAAATGTTCACTGCTCTTCATTAGGCCAATCTGAACTCTAATAAATGTAAAGGAGGATCTGCTGAAGCTGTACGGCTTTAATGTCTTTATGTGTGTGTGCGTGTTAAATATGGAAAAAAAATAAGTGTCCTGAAGCTCAGGGAGCATTAATTGAGACCTGTGGATCTCCCATCTTCTCTCTGACACACGCAAACACACATAACGTTTTTAAAGTAGAGACGGCATTTCAATCTTTCTCTCTCAGCTGTCAAACTTATTTCTGCATTGGTCTAATTGGTGGTTTTGCTGTAAATGGTTTGCGGTATTTACATGTGTGTGTATGTGTGTGTTCACCCTCATTACGTGGCACTGACATTCTTACTGGAGGTCCAGATGGTTGAAACAAGCTCTCTGCACTTTAGCAGCATGTATGTGATCTTTAGAGTCAAAGGAGAAACCCCGTACTGCTCATGTTCCTCTAATCCTGAAAGCAGGATGTGAACAATCATTTCAGAACATAATCCATATACAGATGATTATTTCTGCTCTTGTCAAACAGTCGTAGGTGAAAAGCTGTGCTCGGGCAGTGCTGGATAAATATGTCATCATTTCGAGGCACGACACAAGAATAACGTGAAAGAAAACATATGCCTTAGGAAATAAAAATATATGGGACACTGAAAATATGATGCAATACATTAAATAATACATTTCTATAAATTGGAACCGAATGCTTATATTTTTCAGGTGTGAGAACCAGTGCGGTAACTGGATATGAAGCTGTGGGGGAGGAACACACGGGGGGTTTGAGGTAAATTGGTGCGGTGATTGTACTTCACCCAGTGAGGAATGACTGAAGCGACCTGGCCTGCTAAACATTCACAGGCCTTTTCTTCATCAAGGTTAATTAGCCATAAAAGAGAAAAGATGTGGTGGGATGCCGGGGCATTGCTATCAGGTTGCTATGGTGTTCTAAATGGTTTCTGGCACGTCGTTATGTGGTTGCTATGAGGTGGTTTATTTGCATCTATGATAACAACTGTTGTGGCCTAATGGTTAGAGGGTCGGACTCGTAACTGGAAGGTTGCCGGTTTGATTCTCAGTACCGGCAGGTAACAACTGACGTGCCCTTGAGCAAGGCACCTTACCCCCGTTTGCTCCCCGGGCGCTGCAGTGTTAGCTGCCCACTGCCCCGGTGTATGTGTGTTCACGACTTGAAGTGTGTGTGTTCACTATTCACTGGTTGGGTTAAATGCAGAGGTCACATTTCGGGTATGGGTCACCATATCTGACAAACAGGTCACTTTCATTTCAACTGTAATTTTACAGAATTGTACTTTTTTAATGTAATTATTAAAAATTAAACAAGAAAAATGTGGAAAACACGTAAAAAAAAATTATTTTCACAGTTTATTTCTGGCACCCCAGCTGCCGAAAGATTTCTGGGGTTTATTACAGGATTTTTTACAGTTGATTTCTGAAAATACTGTAAAATTACAGGAAAAAAAATAAATTTACAAGAACTTTATTTCTGCCATAAACATTTTCATTTTTTGAAAAACAAATTTGTAGAAATTTGTTTTGTTGCCTGCCAGACAAAAATCAGTTAAGTCTATTTAAAACAAAAATGAAAAAGTATTTTGTTGGAGATAAAGATAAAAAAAAACAATTATTTGAAAAATTGCATACTTAAGAGTAAAGACATTAAAGTCTGTTTATGTATGTCATCGAGACCTAAAGAGCTGAGGGCCCACAGAATATTGTGTAAACACCTCCCACTCGATTTATTTACTGAAATATATCCACCCTGTAATTGTGATCACTCCAGAACAACCTACACTGACCATCTCTGACAGAGCTGAGATTTAAAACAGCTGCTCCACTTGGGTTCAGTCTGACCTAACAGACAGTGTTAAATGCAAAAAAATAAAGTTGACATCTGTTGTGTCCCAAAGGAGAGCGGTTATTATTCAAGATCAGTTTCTCCCTATCTGTCTGTCTCTCAGGTGTCCACAAGCCGTCTGTGTGTTTGAGAAGATCTGCTGTGCAAAGAGCTTTTCGATTTCCCAGTTTATTTTGGTCATTTAACCCCCAGAGACACCAAAAGATGAGAACGTAAAACCTAATGAGCTATGGTCTACAATAGGAAATATATAAGTCAGCATCCTAACCAAAATAGAACCACCAAGCTAAGCTAACAACACAATACAATTCGATTTATTTTTTTAATAAAAAAATGTATCCACTGTTGGTCGCTTTTATCAAAAGCAATTCATTTGATCTATTTTACTATGTGTGTTCAAACCCACAACCTCTAAACATTGTGCTACAGAAACACTCACAATAATCTCTAATAATCATAAAAACAAACTTACTAAACTATTTTCATCTTTAAAATTTTGGACCGAAATAAGATAGAAAGCAGCATTATTATAATCATAATCATCATCATCATTACACTGCTTTTAGAGTAAAAACTCATAACTTTCCAGCCTATTTTTTTCCATTTTTATTAATGATATTACTATTGGCCACCCTTCATGTTTGTCTGTGGATTTTACAGATATTTAACCAGGACTTCTCCTGAAACTAATTTTGTCCATTGAAAAAACAAACATTTATAAAATCTTTTTGTAGGTGGCAGATTTAAAGAAACTAGGTTTTAGTGCTCTGGATCAGACGCATACACACACCACCCAGCCTGACCTCTTTCATCCAGACATAAACACTTTTATGTGCGCATGCACGTGCACACACACACACACACACACTGTTCTAGCCCTCAGCACCCCCCAAAACCAGACCAGGGCCCTGGGTCAAAGTTCAAGAATAAACCCCATTTCCTGTGGCCTGCAACATCAAACTGCCTTTATTATTCAGATCTGTCGTCAGACCCACTACAAACGGCTCCGATCCAGAGACCGTTAGGCACCACAGAGACCACCGTCTACCAGATGTTCATAAAAAACATTGAAATAAACAGAAAATAATCAAAACCGAATTCATCAAGGAGACACAAAACAGACAGAGCCGATCGTGTGAGCGTTGATGTGATGCTGAAATAAATCAAGTGCAACAGGACACATATTCATGTCATAATGGATGAAGAATGATTCCATTTTGCTCATCAAAGCCTTTTTGTTCACATGGGACCATAAAAAGGAAATAAAGAGAAATGCTCCTCTCATGACCGCGGTTTGAGCGCTAATGTGTTTAGTGGGAGACCAGAGGAGCTATTTGTGCTCAGCATCCTTCACACGACACATTTAAGGAGTTTTTAACATGGACGGATGCCTTCAGGACCTGGTCCGGGTTTATGAAACTTCCCGGAGTGCCACATGAAAGAACCCTATAGGCTATTAAACCCCCAGTTCTTCGTTTGCTCTAATTGGGACCATTGAATACCCAGATGCTTCAGAATGTGTGTGAGGAAGTGGATTACAAATCAAACTAACTGACATATATATGTTCACGCTAAGAGTTATAAACACTGAACTCATGTCTACGGTCATAATCTGCTTTCTGTCTTACTGCACGTCAATATGAAAATAAACTTTCACATGGCCGGTTGTGCACTTGTGTGTTATGGTTTATTTATGATGAATCACGTGTGCTGTAGTAATTCCCACTTTTTAAAGGAACAGTTCCTCCAAATTCTACTCACCATCATGTCTTTCCAAAGTTGAATGACTGCTGTTTTCTGTGGAACAGAAAATGAGATCAATGTTAGTAAACTTGATAAAATAGTACAAATGTGCACTGTATGACAAATCCATTATGCAATAACACCTGTGTTGTCTTGTTTTGGACACTGGAGAACAGGTACATCAAATCCAATCGACACCTCTAGCACACACCTGTAATTGTCCTTTGCTTCCATATGCCTACAGGTGTCAGCAAATTAATTCTGTATGACAATAAGTCATTACTTTTAGTCCCCGTGTGACCAAGACAAAGAGATTTTAAAATTTAAGAACAGATCCCTAACCAGAACTGATGACTAATAATATTTGTTCGGAACTTTAAGGACGGGCATAACCACACATCTTTTTGAATTGGTAATATCACAACTGATAATATTAAAATCAGTTCTGATCACTGTATCAGATCAAAGGTAAATGGATAATTGTAAACATGAATCGTTTAAATATTACTATTATTTACAATTATTACACGGCTTGTTGAAATGCTTGATTCTGATTGGCCAGTCGTGACATTTGCAGGTTTGTTATTCCCAGATAACATGCGCTCCAAACTAATAACGAACGGTAACCCGAACGCAGCAAATGATTTTGACAGGTACAGTTTAACATTACACAAAAATTAAATATAAATATGACTTTTAATAACATATATGACATATTTACAATTGATTAAACCGAATTGCCTGTTCGTGACATTTGAACGTCGTTTTTTTTTACCTTAAAACCAAAAGTAAACAGCTTTTCCTTGCAGAAGATCTGCATTCGGTAAAAATGAGCTAATATAATATTTCAAATTCACATTTTATGTTTATTTCTCATGTGGCAAGTAGCCATGTAATAAGCAGGATAATGTACAGACAGCCAGTATTTATCACATAAATAAGCCCGGACAGTGTGATCAGGACCCGACATGAAGCTTGTTTATATGCATTTACTGCTGTTCCTTCATGCCTGGATGTCCTAAAGTCATGCACTTTAATCTAAATCAGAATGATGAGGAAATAGTTATAATATGGCTTAAACCTCAATAATGGTTTAATATTATGAAAAAAGTCCAAACAAACTCTTCTGGTTGTGGAAAGTATATGCATGATATATTCAGGTAAAAGCAACATCCACAAACACAAATCACATATGAGGTAAAACCACCTGTTCTGAACTATTTTGTGTTATGTTGCAGCTAAAACATGTTCAACACGTTTGTGACAGCTCGAAAATATTCAATTTTGTGTTAATTTGCACCATTTTTGTTTATGTATGTTTGAGGATATCAAGCAGCAAATGAAAAGTGAATCTAAGGAGGTCTGGCAATGCTTTTAAATAAACCTTATATAAAAAATCACATTAAGCGTGTGCTACTACACATTATGTGTTATAATAATAATAACACAGCTCACCAAAACATAATTTTGTCATTACTTATAATTACTGTAATGATGTTCTTAATATAGCATGGCCTCTAATCCTTTATTGCGTATGCACATGGTACGTCTTTAAAATTTGATATGTTTGCAGGTAAAATATGATGAGAGTGCTGAAACTCAAGCGTGTGTGTGCGTTCGTGCGTGCGTGCGTGCGTGTCAGACAGTGATGTCTGGTGGTGGGCTCTCAGCAGGGGCATTAGAGGGTCACATCACTGGTCAGAGTAATTAGGCAGACAGTGGTCAGTCTGTGCTGTCAGATGTTTGAAGCTATTGATGCCGTCTGCCCTGCAGCTACCCACGACACCAATGAAGAGAAAACCAGCGCACGTCACAAACACGACTCTCTCTCATCCAGCTAACACAGAAAAACTGCTTTTTACTACTTTCTCTCAGCTTTATTTTCCTCTCATGTATTGTGTGTGTAACACTAGAAATTCAGCTAGAAATTTCAGAGCTAAACATATACAAACAAATTTTATATAGCCTGCATATATATTTACATTATCTATATCTGTCATACTCATATGTGACCATGAAACACAAATTGTTTGGGTCAAAATGATGCCATTAGGATGTTAAGTAAAGATCATGTTCCATGAATTTATTTTGTACATTTCCTACCGTATATATATCACAACTTTATTTTTGAGAGTGAAAAATAATCGCTAACATAAATATCCGTGCACGTTTCCAACTTCACTTGCTGCTGCCGCTCTTTGGGAATGACCCGCACAAGTTTGGTATCTGTGTAAAGTTTTCAGGTTCATCTATTCTCCACAACGTCATTACAGCGTTGAGCCAAAAGAGAGCATTAAAACAAACTTGTTTCTTCTTATAACCGAATCAAAATATGAAAAAAATATCTTTAATTTAATTATATATTATATACGTATAAGATTAAAAAATAAAATGAAAATGAAACCAGAAGCGTCTCTGGATGTGTTTACATCTTGTGAAGTGGTCTATACTATTTTATGATTATATCAATTTTATATATACATACGTAAATGGCTTTACATTTTAATCAACTTTGATTTGATTTACTACATTAACATTTTTTAAAAAGCTTTTTTTTTGTATGATTATTTCCATCCACAACTTTTCATGTCACTTGTTCCACACCATTTGTGCTATGGACATGACACCTCAAATCTTACCATTTATTATGTGCTGCAACTAGGCCATACACAGTTTCATAAAAAAGTAAATGTCCATGAAACCTTAGCTGTATGACATCACAATCTCATAACACTCTACAAACCACCACTAAAAACAGCAATGTCTAACCAAATATTGGAAGAGTTAGTAAGGTAACGAACTTTTGCACGAGCAGGCATTACTCACATTTATAAAAAATATACAAATAATAATATCACGCCTACATAATTAAAAGCTTCATTGTGGGAATTTCTGGATTCTAATTTTGGATGAGATTTTCCTCCTCTTTTGCAAGTGTAGCTGGTTTGACAGGTACATCTAACAGTCGATTCCCACGATCCCTGCGGCACAGCCGGAGTCATGACGTTTGTTTGCTGACTCACCTGATGTCACACATTCTGTCCGTTACACCGTTAAAACACAATCAAATGTCATAACGTGACTGTGTGAAGTTGCTCGTGTAGACCGGTTTGAAATATTACTAGTTGTTATAGTTTTGATTTTAGTTTTATTTTGTTTTTACATTTACATTTAGCAACTTTGTTAGCTAGTACATTTTTTTCCAATCATTTTTAGGCCAATATTTGATTTGATTTCAATAAACAAAAACGCTTTCAAAGTTTGAATTTTAGTCAAACTAAAATAACCTGTAAATTGACATTATTAGTAATGTAAAGTCAAGTAACCTGCAATATAAAATAAAATGTAAAAAAGATCAATGAGACAAAACCCCCAAATTCATTTAACTGTAAATGTGTGATTCTCTTATTTTTTTAAAAGCAGTTTCAGCTGGTTTGACCTTATTGCATTAAAATAATATCAAAGCACAAGGCATTCTTTATTTTCCCAGAAGAGCAGTGATTTAATGCTGCTAGTCAGTCACATGGTATTGATAAAGCAACTTCACCCCAACGGTTTGCGTGATATTTCACGAGACACGTTATGAAACAGCTGATATTTCTGGAAGTGGAGCCGTTAAACTTTAACGCATTGACTGTGATGCATTTACATGAATAACTCATTCACTCCTACCAAACCTGTTGCTCTTATCATCTCAATGGCCGTTGAGCATCTATGACTATGAAGCAGCAGTACTAGAAATACAGGTCAATGTGAACAACAAATTCAAAAGAAAACATCCTTTTGGACACAGTTTAGCGTGCTCGCTGAAATGGAGGCTTATAAGAACTAAACTAAGTCTACCATGCTCCTTCCTGTTTTAATTGTACATATGTGACAACAAAACCAGTCGTAATTTTTGAGAATTTTCTCTGAATAAACACCAAACTTGACATTATTACTCACTGAGAGACAAGAAACGTCAAAATAAAGTACAAGTTGTTACCAGGATTCCCATGATTCTCCACTCTCGACTGACACTTTGACAACCTTGTACAGTATTAGCTTCAATTTGAAGTCAGCATTGCATGTGGAAAAGGCGATCCCAGCATGCATTGCAACATTTAATTCATTACTAAAAATGATCAATGGTCATGTCTCATATAAAATAGACTGCCACCCAATTTGCCTATAGGAGAGACAGGCAGAAACGCAAGACAGAAAGAATGTGAATGCTTCCGTTGTGTGTATGTGTGAGAAAACGCATTAGCCACGCAGAGGTCACACGGTTACTGCGACTGCCATGTGACCCTTCACAAGACCCCTCTCGCTTTTCCCATCTCTCTATCTTCTTGTTTCTGTAGAGCATGAGGCTGCCCGCTGACTTCCTCTTTAGCCGCTGCTGCCCGTTCAGATGAGCAGACAGCTCTTATACAACATTCACTGAGCTGAACCCGGAGAGAGCATCAATACAGGATTACATCATCAGTCAGGCACAGCAATGATCACCATTTGATCGGCTCAATGGAAATGCTACCGACATAACTGCGGTGTCTTATGGCAACATTTTCATGTCTGGTTCGCTCTTTAAACAATGAGGTTGTTAATGTCAATGAAAAATCTGTTGTTAGCATTAAAGCAAGTTCACCTAAATTAAACAATGTATAAACGGCTTTAAAGCAACAACATAAACAAACGTTTCTGCGCATGCACGTTTTTGTGGCCCAAACTTAACTTCCGCTACAAATCCGCAAAGAATATAGTCCCGGCAGATTATTTCTGATAACAAGCAAAAGAAATAACAAGTAAATGACATTAGCTAGCAAGTTAAAAGTATGTCTAGCCCAGCCTGATCTCACGGGAAGTCGTAAGTATTTTGCGAGGTGGCTAATTCGTATGAATTCATACGTTATGAGTCATACAAAAACGTATGACATTTACGCATTTGGCAGACGCTTTTATCCAAAGCGACTTACATTGCATTATACATTATACATTTTTTTGTTTCTTTGTATGTGCAATCCCTGGGATCGAACCCAAGACCTTGGTGTTGCTACCATAAAGAATGTATGATTAAGCAATACTTAAGGCCTACCCCTAAACCTAACGTCCCTGATGCAAAAGCGAACCGTACTAAAACGTACGACTGAGATCGTACGAATTCATACGAATTAGCCAAAACTAGCTGCCTTGTGTTGTCTAGCCAGTATTATTTTGGGTTACCAGTAGAACAACTGTTACTTCGCTAAACTTAAATGCGACAGAGTTACACGACCCATTCAACAAATTGTTTATTTAATATTATTAATATACTATAAAATTCAAACCATTGTTTATTTAATATTCATTATTATACCAAAAATATTAATAGTAATTAATATTAATATGAATTTAATTAAATATACATTGTTATATTATTAGCCACAAGCCAGACCGATTAACAAACACGTTTACTTCGGGCCAACTTAAGACCCGTTAGATAAAAGCGTCTGCAAAAAGCATAACGGTAAATGTAAATTACGGTAAGTAAATAATGAAAGAATTCCTATTTTTAGTGTGAACTATTCCTTTAACAGAAAGAAATGTAAGTTAAACTAAAGCAAAAGAAATAAAACTCCATAATGTTCAGCCCAAGACAGGAAGTCCAAGAGATTAACAGTGATGTCTATATAGAAACTCTCAGTGTGAATCTGTCTGTTCTATGGATTTACAGTGGGACAGCACTTGACATGTGCATTCTTCTGTCAGCCACAGCATCAGGGTCAGGGCGGTGACCTCAGCTTCCTGTCTCCCAATGCCAGTCTTTGTGTGGCCCTACAGTGTGACATCATCACCACCGGTCACCGCTTACTGTTCATCTGCACTTAACAACCCTGCAGTACTCAACAGAACTAGCATTGTGTGTGTGTGTGTGAGTGTGTGAGAGAGAGAGAGAGAGAGAGAGAGAGAGAGAGAGAGAGAGAGAGAGAGAGAGAGAGAGAGAGAGAGAGAGAGAGAGAGAGAGAGAGAGAGAGAGAGAGAGAGAGAGAGAGAGAGAGAGTGTCTTTATCACTAGTCTGGTTCCAACTGCATCAAGGCCAGAAGAACCTCGACTCCTCCATTCTAGACCATTTCCTGCATTTCAGACATCAGGCAACCCGTACTTTCACAAGCGCAACGCATCGGTTCTCTGCTGACACTGAAAGGCATTATGGGTCGTGTGAGGTCACAGCACACATTGTGGTGATGCTGGTTGTTCATTAGACCTCTTGATCTTTCAGATCCAGATGAATATGAATGAATGAGATATTATAATAGCACGTCATTCATGTGGAGTGCCACTTGACCGACACTGTGCCAGCTGACTGCCTTTCATATGGTGATGATACCAATGACATGAAATGGAAGAGGAAATGAAGCGAGATGTTATTAGGCAGTTCAGAGTTTTGAGGCCATCTGTCATGTCTTTTAAAATGTGACATTTGTACTCGTGACAAACCCGAATGTGACATTTTGGTTTATGCTAAAAATCTGTCTAACATTACATATTCTGGAAAGAAGGAAAATCACAAATGAGAAGCAAAAGACCAAGAAATCTCACAAATGTGTCTATTAGAGTTTCAGAAGAAGTCTCAAAAATGTCACAAACTGAGCTCAGATTTGCCAAGTCTGTCATCAAAAGTCAATATTATTGAGGATTTCGATATGAACTCAAATATATCTCATCAACTTTAACATGTGTTTTAACAATTGTCTCATTTGCTTGTTTTCATTTCTTCAACTCTCAAGCAATACAATTTTCCTCATTGCAATTCAGAGAAATTCATTCTTATCACATATCAGTGAGAATGTGATACTTTTAACATACATTTTTCTTCCTAACCATTTTGAAGACTTGGATACAGCAAGGTATTCTGGGAAATTAAGTGCTATCCTATCATTTTCCACAATTTGAAAGTTATTACATTTTTAATGATCTGTTTCATAGAGTATGTTTTTAATGTTAATTAGTGGTAAAACAAAATAGGCCTGTTTACTATAATAAAGTATTGTGTACATACAATATCTGTATGAAATTCATGTTGTAATCATATGTAATATATACTGTAAAACCTCATTGTTAAATACACCTTAATTATGTATCATGAATTTATTTGAATTTTATGGAATTCCAATTCTACTTCCTGCAATTTGAATTTGAATTGCAATTCAGCTTCCTGCTTGCAATCTCAATTCGAATTCAAATTTAAATTCAAGAATTAAACTGGAATTTAGGGGTCATTCTCAATTCAATTCTGAATTTTGTACAACCCTGGTGTGTGTGTGTGTGTGTGTGTGTTTGCTTCTGTCTAAACATCAGTGGGTGAAGTCTAAGCACATTCTAACATGTGTGCATGTGTTGTTTGAGCAAACACGGCATTCTTCCATATGTGAAACACACTGTGAGGAATCTGAAGTCTTTTTTCAACTTCCACACACAATCTTCTGTTTTTAGCAAAGTCATGAAAGAATGTCGAGCATTCTTTCCATGTGTCCACAATGGCACCTCTTGCTTATTGTGGCTGTAAAGCAGCATAAACTTTCAAACAAACACTCTCTCACCTCTGAGCTCTGAGCTGTGGTCCATGTGACACGACTCACAAGAGTTCACAGCATTTGGACATTTGAAGCCTTCATGACTGTTCCTGCATCACAGAAAGATAGAAACAATGCGTGCATAAGACTTCCTCACGTATAAAGGATATGTATACCAACTTGATTGGTAAAACTGAATTATAAAAACGTATGATAAAACAAAATGTTTACAAAACTAACGCAAATGACTTTGAATAAATCTAAATTAGGTTAAATGTTTGATGTTTATTTACTTAGAAAAGATAAAGCTTGAAACAAATGAGACAAGTTTTGACATCCAAAATAAATTTGGACAGCATGGTGACTTTGTTATCTTAGCATATCTGAGCACAGTTTGAAAAATGCCTGGAGGCGTTGAGACACGTGAGATTACAGGGGTCTTTTCTGTCTAGGAGAAGATATATGACATTAAATTGTGTTATGTGCATGTTATTTAGAATATTATATATTCAATTATTTGAACAATAAATAAGTTGTGTGGGTAATTGTCAGATTTCATCAGGAACACTGCTTTTGTTTTGTTTTTTGCTCTATTCTTCTATAATTGTGTGCGTGTGCTTGTGTCCTGTTTTTCCACATCATCACTAAATCACAGTGAAGTCAGAGCATGCCTGATGTTGAGATGGAACGGACGTGACTTTACAACATTAACATTCTGGATTTGCATGATCCAAACAGCCTCAAGGCTCCTGCTACTCGCTCTTTCTCACACACACACACACACACACAGTTCCAACATTTCTTCTCTCTCATGCACACTGATAAAAATAGCACAGTCGACAGTCTTATACGGCACTTGAGAAAGTAAGGTTCTGTGTAAGTAAATGTTTGGTCAGATTAACTGCTTAAAGAGTAAGAGATGGTAGAAGATAGCTGAACTCTGAACAAAATCCACACATATCTCAACCTGTGTGTTATTCTCTTCTCGTGAAAAATCTACTCTACCTACATCTTAACTGAATTAACTTTCGGCATTGCACGATCATCCGTCTTCATTGTGACACCTCAGGAAATATAAGAGACTTCTCATCCGCCTCACAGATAAGATATTCAACTGAGAGACCTTCATGCCGTAAAGTAGAGGATGGAGTAATAGAGGAGAGTTGAATTTTTTATATATAAACCACTTCGCAGGATGTAAACACTGGTCCAGACGCACTTCCGGATAATATTTTTCATCTTACATATATAATTAAATCTAAAAGTCTGAAAAAATCTAAAACAGAAGTTCTTCTGCATCAGAATTGTTTATGTTTACCAAAATGGTCTGTATATTGAATACATCAAATATATACTGAAGCCATTAAAATATTTCTCCATAGCAGAAAATATTTAATGGCTATATTTTATCGTTCAGAAACGATTAAATGATTTACTGACTGTGGCATTAACAGTGCTTATATAATCCAGCAGTGAAGACAAACACATCTGAATCAAACACAACCCCAAACTCTAATCCATTCGCTTTCATCACTGTGAATTAAAGCAAAGCAACATTCACACAGTTAACCTCGCAAGCCAACCCTGACCCGCAACCACATTCTCAAAAGAAAAAATAATAAACCGGACGATGTGAGTGTTACCACTTCACAGTAGACTCTGTCTTTTTGCCTAACAATTTATTATTGGTCTGTGAAAGATCATGTTTGGCAAGCACCGGGAAATGGCCTGTGACCCTGGAGGCCGTGTTTGGCCTTCCTCATGACCATGAGAACTCAAGAGCACCACTGCAAAGCCTCGTGTGATATGCTGTCGGTTCGACCCCCAGGTCTGTTTCTTTTCTCATGAACTTCAATGTTGGGTTACAGATGGGCCTTCAAATTCACCCATATCTACAGTATAGATATAAGTCACTTGTTTGAGGTTTAAGATGTATTGACTTGATTTAATACAAAGGAGGAACTGATGTGTTTTGAAGGGTCATGTTTCTCATGGAGATTCATATCTAAGAGCTGAACTAAAAAGTCACATGACAGACCATTTTACTTGAAATCTGTCAGACCAAAACACATCAAGAAAAAAAAAATCAATCAGATTTTAAATCAACATAGAGAGTCCCGCTCAGATCTCTCCCACCAGAGATGGATGTCAAAGGAAGATCTCAAAGGGCCAAGACATCAGATTGGGATAATTCACCCAAAAAATGATTTACTCGCCCTCTTGTCATTTCAAACCTGTGTGACTTACTTTCTTCTGCAGAACGCAAAAGAAGATATTTTGAAGAATGTTGGTAACCGAACAATCACTTCTATTGTATGGACGAAAAACCAATGCAAGTGAATGGGTACCACCGTGGCTCAGTTACCAAAATCTTTCAAATCATCTTATTTTGCATTCATACAGGTTTGGGTGAGTAAAGAGTGAGTAAATTATGACAGAATGATCACTTTTGGGTGAACTATCCCTTTAAGATACAATAAAGATCAGATTTTTGCAACCTGTCCAAAAAACACAAAACATAATCCATGTTTATTAACGTCTGTTTAAAAGTCTCTCTCTTATGGTCTAATGAAGGTGGTTTTTTCTAAAGCACAGGAGGGATTGACCTCAGAGTGACAGCTTTGGTCTTTGCCCTGACTGATTCTTGTTTACCCAGAATTCCTTCTGTTTACCCAGAGGTCCTGCAGAGAGATGGGCATTCATCACATTCACCTAGGTTCAAAACTGGCCAGTAACATGCCATGTGTGTGAGACAAAGGTTGAGAAAGAGAACATTTTAAGACACAACCGATATAACAATGCAACAGGTTCTCAGGTTCTGTAAACCCGAATGTTCATGAAAAGTAGTGTAGTTCAAAATTAAAAGAAATTAACATGCATGAGTACAGCAAACTCAAAACATGAAAATTCTGCTTACTTAACATCAGGAACATCATAACTCAAACCATTTGATTTAGCCATTGAAATTTTTTAGTTTTCCCAATTTATTCGAGTTTACAGTGCATTTGACAAAGATTTAGATTTATAATAATATTTCATAATGCAATATACAGTGTACTATATATACTATATATATATACCTTATACTGTATATTCAGCATACATGCTTTACGTCAAGTCTCTCCGCTCTTTTCAATTCACCACAAACTGCATTACAGCTCTCAATGTAATGACACAATTACAGTGTATTGGTGCTTTTTGCTTTTATCACATCTTGCTAATACAGAAAACCTCCAATTGTGTGTTTCGAAGGCTTTTATATAGAAATGTATAATTTCCATGATCCTTTGAGGGCCGTGTAAAAGCTCTAATGTACACAATGCGCACACACACAAAGCACTAATGTGTGCATTAACATTTCCCTGAACTGGCCGAGCCATTAGCTGCTGGTATAATAGAGCGAGATGTTAATTCAGGAGGAGAACTCGACTAATGAAGAGGGAAATGAGTGGGGGTGTATGGCCAGAAAAGCCAGAAAATGAATAGTTTATTCTTGAAGAATAGCAGTCAAGCTCATGTGCCAACAACAGGCATTAAATGGCTAGTCCGAACACGTTTCCTTCTTTGATTTTAATGTACTGTGCAGTCATCCTCTTTGGAAGCGTCTCAGCGCTCCAAGGATTTCTATGAAATTTCCAGACCGCAACAGGAAAGTGTCATTCTGGCTTACGTAGATGTGGAAAATCTGCTAGGATTTCCATTGTATTCTGAAACATCATAAATCACACATTTCCCAGATTTTAACAGCTCATTTAAAAGTAGGCCACATTTCCTCTAATATTGGGTTTCATTCTCTTAAAATCCCTTCAATAGATTATAAACCCATGAATCCAAACCACTATAAAAAAACAAAAGTCAACTAAGCGCATTGTAACAGATATACTCTGTGCAGGCTCTTATATGAGGCAAATGCCTCATTGACACAGACATTAACACTTGGACATTAGTCTAAAGGTGGCACACCATGGTGTCACAGATCATTGTTGAAAACCTGTTTGGCTAATTGGAGGCTGTTGACAGGTATGCAATACATGTGTTGTCCACTCGTCCATCTCACCCGCAGATATATACATTTTCGACATCTCATTTTATGTATATAAATATATATATATAGGACATGTCAAAGATTCACATCACAGTAAATTTAATGGTTGAAATAAAATATTGATGCTATTAATCTCCTAATTTGATTTTAAGACTTTAGCCTTGTTTTCACAGAATGGGTCACAACTGTGGAATGCAAAGGATTGTGGGAAGGGTGGCAGCAGCACAGTCAGCGGTTGTGTCAAACACACAGTAGTGGCCATATGCTTTTGTCAAGTAAAGAGATAAATACTAGAGTAAGAACTTGAGACTTCTTAACAGTGTTGGCCAACTCAGACGGGATGATGATTCGGTCTCCGTCTCAATGCTCGAGCCAGCAGCACTCCATCTGAAATCACTGACATCTGGCCCCATCGCACACTCACACGTTTACTCGACCTTACACACTCCACACACACTTCCACACCGTAAAACCAGGCACACACTCCGTGTTTGTGTTTGCACTGGAGCTTTTAAACATCGGCAAACATCACCGACAGAGCTTCCACACTTAAAGTGCCAGCAACACCAGTCTTTGCAAATGAACAACCAAAGATTGTCAGATCAAGGCCAGAAAAAGCAGCTGCAAATTCTTAACTAGCAGATTGAAAGAATGCAGAACATTTGTACAAACTATATTTTTTAAAACACAACCAAAATACACACTCATGTCCAGAAGAAAACACAGAGAGACCGGTCATTTTTTAAAAATGAGTGCATTGCACATTACTTTTTTCAATGCAGGATATTTTGGTACGCAAGCCTGCCTGTCTGCCTCCGTATCTTAAAATAATTTGAATCATTTTGGACATACTATGAAGTCACACACCCAAACTGCTTTTAGAGGAATGAGGCACAAGGCTCCTTGAGTCTGACGCACTCACGCTCGCCATTATGTATTCCTCAGTTTGGATTTCGACTTTCTAATTGCAACACTGGGAGCATAAATATTTGTTATGAATTCCCTACTCATTAATTCTCACATCACAGGTCTCGACTTACATGCGAGCGTCATTTTCTTCTTACATGACGCAACGACAAGCCTTTCAAACAAACTGTAAAGGATGAATAAGTTATTAAGCAGATGTGTCCAGATAAATTGGCGCGACCTGCGGTGCAGCAGGACGCATTAGTCTGATAGCAAGGCCACTTAAAGCAAGTCGGAAGCTTAATGAAGCAAAAGTCAATTTCTTCACCACCCGGCCAGCTGCTGCGAAATGTTCCCTATGTGGTTGTAAAGAGACTCAAGCAGGGTTAGCTCATTTAACACATGCTGTGAGGACCACCTGAGATACTGGTGTTGATGTAGACTCCCTACCATCACCAACAGCTTTCTTCAGCTTAACCCCTTTTTCCATCCAGAAAGCAAAAACATGGCGTTTAAAGAACAAAATGTTCCTGTCTACCGCTGTAACATGATTATAATTTTGGTGGTTCTGGTCACAATGATGACAAGAACTAGGAATACAACTAAACAGGTACGGACAAAGTTAAACCAGGGAGTGTCAAGCCAACCATTCTTCAGCCAAATAGTAATGAATTATGATCAATAATTGATGCAAATGCAAGGTGAATTTCATTTAGAGTTACACTTCATCACTTTGGATTAGCGAAAGCACAATTCAATGACCAATCTGACAAATTTTTTGAATTTTATTTTTGTGTACATTGTACATAGCTTCATTGAAAAAAATATCTTGCATAAAAAAAATTGGTCTCTCCAGGTGTAATTGTCCATTCAGTCTCTCACAGAAGTCAAATGTACCCAATTTTATCGTTACAGACGATGGGCATTCTGCTCCCTGACTTCATTAGTGCTGTAAACTGATCGAAATCTTCATCCAGTTCATTCAAACCCGTGTGGGATTTATAGAAGAAGGGTGTTTTATGCTGTACTTCAACATGGCAAGAAAATCTTTTAGCGGCCACAAACGTCGTGCTCAGCTTTGTAACATCTGAAGACCTCCTTCGTCCGTCAACATTCCGTGAAAGTCCTGCTATCCTTCGTTTAACATTTATCAGGAAGTCTTTCGCGAAACTGCGTCCTGAACTGTGCTTTTGTTCAGTCTGCTCCGGGCATTCCGGTAAGTCCATCCAGTTCTGTATGAGATCTGCAAAGCTGTTGTCTCCCAAAACCAACGGCTGCCGGTTACGCCCACGGGTCAGCAGCGACGTAGTCCAGTCCTCGGGGTCGCCGGCTGTCTCAAACGACGTCCATGTTTCCAGGCACGCGTCGGACGTGGATTTAGGACGAATTCGGTCGCTGGGCACCTGGTTGGTGCGGAGGCATGCGGACGAAGAGACCCGGACATTTCTGGTACGCCGTAACACCACACCCTCATCCTGCCAGGAGGCTTCGGAGTAACCGGAGTCAAACTCTAGGCTTCGCTCGCTGCTCGGAGAGCTGACGGTTGATGGGCCGCCTGTAGATTCCTCCTCTTCCAGAGAGGTAGAAAGACAACAGGCCGAATCGTAGCTGGTAGTCTCGCTTGCATCGCTGATTCTCATCCGCGCCCTGCGTTCCCGCTGGGCTATGAGCTGCTTGCAGGCACGCAACCTCACCGGAGGTCTGATAGGGGGCGCTGCACAGCTCCGGCGTAAATGCTTGAGATCCTGCAGCGATCGCATCATATAACACATCTGTTCCCGCAGGCAGTCGCCTGATTCCTGCAGACACAACTGCAATGAGAGCGAAAGAAATGGTTAGTTGGTCATTTACTAAACTGCAGTAAATTCAAGTCAAATACAAGTAATTCCAAATAAGATCTGACACCTATACAGAAACCGGGTCACACCGCTTTCTGTTTCTTTCCCAGATTGACTAACCCTGCCTCTTTTGACAGGCTTCGACCTGCACTAGCTCTTTGAAAAGGGCATGGCTGTGTTTGTCTGGAGGAGCTGAAAAAACGTCTCTATTCTAGCAAGAAGTCATGTGGACACATCACACCCAGCTATCAGAGAGAATGGATGACTACTAGCTGCACATCAAAATCAGTTATAAATCAGTTACTCGCCACACCTGGAGTGAGTAACTACCACACCTTTCATCTATGCCGTCTTCCACATGTACACAAACACATATTAACACATAAACATCACGTATACTAACAATCTGACCTAAAAGACAAGACGCTTTTAATACAGGATTTGGCACAAAGGCAGACTAAAATCTCACTAAAATCGTATAATAATTAAAAAAATAAAGACTACGGAATGGGTATAACTGTAATCCAAGCAGGGGGATGGAAGACATATTAGAGGTTCAATTTGAACAGAAGTGACGTAAACAGGAAAGAACGAAGCTGGTTAATGGAACTCAATCTCTCCTCAAATTGTACAAACTGCAAAAAATTAAAATATTTGGGGGAACATATGTTTTATATAAGTCTGAGAGCTCACTATAGGCTGCTCCTAACTCACTGGACGTTTTGGTCCTCTGCAACTGAGGAATGCACCACATAAAACCTGTTTCGATTTCTTTCATTTCTAATAGAGCTCTCCTCACAAACCAAACATTATAAGTGCAGTTCCGTTTGTTCCTTTAACGCTTTGTTTATATGCATAACTGTATTCTAAATCCTAAATGCCAACACCCAAATCCTAACCTTTCTAGCGTTTTAAGATAAAGCTTTTGCGTATCTTGAGTTGAACATATTTGTTGAAATATCTCTCTTAGTAGATAAAACTGCAAACACAAACTTTCAACATCATACACATCCAGCAACAGTAGCATCCACCCAGGGTCTGATGTAGAATCTATGCACAGATTGGCGTGGGGTGCAGATGCCCCACCATATGCTGAAATTTCAGCAACAGACATTTCTCTACAATAGCTAATCCTGTGCAGCACGTTTATAAAGTGATGTCCAATCGGTAAGCAGTTTTACATCAATCTATCTTTGTTAACCAGACAAAGCCCTATACAAGATATGATTTGTATGCATTATTGCTTACCATGATTTGAAATCGCTGAGAACGTCAAATCCGGTAGTTTGAAATACTCCTGAAATAGAAATAAATGTCACATTAGCAATCATGTTTTGCAAGAAATGCAAATATACATCATCTTTATTCTGCACTTGATATTTAAAAAAAAAGATCCCTTTGCCATATATAAATCTTATGCATTTCATTGATATAAGTTAATGTGCAAGAACTTTGTACTTACATTTGCTGTAAAGGAATAAAATAGGCAGTTAAAACCCAGCTGTGGTGCAGATGTTGTTGTTCTTGTTCTCAACTCGAGATGATGATGAGCCCCTTCACTGCTGAGAGCTGCATTTGTGCGCCTGGTTCATTCCAGCGTGCACGCCTCAGCCAATCAAACCGCAGCATTCAGCGCCATCCAATCAAAAGCGGCAAAGGCGACCAATCAGAGCTCGTCTGAAATCTGAGCGCACAGTCGGTCTCTCAAAATTAAACTCAAGGAAAAACAATAACGCGATACAGATATGCATTTCAGTTTAAGACCAAATTACTAACAATTAAATTACTGCAAATAAAAATCATCTATCTGAGATGTTCTTCCTGTTTTAAGTAAGATTCAAACTAAACATCACATTCAACGAATTTATTCAATTTCTTTGCGTCTCTATTTTAATCCTATTTTACTGCCAAGGTTACTTCTTATGTTTATTTTCACACAATATGCTAAACGACATTTATCTAGTCCAGAGCTCACTACTTTATTTTTAGGGTAAAAATAAACCATTTTTGTGTTCTTGATCATTTTTGTGCCACATTGAGATGACAAATACAAACTTGAGGAGCAAGTACGGTGTTCAGCAGCGCCCTCTGGTGGTTTGTGAGAAGTGACGCTTAGCACACATTTTTTACGCTCATACCACTTTTTTTAAGTATACATTATAGATAAATATAATAAAGTTTGAACACGGGGCCCGTGTAAACATGAACTGATCTTATACAGCCACTAAAACATCCCTAAAGGCACATTTTAAAAACCTAAAATCAATTCTATTTATAAAAGATACAAAATAGTTTCTTAACTCACATATTTCAAATGTGGCTTTTGGGGCTACAGCACATCTATTTGAGTGTTTATTGTAATTAGAGTCAAATCTTCCCATTCATGTTCTTATTCATTTGTTTTGTTCCCACCCTACACATTAGTTTAGAGGTGTGTAGACTATCAGGCCAACACAAAAGCATGAGTGCACATTGCCGATCCTCTTGAGATGCAAAGCCGAGATGTGGCAATTGCATTTACATAAAGGAAAAAGAATCAACTGTCGTCTATACAGTACATGCAATTCAGTCCATTGTGTTATCAGATGGCCGCTTCATCCAGTTTAAGAGATCTTCTGAATTGTTTAGGGTACCGTGTTAAGTACATTTATAGCACTTGTCAAATGTCAGGCATGCCATCCAGATTGATTTGCATTCACCAAGCATAAACTGCCCAATTCATCAGCTATTGCTAACTGTTATCTGTTAGTGTTCGTGACAATAGTAACCTTCAGGGTGGCAACAGCTGTTTGCTGTTCATCTGTGTAAAGAAGGACAGATACAATTCAGTAGATCTACCTGGCCGTACTGCATGTAGGCATGTTTGTAGGGCTGATAATTCATGCTCCCGAGCAACCCGAGGAGTGCAGAACAAACTATTCCTTATCTCTCTGGACCTACTGAGAGCAAGAAAGAGAAGATTTGTCAATTGAATTTTAAAGTAGGTGTCAACATATCCTGCATACACAATCGGCTGTGGTCAGACCACTATGACCATTAAAACTTCATACTGCACTGCACTGTACTGCAATACAGAAACATTTGAAAGAAAATGTGAATCTAACATAAAGCACAACCCGCTGAACATGCTTTTAAAACTTGTCTTATATTATAACAGATGTCTCTTATCAAACACAATGCACAATGTCACCACCTTCAGGATTATATTAGAATTACAAGAAACTGGCCTTCAATGTGCATTACTGTGAATTCAATGTGAATATATTTATTCATTTATAAGAGTAATAACAAAGGTAAACGTTACTAGTAAATAGCAATTCATGATCTATTTTGGAGATTCGATAACAAAACTCGCTGTCGTAACTTCTTTGTTTCTATCGTTTCAGATTAATGTAACAGTGTAAAAATCTTAACTATACTAATAACGTATTTACATTATATGACTTCGGTAACGTATCTGAGATTTAAACATAAAAAAGGACTTAAATACTTAAATTAAGTTTTTGTTTTTACTCAATTGAACATCATAATGTAGGCAATACATGAAAACTCACGTTATTTGATTTGATGTAACAGTGAAATGAAGTAAAGATTGTTTTCAGTGTAAATTCTCGGTTTGCGCGGTAAGCGTGTCTCACGTGCATCAGGGTTTGAGTGGTGAAGTCACGTGACAAGCACGCTGTTTAGCACCTGTCTCGCTTCTGTGGTGTGAACTTTATCTATTGTTTTCTTATACATATATATATATATATATATATATATATATATATATATATATTCGCCCAACGAAAACGTAATTTCTTAACGAACATTCATCACACTATATGACGACATTTGAGCGAGCTTCTCTAACAACAGTCTGGATTATGACACCAAGGGAACTTTGAATCACTTCCGGTATGAAGCTGTCATCTTGGCTACTGCTTCAGACTTCCCAGCTTTGTATAAAAAAAATCTCATAAATAAATACATTTTAGTTTTTATTTTATTCATTAATTCATAGTCATAACCCCATATTTACAACACATTTTAAGTAATTTTACGATAGGTTTATGATGCACACTCTCAATAAGCACAATTATTATACAAAATTAACTGATTTAACTCTTTCTGGAAATAAACTGAATCAAATCAATAAAACAACTAACACTTTAATTCCACCATACATTATTATATAACATTTTCAAATGAACTAAAATACATTTTTCAATTTGCATGATCTACTTTCAAAAAGTAGTAAAAAAAAAATTCTCCAGCTGAAATCTAGATTGTAAACAGGCACACCGGTAAAGAAATGAACCCTGGTGCTGCCAGTCTCAGATGTTTTAGGAGTAGTGAATGTAATAAATAAGGACTGGCCCTTTAATTCCCCCAGACTGTCCATCCCAGGAGGAAACTCAACTTTCACCATCGATCCAGTCGGAAGTGAGATCATATGAACGCTTCTACCATAACTAAATTATTATTTAATCTAATCAGCTCAACAATGACTTTTGCTTTTCAATGAAACGTACGGCAGTTTGAAGGATTATTTTTGACATCTGTGTGAACCACTGCTGTGAATCCGTTAGAGAAATGTCATTATCAATCATCCCTACGATGACACTGTGTTTGAGGTCTCCATTCAGGTGTGTGATGGGAAATACAGCACAGATACATCACAATCCCTGGACCACCACAAACCCACTACAACCACCACAGTGAGTAGCACCAAGAGTAGCTCACTACTAATAAAATGAATTGTCATTTCACAAAGATGACACTAGATGGCAGTAGTCTCTCAAAAGTCAATGTTCCAGAGGACAATATGATAAACCAAATTTGATTCAGTATTGCATAATTTTATTTTCCAATCTAGATCAGAATCTGATCCATTTCTTTGCAAAGGTTTGAAGATCCAGGTTAGATAACAGTGAGTGTATGTAGGACATTTGGAAATAAACATTATTACAGTACATATTGATAAATCATTCAAGTTATTTAAGTGTTACATGATGGAGCTACTTGTTTAATTCAGCGCTGGCTCGAGCCGCCTCTTTCCACCATCTGAACTAAGATCAGAAATGAGTCTATGTACTTAAGTTAATTAATGTTCTCATAGACCTTTCCAACAGCTAGATGTGGTTTTAATTACTACAATTAGATATTGAAATTATTCAGCCACTAACGTGAAACTATTAACCTTAAGAATTGTATGTGTGTGCAATCATTTAAAGAAAAATTGCAGACAATGCGACTTAATCTAGTGAATGAACTTTTATTTAAATTAAATCATTATATAGGACTTTCAAAAGCATTTTAATATTTACCAAAAAGAAAAAAACACTACCCTTTTACTCAATTAGATTTGCATTAATAATCACTATTTAATCTTACATGGTGTGAAATTTCTGGAGCAGAAATGTTTACGTACAGTAGGACAATCGGGAAAGAAAAAAAGTCCATTGTAAACCGAAGTCAAGGCACAAACAAAATGCTAGAAAGAGGTACGAGATAGAGATGAAAAAGATGGGTAGATACTGTAACGTACATACTTTAAATACCAGTTACATTTTAGCAATTCTTTCCCCGTGTGAAGCTTTTTTTTGTATATTTTTTCAACTTAATTTTAAAAAGGAATGTTACGCTGACGTGAACTGATTACTTGTGCTGATAATATCTGCTATCTTCTATCATGCAGGACAATTTGCCGGTTTGCTATGAACGAGGACGTCATGTAAACATTGTAAAAAAGCGCTTTCCTTTTCGATCATACTCTATATCCAACACCTGCTGGCTTCTTAAAAAATAAGCGTTATGCAATTAAAAGTTTAAGAAAATTTGCACATCAGATTCCCTAGAGTAAAATGAAAGTATATAAAAACATTGCTCACAACAAAAAACAAAGGAAGGAAAATAAACAACAAATATTGACAATGGAAATACAACAGTTGATTTGTGGTCACAGCCCAAGAAGTTAATAATACAGATATTAAATGCCAAACAATGCTGAGACAGTGTTGGGGTGGGGAGGAGGGAGAGGCTAAAGTCGTTGGCAATAATTGAAATTGTGTCGGGCTTCTCTGAGCTATCAGTCGCCAGGTGGAAAGTCATCGTCGTGATTGGCCAGTGCAGATGCTCAGGACGTCTTCCACTTCTGCTTCCTCTGCCCATCAAAACGGTTCAAGTAATCTGAACAGGAAAAAGAACATGCGGCTTACTTATACGACAATGTCATGATGTCATTATTCCTGTAAAATGAAATGAATTGAATAGTTTGGTTTCGCGTATTTCTCCGCACCTTGACTCATCCTCCTGCTTTTGCTGTCTAGAAGAGCCCGCAGTCCTTCAGGTTGTTCTTGATGATGACGTCAGTGACGGCGTCGAAAACAAACTGCACGTTCTTGGTGTCAGTGGCACAAGTGAAGTGAGGGTAAATCTCCTTGGTTTCCTTCTTCTTGTTCAGGTCCTCAAACTTTGTGCGGATGTACTCGGAGGCCTCGTCGTAGTTGTTGGTACCTTGTTTAGGAAGGAAATAAGAGAACAATGAAAAAATGGAAGGGAAACGCGGTAAGGAAACACAGAGATGGAATGACAGGAAATAAACGCGCGTCAGGAAGCTTTAAAAAAAAAACACACAAAAAAAACTGATTTTCGGTTTGTACCATCCGCCAATTCATTCATAATAATCTTCTGTTTTATCAGTATGCATCATTATCTCTTCCAATTGATCGATATCGGCGAAACCATCTGTCCTGCTTTAGATCAATGACCCTGAACTGCATGTGATGAATTGCTGGCCTACTGAACATCAACATTTCAGCACCATCAGGCTTTCACAAATGGTTTTCTGTTCAGGGCCAGTTAAAACAACGGTGATTGTTTTTTCCAAAAAAGGAAATATGGATTAAAATCCCCAAATATCACTTAATGCAAAGGTTGTTTGGAATATAGAGGTCTTCATATGCTGTGCATACATAAAGCAGTAAACTGGAGATTTGTGAGGTCATGAAGTACTTGATGTAGATTATTTATTGGGTGCTTTCTTGTACCTGCATACTCAGGAAAGCAGATGGTCAGGGGGCTGTGTGAGATCTTCTGCTCAAACAGATCTTTCTTGTTGAGAAACAGAATGATGGACGTCTCTGTGAACCATTTGTTGTTGCAGATGCTGTCGAACAGCTTCATACTCTCGTGCATGCGGTTCTAAGGTGGAGAGAGAGAAAATCAAAGCTTGTTCCTAAATGAAAAATGTCTTCGAAAAACTTTTTGCCATCTTACCATCTCCTCATCCTCCGCCAGCACGAGATCATATGCACTCATGGCCACACAGAAGATGATGGCTGTCACCCCTTCGAAACAGTGGATCCACTTCTTTCTTTCTGAACGCTGGCCGCCGACATCAAACATCCTAACGTCAGACACACGGTTTAAACAGTCAGCAGTGTAAACACAAATCAATAATACATCAATGACATAAATGCTCTAGGGCACCTTAAAAAACAAGACACAACCATTCACGGCTCTGTAATATCTTGCTTAAGTTAAAGTAACTATCCCTTTAATTGCAGTAAGAACTACTCATGTCCTGCCCCCTTCTTTAGGTTTTACGGACATTCCTGTGTTTTATTCATGGCATTTGTTGACATTTGAGTCTGGCGTTGTTTCTATGGTAATGTAGAGGTTGAAAGCAGAATGAACGAGAGAGGGAGGAAGAACAGAAGACCCGGGACTTCCTGTCTGTAGCAGGAGCCTTTTTATTTAAGCGTGTCACACCTGTCTCAACAGCGGCACAGACCTGGAAAACACATCACCTGCTTTTCCAGGAAATTCTGTAATCTCTCAACCCAAACTGTCTTTTTTAAACGCACGGTGCGTAATATCATTTACAAAACACCCGACTACGTAATAACCCGTCTTTGACAGCTGGTTTGCGTTTGATCTTTCTAAAGGTTGGGCTGACATTTCTTCTGTAGATTAAAGCGAACTCACTCAAAGAGAATCGCTCCGGCCCTGTTAAATCTCACGAACCTTCCAAACCAAAAGCCATCAACAGGTTTAAGGCAAGTGAATCTCAAACCTCAGAAAACACAGAATTAATTCTTCGATCGATTCCAGTGAGGGTTAAAGAGGGTGTTGCTAGCTAACGAAAATAGCGGTGGCTGTTAGATTGGGCGGACGACTTGTCTGAAGTGTGAATGCGCGTGAACGCACATGTTAGCGCTCCCTAGAAAGTGCGAACAGAAATCACAGTAAACATCAGAGGCGAAACAAAGACGAGCACTGAAGAATCATGTATGGAGAGGTTGCTCACTTGAAGTGAAGGTCCTTGAAGGTAAAATGCGTCTCTACAATGCCAGTGGTCTTCACTCGGGTCCTTAGCACGTCTTGCTGGGTTGGGATGTAGTCTGCTTTAGCTATCCTATCCATATCATTCAGATAACTGCAAACACACACATACACAAAAATATGATTTATATGATTCAGACAGCAAAGAAACAATCAAAAAGTTTATTGGCTAATGTTTTATACAGCTTATTTAATATTATGTTTAGTCTTGTAAAACAGGAAGCTGCCAAAGTGATGTTGCAGATCTTCATTCAGCTGCCAATCAAAAGCAGCTGAAGTCACACACTAACACCCATCCAGGATAATACGCTCAGGCAAAACACCTGTCAACAACTAATGTTACTACACTCCCAGATGCCCCCAAAAAACATCCAAAGCAATCCCACTACAACTCACACGAACAAAGAGTACACAACTGAATTACGAAAGAACAAAGCCCTTCAATAAGTACTTTAACAACTGAGAAAATAAACATAAAACAACTTTAGAGTTCCATCAGTCCTTAGAGCAGCTTCAATATTATCACGTTCCCTAGAGACACTCGCTCTCTGCTGGAGCTCCACCAACACAAAACAAACAGGGACAGCTCGAATCAAATCCAAAACGCCTGAGAATCTCTCCTCACAAAGTGTGGCTGCCTTTGTTGGTCTTACCTAACGTACACCAGGAAAAAAGCACAGATTTTAGATTTTGGTGATGCTGCGGCTCAGAAGAGCTTTGGCAAAAAAATTGGGTTGTGTTGACCATGTAGAGATTAATGATCACCTGCTATTGCTTCTTAAGCTAACATGTATAAAAAGCATAAGTACAATCTGTTGCTGAAGCATGTATGTGTAATAAGAACAATATGCTAGGGCTAAAGGTTTACTAGAATGAAGGTGTTCAAAATAATATACAACTGCTAGCAATGATGCATGTACTTATAAAACAGCACTTTAGATAACAACCTATAACAAGTGCATTAATGTAAATGTAATACATTTAAAGGAATACTTATGCAGAATATTATACAGTATGCAGTATATTAGTAGTACTATTGAAGAATCTTTCTTTTAGACTGAAATAAATGTTAATCAAGCTCATAGGCTGAATATATATGAACATATTCCTAATAAAATAACTGTAAAAGATGTTAAATGTACATGAAAAATCTTTACTATCCAGACGTGGTCACAACTTCTCATAATTAACGCCACATATAACTGAAAAACGTAATTCTGGCCAAATGCATTCTGTGGTCAAATAGATTTTTTGTAATGAATGCTAAACTGCGTAATTGACCACTTTCTCTAGTTTAATGTCTCTCATATCAACCTGCGGTTTCTTTCATCTCACATAATAAAATCATTTCAACTCAAATCAATATTTCATTTCAGTTTATTTATTTATTTGTTAAGTAGCCGTGTAATTAGCACAGAATTTCCCAACATAACTCTTCAATGAGACCAAGTGTGCCTTTGAACTTGCATTACTACTTATTTAAAACAAATTCAAACACATCATGATAAAGCATGTGCATGCAAGTCTTTTCATTTATATTCATTGCTCTTAATCTAAGCCAATTGTGGATGTCACCACAAAAGGACTGTCAGATTTTGTTACTCATCTAGTGCGATTTTATGCTAATTTTGCCACCTCAAAATGTAGAAAAACAGGTGCGCGCGCGCTCTCACACACACACACACACACACACACACACACACACACACACACACACACACACACACACACACACACACACACAAGGGTGGTGAGGGTGTGGTTTTACCAGAGTCAGTCACTGTAAAACCACATTTTTCTCCACCCACCCAAACACACAGAGAGATAGAGGCTGCAAACGGTCATAAAAACATCTGCTGAACCAAATGAACAAAACTAAATATTATCCAAACTAAAATTAGCCCTTTCGCCAATGTCTTTTCCCACCAACAAATTACATCATCGTGCCTTTGCAAACCAACCGCGATCCTGTGAGGGAAGTGCTCTGCCCACCCTTGATTGATTCTGAGGGTATCTGGCATGGGAAAAACGCATGGAAATCCTGACCCCGGGCCAACCTCTGTTTAAAGCAATTGGTTTCTCAATGAACCGTTAACTGCTAGCAACAGTTTCTGCTCGCTTAGACGCATCGATCTGAGCACGTCCGCTTATCACACAGTCAACATCTTTCTGGATTTAAAGAAACGGTTTATGTTAATCCATTTCATTCCTCACCTTCATATAAATTGTACTCAAATTGGTAAACAAGCATTTTTCATTAGCAGTCTCAGACTTTTGGACCTCTATTTATAAAACAGTAACCATGCATTGAGATGCACATACTGCATGCGTCTCTGTTTAGCGCCGACAGAATTTAAGCACACCAGGGAAAATATTGACAAATGGTCATTGATGTATATACAGACAAACAACTCACTATGCGGCAGAGTCGTTCAGCTGGTACTCTCTGGCCCGGGTGAAGCAGGTCTGTACCCCTCCATCAGCCCACAGTCTAGTAATGACATTGGACAGGTCGTCTGGCAGAGAGCCCTGTTCCTCTGCCGTCCCAGCCAGGGCAAACAACTGACGGGCGTCATCCTATAACACAAATGAACAAACACATCTACTTACAAATAATGGAGATAACAATATATAGCACACAAACATAACACAACACAGTTATTTAGTTATTAGTCTGGAAAAAGATCTGCATGTGCCCTTGCAGCCACAGCATTCAGAGTGGCATTTTCTAGAAGGTTCTGTGTGGTTTTTAATATGTTGCATGGATGTTTCTGGATGATTTACAGAGGTCTATTTGGCAGACTGCAATGTCCACGAGAGCGAGAGAGATCTTAAGTTTCATAATGATACTGCAATGCACTCAGGTCTGTCTGTGTGCCACATGTTTCCTATTGTGGTCGTCTCTGAGCGACTAAAATAACTGTCTACCTACACGTCCGTCTCCTCCCAAAGAGTATGTTACAGGAATGAGCTCTCCTCCCACTTTGAAGCTGATCTAGGTCACTGGAAGTCAGCCCGGCGGGTGGAACACAGGAGCCACGAGCAGAAATGATGGGCAAAGACAAGCAACCATGCTCTTCTCCAGGACATAATAAATATCTAAACTATGTGCTACTGAAGATTGCAGAAATCGTAAAGATAAACTGATACAATGTTTCACAACTTTAGAGCTGAAGTGGCTTGTAAATTCAAAGAAAGAAGGTAAATCAAACAGTTAACTTAAGTATAAAAACCAAGAGGGAACATTACCTGATCTTTTACTATGTGGTGGAAAAAATAGAAAGGGCAAGAAATCCGAATTGAGAAAGAGGGGGGGAAGGTTACGGACCCTTAAATGATTTACAGCTACAGAGCAAGAGGAAAGAAAGATAAATGAAGAGGTACAGCCATCCGCCCCATGGGATGCAGTTGTCCACGTGTACAGTATACAGCACACATGTGGTTAACACATGTACTTGAGATGTAAACTTAAAAATTACACTTTGTCTTATGCTGTGAATTAAATATTTTTGATAAATCAAGTTTAACAAAACACTAATTGTGGTATATACTCACTTATATTATTCCAAACCGATCTTGTAACATTTTTAAAGACTGTATATGATTAAAACAAAAGGTTTTCTATTAAAAAAATCCACTATTGACTAGTCATTCAGACAATCAACTAACTAGCTAATTTTGAAAATGACATTATGCAAAAAGAGAAACCTCTCTTATTAAAGATGATGGAGAGATGTTGTTCTCCTCTGTAACAGCTCTATTCCCAGCGCTGAAATACAATCATCAGTCTCACCCGTCACAGTCTAATTAAACCATACACCACTATTACACATCACCAATAAAGAGCCTGCGTGTTTAAAGGGGCCGTGTTCGTAGACAAATTTTTTCATAATGTTAAGCGTTGTTGCACAAAAATAATTTGGATTATTCAAGCTTTCAAAAGCAAGAAATGGTCAGTTTGAACCCTTTCTCATTCAGTGAGATACAATTAAACTGTCCTGAACCTCATCTGCTCATCTATACGTTCTGTGCTGCAGAGCCTCAAATGCGTCAGATGTATTAAACATACTGCTGCCCTCCGGCTGTTCCCGAGATCTGAGCAGAAAAAACACTTCCTCAATCACTCTCTTACACATAACCTTGTTTTTTGCAGAAAATAAGTGTTTCCTCTTACTGCCACAGTCTGCTTTTGGTGAAATAAGGGATCCGTGGATGAGATCAATAGTGCTGTGTTGATATGTGGCTCTCCTGGGAATGGAAGGACAGGTATACTTCCTTTTCATGTCAGCTAGACTGCAACTTTCTGTCTAAGTGGACGGTTCCAAATCTAGCTACATAAAACTGTAAGAGATCCATGTGAGGTTTACAATGGAGAAGGATAAAATCATTTATTAGAATTCTGTATGCACTACATGACTCCTGTAGGTCGTCCTCTATGTCATCTGTTCTCTGTCAGACACAAGGAGGATCACAGAAGCCCTCTGAGATGTCCCCTGTGTGTAATGCTAAAGAGTGCATGTACGTGATTTATTTGCTGGTGTGTACTCACCGCTCTGGAGCTGTCCTCATATTCGATCTTGAGGTTGCTCATGGCTTTGATGATTGCCATGATGGACTGGATGGTGTTACTGTAGACCACAGCTCGATACTGCTTGCACTCTTCCTCTGAGTAGCCGTCCTCATGGATAATCCTAGAGGACACACACGCAATTGGGATATTCAGCACTCTTGATGTCATTTGGCATTGTTTTGACCTGAGAATGTTTTGAATGATTTATACAAGATGAAATGCAAAACTGCACCTTAAAACCTTCACAAAAGGCAGAGAAAAAGAGAAAGAGACAAAAACATGTGGTTTTAGCATAGGGCCCAAAATAAATGCAGTATTAAATCTGCAGTGGACAGATCATAGCTGAATTGATTTGGTGTGCTGGTGGGAAATGTGGGCACCTTCTGGGTCGGAAGGAAAGAGACAATTCACTTTTAAATCTCAAACGACAAGCAGAAAACATACTGTTTGTCATTTAAAGATGATATAAAGCTAAATTAAACTAACAGGCACTTTGACATTATAGACATGAAAGTACTCAGTTTTACTTTATTAAAAGCTTTGTAAAAGTATGTAAAAAGCATAATAAAAAAGAAAACAAAGCAGAGTGTATTTGAACTATTATTCATTCTTACAGCAGCTATAAATTGTATTGAGACGTCTCATTTAAAAACCTGCTCTTTTAACTAAAGGCGATACTACAGTCAGTATATTTTCCATTGAGATCTCACATTCAGATTTATCACTTTTGCAATGTACAGTAACCAGGCGCATTGCAACCATGTTAAGCCCGTTTTACAGACTTAATGCTTTGACTTGATGTCCTACATCAAAGCGTGTGTGTGTTGTTGGATGCGTGTGGTGATGGAATAAAATGTAGTTGTTTTCCATCAGAGTGATTAATGTAGGATTTAAAACTGCTTTGGGATACAGAGGTGCAAGAATTACAGCTGAGGTCAAGGTCAGATAAACAGAGTATTAACTGCTGCCAGGGGCCCGACTGCACAAACACACACACGTCCACAGCTGTGTGTATAAGAAAGACAACCACTGTGTCTCAAAACATATAGAGAGCATCTGTAACATTTGCTAAATCACATGGTGCCATAAAATGCAGTCTAGCACGCTAGGTTTTGAGACACAGCTTTCTTGTAGACGATTTCATTGGACGCACATGCCTGGCCCAAAGATAACTTCTGGTCTGTGTTTGTTGATCGGTCTGGCTATGGGGCTAATTACATAACTATTTATATTAAATTAAATTTATATTAGTATTAATTTATATTAACATTTTATTATATAATAATTGTATCAAATGAACAATTTGTTCAATTTCTCACAATATTAAGGAAACTATTTGTTGAATGGGTCTTGTAACTTTGTCTCATTTAAGTTTAGTAACAGTTCTTCTACTGGTAACCCAAAATAATACTGGCTAAATTAAAGTCGTTTTTTTAATCAAGTTCAGTAAACAAAAGCAAATGCTTTGCTAAATAAATCAGATGTATAAGTATGTGTTTGAAAATGAATTACCCCACCCCATAAGAAAAACAATCCTGGCACGTAAACAGGTGCGAGTGTGTGCGCAAAATTAAAACGACAGTAGAAATATTGTGTCAGAGGTGCAGCTGTTTGTCTTTCCTATTTACACCAGCGTTAACGTGTTGCTCGCGTACGTGCAAGAAAGAATGCGAGGTGAGAAAAACGTTCACTCACTTCATCTGTTTTACGATGGTACTCTTCCCCGATTCTCCAGCACCTGTGACACAAACACAAAACAAACATACAGCCGTTAAAAACACACTCCCACAACCTTACTGTCAATGCTTTATATCTTCGTCTAGTCAGAGTCTTAACACCAATGCCCGCTCTGCATTGTGTATGTGTGTTTGTGGCATACGCTTCCAGTAAGTCAAATATTGCCGACTTCAGCATTGGATCTCCAGCATTCCATCGTCTTTCTCTCAGACCTGGTGTTTATCAAGTTTGGCCTTTAATGGAGATGTCTGAGTGCTTCGCAAACAGGAAACAGGGGCCTTATCGGGGAGGGGGTGATTTCCACAGGCCTGTGGAGGCATGCTGATCATTTGACATCTGACTGCCTCATTTTAGAACATTATATAAACAGAACCGCTATCAGATAACTTTAAACCAACCAAAGGGCTTCCGTACCCATGAGTACCTCCTGAAATCTAAAAAACAAACAAGCGAGTCACGTGGCTGAATGTCTGAGTGACACATGCGTCTCGGCAAACATGTTGGGGAGTTTGTTTGTCACATGACACACAGCGTTGCCCCCGGGCTTCTTACACACCTCTACACACACTCAAATACACACACTTAAAAGGATAGTTAATCCAAAAATGAAAACAAAATTAATTCAACATTGTGTTGTTGCATGACTTCTGCAGAACACAAAAGAAGATATTTTGAAGAACGTTGATAAATGAACAACAATGGCCCTCACTGACTTCTACAATATGGACAAAACCAATGAGACATTTCTCAAAATGTATAGGTTATGACTGACATGACAGTGAATAAATGATGACAATTTTTATTTTTGGGTGAACTATCCCTTTAAGCCACAAACCGAGGCGAGCAGAAAACAACACAAGCCCACCTGAATCTAAAAATCATATCTGAAAATAAATGGAAAAGTGTTGCTAGAGTTTAATGTGAGCAGACTCGTAGTAAAGAAAGGAGGTGTACCCAATGATGTCCTACGGAGTTTAACATCTCTCACGGTGTGAGCACACCTGTCAACAGGCCAAACACACACATGCTCACACCCACTTGTGAGAAAACAACTTCCCGCTCCAGCAGTTGCTGTCAACACTTTAAAACTCTTATCTCCCACATTATGCCAAGATTGTATGAATGTTCAAACTCCAGGTTTGTGCCTTTTATGCGAGACATCAGCGACCGGCGTGCACAGCTGAATATTAAACCCATTCGTTTTCCAACCGAAATCTCTTAATTCAATGCTGCGAGTTCATTTCCTCAGACAACTGAGCGTTTGAGGTGGTTTAATAAACAAACACAAGCTGTGAGCACCAGCATTGTGCTCGATCCCACCGAGAACATACAGGAGATTTCCCCACAAGGTAAGATGAATGCGTGAACGAGTCACACATCTATTGTGTGTTAGCTTTAAGATAGCGGTATGCACCTGCCGGATGTGAACATATAAGTCATCGTCTGTGAATAAAACATGAGGCATTGTCACACTTCCACAGAAGACTGTGTGATGAATTATACGCAGGTCTCTTGTTTGAGAACCGTAAATACATACAGGTGCCAGAAACCCTCTCAAGAAATCCCAGCATATCTCTGATTTAACCAATTACGGATAGATCCTTTATAGGGCTTCAAAACTGCAATTCGTGTCTGGTATTCGGCAAAACTGATTTTAAAGGTACCAGCCATCCCACTGGGACAGTCAGATCTACTTTTATTTTGTGGAGTTAGACTGCCAGAAGGGTCGGGAGGTTTTATTACACTATGGCTTGTATTATCAGCAGACTTCCAATTAAACTCGACCCGTTTTCACAGATCTCATGTAACTCACGTCCAAAGCGATACACACATATCGCAGAAGGACTCGCTCGCTTTCCCTGCCAATTAGAAAAGGAAAAAACATGCTTTGTTTACTTCTAAATGTCCCGTATAATAAATATTGCACTTTTTAGTCCAATTTTATTGCACTTATGTATTGCTGTCCTTGTGTTGTTCTAATTGCTTCTATTGTTTACCTTATTTTGTAAGTTGCTTTGGATAAAAGCATCTGCTAAATGACAATGTAAATAAAGTCCAGTGTTGCACATATGCATCACAACATTCCTCGTCTTACTGTGCATATTTCAAGTGCGCATTATTATAATATATACAGGGATAAACATAATATAGGATATTTTTAACCATAATACTAATGTTTAATATTTTATCAAAACCAAATAATTGGTTCTGGCTCAGACATGAAATGCAGGTTTGGTCAGCAATCTTAGCAAGTAATACAAATAGTTAATAATAAAAAAGAAATCTAAATAAAAACACAAAAAAGGAATAGAAATAGAATAGCCAAACAGAAATAGCTTTTTAAGTTTTGTTTTAGCAACCTCGCATTGCCACTGAAGACCAACTCTTCATTCAATTCCAAATGGATTAAACCAAGACCTGTCCTGCCCTTTTATATATACACGAGTCAATACGACGCCACATTACATAAGAAAATGGGTTTTATCTCCAACTTTAAACCCAAACAAGACCTCTGTTGTTGTGTAAATGTCCTGCCCTAGTGGACGATTGTCTGGATTCAGGTGTTTTTACTGCCTTATCGCCTCAATGTCTCATTACATGGTCACGGTACCTCAGATCTGACCGGAGTGTGTGCGTGAATGACAGCGTTGCACTAATAAGAGGTGCAGCGATGTGCCAGTGAGCTCAGGTGTTCTGATCCAGAGCCAGGGCGTCTGGCTGAAGTTCAGCGAGTCGGTCATTATAGTCTCAGGTACACAGGTACACCATGAAGACAAGTATAATCCAGCTTCGTCGTTGCAGCTGTGCCCCTGGTTTTCACAATAAACATGCCTCCATTTGTCTCATCCGCTGTGCCAGTCTTATCTAGTTTTTCCCTCATTTAACCAACTCTCTTCATTTCATTACGAAACAATTAAGTATTTCCTTACTCTTTACAAAGATCATGTGTGAATATGATCTATTTAATCACATTCAAATGGACATGGGTTCTTGTTCTCTCTCTCTTTATTCATCCTCTGGGTTTTGTGCAGACGGACCACAGCTCTCCTCCCTGAATAGTGTGTGGTTGCTAGGCATTTGTTCCATTCTGCTTAAATTCTGGGAATTTCCAGGCCTTCGCAAGCAGAGCGTGATCTCTCTGACTGTTCACTTAATAAATTCATCGAGCTCTTGTCCACGGTCTCAATGCACTATTATTAATCAGATTTGTAGGAGACTTTGAATGCCACACTGTATATTTTAATATACACACAGTATATTCACCCACAAATGCCAATTGTGATCATTGTCTCACCCTCATGTGACTTGGCGTTTCTTTTATTCTTTTATGAAACGTGTGAGAACCAATTGCGAAAAACTACTTGTCATGATATGCTTTATATGGAAATTATCAACATTTTATACAATTTCATTTGTATAACCTGGAAATAGGAACCAAACAATATTTAAAACAACATGAAGGTAAGCAAATGACATTTTCATTATTGGGAGAAATATAAAGTAAAAAATGAATCTACAACTAATCACTGTTACAAGCAATTTTGCAAGAATTATCTTTCATAGCCCTTTGAAAAGCATGAATACATATCTACATGCACTTATAAAGGTGCCAATTTATGAAACCGAGGTTATATACAATCCCCTAGATGTATACTCACAAATAAAATTAACTTACAATTAATCAAACAAGTAAAAATGTTTTAGAAAAGCAAACCATTCTTCCTTGAATTGTCTCCAGCCATTAAAATATTACTTGTCTTCTATGACAATATTAGACAATGAAACTGCAATGACAGAACCATTGTGAAAACAGTAAAACACTTCTGTTGCGGTTAGCCCTGATCGATGAGACCGACGATGCCCCACAGACGGGTGCGCACAATTGCGTTTATGTCCCCATTTATACCTAATAAATGTATAAGACTGTCAGCGGTTTATTGGCCTGTCTGCAATATTCATTCATCCGCTTATTTATAGCTTTAATTTTATTTTTCTTACCCATGTCGGATTATCCTCCTGTGGTCTGAGGCTTTCAAAATCAGAATCAATGCTATTTAGATGTATTGTTCTAAACAGGAGTATGACGAACGTCCAAATGTGTCAAACATTTGTTAAATGGTTCCACACTGTAAGGCACACAATCGTAACACTTGAAACGACAGTCAGTAGCTTTTGGAACGAAGCATACAGTACAAACTGTTGAGAACAAGTGTGTGTGAGAGTGTGAGAAAGACAGAGAGATGAGACGTGATCGACCCAAAAGGAAAAACAAGCAGTGAAAACCACATTAGCGTACAGCTAAATCACATCAAAACAGCTTCCACAAACTCTCACACATGTACGCATTAATGGACATGACACGATGGGAAACGCACAAGACAAAAGCTTTTCCTTGTCTAGCTTGTGAAATGCTAAAGAGTCACAGGCCATTGTCCCAGGGTTCCCGGTTTCCATCCAGGGAGAGACTTTTATGCTAGTTCAAGGGCCATCCTGCTCTCTTACAGCCCTACAAATGGTCTGCGAGTGTGTGTGTTTAGGGGGTGAGAAGTAAAGGACAAAGAGGCCAGTGTGTATGTGGCTCTGGTTGTGTGGCCAGCAGTGACTGTTTACCATCATTTAGGTCACAACAATTACAGCTGAACCAGCCTCACACACATGCGCACACAAGCAGGCCTGTAAGAGTTTCTAATGCCCCAGGCTTCCATCACTTCAAAACTCTTCAATTCAGACAGAAGGGAGTCAGCAACACAGACAGCTTACCAACCCTCCAGTCAACAGTTATTCAGCTAGGAAGAAGTGCACATCTGAAAGTTTAAGGTGCTGTGTCAGATTTGAGAAAAATGAACTTCTAATCGGGCTGCTCTCATAACACTGATAAGATAGCCATTGGGCTATTGTATAATTTAGAGCGCTTCTGTCTTTGTTCCTAGCCCTCAGTCTGTCTTGGCTAGCTGCTCCCACCAGCTTGATCTGGTATCGCAGGCGTTCAGATGGTGTCATGTTTGAATATTCCATGAGTTTAAACACTGGCTTCCTCCAGTACTGTTTTCTGACATCTGCTGTCATGAGCACTGTAAAGGATGTTAAGCAGGAAATTATGTAAAAACTGGAGGTTATTCCTGTAAAAGGGGTGGTTCAGACGCAACTTCTTGTTCTTGTATGCAGCACAAAACTATACATTTCATTAAACTCCTTTATTAATAGGTATAATATTAAACGTATAAAATATATTTCTTAAACACAGCTTTATGTAATTACTGAATAAACAGTAATAAAAACTAAATTTTAGCTGTTTTTTTCTTATGAATGTATTGATACTTGATACTGTGGAATGAGCGCTGCATATTTATTCTGTGCATAATGACTAATCATTTAAATGGATTGATGATTTTAACGCTGATCTCTTGAAAATGAATATCCCTAATTGTAACCAGTTATAAAATCAAAAACGCAAAATTTGTGTCACTTCCGAGTACTCAATTGCCTGTCTGTAGACGTTGACCCTTTTACCATGAGACTATGCAACTTATCCTGTAATAGTTAATGTTACAATGTGGGTGGGGAGGAAGCTGGTCCTAACTCATGGGAGTATGAGAACAAAGCGTCTGAGCACAAGCATTTCCTTTAAATCTCATAAGGACAGAGAGAGAGAGACATGGAGAGAGAGAGATAGTGCCAATAGCTCCTTTGGATCTAGTGCTTCCTTATCTGTGGTTTAGCAGACCTAGGATGTAGGAGTGCCAGGATTTTTAACATGTTTCGATAGGAAAACTAAACTTTCAGCATTAGCATCAACTGTTCAAATATTGCAGGACAACACGACAGAAAAAAACCCCAGGGTGCAACATTACTCTTACTAAGGGATAAAATGATGTCTAGAAATGTGACATTCAAAGAAAATATGTTTACTGCATCTTGGTATGCACAGGACACATTTACTCTAGCGGTGTTTACTAATAATACAGCTGGCAGCACTGGACAAAGGTGTCAGAGAGAAATATACAGGATATGACATAAAATCACTGCCAAAAGTAGGCAAATAAAAAGAGGAATGCAAAAAATTCAAGGAAAAAAAGGACTCAGTAAGAACAGAAAAATGTGTATATTTGTTTATTTTTATCAATGTGAGTGATGTTTATCGACCACTAGGTGACAACTGTAAGTCACACTTCTTACAGTAATAGCCTACCTAGCCACACAACACAAATACATTAAAAATTGATACAAAATTACAGTGGCCACAGGAGACACACACTGTGGGGAATAGAGTAATAAAGCTGAGGAAACCCAAATAAATAAGAATAATCAATAAGACCCGAGCGTCTGATATGAGCGATGTGAAACCAGACCTCACACAAAAACGTCAAAACGCCAAAAGAGGGAGAGACTAAATAAAAGAATAAAATCCAAGAGGCGTGACTAGTGTGTGTGATGCAGGACAGCAGGAGGCACTTCTGACCCCAGAACCGCAAAGCATGACGGTCATTCTCATGACCTGTGACCATGTGTCCACACACCACACGCACATGAAAAAGCTCACAACAATCAAGAACACAATAGCACATACAAACTGAGGAAGTAAATATTCAGTTTCACCCTATCTTCGGTATATAGCTTTATCTCACTGGAGCAACATCTGTATCTATCATCTGCTGGCCCATGAGATCTTTCATTATAGAACGGCAGTATTGTCTAATGACTGTGAGAGGTCCTCTGAGAGGTGTAATGATGCAAATAAAGCTTTTGGTTAGAGGTTGTGTGCTGGGTAATTTCTATTAAACACCTGCCTTTTGGCCTTAGTGAATAACAGTGTGAAATGCATGTGTGGTAGGACACAGCACGACACCGGTCTCATTAATCTAGGCAGACAGCAGAAGGGCAGAGACTTGTGTGTGTGTGTGTTTATATACAAGTGTGTATGTCTCAAAGCAAGCATCAGCCTCAAGGCCTTGAAGACTCCTGGCAGACAGCAGATCTCCCCTGAGCTCTCCAGCTCTTCTAAAGAAATCCTCCTTAAAATCACAAAAAACACATCAGCTATATCTGAAAGCTTTATAACCATTGGGACTTACAGTAAACCGGCCGCCATAGCATATATACACACAATTACACCCACATAAGGAAAAAAAACACTCCAGCCTGATAAGCTAGTTTGGTTTTTGAAAGTCAAGTCAAACTGAGTGAAAAATGAGAAAATATGATGTGTGTAAAAATATGTAAGATAAAATATGTAACATAAGATTTTTGCATGTTTTGCAAATGCAACAGTGGGCACAGTTATCAGTCTATGCAACAACAACATAAATAATATATCAAATATGATAAAATATATTATAGAAATCATATGCTTCATAGCTAAGCAAGACTAAACAAACTTAATAATCTGCAATAGGAAATTAGAGCTGTCAGGACAGTAAAGAAAAACAACTTTTATATATGAATAGGTTAAAACATGCACAGCATTGCACACTAACACAAATGCGTAGAGGGGAGAGTCCGAGAGTTCGACATGATCTCATCGCTGATCTGACTGTGAGAAGAACCAGGAGATGTGCCAGTGTGCGTGTGCATTATTCAAGAGACACAAAGAGGACGACATGTGCGCACGGCTGACATTTTAAGCGTATAAAAATCAATCGTTCCTGTGAACTCTTGTACGGGGTGACTGTTTCCTTCGTCTGAGAACATGCTGACGCTCAGATTAAAGGGTCTGCTTTCATTAACTGCACAAACAGAAAAATCCTCTTTAATTCCACAGATATAACAAACAGGCGACAAATGAATAAAACAGCTTAACTTTCCAGAGTCTTCCTGTAGCTTTGGCAGGCCAGTAACCTTGGCGTTGCTAATGTCGTGGGTTCAAATCTCAGCGAGTACACACTGATCAAATTTGGTTCAATGAATGCCGTGATTGAGATTAAATAAAAATGCAACAACATTACAGCTATATACACAATGATGTATACTCACACACAATAGAATGGACGTCTGTTTACACCAGCCACAGATCGTATCAGAAAGGCGTGAATGTGAATGGACACTTATGATGCTTCCTGCCACTTGGCTACCATTGTTCAAGAGGAGGAAACCAGACATGCACTTAAGAATTGAAAGAAACAAACTGGAAATGTGCACAGCTGGAGATCTCAGAGTTTCCCTTAGCTAGTGAATGCAGCAGGTATGCAAGCTGATAGTAGCAGGTTAATAATATACATTACTAGATCTTCAGAGGTGTACAAAGAGCTTACATAACGAACCGTTATGTTTTTATTACCTTAGAATGAGCTATTTCTATCTACATATGTCATGGGACCCTTTACATGGAATTCGCCATATTGTTTCTACAGTATCCCTAAACGGACAAACTGCTCTACAGAGCGTTTCATAAATATGTTATCTCCTTCGGCAAAGAAGTGAAAACTTGACATCTTTGTCAAAGGGAGGGATGCGCAGTGAAGTGAGCCGTTGGTTGCAATTCCTAACCGCACCCCTAGATCACTCGCTAAATTTCACACACTGGACCTTTAAATCAATAGATTATTGCAAAATTCAGACATAACATCTAAATGTAATATTAACTAAGGAATGACTTTAAACAGGCACGTTTTTATAAATGCTGCATATTTTTATTATTAAACTACAGTAAAATAATATTTTCTAAGAAGTTTTTGTACGTTTCTTCAATGCATTATGCAATACTTTGGAATTATTACTAAAAAATACTAATGTGCAATACTTGCCACAATTGCGGGATTCCCTGCTCATCAGTAGTGCGTCATGGAACAGACAATATACCTGCCTCTGTCTCGGACCAGAGCGCCAGAGGCCCCAATAAATACTCAACATGTATTATGCATATCTCCATTAGCACACTGGCTTCCTGAACACATGCAAATAAATTATGGATAATATTGACAAAAGTGAGAAAAGAAATTAGAAAGAAGCGAGCGAAACTATTTGACTTTCTACTGGAGCCTTCTTGATCTGTATACTCGGCTTCATCTTCAGAGGTGGAGATAATGCTTCAAGAATTCAATGGCACACTTGTATTAATTCCAGCTTTTAAAAACAGCCACTCCTATGAAGTAGCCAAAGCTTTGAACTATTTTACAGCCCTGTGTTAAATTCCACCTCCAGGCATGGAGCAGAGCTTAATAAAGTCACATTGCTGCCCCATGCCAGGCAATGCATTACCAAAATATCATTACCGCTTGGCGGGGGGGCACAGATATGCCCTTCAACAATGAACAGCCGACAGTTCAATTATTATACTATACCCTCATACTAGTTTAGCTGAAATATAGTGTAGACAGAAGAAAATTGAGGATTTAAGTCAATACAGGCAGATGCTTACAAGTTGGGAAACAAGGACAATTCAACATTAAATGTGTGGAAATGTTTTTTTTTATTTAATGATCATGTCAAAGATGCATAATATTTGGCATATATAATGGCGAGGAAGAAAGCAGCCGATACAGTTGACGTGTCTCTACGCAGAACTGCGCACACACACAAGCATCAGGTTTGATAATTTATTCTGTCAGAAAGGCTATCTATCAAAAAAGGGAGTCTGTCTGGGACTCCAGGTTGCCTTGAAGCCCAAAGAGAAGAAAGAATTCATACAGCCACACACACCAGAATACCCTTAATGATCCGGATTGGAGCCAATTCAATTTTAAAGTGACAACTAAGCCTGTTCCAAAGCCAAACTGATCAAAAACTGCTCATGAAAAATTAACCCTGATCATCTTTCAGACATGTGGGAAGACAAATTAGACACTGTAACATTTGATCTATGATCTGATGTTTATTATCTGTGTGATATTGGTTGACATGTGATCCAATACGTGTGACCCGTTTTCTTTCTTAAAGGAATAGTTCACTCGAAATAAAAATGATGTGGTTAAAAACCTGTATGTCTTTCTTCTGTGGAACACAAATGGAGATATTTTCAGAAATGTCGTTGTGATTTTGTGTCCATACAATAGAAGTCAAGGGGGTAAATGTTGTTTCGATACCAAAATTCTTTAAAATATCTTCATTTGTGTTATGATGTTCTTTTTATGCATCTTAGAAGTACCCCCTTCTTCAAGCAATAATTATATATAACATAATGTTTTTATATATTTAAATTTACTGGAAAACTGTAAAGTTCATTTTTTGTAAATGTTTAATATTCAATTTAATATACCATTTTATGCTACCATAAACACACAAGTGACCATTTTTAGAAATGCTTTTCTGCTTTTCATCTCTACAAATGAAATCAAAGCTGAAAGAACTCTCTGACTCAAGGCTAATGAAGTCCAGACTCTGATCTCAGGATAGAGCTCATCACACACAGATGGATGACACAGATTTGTTCACAAGGCCTCAGAAAATCTGAAACTAATTACAGACTCTCAAGAACAACTGACATATACTAGAATACCTTTAAGCAAAGCCTGACATAAACTTCAGACATTTTAAATGTAATCTTTTGTATTTTTTTCTGAAGTAAAACAAAAAGCATGCAACCCCTCCCTTAAATATTGTACAACAAAACCTAGATTTCTACACATGCATATTAACATGGTTTTAATAACACTGTTTATCTAGAGTCTAAGCTGTAGTCATTACTTAGTAACCCTCTTTCCTCTACTAAGTTTAGACGCTAAAGAAACAAGTGGTATTTTACCGCACAGCTTGAATTGTAATGTGACGCTGATACAACACACACAGGAAAAAATGCGTGGAAAATGTTAACCTGTTAAACCAGTGTCTACACTGAAGCAGTTAAATAAAGGATTGTTTTTCCAAAACAAAACAAGATCAATGTCTGTTTTACAGTTACATAACCCAGGTCAAATATAAAAAGATAAATAATATCAGCAACCTACGATGTGAATGTGACGGAAGAATTAATAAATCCATGTGTAAAGTACGGAAGGAATTGTGTAATGCATATACTGCGAAACACACTTTTTGCAAAATATTGCATGCATTACATTACATTACTGTTTTACTCATATACACCAATTCATACAAATTACTTCCAAAGTCAAATCAAGTTTGTTGTTCTCTGCAAAGTGAAATGTAATTACAAAATAATAATGAAAATTGATATTTTGAGTAACATTTAATATAGTTCAAGCAGTATAACAACACTATACTGTATTGAGCCCCATCATTTCTAAGTTAGTATAATTGAGTTAGAATGTAGACTGAACTAAAACTCATTTTATTAAAGTCATTTGTCCTTTAGCCAAAGTTAAAGATGCATTCAGCAGCTTTTGTGCTTCTAAACATTTTCAGTCTGCTCACAAGTGCACATAATAAACCCTGTGCCTATCTGACATCATTTTGTGCGTACAGGAAATGAGATTGTGGTGCCATATCTTGTACAACATGTTACACTCATCATATGCCATTGCACTTTGTAACCCTTCATTATTTGTGCAGTCAAAAAAGTTGCATATAATGGCCAGTAAACTCTAAAACTGACAATTATTTAATCCAGGATAAAACAATAAAAAAACTGTAAATCAATATGTCATGTGCATTCATTTATTTCTCCAGTTGCTGCTAAATAATTTGATAATGTAACAGTCTGCCTGTGATTATACCAAAATAAACCCATTCTGAGTGATGCAAAGACCCTGATCACCCTGTCCTGATGTATCTTACTGTACTGTACCTTATCTCATGCATATGTTGGGTTAAATTTAAGATGCAAATGCAATTTACAGCAGTTTAAAAACTCAGGAAACTGCCCAGCACCTGTCATCTGTCTCATAAGATTAATTATTCATGCTTTAGATTTAAACAGCCAGCTCACTCTTGACAAATGAGCAAGGCATTACGTCCAGCCCTAAGCGAGGCTTTTCAAAACATTCTGCCTGCCAGGCCATACTAATGACTCCTGCGTCGATACTAGAAAAGCAATGATTTGGGAACAGGACTGCCCTCTCTCAAGGGTCTGTGTTTGATGGGTACTAGCTTTAAGAGGAAATGTTGGTTAATCTTCAACATCATCAAGGTAACAAAACCAAAAATCCGCTGATGCACACACAAGTTTGTTGACTATTTTAAAGCAACATTTTCAGAAACAAACAAAACATGTCTGACGTACGGACGTATTGCGTTGCAAGCCAAATTCAAAAGAAAACACAGGAAATGTGAACAGAATAAGAGGGAGGAGAGGAGGTGTGGTTACTTGCTCAAGTTTTATGGAAGGCAAAATGTCTTATACTAGGCCTACAGTATTAATTTATAACTTGTGGCATGATTCTCCTAAAGCACATTTTTGAGCATTAACTTGAAATATACACTTTGCCTTGACTCAAATGCAAGATCACATTAACGAATACACCATCTGCTTTTTCTAAAAGATTAAAAGCATTGTTAAAAGGCAGGCCTGTGGGTCATGATATTTGATCTCTCTGATAAGTTATGACCAAATACAACCTGTAAGCGACCCTGCAGTGGTAACTTAAGTGAACTGAATGACCTCATCTCCTGCTGGCTTTGAAAGATGCTGTTTGGGTCATGTTAAGAGTGCTGACAGGATCAGGATTGTTAGTCAGCACAGGAACCCTCAAGCTATGAAGGGAGCCATTAGAAGAACAGGTATATTAGCCACATCAGTTACTGGGAAAATAGCTTCTTGTGAATTAAAACTGCTCATCACAAACAGGAGAGGTAAACTTCCAGATGCAAACCAACTGCTCTTCAGTACTACCACACATTTGCATTTATATATTTAATTATCCATTCAACAGTCTGACGTGTTGTCATACCGCCACAGCTCAGACACAGTGCTCTAGATCATTTGGAACTAGAAATGCCAATGTAACAAGTTTAATTTCCAGTAGCTTTAGATAAAAAAGTGTCTGCCAAATTATCAAAAAAATCAATATCAAAAAGCTGTCCTAGAGCCAACACTAGAGACGCTACGGGTCAGCATTGTTGTTTGTGAATGTTGACAGTTCTAACAAAGCCAGGACTCACAAATCACTGCTATTAAACACACACCGCTTTACAAAATGTAATGATTCAGAGGCATGTCCAAATGTCTACAACAGACTTTAAATAATAATAATAATATAGTTCCATAGTTCATCAGATCTTGCACTCTCATCCAAGATCAGGTTTATCCTCACTGCTACGAGAAAAAAAAAGTGAGAAAAGAGGGGAAAAAAGTGACCTCGGATAAATGTGATGGTGCCGTGTCTAGCCGCACCTGCAGAACGGTTTTGGTGAGAAGGTCTGGTAGTACGCAACAGGAATACGGAGCGATTTCCCCCGTAGAGCTAACAGAGATGGCATTGTTTGAGACACCCTTCCCCGAAGCTCACGTGGCTCTAAACCCCGCTTTTCTTTTCTTTCCTTTCCTTTTGTTAATTTCATTTCCTTTTGAGGATTTCCTCTCTCTCTCTCTCTCTCTCTCGCTCTCTCTCTCTTATAGAATGAGATTTGTCTGTAGAAATGACATTCAAGCTTAAAAAAAACTCATTTTTATCTGTTGATCGATCAGTAATTTAAGTTCTATCATGCAGCAAAGGCAGCTGTAGCCATATTCTGTTTAAAAAGCACAGCTGTACATTACATCACAACCAGGCTATTAATAATACAAAGAATGTGTCTGGAAAGGATTTCTTGTGCAATGAAGTAATCACAGAAAAAAGTAGTAGTTCAAATTTCTAAACACCACACGGCTTCAAGTCTAAAGGAGCTTCACCTCGCATGAATGTGCAAACAGCTGGCGGCAGTCAACACTTTAGTGAATGGCCGTATTATTGCAAACTCCTTTTCATCTCAACACTCCATGCTTTGCACTTCAATATTCCCTCACAGTTTTTCCCTCTGTCGCCCATCTAAACCATCCTGTTTGCTTTTAAAACAAACGTCACACCAGTCTCGTGGAAACAAACACCGCAGCTAGCCCAAGCTACACCTGACCAAGTCAGCATGTGCATAACAAGCAGGCGTATTTTAATACGTCCAAAGCCAAAAATATGAAATTTAATGCACTTTCTTATAAAGCTTTAAGTACCGTGACTTTAAAATCGGAGTATAGACCTCACTTAAGACAAAGTAAAAAATATATATATTTTGATGGTTAGCAAAGTCCCAACGTTGGCATCTCATTGGCTGGTCTCCATAATGCAGGTTAGCCAAAGTTGCCATAGTTTAAAATACAAAATGCAGAAAGAGGGTCGATTGAAAGATACGTTTTCTGGGTCACACAGTCCTCGGCAGTTACCTCAGCAAATGATGGCTATCACTTTCCTGGTTCGTTGTGAAAACACAAGTACGTGCCCGAGTCTGAGGGCACAACAAACAGAGAAAATGGATACGGTCATTTGCAGTTGGCAAGTATAAGAGTAATGGAGGACATTTGAGTTTGTTGAGCAACAAATACACCTAAATGACTTTGAATTGAAGAGCTTCGATGCCACCATCCAGCCTCACTGTATTCTAAAATAAAGTTACAATAATAAAAGACAAAGAAATATATATTTTTAAAAATGATCCTGCTTGCAGACTGCAAAGTTGCAAATTGGCATTAACAACAAGAGTCTTTTGCATCATCTCTTTCCCTCATGAGGGTCAGTTACAGACATCGATAACCTTTACAGAGTCATAAACCATGACCAGCAAAGCACTTTTAAATGCCACCCACTTGGTGTCCACACAGGCTTTCCAACAGCTCACACTTTTATTCACACATTGGCAACCTGCACGCTTCATGCTAATCTAAAGGAAAGGGTGGAATGTAATTTCCAGAAATCTCTGTGGTCAATAAATCAGGGAAAGTACAGATGAGGACTCAAAACAACATCTTTAATTACATCTGAGAGATGTCACTTTGGCCCAAGCCTGAAGAAGTGTAAAATCGTGTCACAGCACTTTGCATTAAATGTTTCAGTAGTGGTAATCGCTAAAAGAAGCTGGGAAAAACTGCTTGGATAAGTAGAAAGCATTAAATCTGGATCTTGCAAGCTAAACAACTCCATACAAAACCAAGTAGCACAAAATATAAATATGTGGGTGGAATAACTCAGAGTTTACATCTGAATTTATATCTATATTTGGTTATAGAGCAAAACACTGGTGATGATGAAGTTACGTTTATTCCCACGTCCCTTTTATGATTTTCTTCACTCTGGTCCTGACATGTCTAAACATGACTTTCCAAATCATAAGTTATCAGCATAGCCAAATTAAAGCACTTCCTGCTAAAAAGCAAAGCACTGATCTACACAAGGTCAAAACTCCCGGCTTGCACATTTCATTACTGCTTTTAGGATGAGGGATAGTGACATGACTACAGTTCTTAAAACAAAACGAAATTTGAGCGAGTTTCCCAACAGTCATAGCTTTGTTTAATGTCAGTCTTTTGGATCAAGATTGCTAAACAACCAAACAGACTTTTTTCTAAGCTAATTTCAAAAGCTAGCTTCAAAAGCAACTTCTTGGGAGAAGAAATGAAAGAAACAACCAGCATAACGTTAACCAACAGAGTTCTTTTGAAGGACAGGAAAAATACTGTGCATGTGGTTTAGTGTCTGTTATTCATTCATCACAGTTGATGCTTGTACAAAGCTATTTGCTTTGGATCACTGCTAGAGTGAAACTGTGTCACTACTCAACATACTTCCTGCCTAACAGGAAGCTAGCGTGAGGGTTCCGCCCAACCCTTCCTGTTCGAAATGCCAGTTAGCGTAGCACAGCATGTATCCACCCTATATTACTGTTTCCAAAGCACAGATAACACTAAAGACTATGACCTACAGTATGCTCCCTATTGTCCAACATGAAGAAAGTTTTGATAGTCACATGGACCCTTGATTGAAACAAACATGAAGCGTACTGTCTGTCCTTACAGTACAAACCTGAACATTTATATCAGTCAGCACAGGTGAATTAATTTCAGAAAAGTCAGGGTCTAATCAATTTAGACAGCCACCTTTACTTAACCTCAAGCCCAAAAAAGAGCAACCTGAGAGTGCCAACCTGAAGGACAAAGTGTGATACAAAGAGAGATACAGAGTGAAACAGACATTTGACTTCTCATCGATTTAAGGAGTTTTGAGGCTAGATGTGCAGATGACCCAGACCTTTAAAAATTCATATGCATCGGTGTGCATGTGTAACTGCATCAAAACAAGCAAAAACTGGCAGAAAATATGAATGTATCACTAGCTCTGTGGTTAGCAACACTTATATATGAGGGACATAAAAAAAAAATCACCAAAATAAACCTAAATAAACTATTTAATTTCTAACTACCTAATAACATCAAATTCAAAGCACATCTTACGGTAAGGATCGTGGTATGATTGGCACATTTTATTAGCATAGGCAATCTCATGTTTAAGTTTTCAAATGTTAATGAATTTTATTTAATGGAACTTCTGTGCCCTCAGGTCCTTTGAGGCGGTTTTCCTGTAGCGGTATCCATGGTTACGAAGCTAAGGCAAGGAAAACTCATTTCAAGAGGGAGTTCTGTGAGTTGAGGTGTGATTCTCTGTGTGTGTGGCAGATTGAAATTCCAGTCTTCAAAAGGAAAAACTAAAAGAAGCTTAAGGGGAAAAAGATCATCACTAAACTCAGAGCTGTTCAGTGTGGGAAACTGCATAAGGGCATCAAGAAAATCAGAGCAATACAAGGAAAACATGGGCTTTAAAAAAGACGTGAAAAAAATTAAAACACGGATACCTTTACAAACACATGGTTATACATTTTAACATTTGTAAATGCATTAGCAAACATGAACTAACAATGAGTTACGAGTTTCTCAGCATGTATAAATTGTTGTTAAAGTTAGTTAATGTCAATACAATTATAAAAAAATGCTGAAATTAACATGGAAGTATTGTTAGTTCATGTTAGCTAATGTTTTAACTAACTGTTAATAAATACAACCACATTGTAAAGGGTTTCCAACACAAATAAGGAATCTTAAAAGTAATTTCTGGGACTATTTTTAAAGGTTGTATAGGACCTGCTTCAATGTTGCAATGGCTGATGAACAATGCGTCATGTTTCCTGATGTCAATGAGCCGAACTCATTCAGCTGCTTACTGCAAGTACAAAAATGAAACTCATCAGAAAAAAGTCAATGTTCAAGTGTTTTTCACATTTAGCAAATCTACAACAAAATACACAGTAAAAACAACAACTGGGTACCGCAACGCGATATACGGACAATAAATATTTCTATTGCGTTGCCTTCACTGGCCGTGAGCCAAAGCAAACATGAACAATGCAGTCGGTTTTAAAAATATGTGATTTTTGCTTACCGGTTCTTTTAATGAATCCATTCAAACTCAAGTTAATGGACTGGATCAGTTACAAATTACTTGCAGAAATGGTCACTCCATTAGCTTCTGCTGTAATGTCGAGTATATAAAAAACATTACATAGATATGTTTGTGTAAAGTTAGTATTAATTATGGTGGTCTTCTCCAATCAGTGACTTTTTGGGGTATAATTTAACAAATGCCAAATACATTCCATAAAACCCACCACAAAATTGCTGAGTTTATTTCTTCAAGATATAGCGGAGGAGCACTGAGTCTTTAGAAAAGCAACTAGTGGCCAGACTTAGCGAGCAAAGACAAAAACACCTTGTGATTAAACAGTATGTAAGATGAGACCTCTATATATTCCAGAGGGAAAGCTTGTCTGGGCTGTCTGGAATGAAAGACCCATTTTATAGCCAGCACGAGTGTGATGGTAATCTAAGCTATTCAAGGTTAAAGTGTCGTGATTCAAACTACACACACACAACACCACGAGGCCTAAAACTCAAGCATGAACGTGACCCAATGCCCTATTCCTTTTCAAAAACACAACCACACGTTCATGGCATGTGCTAGCTTAATAATGCAACACACAAGACACTTCATTTATTTTTTACGAAAATGTTAATACGACTGCAAGAGCACAGCCAATGATATAATCTGAATTTTCTTTAAAGTATAATTATGATTCTAGACATGTAGTGGCATTATTTAAAAAAATAAAAATAGCTCAGTAGAATAAGCTCAACCATGCCATACAACAATTTGCTTACAAAGTAAAGTTGACAGTAGAATACACAACACCAAATGTCATTGTAAATGCATGAAAAGGGCAGAAAGGTATATATGCATGGGTCTCTTCTGCATCTTTTCTTTACAGATTAGTGCCAAGCAATTTCACTGCTTTCTCACCAGTTCCCTCACTCTCCTAGTGTCTGTGTTTTCTGCCATTATTGATCTCCATGTCGCCATCTCCTGCTGCAGGACCAGTGTGAAACACAGCTGCCCTAAGCTAATGATTAGCCCAGCAGCGGTGGACACACAGACCGTTCAAAGGTACAGCGGTAGGTGACATATTCTTGGCAAACCTTTATGAAGTGCCATAAATTCACAGTCATGCTGGGTAGAACTGATCAACGTTCATCAGATTCACTGAGACTATACAGCACAAACAAAATCAAACAAATGAATTCAAGGAGTTACAAGAGTTGAGATCGATTCCGAAGTCTCAAACAACTTGGGTGGGAGGTCTTTTGCCGAGTTACCTTTCACTCACTTTCTTTCTCATGTGGGTGGATCTTAAGGGTTCCCTCCCTCCCTCCCTCCCTCCCTCCCTCCCTCTCTGGTTTTCAGTCTACTCACGTTATGCTACCCCACAAAGAGTCTTTTTGCGGCAGAGCACAAAACTACAGGCCTGTGGAGCACGACATAATTACAAATCACAAAGGCCTCAGTACCGCGAGCCAGCCCCAGCTGCATTCTGCACCCTTTCTAACCCCAAACACACTCTCCTTTTCGTTCACCCCTCTTTCTTCCCCGAGTGAAATGCCTCCTATTTTCTCTTTTGCTACACTGTCTTTCTGAGACATGTATAAAGTGATAATGTAGGACAGATAGGAAAAGTGCATTTTAAGACTTTTTTAAGGTTTTTATTTTCTGTCTTGTAACAACAATGTTGTTGATGTTATGATACTTCAATTCATGCTAACCACAGATTAGTTGCATCAATGACATTATCATTCCACTCCCTAATCTTAGCGATAATCTTGTTTCCATTCTTACACAAACCTGGATATGATCTGTGGCTTTTTTAATGACTCAAAACATGAAAAACATCAAGCCCTGACAAGACTGTTTATTATAACATTTGGTTTCTACATATTATAACACTCTAATAAATGGAAAATTGGATCTGTAAAATCTTTAGAGGTATATTGTGTTTTATGTGATACTAACTGATAATAATAAATAATAAAAAAGATAATAATTGAATTGATGTCATCTTAAACATTCACATTTATCGTAATCCATTTCCCATCTTAGCTATTTGTCATACAGTATGACTGCATTTATCATTGCAACCTGTCTTCCTTACGCATCCCTGTCTAATCAAACATTAAGGGACTTTCCCATCATTTAACTGAAGTTCTTTCTTAATCCATCTTCTAATCACCCTCTCAGCAGAAGACTGATGACAGACATGGCAGTCTGCGATAAGAGGCCGCTGGTTCAGACAGCTGTAGCAGATTTCACCATCTACCAAGTATCCAAAAAAATAAAACAATTTGACAAAAGTGTTATCTTGGGAATGAAGTGCCAGAGCTTGTCAGATTGTGAGTCAGCCTGCTGTGGTTCTTCGGTCTTACGTCATAAGCAGGAAGTGGTGTATATAAGGAAAACGTACAACTGTAAACGTTTTTGCTGCAATCTTTGAAGGACATTTCTGACCTAAGTTTAAAAAAATGTGATGAACGTCCACTCAAGCTAAAGAGGCAGAAGAGCTCGGAGAGCTGGATGGGGCCCTCACACTGTGTTTAAGTAAAATAATGAGCCGTTTCCTCCACTGGAGTTTTACTGGAGGTTTAAAGCAGGTTGAAGACAGAAAACACAATGGTAATGTTCATACAGAGAGCATTCATCTATTTTCATTTAGAGGAAGATTTTGGCCACTCAAATGCAGGGCAGTTTTTGAGATTACATCTAACCAAGGAGGATGGTGGTAGACGTAAACTCTCCGACCTACAGAGCAGACCAGGGAAGCACACTTCATTGGGCACTATGCTTAATTGACCCTTCATGGGCACCACAGTGACTATTATAGCAGCACAGTAACATTCAGCTCAGATGAGTTTAATATGAACCTTTTAAAAGGTTTAGATTCTTTAAATCATCATTTAACTTTAATTCTGCACACTTTGATTTCAGAGTGATAATCTATGACAGTAACATGTATCATGAGAGCAAAAATCATAAGTCTGATTAGACACCTTTCCTAAACAAGACGCATCATTTATGATTCATCATTTAACTAATGAACCACAATCCAGGTCAAAGTGGGGTTTATAGTTTGTTATTTACCAAAGATAAACTCATCTTCATAATCATATGGGTGTTTGGGAAAGTCTAGAAAAGGTCACAAGCATTTACGACTTGCAACAAACACAGAAATACATGCTTAACATCGTCCAGTTTCCCCAGGATGGGGAGAGCGAGAAAAGCACCTAAAAAAGGAATTTCATGTTCATACCATAGCACAAAGACAGAGCCTGTGAATGTGTGTGTAAGTTCATTACTGGGCACCATGCCCTGCACGTTCTACCTTATCAGCTACACAGACACAGGACAGCAATTTTTTTCTTTGTAAATATAATATTTTAGGGAATTTCTGCCTTATCGTATAGGACAGCAAAGTACAGATAGGAAGTAACAGGATAGGAGAAAAGGGAACAGGAGAGAGAAACAGAATCGGACTCTGGTTGCCTATAACAGCAGTGCGATATGTTGGAGCGCTGCCCACAAAGCTATTTCACTGACATGAAAGCCTCCCTGAAACTCATCTAATTCTCAGTTCCTGCAGAACAGATCTATGTAACAGTTACGGCAGCAGAGCTTGCTTACTGCGCCAGAAATGACAATCAAAGGTGTAATTACAGATTTGTCAGAAACAACCTTCTCTAGACATACGATCAACAACACACACACACACACACACACACACACACTGATGTTTGCATGCATGCCGTGTTCAGTCCTATTAACAGGATGGAAGTGAACATTTTTACACATGCAAACGAAACTGCATGAGTCTCGTAATAAATTTCAAGCATTTCCTCTTTTCTTGGCAGCATGCGGAAGCCTCACTTTGTATCAAAAGCATGAAAATGGGTACATAAGTATGTATTCCTAAATTATATTCTGCACATTTAATTTTTTACATTAAGAACAGACATGCTTAATGCAGTAATGGGCATGTAATGTGCTTGGAAATAGATGGAAGAGAGAAGTGGTCATAACTTTAAGTACAACAGAAAATCTATCTTCCTAATAACACTTCTGCTTTCACTAAATTAGTTAAATTTTTCAGAGATGTATGTGTTCCTATGATTTACTGACCAATACAGTCAACTTAAAACGTCTGAACCAACTCTTTATTACTATCCAGATCAGTTACTTTTTCTGTCAGATTGACCATGAGCAGGTAAAAAAGGGTCAAAAAAAGAGAGCTGTGTCGACAGTTTACCCCTGTACAAGTGCAAGCCTTCAACAGGATGGGTGTGTTAGCATTCTGAATCAAACAAACAAAGGGGCAGCACCAACCTCAGTCTTAGCACTGACTGAGATGAGGTAAAAAGGAAGTGATTTGAAGACTATGCAGGAAATGACATCATTCCTCCAGTTAAGAGTAAACGGTTTCTGTGGTTAAGAATGCAATAAAATGACTGAGGAATTGCACCCAATAGGTATTTGTAACTGTATTTGTGACATTACGCCACTATGGTGGCGCTGTAACACAATCAGTACAGTGATCCGCTGATTCAAGAAGAAGAACTGCAGTTTTTCCTCAGTTCTGTTGTGACTGGTTAGGTGAAGCTGTGACGGTGGCCGTGACAACCGCACCACTGCGGTGGTAAAGTGTCATGGCGGTGGTGAACTTCACACTGTGACAAATATAAGTGTAATAATAATGGGATTGGTATTTATAGCCTTTCAGTTGTGGATGGTTTCATTTAAAAGATTTTACATATTGGCATAGCCTATACGTTTCCATTCTGTTTGTGCGTTCATGCATGCACGGCAAAACCCAGGTTATTCTGCGGGTTCTGCAATGGATCTTGTTGTGAAATTAACAGTTACATAAAATCAAAACCGCCTATCACCCGCTTGCTTGGTGTCGGCGCACGTGCAGGTTGCGGAAAAACATTAATCTTCTGAACGCGCATTTAATGCAGCTGTACACATCTTAATCTGGACAATGTCATGTTAGTTTTCCATCAACGAGTAGGAAAAAGTAACTTTTGAATGGCAATCTGAATAGGAAAGCCGATGTAGGTTTAAACAGTTTCAAATGGAATTGTTAAGGGATGTATATTACGGGTTAAAACGTGAAACACAGAAGTCACTTTAACAAATGCTTTTTTATTTAATATTTAACTTTCTGGTGTTATTTAAGTTTTCATTATTTACTAATGTTTATTTAAATGTTTTAAATGCTGTAGTGTGCCGTTTCACTAATGAATTTGCACATTAAACATGGATGGATGTTTCAAATGGAATTGTTGGGATTAAAATGTGAATGGCTGTCAGTTTTGTGCCACCTTGAGAGATCTGGGTATATAACAAAATAAACTTCTCTGGACTTAAGAGCACAGGCTACAGTTAGCGGCCATGACATGGCCATATACGAACTCCAGCCTCTGTACGATAATGAAAATCAATTGAACAGCTTAACTGACCGAATGAGGGAGAAAGAGCCAAGTGAGGGGCAGAAGCACAAGCTGTGCTTGTTGAGCGGCCACTAAATCAAAAGTGAAAAGGAAGACGTTATACCAATTAGGGCTCGACATCAGCTATAGGGGCAGGACAGAACGTGTAAACTAAACCAGACGCTGCTTGGCCACATGGCCCTGGAAATCCAATTTTACCACTATACGCTGCACCAAAAAGCCACAGGCCACCCTAAGTAACGCATGAATCTAGAGTATGCTAATGCACACTTCACCACACAACACTCGACAAGTGTTCATTGAAGACTCCGGCGTACGTGGTTTCCCTAATGAACGGCTCGCTCTTGTGCGTAGCTCTGTAAACACAAACGCAGGGATAGCAAAAGGCTATAAAGGAAATGGGAGTTCTAGGGTTCTTCATTTTCACTCTCTCCAACCTGCACCTCGGAGACAGAGCATACTTATCTTTCTTCTCCCAAGAAGCTGGCACCATCTCTACATGCCCCACAGACTCAAGAACAAAGACCTGCCAGTGCTGCATCATCACACTGTCTCACTCTTTAATGAACCAACCGAGAGAAATCAGTGAGCAATATCAAGGTGCGTTCGCCTGTATTGCTGCGATATTAACAAATTGTGATATTTGTCAAAGGTAGACATTAAATCTATTTGATATTAAAAAACTCTGTTAATACAATAATCACCTTAGAAGTAAATCAAAATAAGCTTTACAACCCATTTTACTTAATGTGACATATGAAACCGATGTAAATAAATTACTTGGTTGTTATATAACCTCCAGCTTTACAAATTTACAATCAACCATGTTAACGTTTCTATAAAGATCATATTTACTTTAGCTCAAAAAGAAAATGTATCTAGCCTAACAACAAATAACAAAGAATAAGAAGCTTCTACCAATAATGCACCTCATCTTAGTAACACATCACAACTTCGCCACTTACTGCATAAAGGAGACTTGCATATTAAAAGAGTAATGTGTAAGGGTCAGCTACTTCCTGAGGCAAGCCAGAAAATGTAAACCTAAAGGTGACCGTTGACCTCCCTGATGACGTAAAAGAGGTTATGAACTTCTGGTCAGTGCATTTCAGCAACCTCTGGCAAGAAATCCATGTGGACTTTTTTTTCAATGTGCTTTTCCAGTCAACAGTTTACAATAGATGCACGTAGCTGGTTCTTATGGGTCAGACTGAAGTAAACACAGAGTTCTCGCTCTTACTATCTCTCCTCGCAGGCAATGGCTCAGTGGAGCGGACAGACGTTCAGTGATGCACTCACACACTGAGATTTCACTCACAGAATGACAGGGACATAGTTGGATGTGCATCTTGCATGTTTAAAGGGTATTCCACATGATCCAGCTTGCTTCCTGTGTTTGATAGCATGTAAAATATCCGACACATTTATTCTCAGCAAACCAGGCCTGCACCATATCAACGTCATCTCGTCCCTCCCTCCTACACACACAGACAGATGGTTAGCCCTGTGCCCTAATATCTGGGCATTTCGCACATCTATGTCAATGTTTTAATTGGTCTTACATTAGTGTGGCAGAGCGCTGTGTTTCCACATGGAGGTGACCAGGCTCGAATCAGAACTCTGTGCTGGGTGTAAAATGGAGCCAGATTGTTATCTTACAAGGGGCGGCAGCTTTAAACTCTCAAACCCTATATGGCAACATAGTACCAAGTTTAAAGAATATAGGCATATCAGTTCTGAAGAGAATAAAACAGGCCAGAAAGGAAACCCCATGAGGATTTGCAAGAGACTGGTATTCTGTAGAAAATGGTATCTATAATGTCATTGTTTTCTCCATCGATTTGGAAAGCATGTGTGAACAAATCTTGTCAAAACACTGTCTCACACATACATGCACACAATGGGTTTGATCAACATCTATCCCCTGTGGATTTGCAGAAAGAAGCATTAAAAGCTGCTCAAGGACCAGCCACAGAACATCTTGTAATATAACTGTTTACACATGAAAACTCTGTCATCATTAAACTCATCCTCATGTCATTTGTTCATTAAATACGGAAGATCAATCTTAATCTGTTCCTTACTAAAATGGTGAGGACAATTTGCTAATAAAATCCTATTCTGTTCTACAGAAAAAGTCATACTGATTGGAATCATCACGGGTGAGTAAATGCAGACTTTACTCACCCGTGAGTTTTTTGTTTTTGGGGTAAATTTAAATGTTTTGTTTTTGGGGTAAACTTAAAGCTCTTAATATTGGCTAACACTCAAAAATGAATGCTTGCTAATATCCCATTAGCATTTAGAAGCTTTGCCAAAAAGAGAAAGAGCTGTTACTCCCTGTGCATTCACAATTTTTTTAACCGCTATAGGCTTCAACAGTAATTGAAATTTATGGCACGCAAAAACTCTTTAAAGGAGATCAAGGTGCCATACTGCCTGTCACAGGTGCCAAATAATAAAAAAGAGGAACACCTCTTTTCTATTGAAATATCCCCCGAGTGACACAGGAAATAGCTTTTCTCAAGTCTGCTTAGATATCCAGCAGGTACAATAGCTTAGGTAAAAATTACACATAAAAATTCTATATATGGAATCTTTTCAACAAAACCCTTGACCTCTCCAACAAAGCACTTCTAGGAACCCAGAGGACTTTCTAGGTAAATATTACACTTCACTGCCCCACAGTTAATGTTGAATAAGTTCAACAGTGCTCTGGTTCTCACAGAAACATTTTGACCAAAAGGTTTGATATAAAAAAATAATGTGAGAAATAATCAAAGAAAGTAAAGTAGAAACACTAACTAGAAGAATGGGACTCAATGAGCATTTTGACCTTGCTTAAAGGAAATAGTTGAGCATGGTAATGGATCACTGAGCCCTCTGACATAAACGGATTTCATCATCTCTGGAAACTGGTAAAACAGGCACTGTATGACATAAAAAAATTAATTGTAAGTAACTTAAACAAACATCAATAAAAATCTCAATATGGGTCTCTTGCATAGCATTCATACAACTTGAAGGCAAGGTTTCTGATGTGTCAGATCTGCCATAAGAAACGTTTAATGCCCGACACCAAATGCTAAGGACACTTATGTAAATATATGTACACATCTCATTTAAAACAAAGCCCCCTGGCTAAATCCTGAGTTCCACTTCATAACAATAAGTGGAAAAGCAGGGCTGGGTCATTCCTTGAACCATAACTATATGCAGTAAGTATATACTATAATCATACAGTGCAGCCCTTCAAACCTACATTATAACTAACACACCAACTAACATAATAAATCTGCCCAACTCCGAGTCTATTTATACATGTGTGTACATAAAAATACATAATCATCTGAGGCAGACGCACATAACTTGCCTTTAGACCAGTGACAGCTTTATAGCGGAATCTTAAACAAACCGGCCAGCTTTTTCCACTATCTGGCTGACACAGATGGTAAATAAAGCATGCAAATGCAAAGCGTGATTTCCATGTGGTGAAGGACCATTACAACCACGATGACAGCGAAGAGTAACACTGCTTCAGTCATCTCTCCTGCCCAAAAGGGCTTAATGGGTTTTTCGTTTTTGTTTGTTTGTTTGTTTTAGGGCTATTTGCCAAATGCCCATCTGCATTTATTTGTCGGTACAGTAGAAGTGCGAAAAAACTGCACACAGCCTGAGTGTTTGTGTATATTATTCTCGCTCTACTTATCACCATCATCGCTATTAAGCCCGATGGCTGAGGCACAGAGGCAAAAGCACGGTTTTATCCAGAATCACTTAAACGGGTTTTGTCAAACCTGTCAAATGTGCCCAGAGAGGCATGACAGGCGCATACTCCACTATCACATTGCCCAAGATCCAGGCAGAATATAATAAAGTGTAAAATGATTCTGGTCTACAGAGCATATTCTCTAGATTTGATAAGAAAATTATTGTGTAATTGAACATATCTCTTTAACATGACTGCTTGTGGATATACCCACTTAGAACAGGACATCACAGAAAATCAGTATGGAGAAAGGAAAGGACCTGGTGTTCAGACTTAAAGATGTTCAGACTTGCCCATTCGGAGAGCTACTGATCAAGGGGAAGGGACAAGCAGCTTTTTGCCAGCAAAGCTGCAAAAACAACCCACATAGACCTAAACACAAAAGAAACCAAGTAAAAATCGAAGAGATTATTTTACTAAAATTAAACAAATTAATAAAAGAAAAACTTCAATACCATCTTACAACGAGAAAATCTTTAGAGCTTTTTCCAACATTTTCCAGCTTTTTCCAACATTCCAACATTTCCACTTTAGTCTCAACTCAAAAGTTCTGAAAGCCTGGAAATACAACTTTTCCTACATCTGCTCAACCTAAAAATAGAAGTTAAGTTAGTCCCTCATCCAAACCAGACAACACTCCCTTCTAAACCAAAGGTTTGAGTTAGGAAAGACCAGAGGGGCAACATCCTTTCTTGGTGTTTGAAGGCAGAGAGTGACATTAACCATCTTGAAGTTGAGTCAGGTTAATGTGGCTTTAGGATTGTGGAGAAATTAAACTGATCTGGCTGTTCTGGAAAGTGTTATGAAATTCCATTCAATTTTGTCTTTAAGGACATGGTACACTTGCAACAAGAAATGTCACTTCCCACTTTCAACGTAACGCGTCTAATTGTGCGTCATTTTAAACCTCTATAGACAGTGACTCAAATCCCAAATCTAGTGTTTAAACTCCACATCTGCTATTAAAGTACACCCAATACAATTTAGAGGCCTACAATTAAATGTAGCAAGTGACAGCGACTAGCTTACATGGGATCATTATTCTTAGTGCTCACTGTACTGTTAAACTTAAATAAGTCCCTTAAGACGCATGAGACTTTGACTGACTATTATAGAGAACGCTTGAAATCCATGTTGCTGGTGAGGGTCAGACAACATTAAATGATGACTAACAGGTTTGGTTTGGCATCTAAAATCCAAGGGAGGAAAAATCAGCCAAAACAAATGTGATAGACTAAAAAAGACAACTCAATGTTACATCAAAGCTGTAAGTTTCAGAGTTAAACACAAGTAAACAATGGAAGCACGGTGTATAAAGCTTTCTCCAAAGCTACACAACACAGCCGCTGCCAAAAATGTGGATGTTTCTGGCTTCTGTTTGGACTGTAAGCCTTACAAAAACATTCCCCCAACAGAATTCCTGCATTTCTGTCAAAACACAGTTCAGTACAGGGCAAAGTGCATGCTGAGTGTGTGTGTGTGTGTGCGTGTGTGTGTGTGTGTGTGTGTGTGTGTGTGTGTGTGTGTGTGTGTGTGTGTGTGTGTGTGTGGCCGTCCCGCACCACATGGGATGTTGAGAGTGGTCACAGGCACTGTCAAAACATCCCCTCAACCCTTCCCCCCCAAAGTCACACTAACATAACTTAAAAAAGTGATTTCCACAAACAGGTAGTGCTGGTTTTTTTTTACATCAGTCAAACTTTTATGGCCTTTATGGAAATAAAAATCTAAATGTATGAGATGAACATTAATTGCAATAAATGTTTACTAAAAAACATAATGGTTTAAAAACTATGGTCACTGTATTGACAGAAGGGAAATTCCGAGGTACTTTTACTCTAGTGAAAACATGGTTTGTTTTTGTAAAGGATTTGTGAGTCCAAAATGTTGACGTCCCTGCCTCAGGTCATTTAAACCGAGCCAAAAAGCACTAAAACAATATTTACTGTAAAGACTTCATATACAAAGAGTTGGATTTAACCTTATACTTACACTATTAAGCAAGTAGACACTTGCCTTACCGTAGTTTTCAAGGAGCATTATCCTAAAATCATTTGACAGATACTTTCTCAGGCCACACCTGACAGGAGGAAAACATGGACACGTCCATAACCCACAAGGCTCGTCTCAAACTTCCCAAAAACGGTCTATTTTCGTCACAATCATCATCAGAAAACGTGTAAAACAAGTAAATGTATTTAACAAGACACTCGGAAAGAAATATTGCGCTTCAAACTCAAGGGTAAATCGCCGACCGTTATCAGTAACTCACCCAGCAGCAGCAGCTTCACTTCTTTGGCGGCTTTCTCGCCGTCCTCGCGCAGATTCCTGTCAATCATTTTGGATCGCTCGGCCGCGGCTTTATCTTCCTGGCTCACGGTACAGCCCATGGTTCCCAATGCGCGCTTCAGGGCTACGGATTTATAATTATAGCTTTAGGAGAAAAATCTAAAAGGTATAAACCTTTTGCAGCGTGTGGAGATTTGTGTTAAATAGTCTTCCGTGACTAAGAGCCTCGGAGAACTTCCTCTTTTGGCTTTGATGTCGCAAATCGAATTGGGGAAATGTCTTTAAGACAATTCTAGAGCTAAAGCTGTTGTCTAAATACGTCCAAATAACCTTTGATAAGGGTTGAAAAACGATTAATGTCGGAAAACCAGCAAGAAACTGGCAAAGTGATGGTGTTCAAGGCTCCCAAGAGAAACAAAGTACAATCCAGACTTTAGAGTTTAACATCACGCGGATAGGGAGGGGGAACTCGATAAAACAATATCCACTAATCCCAAAAAGTTTAACCAAAAAAGTTAAGACAAACCCCTCGTGTCCAGGTATAAAAAAGCAAGCAATGTAACGTTAGAGTCAGCGACGAGAAAATGTCCAAAATACCAAAATCGCTTTCGTCCTACAGTCCCGTAAATGATCTCGCCGAGTGTTTTCAATATGCACCGTTAACCAGCTAATGTTGAGCGGTCTCTGATTTATTTCACTGTTTTCAAACCCGCCACACCCCGATCCGCTGTGAGAAGTTGCTCTCTACCACACAGCATCGACAATTTAGTAACTGTTGGTGTCGTCGCGCATTGGCACTCCCACTCTGATACGCCCACCGCGGGTGCTCATGGGAAATGTAGTTTGTAGCTCATTGCGTGTTCGTTCTATCGAACTAATATTTATGTAAATAAAACAATAACAAATAACAAAATAGCAGCATTACAGAGGACAAACAGACACACAGATAGATAGATAGATAGATAGATAGATAGATAGATAGATAGATAGATAGATAGACATACAGGCAGACAGACAGACAAACAGACAGACAGACAGACAGACAGATGTTTTTCCACGTGGAGGTTGTCTATGTTCTTGTTGGGGCATATAAAGAATCCTGGATAAAGATCCAGTGTTTTTATACCGCCCCCGTGTGTCCAAAATAAAACATTAGCTTTAAAAGTCAAGTTCGCCAAAATACATTTACATTCACATATACATATCCTATACATTTAGCAGACGCTTTTATCCAGAGCGACTTATAGATATATTATTAGGACGCAATAAAGCGATATGTCATACAGGGGCAATAATACAATAAATAAATACACTTTTCGTTACTTGCTTAACCATTTTTCATTTTAGTGGGACAAAAGCATCTATTGATGCAAAAGCAGACACAAACCAAAATATTCTAAAATTAATCTCAATATTTTGTGTAATTAATAAAGTTATGAATTTCCACTAGTAGTTTCAGACCTTTGAATTTCAGGTTTGATGGGTTTCAATGTACAGTATACAAACTGTGTTTCCAGTGCACTAGTTTTTTCTAGGGGAGATCGGTTTTATTTGTTTTTTCCTTTCCCACAACCATGTGAATATGTTCAAGGAACTGCTGCTTTAAGACAATCCTCTGTTTTTACATAAACAGTTTTCCATTATAGCAGGAAGTTAGCAATGAGGGAAACAGATAAAGGGGGTAAAGATCTGTGCTGTTCATGTTGCACAGTGTCATTTAAGGTCTCAATCTTTATGACTCCAAGGCCTACCCAATAAAATAATTTAGAGCTGTCATTAACTAGAAAACTATGATTTATTTTAAATAAAAATGGCCAAATAATAAGAAATATATTGGTTTTTCGGTTTAAATTTTTTTTATTTCAATGCTAATTTTGTCTAATTTTAGTCATCCTAGTTTAGTCATTAGTCATCCCTTAGAAGTCAGCGAGGGCCCCCTTGTAGTAGCCTATAGTAAGGATACTTACCAAAACATTTTTTCATCATTTACTCGTGCACCTTTATGTCATACTTGCAGGACTTTCTTTTGCTGAACACAAGACATATTGAAGAACGTCGCTAAACAAACAACATTGGGTTGACATGGACACAAAACTACTGAGACATTTCTCAAAATATCTTCTTTATTATTTTTAATTTTTAGGTGAACTAACCCATTAACACTAACGGCGGTTTGAAGGACCACATGTGACATCACTCCAGCAGAAATAAACTCCTGTGACTGAACCTAAGATAAACCTTTCAAAGACAGAATCAAAAACCACACAGATATTATTTATTCATTTTTATTTGAACATTGTTTACAGTACATTAACTGCCAGCAATGTATTCCATACTGAGAATAAAGAAAATAAAGACATAAACTGGCTTTTTAAAAATTATTACGTTTTAATCATCAGACTAAACATCATCTGGCTATTTACAATATACAAACTATAGATGTGCTTATAATATAAAGGGTTTACATTTATGTACATTATATATATAAATGCTGTCACGTCAGTAATGAAGTCATATAAACTGTTACAAACAGATCACATTTTCATAACATTACGAGGAAAACGTTACGCTGACTGGACACAAGCACACAGCTGGTAAATGGACAAATATAAATTCTCACCTCTTCTGTTACCTTGTGATATTTGCAGATTTGGAGACCTTATATGCATCTGAAATAACCGAGATAACAGAGGGGATTGCTTGTTCGGCAAATTCCTAATGTCAAGGATAGTATACTTTTGAAATGGAGCAGTGTTTATAAACAGTTCATATTGCTATTGTGTGCTATATGATGACAATGAGAAATTTTAAGTAATAAGGTCTCAAGGGTTAACACATCTTCATCATAAAATCATTTATTGTAGGGGACGTTCATGCAATGCATCCACTGTGTTATTTTCTTTTTAAAAATACACAACAAGATCAGTCATCGTCTCACTATATATGCATAGCAAGGAATAATAATAAATTATATGTTGCTTAAAAAATGAAGCCTGGATTTTTTTGCATGACAAGAGACCCCCATTCTCATTGCTATAATGTAAACAAAATGTATTTTTTAATACTTAAATGTAAAAAAATATTAAAACTGTATGCATTTGGAAGACACTTTTATTCATTGTGATTTAAAATGCATTTAAGCTACACATTTATGGGATTCCTAGATTTCAAACCCATAACCTTGGCTTTACACGTGCATGGCCAACCCTAACCCACTACAAATAGAGCTGCGGGGCAATATTTTAATTCTAGTATTTGCATACTGCAAATTTATGAGGATTTGAGGATTTTTTTATTATGATACTATAAATAGGGGGTCCCTTGAACTGAGCCTAGATCAGGCTTCACTTCCTATATGCAAATTTAATTTATTATTTACTTTTCAACTTTTTGATTCATGTTCAGACCCAAACAAATCAGGAAACCTTTTGCAGTTCTTTGACAACCACATACATTTCTCAGGCATGTGAACATATTAACACACACACACTGCTGAGATGATGGAACACGTTTGTGCTTTAAAAACCACATTAGTGTGTGAGAAAATACTCTAAAACATATAACATCATCACCACACAATTGAACTTTTTCTTTTCCAAAATAGTTTAAAATGATGAACAATGAGCTCCACGGGCCATTTCAATAGAGCACACCAGTAATAAAACACATATGCGATTAACAAATCATTAGTTGTTTCTCTATATATATCCAAAACACCAAAAAGATGGAAATTATGGATAAACAAGAACGAAAATGCCACTTTTTGGATGCCCAACATATCTTACGAAGCATCTTTAAAATTCTTGTCTTACAAGCCCACGATGCAGCACCAGGGACATTTAAAACACTGAAGATATACATCCAGATATGTAACTACGCAGATACTGCTTCACAGATATGAATCATTTATTTATGTGTGGCTGGTCTATCCATTAAACATGAAACAGACGAACTTAATAAAAAAGTACCACGATTTAAAAGCACATCTCATTTAAAAAAAAAAACATCTTATAGCCCATTACAGTACATTCACTGACTGAAGTATTCGTTCTCAATAAGTGAGAAGAGAAAACACACACATTCACACACACATACACACACTACAACACCACTAACATCATTACGGGCCAGTAAGTGCTTCATTTATAGTATTTAGGATGAGTTTCAATTACGAAGATTAAGATAGTCATGTACCATGTTAGACATCCACACGTCACTTAGTATTTTTTCGTCGAACAAATTACAGTTAGAAGTACATAGGCTTTGTTCGTATAACTGTCTAATATATCAATCTATGATTATGTCATATGTTGGTCACTAGGTCAAGGAGCTGAGAGGAAGTTGTGCTTCAACTAAAAAGTGCTACAGTGTATCAGTCATTACCAAAACCAAATGCGTCTTTCGCAACAAGACAGGTTCGTCTTGTCTCTTGTGACTAAAACATTTACGTGCACCAACGCATCACTCATTTGTTTCTCCAGTCAAGGAGAGGACCCTGTGAATATTTGTGGTTTTTTTTGGTTATCTCCGTGCAGAAGAGAGTGTTTCAAAATCTGTCAGCAGGACAAATACTGGATCATGATAAACTGATCTGTGCTTTCCAATCTGTGCTTTCCTATTGCAACCAGCAGCATTCATAAACATATTCTGAATGTATAATTCATGCAAAATTCTATGATTTTTTTCAAATCTAAATCTTCTAAAGATGGCACTTCAGCTGAATACTGTAAAGGGACGTAATAGATACCAGATAAATCGGAATGCTCATATATATACAGTGTGTATATATCATGTATATTTATGCCTGCCTATATATCTATTCATATATATCTCTAAATATTGTAGAAAGGATAAACTTTATAAATCCATATAAAAACGTGACACCTGTACAGTTTATCTGTTGTACTACATGTACTTTGCATAAGTCGGAAATTGTGTAATAGACTGCAGCCAATCGGGTCTGGATTCAGGATGAGGTCACGCGTTGCCGCGGCAACCGTCTCTCAACAGCCTTCCATGTCAGATTTCTCCCAGCCAGCTATTGCACAGAGTATTGCTATATCTAAGATGAGATATGATGATATTACAATAAAGAGCATAGATAACTGCTGATCTTCGGAGCACTTACTGTGATTCTAATCTCTAATGTGGACAGAGGTCAAAGGTTATGATATTCACTGCCATGAAACTATTGCAGATGGGAGGTCGGGCCAGCTGGTGAGTCTGTTTGGTCAGAATGCAAAATCCCTTTTGTGAGCAAACGCTGTGGTCTGCATACTGCATGTGCTGTTATATGGCACGTCTTGTGGGTTAGCCATCGTGGGCTTTCACTTTCAGGCACTAACACTGAAACTTTTCATCTTTTATTAAATAGCAAGCTTGTTTAATACCCCAAAGAATCCTTGTTAAAAACGGATGGCTTCTGAATAGAATCAATGCCGAACTGAGAAGGGCCGGCTCCCAGATTAAAAAAGCCCATTTACAGCACATGCAGTTAACAAAAAATGCCTTGATTAAATGCAAGAGGTTGAAAATCTGAAAAACTAAGAGATCACTGAGAGATTATGCATCCTCCCTAACTACTGACCACACATAAACAAAATATATACTGTAAAAAAAATACAAGCATAAACCAATAGGGGGTGTGGCCTAATGACCGCTGCTTGCTTTGCTGTTCCCTGACGTCCAATCAATGATGATGAAGCTCAGGCTCATTACCATAAATAAGACTCCTAACAAGGCGAAGCAAGCAGCCTATGAAAAAAGAGAGAGAGAAGATTATTGATATGGCTTACATTGTGATCGACAACCAATTAAAAAACTCTTAACAGGTTCAGGTGTGGATCTCTTTCTTTTAAATTGTTTGCTGTAACTCGAGGGTAACTAGTTTACTTGGTTTTGGTCACAACAATTCACTTTGGATTGCCAAAGCTTTTTGCATGATTAGTTTTTAGGGAATCTTCATCTAACAGTGTGTGAGAGCTTTCAATCCATCTGCATTCCAGGAACGGGTAAGAAACTAGATCCCAGGAGGAATCAGATATGCCCATAAGTACTTACAAGGATTTTCGGCAAAGAGCGCATTGGTTCCTCTTCCTCAGGCACAATGCGGATGTAGAACACAGCCGGGAATATAAAGATGAGACACGGCGCGGACGTGGCGCCTGCGGGGAAACACACACATGACATGTACTTACTGTAAGTCTAGACTTTTTTAATATTCCATTAACATCCTGCCCCAAGTCAGTAAATCTAAGTTTTTCATTTTAGATTGAGTTTAGTTAAGTCCGTTTACATAACAAAGTCAATGAGAATCTCTCGGGTGGCCTTTTAGAGAACAATAGTGCACATTCTTCTCTGAGGGAGGTCTGTGAAACTCACACAAAGTGGAGAAGCATTTAGCGCTGTGAGATTAGAAGTGCAAAGTAAAAAAAAAATAACATGGGACTTATTTGATAATTATATACACATTCCAGAGATGATTAACAATGCTGGTGGGGATAGATTTATGTATAGTTGGTGCTGTGGCTACATTATTAGATAAAAGAGACCTGTGAGGTCGCTATGGTGACACATAAGGACACTGTACTGCAGCTCCCTTTGCACACTAATGAAAATCTAGAATCACATCAATCAAGAGCAACAAACCCACCAATGATCCCAAAGATGCCCAGGATGTTTGGGGCAAAGATGACCAGTAAGTTAATGAGGGTGAGGAGGGTGACAGCTATAGCAATGTGACGTGGCCACCAGAAGGTTTTATTTGGGAAGAACAACTGCTGGATCGCTCTCCTTACCTAAGAGAAAAAACAAAAAGCAAAGTTACTTAAGAAAACTTACAATATCTAAGAAAATGTCTGGCTCATGTTTACATATAACAAGGGTTTGGTTTAGACGTCTTGGTCTGTGCACTTACTACTATACTAGCAAACTAATGAAAACACGATATTGTACCTGGATAGGGTGTAACTGCCTTAAATGTTCGTTTTAAAAGGTTTGTTTGGTTTTGCGTACATTGTGAAAGCATTACAATGTTGAAAACAGTAAAAACATTCAAATTGTTTAATTGAATAAAATATACATGAATGTTTGTGTTAGACATTATTAACTCATAAAACAACAGAAGTCAATGGAAAGTAGCCACCATAATAGTAAACAGCAACATTAACTTACAGGAAACAGCACTATGGGTACAGTGAGTGTGACAGCGGTCAAGACAGCCAGACGGACACAAAGGATGAGTGTGTCATACGGGTCGATCCGACTGTAGGTGTGCAACAGCTCAGCCTCCACCTTATCTAAAAACACAAATATAATAATTTATATGTATATATTAAGATTTCTTTATATATTAAGTTGTTTTAGTGTTCACTCAAGAAAAAAGAAAAAACTTTATTTACATTTCTCATTAGATTAAAATTCTCAGGTCACAGTGGTAATAGTTGTCATTAATACACAGTATCCACTAGAGGGAGTGGTAGCACTATTCCAAAATGACCCTCACATTCAGACGATCACATCTGTGACATCACCAGGCACATGCTGACAGGGAATGTGAATGGGTGTGGAAATTATCAGGAAGGTGAAAATCTTGTGTCCAAATGAGAATTTCTAGCACCTTTTTTCTCACTTTGTATCTGCAGTCACAGAATGTCTTTTGACATCTCTATCTAAATGACTACTCGGCACATCAATCTTTATCTCACAGTTGTCAAATCCATTTCCTCCTTAACACAACCTTTTTTCGCCTGGATGGCCAAATGACCTTGTACTGCACTGCTCATCTGTGCTCCTTGATGCTCTGTATAATCTATACATGACCTCAAGTACAGACTTTAAATACAGAATTTAGTTGTCCTAAATACTGCAACCGTATTGGCACTACATCTGAATTTGGATTGGTGTGCTTTGAGGGAGTTTTGTGTTCCACATGCTTCTAATTTAACCTTTGTTTTGACCTGTGTTATGTATTTTTGCTGACATCAGAATTTCTGTGTTTGTATTTGTCACAATACATGCAAGAGAGAAAGAAAGGTATGTAATGATGCATGACGGATGAATAAAGATCTTACCAATGAAGGTCAGATATCCAAACAGAGCAGCCAGAAAGTACATGACGTACATGACCCCTATGGAGATGTTGGACACGTGCTGCATCTTTGTCTTGGTGGGGCTGAAATTAGGAAATAAGATGTCACAAAACAGATCTCTGTGTTATCACACATGCTTTAAAAATGTCAGTTAACACCCCAGACCACAAGTCTGCAAAATCTAAGTTTATTATTTATAACACTCATTTTTGGGTGACCTATGGCTTTAATGTTGGAGCTTGTCATAGAAATGCTGTAGACTGGTTGAACCACACAGTTCTCTGGACAATAAAGCAGATGGGTAGCCGTGCACAGCATAATGACATCCATATGCACAAAATGACTCATCCCTGGTTCCAGACCGGCTGAAAGAACTTGCCACCTACTTGCGCAGCTCCGTGTAAATTGGCAGCACCTCGGGGTGGCACACGAATGCGAAAGCCAGGATGGGAACCGTGTAGGCCGTCTGATTGAAAACACACAGACCAGATCACGTCTTGTTACCATGGATACCGTATCCCCAAACCCCACATTTTAAAGGGCATTAAACACTGTAGCACATTACAGAGGGCTAACAATTAACACGTTATCATCATGTAGAGTGAAATGTACAGATTTTCACACACTTCGAGAAATGTTATCTGAACGCCTGGTAAACTAAGCCAGCGTGAATCATAAAACACATGAAGTTTGAAATTCACAGCTTTATTTCAACATATTGAGATGCAGGCCAAAGTTTGAAGACACACCTGTGAGTTGAGGTTAAACATACGAGGTGTGCATGCGGGGTCATCTTCAGGGGTCATCTGCACTCCTCCGGGGTCAGCCACACTCGTGTTGAAACCCACCACAGTTTTATTATGGGAAAAGTCAACAAAAGGACAAGGCACCTGGAACTTTTTATAGATCACCTGAAAGGAGCGATAAAGGAATTAAACATGTTATATATTCTGCTCTGATCTCACAATGGTTTTAAAGTGTCATTTATTTTATCAGATGAGGTTTTTTTCCACACTTTACATTTCCACTTTAACACCAAACTATAATTTTTTCATATTTCTGACCTTAAAATTAAATGGGGTCATTTTTGCTGCTGTACCTTTAAGCCTTATATTTCTGCTCTGCTTTCTCACAGTCTCATCAATAACCATCACTGATTAACCACACATTTGGGAAGACTAACATTGTGACAGTATCATGAAACAATCCACACTGAAATGTGGTGCTCGGGGTCAAACTGAAATGATCACATACTTGATCAAAAATAAACCTCGGCTTCTCATTTCAAAGGGTGAAATACAGCTCTGGAAAGACCATGGTTTAGCAGACATCACAATGTTTTACTCTTATTGCTAGTTCCCTCAGTGCTATTTCTGATCCCTCACTGTGACTAGGTCACCCAGGACATGTGGTGTTGGGAAACTTGTGTTTGACGACTAGCCACAAATATGTTTTGATATATATAAAACACAGTAGTGGGCAAGAGTGATGTCTGGGGGGCCTATTTGTACAATATGTGTTTAATGCCTTCTCAGGTTAAAACATCAAAATATAAGGTGTATGGAAAATACACACTAAACTTTTAAGGCATTTCTTGGACAACATTTTTGGCAAAAGGGCAAACTACAGCATATCAAAATGGGTTTAATATACCAATAAATAAAGCATACATTAATTATAGTTTTATCAGTTGTTTTATCAATGTGTTGTGTAAAAATTTTTGCCAAGTCTCTATGAAAGTATATAAAAATCTATATATTTACATAAATTAATATATAAATGGGTTTCTATTGCTTCAAAACAAAGGAGATCGGAACTGATCGGTTCTTTAAAAATGTCTTAGCAAAATGTGAAAGTTTTGAATTCTGAAGTATATTAAGTGTTTTCATTTTAAATCATCATAAAATAATTTGAATCCTCATGAAATTAAATTACATCTTTAAAGTGAGTGTCAAATTATTTTATTTAGATAAGGTATTTATTTGGTGTTTGATCGATCACAGAATATAATGAATCAAGTGGAGACAAGAGGAGAAGAAAAGAGCAGAGCGAAACAGAAGAGCAATGTTATCTTTAAAAGGTTTTATCTGAAATAAAAAACAGGTTTCACCAATCCAGAGTGAAGATATAGCAATAGCACACGCACGCACACTTGCGTGGGGACAGAGAGACCTGAAGCTGTGTGCTCGGATTAAAGCGCCATTCTAAAACTAGGTCAGTGAGATGCACCAAACACAACCGCACTCTAAAAATACTACACACGTTCACACTGAGCCTGCTGGTGGAAACCGTGAGGATATTCAAAAATCCTCCTGCTAACCATGAGATTTATACACTGCTAATTAAAAAAGAGATAAAACTGTCACACTCTCAGCACATTATTCAGAGAGAAATGAGACAAAACAGCACTGCTAAACAAACAGCATATGCCAGCAGAACCAGACAGCTTTAACTGAGACGATGAACGTACCGCGATCAGAAAGAACACCATACAACTGAGAGAGAAACCACTGGTGTAGCCGAGGTATCCTGAAACACACAGATGCAGTGAATGAATTTCCCAGAAGGCTTTAATGAAGGTGGGGTGACTTGACTCTGACATCAATTAAAACAAAACCGTTACACTAACATAACATTTGTGCAATACATTTTAGGCAATAATTATAGTCTCAGATGCATTTGTGTGTGCAGTGAGACAGCTGTGAGAGGATCAAGCCGCGTTTTCAGGTACTATGCGCAGTTAGATAAAAGAATCAGAGGTTTGGGACTTACCGAGCTGTTTCATTAGAGCCAATGGCAGGATGATGCTGCATGATACAATGACAACCAGGTAATTTCCATTTAAATACCACTCCCTGTGAAATAGATCAAAAAAGAAAAACAAAGAGACATATACTTTAAATGTTGCCATAAATTGACAAGTAACAATTGTATTGGGAAAAAAATTATTGGATATTTCTTAAAGGGATAGTTCACCCATGAATGTATTCCCAATCATTTATTCCCCTTTATGTTGTTCAAAACATGTATGACTACCAGCATTCTTCAAAATATCTTCTTTTGTGTTTAGCAAACGAAAGAAAGTCATACAGGTTTGGAATTAAATAAGTGTGAGTAAATCATGAAAGAATTTAAATTTTTAAGTGAACTATCCCTTTAAGAAAGTGTGGTCACCAGTAAGGTCATTTAGATCCAGACCCTCGTGTCCAGGCCATGGATCTGATTTACTGATTGTGAGGAACCCCTATTAAAGAATATATCCTCTCTTTAATTCCCAAAACTGCTAATCCAGTTATTCTGCCCCCCATTAAAACCAAAAACATGGCAGTCCTTAAAGAAGCCCTAAGACTGAGCGATCATTAAGAACAGTCTGTACCAAGGCCGGAAATTCTGCTTGATGAGACAATGAAGTGAAAGTTGAATGGTGTGTCCATTTAATAAAGAGAAAACACTGTGACCTAAACGATGTTGAGATACACTGAGAGCGAAAGCTGGCCAACAGTGCAAAGTTATCTCGAGAGGTCAAGCTAAACTGGAGGTGATGGGGGTTTGACTGGTTGCGTGAAGATCTGTGCGTCTGTGCATGTGTGTGTTTTTTTTCTCTCTGCCACAGCGGTTTCACATGAGCAGTGGTGTGAGTCAGCAAATTAAAGACATGCCAACACAAGCCTGAAGACACACAATAAACATACTGTGAGTTAATTCTTCTCGACAGTTCTTACTGTCCAGTCAAGATGAAAGCCTGTCTGGATCCAATGAATGAACACATTTTATGTTTATGTTAAGTGAAATATAGTGCAAAGATCACATTACTGGCCAAAACCACGACAGGAAGCCAACAATCTGCAGCGCCAATAAAGTGCAAAGGTACGGTTTCAGAATTAATTAATTAATTAGGTTCTGTAAAAGCCATAATGAAAATTGATTCTTATTTCAATTGTACGAAATTGTGACGAATTTCCAATAAAGACCCACAAAGACAAGTCGCTGTGACCATTGAAACGGGTATCATGGCAAGTCAATGTTTACTCCGATTTACGTTATTGACGTAGTCTTCCAAAACTCAATTGTCATAATTTGCAATACATTAAATATATTGCACTTATAAAAGACTTACAGTGATACTTTATATGGCATCATCCTTTCCGATTTGATTATATCATCCATCATGCTTAACAGGAAGCATATAAAAATATTATAAGCAACTCCTGTATCTTTTTCTAGATTTCTTTATGCTTGAATAAAGTCAACATATTCTGATTCATCATAGGTCATATTCTGTATTGAACCCCGTTATACTTCTTTTACACATCACATGCGTGTCGATTCCAAAGATGAGACGCCTGCACGACTGTCTTCTAAAACTGAGATGAATCACCGCTGTTTATCGCGTCGTGATTCTCTTCGCTCACCCGGAGAGGTGAGGAATTCAAATGAGACAGCCAAAGGTCGTTTCCGTGGAGTTCTTGAGGTGTCCTCCAGCGTGTGTGTGCACAGGCCTTCTGTCGGGCTGAGATCTAGTCATCGCATCTGCAGTCTGCTTGCGTCACAGGCGATGGTCACACACACGTACTCACAAACTTCCCAGGCCGGGCAAACGACTGTTATAGTCAGGAAAGATCTGACCTTCACACACAAAGCTGCCCGCACCAAATCTAGTCGATCTATCACACTTCTGTACCTCTAAAGTACACACACACACACTGACACCTGAGGATTTCACTGTGTGACTCAGAAGCCCTATAGATGTGGGAGAAACTGCACACCTCACGCAGATACACAAATGTGAAGCTTTTGCTAGCAGGTCCATTCTGTTTGTTAACACTTTTTTGCCTATAATAAAAAGATGATACTTAACAAAAAGAGAAAAAGAAATGCTATAGAAACAAGTGGTGGAACAAGTGGCGCAATCTTTGGTAGAAGGGCCATCCTGACACATCTCTAACACTGACAGGTTCACTCACCCTGATACACTGTTGTCCTTGAGAAAAGCCTGGATCACCAGTGGGAACTCGTACTTCACTATGTACAAGTAGCTGGACATGGCTTTGAGAGGAAAAAGAGACAGAGGACAGCTGTGAGATTCAACAAACACACACACAAATATATACAGTAAACACCCTCTAATCCACGGTACATTCAGAAGATTATGGTTATTATCCTGTCAGCAAATGTCACAGTAAAGAAGAATCGCTTCTATATTTAGCTTCTATAAACATGCAACAATCGGCAAGCAGCGCAAGATCTTTTTTACTGTATATTAAATTACATTTCAAATGACAAAACCACTGGCAGAAAGTCAAAACAATATTAAAAGGCAACATAAAAAAAACCCCGTAATGTTCAGGCCAGTGTCAAGTATCAACATTTGAAGATTATTTTGCCATCCATTTTTGGATTACGTTTGGCCCGAACAGCATCTTCACTAAAAGATCTCCATAGTTTCTATTCCTAAAGTTCCACACATTTCTCTTCTTTTGCTTTTATTATTTTCCTTTTTATTGTTATGTTAAAATCTCAATTATCTTGTGATTTTACATTATTTTTTAAAGATCTTTATGTTATCATGTTGTCATCATTTATCTTAATTTAAGTCAATTCTATGTAAAGTACTTTAAATTCACTCTCGCGCACCTTCTCTGGATCCGTTCCACATTGGTGGAATGATCTGTCTGCTGCTACAAGATCAGCAGATTCTGTAGCCATCTTTAAAAATCGCCTGAAAATACATCTCTTTCGTCAACACCTGACCGATTAACACTGACTTCTAATCTTTTCTATCTCTTTCTCAAAAAAAAATTCCTTAGCTTTCTATACTGTGCTAGGCTTCATCAGACCAGTTTTTACTGCACTTATGCATTTTGTTATCTTATGTTGCTCCAATTGCATCCATCGTTTACCTCATTTGTAAGTTGCTTATGACAAAAGCGTCTGCTAAATGACTAAGTGTAAATGTAAATGTAAATTACCTTTGTGTATGAAATGTGCTGTGTAAATAAACTTGCCTTGCCTACATTTTAGACAATCTGTGTCCCAAATTTTAGGTCCTCTGCAGAGGTGTGTGTGTGTGTGTGTGTGTGTGTGTGTGTGTGTGTGTAATGTCCTTCACAGGGTAACTATACAATACATTTTGTCTCCTGAGATGCTAGTGTGTTGGGTAGCGTCTCACCTCCAATATTCTGCAAGGTGATTGCAATGCCAGCAGCCATCTTGCCTGGTGTGCCAAAGGCTCGGTAGCCCAGCTGTTCATAAGCTCTAATACCTGACAACAAAGAATCAAAAACTTTTATTAAAACGCAACAGAGTCAAACCTCCTGCAGAGGTCTGAAGTTCAATGAAAAATGCTTTTCATTCTTTCCATTGTGTAACATACACTTTCATAAATAAATACAATTTTACCTACAATGTCTGAGTTTTTCATATTGATATTAAGTAAATATAATCTGTCTATTATCAAATACTACAAAACAGATCTCTAGATGCTGATTGGTCGACAGAGCAGTCTATGACACTCAAGGCCATGCTACACTGTTAATACAGTCACGGCTGAAGGGATTTTACACAGTCTACTGCACATCAAATCCAATCTATCCATATCACAGCTCTGCTTTCTATATTTATTGCTTAAATATATAATACAGCGTGCAGTACGTGAGGTCTGACAATCTGATAACAAACGTGGCTTTATGGCAACCGTGGGTTTAGTTGACAAAGCACTGAGGATGACAGCCACAATTGATCAAGCACAGCAGACCTTGGCTATTTTTAGCCCGATGCACACCAGAAATATTCTGGCCAATTAAAATGTCTCACACAGGAGCGAAGCAGATGGTCATGGAGCCGTGAGAGAGACGCGGCACGTCAGTTACCGGCTACGTCTAAACACTTCATTTTACCCATGATGCTCTACCTTTCTCCAGACATAAACTATATTACAAAAGAGAGCACAGCAGTGTAATGCAATACTTACCCACAACCCCTGAGGACTTTAGAAGCAGGTGAATGGAGTATGAAGACAGACCAGCTACAGCGGTGAGAAGAATTCTGAGAGACACAAAACAAAACACAACTGGTGCAAAATGTCACATCTGAAACACGGTTAAGCTCAAAGGCAGCCATATTTCAAATGGATTAAGGTTGGGAGACACATACATTTTACATGAGAACATGTGGCAGAATTGCTTTTGTAAACCATATCAAGTTTATGTAAAACTCAGTAACTTACACAAGCACACTAAAACACCGATCTAACTACACGCAAAGTCCTGTTTGCTTGCAGCAAACATCTACAGGAATATATCAGTAACACATAACCTAAAGTTCATTAACCCAGAAAAGCAGTCCAACATTAAAAAGAAAAAAGTCATATAGAAGAAAATAAAACGATATCCTGACATAATATTAATAAAATGATTTGTTTGTGTCAAGTCATGCATCTGGGATGGCATGAGGGTGAGATAAAATTCAACATTCTGCAAAGAAAAAAAAATAAAAGTGCACAACATCATTACTGTGGAAAAGTACCAGACAACGTTATCACAAGTCTCGTACACCCCACAACTACAATGACACCCTCCAGCTGCCAACATCTGAACAAACAGCTCCAGCTGAGAACCCAAAACATGCTCTACTGACTCAAAATCTCTTCCTCTCCCTCCATTCAAACAGTCCGTTTCGTCCTTTCTCCAGTCTCAGAATGTCTTGGCATTTTTACTGATGGAGAAGCAGGCAGCCAAGCACTCGGATTCAACTCTGCACTTTCACACGTTTTTCTTTCTCCTGCTTTTTTCTCCAAATGACGCGGTCGAACTGCAAGAGCAGAAGTCGAGTGCATTGCTAACTCACATGAGCTCTCCAGTAGATATTCAGTCCCAAAAATCATAATTTCTGTCCTGAAAGATTTGCTGTGCATTTATCATATACATTTCTCAGGAACTCAAATCCATAACATCTGTGCATCAATTGAGCTACAGGAAGTCATATCAGTCATATATCTTAAAAGTAGAGTGCAACTAAAACAGGTAATCTCTCATGTTTAATAAATTATAGTGGATAAAGCATTACCAGATACAATAAATCTTAAAATAAAAACTCAATAAAACGTGTGATTTGTTCACCATCTGGGCAGTGTCAGTGGATGCAGCTGGCCTGAATGACACTATTAAAGTTCAGCTAAGAATAAGTATCTAATTATCTTCTTTAGCAGCTGACCGAGGTGAAAGATTTGATATTTTCTGCCCTAGCTAAGCTGTAAAAGATTTGTTGGCCCAAATATAAAAGTTCTCTGGTTCTGAACACAAAAATCATATATTATCCTATGACAAAACATGCATATCGCAGCTTTGCTTCCAAAACCTTGAATGTCCAAATTTGTTGTACTTTTTTACATGATTAAATACTGTGTTGTCCAAGTTAGCAAGCACTTTTTAATACTTTTTATTGGTTAGATATATGCAAAACGCATTAACAAACAAAGAGTGACTATGACTAACAATGATTTATGAAAAAATTGAAATCACAAATTTTGGAGATACAAGGTTTCAGATAGACAGCAGCGATATGACAACCAGTCAAGGACATGCAAGAACCAATGGAATTTGAAGTTATCGGTGCACTGCCATATTTGGGTATTGATCAGAGAGTTTATATTAATACACAATGTATCGATCATTAAATAATCTCAAAATCCTTTTTTCACAAATGTTTTGCTTCATTTCATAAAGCCATTTATTAACCAAGTCATTTGGATTACTTTAATGGCTGGATGTGCTTTTTGGAGTTTTGCCATTTTGGATCCCATAATATGACAGCATTTTAATATAAAATGAATCATGTTAAAGTCAATAATCATGTATAAAGTAATAAAATAATCATGCGTAAATTATGTGAGAATTTTCATATTTGGGTAAAATTTCCTTATGTCGCAATGTCTGAACAACATTTTTGATCAGTGTGCCAAGGCAAATTACTTGCCTGGGTCACATCCAACACAATTTCATGGCAATTTGTAACTATTTTACAAGTTGGGTAATGGTTGTAAATTCCTACATTTCAGTATAATCTTCATGCAGAGACACTAGGGTTAAAGGGTTTTGCTATTTTAATAATCAAACGTTTAGTAAAATTCATAATACAAATACAAACAAAACCAGTGTTACCCAATGTTTTTTTAAGCTCAGGTTTGTCACATCTGGTAAACATTGACACTGTCCATTTAGTGTGTGATATAATTTATTCTGGAGCATCTGAAGGTGTTTCTCCATTAATTTCTGAACTTTAATTCAAGTGGCTTCATCTGTTCTTCAATTAATGGAAAACACATCTTCAGCAAATGATGGAGAAGAAAGTGGATGACTAACGCTAATTGTAAGTACACAGTTCATTTAGACTTCAACACTGCGGTATCACTGAGACCATTAAAGATTATTTAAGTGGAGAAACAGCATTAATTCAAGCAGTTTCAAAGCAAACCAGTATATTTTCAAATGTTTTCCTTGCCATAAAATTCTTGCCTCCACTATCTATATTTAAAAAACATAAACAGCATACGTCTTGATGTTTATGTTCAACATACGGCTATTCTTTAAGCAATCACTTTTTACCACAGGAGGTAAAATCTTAAGGCAAAAGTTCAAGATTTGTTGTTTGTCTTAATCTCAGAATGGATTAATATCATGGAAGATAAACAGACAAATGAAGCCATCTCAGTGTGAGTTTTCTATCTCATGGGTCATTACTGAAATAAGCTCCACATACTGTTTTGTGATGCTAGTTTTGCACAAGTCATCTTTAGTTTGCTTTGTTGATGTTTTTCTAGGAGTCGTGCGGGGATGTTTTGTGGGTCCTTTTTCGCCTCTGGGGAATCACAGCAAAGTGAACAAAATCAGACCTCAAGTCACCCTACAGCTCACACATCAATGCTACCCAATCCCCAATCTATCTCCCATGTCTCTCCTTACTTGCCCATTTCTGTCTTTTCTTTTTTTATATCATGCCAAACATTGCTATGTATCATTTATGGAAGCATATGTACTCTTTACCATACTAATATTGAAAGGAATATTGGCATCATTATTAAATTACATCCGGGGTTGATTGATGCCTTGCCTAGAAGATCACAAAATGAAAAATACAGTTCTCAGATCAGACAGGTACCACACGCTGTGCAATTCAGAAAATTGAATTGTTCCAAATAACTTTGAGATCCCCAGTCATACCAAACAGCTCAAAATCCAAAGCCCTTTCAGAAAGGGAAAAATCCTCAGGATACCGCTCAACCCAGATTAAAAGACCAGACTGATTTTCACAAAGCATGCACACCTAATCTTTACCATAACAGCAGAGAGTCAATGTTAAGTAGCAGGCACTATTAGACCACCATTACAAGATAGACTCTTTGTTAACGAAAGCAATAAAACGTGAGTGAGATGAATGCAGAGCTCTTGTGTGTAGCGAGTGTTCTGGTACGGCCCGCTCAGCTCCACTGAAGGTCAGTCAGGAAACAATCTCTCTGGCCATCTGACTTTTCTAATAAAGGCTACGGTTTTAAAGGATTATTACAGCAAGCACACCAACACAGAGAACAGGATTTAACCCAGATCCAATGTGCTTGCTATCAGAAGCCCGTGCTCAGTAAAAGCTATATATATATAATTTGTATTTGCATATACAAATTATTTGCATGTACATATATATACACTATATGTATATGACAAGTCATTAATCATCAGCTACTCAGTTGTTGACTATTGTGCTCCATCCCTTTTCATGATATTTGCAGTTTGCACTACGTAAAAAACTGACAAGATGGATGGAAAAAACGACCCCATGATAACACTAAATGATTTGCCACTAAACTGGAACAAGATGTTTTATTACAAAAAACAAATTTCGGAATGTGCAGAAGTTAATCCAAGAACAGAGCTATAAAGTCTTAAATACCTGCTTTCACTGCCAAACTTCACACAATTCCAAACATGTGAATTCTTTAAAAATCTGTCCAGTCCATCAGTGCACATTATTCAAAAGAAAGGTTTTTTCATAACTTTCTAGATTTGTTCTGTAAGAATTTTGTGATAGATCTATGCTGTGAAAAAGCAAAAACATTGAAAAATGCACACATTTTCTGTCTATAATTATAATGACTTTTTTGTTCTGCTGATATAAAACAGCCTAGTAACAATGATATTAGCCAATAAGGTCATAGCCTACTGTAGCATGTCACAATTCAATCAAAACATAAAACGATGCTTTCCTGTAGCTCAGTGCTTAGAGCATGGCATTGGCAACGTCAAGGGTTCGATCTCAGGGATTGCACATATCCAGAAACAAATGTATAGTATAATGCAATGCAAGTCCATTTGGATAAAAGTGTCTGCCAAATGCGTAAATGTAGATGTTACTTAATTTACCACTGAACAAATATGACATTGTGAAAGACAAATGTGTATTTGTGTATATATTTGTAATTGCAACTACCATCACATTTATTGCCCCCAGAGCAACCTGAATGAGATTAAGTGGCACAAAGGCACAATGGTGACAGCTACAAGAATCTTATGATTACCGGCCAGGATCCAGTATACACCATTACGCCTGAATGACCAAGAATGAATGAGGGAGTAGTTCGGTAGTAAAAGTCATGTCACACAAGTACACACAATCATCCATCACTGTAATTAAACTAGTTTAACAGCATCTATTAGAGTTTATATTCCACACAAAAAAAACACAACAGGATTTAATTTTATAATATCAGATGTTTGATTAGAAGTACAAAAATGTAATAGACTTGAACTTTTTAATCTAAATTACGATCATTTCATCATTTATCGCTCGAGGGCACGCACGTTTTTCATCCATACATTGATCTGTTCAACAGTAACTTACACAAAGAGGACAATGCCTGTGTTAGCCATGGCATATGCTAATCCCAGAATTCCACTTCCCATGATGGCATTTCCCAAGTTAAAGACGGACATCCCGAAAGACGTCTTCCCCTCAAACTGAGCAAGATAAAAAACAAAGAGGTTAGTCTATACAATCATATGATGTTTTCCCAAATCACAGTGCCTGAGGAGACACTGTCACAAACAGCTACATCTTATCAAAAGCTCTTCTTACATCTGTGAAGCGAGGAGTTTTCTTTTCATCTGCATTGGATAGGAACTCTGAGCTTTCCACCAGGTTTGCCTCCACATTATGCGCAGGTCTAGCAGTACTAAAAAAACGGAGCAAAATGGTTATTCAAATACACTATCATTCAGTGCAAAATCCACTTGCACATGCCATATGGATCACTTTTATGGTGCTTTGCTTTTTGTCATTTTAAAATTGACAGCTGTAGTACTTATTGAATTTCAATTGCATTACATGATATATAGATTTAATAAATCAACAGTTTAACAATTCTTCTCGTAGCATGACATACCTTGCATTTTCAGTGCTATTTGGTACAAGTTCCCTACGAAGCATACAGCATCCACGAAAGCACAAAAAAACGGAAAACATACGGTGAACACCTAAACCCTTACACGAACACATTTGTGCAGGTACGTGGCTACATTCATCTGTGAAAAATGGGGGGTGATGGGGGAAGTTCCTTTACATGCAGGGTGTGTTTTGCATGGGACAGACACTCATACAGACACATTCATATGTACAAAAACACTTACACAATCACACACACTTTAATATGAGCACAGATATAAAAGAGCATAACATCAGTGCTGTGTGCCCAATATTTGTCTAAACTGTGCAGTTCATTCAGTGACATTGAAAACTGTAATGACAGAAAGACTTCACCTTACTGAGATGACTTGAATCTTTTAGGCTAGCTGGAAGATACCACAAATACAGACTAGTGTTCATACCCTGTTTGACATAACAAAGACCTACTTTTGTCTTTATAAGTAATCCATTCGTAGGTTAATAGCCTTAAGAAGTGTACATATTGTGGCTCTGTGACGCCATCAAAACATTGCGCTATATGTTTGACCATCTAAACAAAGCAAACCTAGCTTAACCAATGCCATGAGTTTGGGGCAGGACTATCTCTCTGTTTGACTAATAGAAGATGGGGGTGTATAGAAAACCTGTTACTTATTATTATTGATTATTTTCAGTTTCTCGGATGCTGAGTGACACACAAATGACACACTTTAAATATACAGCACCGCTAAAATGCATTTAATGACACCGTTTGTCACCTGTTCAGATACTGTCTAGACTAGACATGAAGTGAAAATGAGTTACTAAACATTTAAGAAGGCAAAGACATTAAATGATCTACAATAAATCATCCTTAACTACACAGTGAGCACACACAGCACCCTTGAGTGCACACTTACTGAGCCGCATCTTCTGATTGGGCTTTTATTGCAGTAACAGTCGTGTCCTCTCCAGTTTCGTGTCCTTTCCCGTTGGGGATAGCGTTCATCTCAGCGGGTTCCATGGTTTTAGAATGAGAATTTCTCTCGACCTTCAAGTGTGTGTGCCTGAGAGAGAAAGAACAGTGGAGGAAGCGCCGTCTCTTCTCTTGTTCAAGCTCTATAGGAAAATGACACATAAAAGCACATATTAATGGAGGTGGATATGGTCTGTTTAGCCGTGTAAAAATGGAGCAGTGAAGCTATGCATTATGTAACGGCTTGAAATAGGATGAGATTAAGACCAGATTTTTTCCAGTTGTGACCTGTAACAGAAACTCTGGTTATGAAATGTGACATGAATCTTTGAAGTTAACATTAGGTTGACTCTAGTTACTTTTCTTAAAGGGAAACTTCACCCAAAAATGAAAAATGTTTACCATTTACTTTCTCTCATGTCATTCCAAACCTGTATGACACTTATTTTTAAGCAGAACACAAAAGAAGATATTTTAAAGAACGTTGGTAACCAAACAACACTGTACGGCACAAAACCAAGACATTCCTCATAATATCTTCTTTTGAACAACATAAGGGTGAATAAATTCTGCCAGAAGTTTTGTAGGCGTTAATACATGATCCTAATGAAAAAATTGTGCTTTGGCTGATATCACCAAGCTCTCTCATTTCTAACCTTTCCCCTCCAAAATATTTCATACACACCAGTTTTAAAATTAATTCCAAAAAACCCTCAATGTCATTCAAGTCTTGTTTCTATCCTACACTGAGAAAGAATAAAGTGCTGTGAACACAAAAGTAAGAAAAACATTTCAGCACAGCATTGAATACATGTTGTATAAGCAGTGTTTTGGAGCTCCCACAGAGATGTGTGATTTATCTAGTGATAAAAACAATAAAACCACACCAAGTTTAATCATTCTTATTCAAAACGTAAAGCTTCCTCTCTGGCTTTGGCTCTCTGCATTTTCCTCTTTCTGTTTCTCTCCCTTCTTACATCACAAACCGGCTCCATCAAAACCTCTGAACAACCCATTAACAAATTAACTTTGCCGAACAACAATCTCCAGTCTTTTTTCCACCCAAACCGTGAATAAGTTGTCACTTTCCTGAGGTCTGCCACGTCTCACATTTCACTACACAGCTCCTGATGTCTCTATAGCTGTTTTGTGGTTTCTTCCTGCTTCCTTTGGTCCTCGGTTCCCCGTGGCTGTTTATGATGGACCTGCTGGAGCTCGGAGCTCTGAAAGCACAGGCTGTGTGTCTCCAGGCTCTCCCTTGGCCCCCTGGTATCCCGAATCCTGGTCTGAAAGGCTGGTGCCCAAGTATCACATTAGCTACAAAGCATAAACTGAAGTAAAGGGAAGAGGAGGGGAGGGAACCTATACTCCAAACCAGCAGGCCCATTGAAGAAGGCCATGAAAGCCGACAGATCCAGCCATAACCAGCTCAGAACCAGTTCTGGCCCTCTTTGTCCATTCATCTGTCTTTTTTTAAGCCGTTCGCCCATTCCTTTCCTTTTAATTAGCAGAAGCTCATGCTCTCTTCATGCTTGGAGCTCTGGGCTGGCATAACCTCAAGTACTCTCCTTCAACTAGGTTTGGATATGTCCCCCACTCTCTTCCTATCTCTCGCACCAAATGTGGCCATTTAAGGTTTAATAATCGAGCAGAAAATGAATGGGTGTGAACTCTGGGAAGATAAACTCTGAACAGTCTGTTCGAGCCACGTCCAGCCAGCGATCTGCCACGTTACTCAGCGTGCTGTGCAGCTACGGCCAGAGCAATGCGGTTGGGCAGCAAAGCATGGTACGCAATTGTGCATTCTGTGTGGTTTCCTGGGAACAGGGCTGGAGAAACAGAAGGGTGATTGTGCCAAGCATCATTATACCAGTGGGGCCTCCTCGGCTCAAACTCGCCGGGACACTCCAAGGGCTGAAAAGGTAATTCATCGGGCCCCTAATTGAAAAAACAGTGAACCCTAAATTCAGGAATGGCTCATGAAATAGGAAGCGGACCTACGATGGGGGCAGAGGCTTGCCAGGGATGCCAGGGATGCGATAGCCAAAATGCTCAGAGAACCGTCTGTTGGAGAATCCCCCTGTCATTCATGCATTTCGCTAACCAGACAGGAGGTAGTCTGCGCAGAACAAAGAAATGGTAGCACGTGATTGACTAGTGAGGTTAAAAGCTTTGGGCGGAGCTAAAGAGGTCAACCACAACAGTGCTGTTGCATATTCATATGCATAAAAGCTGGAACATGCGACGACTTTCAGCCGTGTGTGAAAAAACAGAATTTGTTTTCATTCTACGCCCATGTCTGGCAGCTGAAGTGACTCCTGAGCACAGTTTTTTGCCAATTGGGTCATAGCTTACGTCTCTTGAATAATGAAAAGTCTCTTCACAGTTTAAATACTCTATGCAGTATTAGCCTGGATTGATGAGTTCAAAGCCACATTTTCAGAACCATGTGCCACACTTCTAGAGTCATAACAGCACCTCCCTCTGACGTAACAATGTCCCTCAAAAAGAGGTCAGAACATGCTAATCTGTACTCATTATTCTGCACGACATCAAGCAGTCACATGCACAAAGCATGAAAAAATGCAAGCGTTGCGACGTAATGCATCAGGAGCTGATTTAGCTCAGTGTTTTAGTGAAAGGCACTTGTTAGAAAACAGCCAACGAATGTGTTTAAAGTGTCCATAAATAACTGTTATTAAGTCTGAATCATCCCTCTCTGTCACGAATTCAACACCAGCCTCTGGGAAAACATAAGTGTGAAAGAACCAGAGAAAACGAGCGGATTAAAGCAAGAGGTAGAATGAAAGAGAAGAGACACACAGAGAGAGGGAGAAAGACAGGAAGAGAGTATCTAGTGCAAAACTCACTACCATGATATGTGAATGGTTGCCAGAGTGGTCGTATGTAATTTTAGGAAATTTATTCATGTTATAACAAGAATCTGATTCTCAAGACTGATTTCCAAAAAACATTGCACAGAGCTTGTTCAAATTCCAAAGCACACGCAATAGTAATATTGCTTAATATGGATGCACATGCACATTACAACCTCTCCTTTACCCAAAAACCACAACATAACAATCCTTGACATCCTTACAGACATAAAGAGATGCACACGCACACAAGGAGAGAGAAGATAAAATGTGGCCCTCTCACAAGATAGAAAGGCAAGTGAAACAGCTGATGCAACATCACAGCACCGGTGACGTGGGCAGGGCTGCACTGGCACGTCACTCGCTCCAGTGGTTTACATAGCAGTGGAATGTTTGCCTGTTGGCTTTCAGATGTGCGTGCGTTGTGTACGTGGTTTGGCATCCTGCTCTCCTAAGTCAAAGCTAAATGATCCCTGCTGTCTGATTACTTACAGTCATACCAGCCGTGTGTACCTGACACACAAACACACACACACTCACACTCACACTCACCCACACCTCTGCTGTACACTTCATTAAACCTGCACTGTAATATGCAGCCTAATTATACAGTCAAAGTCTCCTGGTCTTTAATTAACTGATGAAGGATATAGAACTGCTGGATAGCAGTGAACAACCATCTGTCCGCTCCATCTGGATTATAATCCCAGATTATTCTGTCATATTCACCATATTCCAAGAAAAAGATTCTCATTTATGAAACCAAGTGTATCATAAGCATTGGGCCGCTTTGCACTCAAAATAAAAAAATGCTTGTTTGCTTCAACCTATGGTTGGGTGAAATATGGACAAACCCAACCGTTGCTTTAAATTAACCTAGAAAATGTCCACACTTGACCCAACCATGCAACCCAGTGTGAGAATTGCAACTTGAAGAAATATCTCCATATAATTTAATATAGTTAATACATTAAAATAAACAAAATAAACATTAGAAAAAGCATTTAAAAATTCAATATATGTGGTGTTATTGGATATATTATATATTGTTATTATTTAAATCTTACATATCAATGCTTACCAAAGTTTTGTGTAGCAAGCCAATGTTCCTAAAATAAATAGAAAACATTTGCTCTGGGGGTGAGCAAATGATGACAAAATTATTTTTATATTTTTGGGGAAATTATTCCTTTAAAACATTCAAGCACTCCCAGACATTATACTGATATTTTCCCCTGTTTCTGATAAACAGGTAATGCTGTACAACTCTATTTATCAACACGTATACACACACATACAAAATGATTCTGTGAATTTCGAATACGTGTTTATTGCTGGGCGGATTAAAACAAATCCATGGATATACACATGCCTGAACCTCCAGAATCTCCATTCGCTGTCAAAAATAGCACAGAACACTCAAACCATGTGACCACGGGAGAGGTATAGTGCCAGCATCACACTTTAAAGAGCAGGCGTTCTGTCAAGGTTACTGCTTGGATCCAACAATCAGCTGTTTGGGGAATAAATACGTGCAGAAGACGCAAGCAAACACGTCAAGGCTGAAAATACATTTTACGATCTATACAGCAGGTTAGCATTGGAGATTTACATTTTTCAAGCGTGATGTGAATGAAAGGGAAGCACGAGGTATCACAGGGCCTATGTGGATGTCAAACTGAATATTTGTCACACTGCATCTTGAATCAAAAATATCAAAGAGACTGAAGTGTGCTTTGTTATCACTTGCTCTCATGCAGATTACTGTCTAGTCCATCTCCACATCTCTACCTCACATCAATCTTTCAGTCTCACTTCACTTGGATGGATCTGAGGACCCTTTAATTCTAAAGTGATTACTGAGTGCATCTGGATGACAGAGATTTACTACAAACACCTGCATTTGGACTTCGACTGTCAAGCTCACATCTCTGTTCTAATCGTATGAGACAAATGACATAAAAAAAACTATGTGGATACTAGTTTAGATGCTGATGAAATCCACAGTGATACAAGCATCTTGGTTATTGCATATTTTGCTGCTGGCCTAGCTGGGTGATTATGGGAGACACCATCATTCTAGCATGCCATTCTGGTGACCATCACTCAAAATACAACATATGCTGGTGTGCTGGATGCTGAGGTCACACTCATTTCTCTTGTATAAGAGGGTGTGTACTCAAATGCTGCTCTGTCACATGTGCAGTCAAAACTGCCCGGCAGTAAAAATGTAATGAAGACCAAGCAGGTTCTCTCTTTCGTCTAAGACGGATGAAGGGTTTTTTGTATTCGTGTTAGGAAGCGTCACTGCCATTAGGCTTCGGGCATTGCAGACAAGGAGGATCGGTCTACAGATCATATATTATGAAGATGTTTGCTGTGGCCTCTTCTGCTCTTTTCTCCCTCTTTTCACCCAAACTGTCCTGTGTTTGTTTCCCCAGAGGCTGGTGGAGAGTGACTCACTGGAAAAGTGATTTATTTATAGGCTTGTGCTCCACATCCTGTCAGGGCTGCTCAAATTGCCACACTGAAATCACCACAGGTAGTGGAGTTAACATCATATACACACACACACAGCACAGGTAAAACACACGTCACTACAAATAACAATAAGGGATTAACACACATGCAATGTGCATGCAAAAACAGTTAAAGGCAGTTAAAAAAGAGTTGAAATGACTTGTTGATTGTACTTAAAACTTAAGGCAGCAAAAATGTTTTACACTAGTTGTATTTTCTTCATTTTGCACCAGACACTTTATATTTTGATGGTTTAATCTAATCTGAGGAAGCATTAAAAATCCACTTAGCACCTGATTTAAGGAATTAGGGTTGCACGATCACGGGTAAAATAATAATCATGATTTTTTATTTATTTATCACAATTAATAACCACAATTATTCTGTTAGTTTAGAACTTTTGTTCCTAATTTCAAATAAATAAAAAGTATTAATAATGTTACCAATCCAGTGTAAAAATGTTTATGAGCACTGTTTATTTATATCACACATTTAATCTAAACATTTATAAACTCAGTGTTCACTCACAAAATTAATTTGTAAAAAATTAATTGCAGTATGGCCATTTGTGATTTCGTTATGGAGGTAAAGGACTGTATTGGAGGTTTTCGGAAGTTTTATATGATGCCATGAGTGTATATTCAAATTTTATGTTATTTTCCTATTGCATCTGATAGAGCGGTTGGACCCGGAAACGGTATATGATCTTCCATATATGGTGGTGCGTAACTAGTGAATGATGTAGTTAAACTATGGTAATACACATTTTTAATAATCAGACAAAAAATGGTTGCTATGTGTATATATACACAAATATATATATTTTGTAAACCAGTCAATAAGCAGGTTAAATGACCATACATGTTGATATCTAAAATGTTTAACTTCAACTGTGGAATCGAAACTGGGAATCAATAAGAATGGGAATCGATATCAGAATTGAAATCGATAAAATTCAAACGATACCCAACCCTAGAAGACTGCATAATAAAATGCTATAAAATAGTTTTACAATGTAGCTCTTTGTCTTCAGTAGCCAATCAGCTCTTTTTCACACTTCTCATAGAATAGTCATTAACAGTTACTGCAGGTGTAAATGCCAAATAGAAAAAATGACACTGAGCTACTGTACAAGCTACTTTAAGTTCAAATGTTCTGGATGAAAACCTGGTGTGAAAAAGTCTCATCCAAAAAGATGTGACAGATTAAAAGTCTGACTAACAAGTACTTTGCTAAGTAAATAAATGAATAAATGTCAGAACTAAGTAGGGAAAGAAAAAGTAATTTGCTGTCACATTAATCCACACTCCATAAAACACATTAAATTAGCGCTTAGATGCTGCAGCTCGTCTATGTTATAATTCATGCATTCTATGATAAATCACTATAAAAAATTAAGCGTTTTTAAGTGTGTCTTAGGTGACCAAATACATTTATGGGGTCAGACAGAAAAGTGGAAAACAATTCAGAGTGATAAAATGTGAGTATATATGTCCCATAATTAACATCTAAAACACCTAAAACACTTATATGGTAAAGTAAATATCTCTTTAGTTCAAAGGTGACCGTATTTGTTTTCAAGTTGCACACACTCCACTCATATCTGCCATTTCCGCTGTGAAGGGGTCGGTATCGCTGTTAGGAAGTTATTGTGGAGTGAGAGTAGAGGAGAACACTGAAGCAGTGTTGTGTTGGTCAGGCGCTCGGCAGATGAAGCCTCCACATGTTGGCATGTCAATCGCAACAATAGAAAAGAGCGGTCCGAATCGGGGCGGCTCGGTTTAGGTCAGCCCATCATTCTGTGCCTGTCTCGCGTGCCCCAAACAAAGGGGTACCCTCTCTATTGTTCTCTCTGATGTTTCTCTTCTGAGCCACGTGGGTGATGGCAGAACATCTTGAGGGGATGTCACCATGACCAAAAGGCAAATCTATATACTACAGAGTCTAACAATGAACCCAAGAAACCAATCCGAAGCCAGTGCTCAAGCAATGTTATCAGGAGACACCCAATGAAAGTCAAAGTGTTTAGACAAAGCATAGTAGGCATTCATTTCCTTTCTAACAATAAAACTATTGTTCATGAGAGTCGTGAGAGACAATGGTTTGGCTTGGTGACAAATAATGTCATTTTAATTGTAGTCCCATTCAGTTAAATCATTTATCAAATCAGTTAAGTGAATAATGCAACATGTGTGTGTCCATAATGCAACACTCTCAATGTAAAAAATTGTGACTTGTGGTAACACACCTTACCTAGTGTATTTTAAAAACATTACAAAACAAAATAAATGACATACCAGCTGGTCTGAACAAGGCCAGTTGATTTACATTAAATAGGATTTAGTTTCCGTGTGGAATCTGAATCATGCAATCAGTATGAATGTGTCAGCCAATGAGATGGCACGACTTCCAAAAAAGCTTATCAATTAAACTTGAATACTGGATCACAGCTCTATTCTACCCACACAAAAGCGATGAAACTGATCTACAAGCAGATCTCCCTGTAAAAATGGAAATTACTCGAATTTTAACATAAACATTTTAATTCTGTGGAAATTTGCCAATTGCAAGCAAACCAATGAGGCAGAACCATTTTAAGCAACACAAAAGACATCTGAAATATTTTGTCATTACTAATTAGCAACCTCAAGCCTAATGCACAATGGTGGTTCACATTCTATAAGTCTGAATATACAGTTTGTGAACACACATAAATATCCATAAGTGAGATTTCACAAGTCTGTGTGGTCAACCCAGTCCAGAGACACACTTGACCCTCACCCTAATGAGAGCAGACACATCTGAACACATCTATAGTGGTTTAAATAGGACTAGTGTTAATAGATGTAACTTGTGTGATTAATATTCTCTCTCTCTCTCTCTCTCTCTCTCTCTCTCTCTCTCTCTCTCTCTCTCTCTCTCTCTCTCTCTCTCTCTCTCTCTCTCTCTCTCTCTCTCTCTCTCTCTCTCTCTCTCTCTCTCTCTCTCTCTCTCTCTCTTTCTCTACTGACATATTCTATTCAGTAGTTACAGGAGCAAAGTTCATAAATTAATTTGAACTGGAATCTAGAGTATTAATCAAAGTTACGTAACTTGTGAATCTACTTTCTGTGTGTGTTTGAAACAAACAATGCTTCAAACATGCACCTCTGTACTCCACAACAAACCAAGTGAATATACACAAAATGTATCTCATAATAAATAAAAAAAACATTATCATGTCTAAGTTCAAAGACTGATCTGTCAACCTCAAGAGAAGCACGATCACCCTAAATCGACTAAGCATTTTAATCAGTTTCCAACTATTTTGCAATGTGGAATTTGCTTTTCATGCAGTTTAAACTAGTACAAATAATGAATGTTTGCTTTTCATTTATAAACACGTAAAATACCAAAAGCATGCAGCATGCAGCATACAAATCACAAAGAGTCCATCCTTAGACATGTAATAAAGTTAGGATGGCTCAAATATAATCCTGTTCTGTATGTCCAAATAGACCACTTTTAATATGCTTTGACTCCAGGACAATATAATTTTGCATCATATAAGAAACAGCTATCCCAGAATGCCTCAGAAGAATAACAATGCCTTAACAATAAATAACCTTTGTTGAGGCATTTCCTGTTGAGTTGCTTTTTAAACAATTCTGAACTTTATTAGGTTGCCAAATGTCCAAAGGACACTTTGCGTTGGTCTTCTGTGTTTTGTAGGATGTACAAGAAATAAGAAAAGGAGTCAGAAGAAGTAGACCAGTAATATTAGTCTAGACCAAGGGTTTCAACCGGGGGCCAAGTACCTCTGTTGGTCACTCAAGCCGGTATATAAAAATACACTCTCATTGAACGCATTGTAAGTCTTAGTCTTGTAAGTATAGTGTTGAGGCTTTCATAGGGTGTCGCTAGATCTGTCAAGGTTGAAAGCCCTGCTCTAGACAGCGATGACACAAGAATTATTCTGTCTGAACAAGAACAAGCCTGACACATCTAAGAAGAAGTGGATCCAAAATGACAGGATTTGAGAGAAATCAATTCTTTTGAAGTCAAGATGTGATTAGTATGCTATTTCTATCACCTACTGTGATTGGATCAATCAAAACTCAAGAAAGAGAGAGAGAAATCTTGCTTCTACTCTCCATCACATAATTACAGGCTTTAGCACAACACCTCTTGAGCCTTAATTTACCATCTCAACCAGCAGGCATGCTGAGTCTAAAGAGTAAACACACTATACTCAAGGCAGACAACAGCCCTTTTAATCCATCTCGGCTTCACCTAGATCACTTCTGCAGAGTCTCATCTGTTACCCAAGCACTCTGGGCAGATGCTACACAAAGGCACAGGTGCACATAGAACACTATTCATACCACTTAAAACACCAGTCATCTGGTTCTTGCGTTGTTACGTAGTGACCCTTTACATGAAGTCTGCTGGAAAAAAATCTTGGCAGCCCTGATGATAGACAGGTGACATTTCAGCTTGATTACTATGAAATCTCTAACCAGAACTTCAGTTGTGTAACTATATTTCCTATGCTAGTTTTCATTCTTTTTATCGTTGAGGGTTTTTTCTAGTGCTGGACAATGATTAATCGCGATTTATCGCATTCAGAATAAAAGTTTGCTTAATATATATCTGTGTACTGTGCATATTCATTTTTTATTTAAAACAATTACACATACATGTAAATATTTAAGAAAAATATAAAATATTATATTATAATCAATAAATGTTTATATTTATATAAAATTACATATAAATATAAATTCATGTAAATAATTTGTATGTGTATAAATACAAAATTAATATGCACAGTATAGACACATATTATGTAAACACAAATTTAATTCTGTATGCGATTAATCGCGATTAATCGTTGCCCAGCATCTTCTTCTTTTTTTTTGTAAAGAAAGCATACTAAGAAACCTCTTATAAGCCTTATATATACATTTAAATAGACAATATATTATGACACAATGTATCTGTACAGCATATACGCTGATGAACAGCCATAGTTGGGGCTGTTTTCACGTGTGTATTCGTATAAATATCATTTGATATTGTCTTTGTTTAAAAAAACAAGTGTGCTACTTGAACAGCATCTAGGGCATCATAGGCACGTGCAGCGTTTCGGGCATCATACCTGCAGGCGCCGTGAGTGTCTCTCTCACACACACACACACACACACACACACACAGCTCAGCTGACTACAAATATTTCATTCACACACGCGCTTATCATGCCCCAAAATGCTGCACGATCCCATCATGCCCTAAAACGCTGACTAGATAGCCACCGAACTTGGATTTGAGACAGAAACATTAACAAACCGTGAGGAAACTTTCTGCTGTTACTAAGCGACAGAAAGTATTTAAACACTTAAACACATTCAGACAAACCTCACAATTATTGATATGTAACAGAACACATACATTTTGGGAAAACGATAACGCATCTTAACAGAATAAAACGAACAACATTACAATATTAGAAGCGGTCAGTCTCACCGGCTAGTTTTTCAGTCAGACGGTGAATTATTGAGAAACGTCCTTCAAATGATGTTCTCCCTGTATTGCGTGAAGTTTACGTCAGAAAAAAACGCAAATAACACAAAGAAAGCTTGCCAATGAAGATGCGTGGATCGTCCTCTATAAATTACTGTCGATATTCTCATTGAATCGGACCCCGTGAGACGGTTTTAAAGTGGGCTGTAACGACTCTTCAGTTTCCCCGCCTCCGATTGTCTAGACCGCGCAGTGACCAATCAAATGGCTTCGAAGGACCCTCGTCGTACACTGGATAGGACGCAACGCTTCATTTCAAGAGAGCGCGTCGCGTCCCGCCGCTCGAATTTCATTGGCCGACCGGGACTGAAGGGAACCGACGTCAGACCGCGAACGGTCGCGTGCTGGGTTGATGGAGAGGCGCTCACGGATAAGACATGCGACCGTCCGTGTATCATCTTCTCAAACGTTTAAGTAAAATATCACGCCTGTGTGAATCATATATTATTAATTTAATGACATTACATTATTTAAGGCTGTAAAATATGTGCATTCATCAATTTATGACCACTGGAGTTAAAATAATTTATAAATATCTTTAATACAATTTTACGTTACGTCTTGCTACATTACAATTTGATCAAACACATGATGATTTCATTCTGAAAGGCTGTAAAATCATAACATGTATTATGACCCTGCTTACGAAATTCATTTATATTTCTCAATTTTAACGTTGTTTTTATTCACGTGGCTGTCTATTTTTGCTATCAAATCCCTTAGAACATCAAAGTAAAACTGTTAAAAATAATTAGAATTGGTTAAATGTATTAAGTTATAATTAAACAATGCGGTGCATTTTTATATTTTTGTTTACCTTAATTCTAGCTCTATTCGTATTTTTGTGAATGTGTGTCACCCCATATTGATTTTGTGACCAGTCGCAAAACAGTTCCATGCCAGCTATGGACTACATGGCGAACAGCACCTAAATCTGTGTGTGTGGAACATGAACATATTATAGGGACTGAGAGAAGGGACAACAGCATGCGTCCAGCCCGATGCATAAATGAAATGTAAGACCCAAGTCATATATCAGGCATGTGGTCGCATAGAAAGCTTATACAATAACGCTAAATCCTCAACAATTCAATGACTTCAAAGACCGGTTTAATATTGAGCGTAGATGTCACACAGTGCCGTGTCTACGGGGAGCTAAATCTTAAAGGCAAAGGCATATCCCCAACCCCTCTACCCTGCTGAACTGGTCCCAGGTGCGTCGGTACAGCTGTGTCCATGTCACGCATGTAGCACAGCAGTGAGGATCTTTGGACTGCTTTTAGGGGAAAGTTAAAGGGGCCACTGTGTAACTCTGTACAGCATGACACCAAATACTGATACCCTCAACAACCTCACTACTTCTAGGAATTATGGGAGTTCACAATCAGCCTAAACTGAAAATTCAAAAGGAATTTGTATTTCAAACAAAGGATTAAAGTTATTTTCTTGTTGGTGTTCTTGTTTAAAAGAGATACGTGTAAAACGTGTATGACTTTCTTCTTTAGAACAAAACTAATGTTGGTTTAGTTCATTCAAATGGGGGCCAATGTGATACCAACATTCTCTAAAATATCTTTTGCGTTCTGCAGAAGAATAAAATTCATACAGGTTTGAAATTACATGAGGGTGAATCTATATTTTCTTTTTTGGGTGAACATTTTGGAAAGTTATGAATATTATACAGGTAAGCCAAGTTATGTTTTTGTTTCGCAGCAAATGAGAAAGGAATAAGAACATTTCTATGATGATTTGTTTTCGTCTAAAAGGGTTGCTCATATTGCAACAGGCATGGGTTTCTGACAGGGTGAGATAATTACTTTAGACACAAGTAGGCCTCATATCCTGCTCACTGCTCATGTAAATCCGTTATGTAAATTCCATTTCCGTAAACCAGCGGTGATGTAACCGTAGAATGTGGCGTTCTATTGCTCGAGGTAAAAACGGGGGCGTATAATAACGTCACAGCTCTAGCCTGGCCCGGCTCCCCTAATGAGAAAAACCCATGACAGATAATTAAAACACTGTGTTGTGATCAAACTCAATCAAGGTCAATCTTTACAGCCCACCCTGATGGAGTCCCGATGGAGGAGGGTCCTGCACATATTGTTCTGGGACTGAGAGAAGGGACAACAGCATGCGTCCAGTACAATACAAAACAAAACTTTAATCTCAAAATAACAGAATAATCCTCTGCTGTTTTGAAACAAACAACAACAAAACCCAATGCAGGATTTACCCAATAATTGTTATTATCATCAGAAACGGTGAGATTGTATGGTGATATTTACTGTCAACCATTCTTTTATATTGTAGTAATAAAAATGCACTTGTCACATGGCTTGTTACACAGCAGTAGGTTTCACTGCCAAATCGGTAAAAACACTGATCGCATCTGACAGTAAGAACACAAGGCTTATGTTAATTGGGACCGCTGGCGTTACGCCTTAAAATTAATCAGGCGTATTATGTTTCAGATCTAAACTGGCCATGAGTTCATAAATATGTGTATGTTTGTTTACAATACACTGAAATGATCATTTTCTACCTGTATCTGAAGAAGGTAAATTGACGTAAATAAATAAAAATAACTGCACCATGATCTTTTCAAAGGAACATATTTTCTTCAATATTATGTTTATTTTCCTTAAACAATACCAATACCTTGCTGATGGGGCAGTGTTCCGACACATGGCGCAGCTCTGCCTCCGGCGACCCGAGTTCGAATCCTGGTTTGAGGTCTTGTGCCGATCCTGCACCCCCTCTCCACCCCTTTACTCTCCCGTCAAAATCTCTACTGTCCTGTCAAAATAAAGGCATACTAGAAAGAAAAGAATGAAAACATTTCCACCTTTTACTTCCAAACCTGTATGACTTTCTTTCTTCTGCAAAACGCAAAAGAAGATATTTTGAAGAACGTTTGTAACCAAACAACACTGGACCCCATTAATTTCCATTGTATGGACACAAAACCACTGAGACATTTCTCAAAATATCTTCTTTTGTGTTCCACAGAAGAAAGTCATATACAGGTTAATAAATGATTTGGATTTTAATTTTCTTTTAGTTTAAACCGATATTAACGTAAATATAATAGCTAAAGAATTTTAGGAGCAAATTTCGAGGTTATTTGAGGTTACTATTACACAAGTCAGAACGCGAGACCATGAAAGCTCTTGGATCTAGCGTAACAAAAAATCGCACAAAAGAAGGTGCAGCACTTCTAAATATTGCCTAACACTGTGTACAGCAGCACAATCAGTCTTTGAACGGTTTATCAACATTAGACATCTGTCATACCACAAACGTCATGTTTGTTGTTCTTCTCTGGATATCAAAGGTCAGAGATCGCTTTCACAGAGCAAGTTCAGAGAGCAGAACCCCCCTCCCACCCACTCGAACCCCCGCGCTCCCCCCTCAGGTCCCGCGCCGCGGTGCTCGGATGCTCCACTGGGAACAAAGAACCGCTGAGCATTGTTCCACCCCGTGTGCGGAATTCCGCAAGGAGGCCAGGTGCTCCTCCATTAGGGTTCAGCTATGATGAGGAGGCCCCAGGAGACACCAGGAGGTCCCGGGGGGCCCCGAAAGTGCGGATGGAATTCAATTGAAAGTGAAGCCCAAATGCGGACCTGAAGCAGTCCAGATTAGAAGATTATGACAGACTACAAACAGACACTAGACATGAAAACATGCTAAACTTGGGACGGTTCAAATTGTACAAAACAACAGAAGTGTAGCAGCAGTTTGCGGAAACGTATATGAACCTGTTGATGTTGACACTGCTTGAAATAGAAGCACAGTTGGGTGAGGTAACAAAGTTCAGCTTCGAGAAAAGAAAACCAAATATACATATACAATACAATTTATTCCAAACTATGCAACTCGCCAGACTTTATTACTATTAAACTAAAACGATAAAAAGCCAAAGAGAGTAAAAATGGAGACAACTCTGGAAATGTTGATTCTATTTAACCCTTTAGGTCAGAAACTGGGCAATACACACAACCCAAATTCAGCACAGGTGCTGGAGACAACAAGAGTACAGAATTAAAAATGTCAAGAGCCTCCTCCGGTTTCGACTGTTTTCCAATAAGTTTTGTCATATTGTTTTTTCAACCCACACACGATAAACAAAGATAAGAAGCGGTTAATGTGACCTACAGCAGCATCATGTATTTGAGCACTTAAACATGTCATCGATTTAGATAACAAAATATAAAATGATAATATATATTATCAAAGTATATCATATCAAAAATATCAAAAATACATAAATGAACATTTACTTTAAATGAATAGCATACAATAACTGCAGAATAATGTCTTTAAAAATCATAAAGATCTTTGAACCATTATTGGCGGAAGTGACTTTACATCCTTATATCTTCTAAACGTGAATATTCGTCAATGTTTTGAAGCACACTAGTTTTTAGGTAAGGCTACCATTTTTATACAAAAACGCATTACTGTTCAAATACTATATGTTGCCTCACTATACAATCTCTATGATTTGAAATGTAAAATCCAAAGTTACACTCATTGAGAAGGGCAACAAAAGAGGCTTTTTCAGCAAGAGCTGCTGTAGCATCACACGAGTGGGAGAAACAAGAATTTGCAGGAGTAAAATCTGTGGGAAAACTAGAGCAGTAGTAAACTCAGAGTCATCATAACAAGTCTGGCAAGACAAATCGCCAATGTCATCGGTTTGCGCAAAGCTCAAAGCTCACTGTTTTTACAACCAAAATAGTATTTGTGAAATGAGAGGCTACATTAGAGGAATTTTCCTTTAATGTGGTGTTTTTTCAAACACTCTGAATGCAGGTGGTAACAACTGGTCCATGACCTACAATATTCCAATTGTGCACAGATTTTATGCAATATGATATATTTTATATGAAAAGTTTCAATCCAATCTTCAATCTCTCTGGAGCTTATCAAGCAGATTTGGCATTTAAGAACAAAGATCAGGTCTCACCAAAAAGTAGCTCTCCATGTATCAAGATCTAAAGCAAATGAAGTTTTTTAGCTGAGAGACTGAAGTAAAAGTCCACAATGTCCCACAGGTTAAGCATGATTAAACTAAAGTTATCTTCCACAAATGAATTCTGTGTCTGCACTTAATAGAGCTTTTTGGACTCAGACGTTATATATTTAAACAGCTGCAGGAACTATATGTGATGAATGTTTAAATAACTCCTACATGGCTCCTTACGTACATTTCCTTGCCTTTTTTCTGTCTTTGGCGTTGGGGTCACTGGGTACAAGACAACAAATTTACAACTACTTGCAGACCAATAAACACAACAGAACACTTCTACTGTATATCTGCATTTTATATCCATGTCAATATACGATAATTTTTACACTGCCAAAAATATATTATTTACATATGCACTTTTTGCATTTATTAGTGTACGTAATACAGTAAGTTTGCAAATTTGGCATCCGCTATACAGAAAGTACCTTCTGCGAGTCTGAACACAATACAAAGAGTTTTACTGACTGCTACTGGTGTCAACATCCCAACACCCCACTGCGATACCCAAAGCCCCTTCGCGCTGAAACCAAGCCAAAGCACTAAAACTACAGAACAGAGCCACCCGGGGACAAGCTGTTCCAAAGGGTCACCGGGGGATGTGAGGAATTATGCCTGTGTGATTTGTCTAGATTTGTCTTGCACGATAAATTAAACCAGTCCAAGTGATTTTAATTAGGACAAGAGTGTTAGAGTGAGACTAGTGTTAAAAAACCCATTAAATCTCTTAACACGAGCATTTTTTCCTATCCTGTCTTGACGTATTTCCTGTTGAAACAGGAAGTTGTCACATATACATAGCAACTGGGAGTACACTACCATATAATGCCCTCAAAGCTAACAACCACAAGGCATATATTTTGATGAAATCTTGTAATATCACACTCATTGTCAATACCGGTATATTATGATGCCTCTAAGTCCTACCATATACGTCCGATAGTGTCTGCATGGAAAGTAAACAACCCTTTGTGAACGTCCCTAATTAATGAAACTAATGATCGCCTCCTGGTAAATCGATCTCTTTGGTGGCCACAAGTATCAAATGTCCTCATGTGACTAACTTTGTTCCACAACACTGTCACACTTTCTCAAGGGATACTGTTGCCTCTAAGGGACATTATTGGCATTGTAACCATTGGCAAGCATTTATCTGAGAAATGCGTGCCTTAAAATTGTTAACCTTTCCATTCTATGAGAACGACTCGGATTAGAAAAGAACAGCACATTGACAAAACAGAGATCGATGAGCTCGGCTTTTTGCTGTCTTGGACTCTCTGGATTGTAAGTGGGAGTGGAAAATAAAACCTTGAATTCTGTTCATTCTTGCATTTCATTATCTTGTATTATCCTTCCAAACTACTGGACTCAAAACCAGTAAAATCACAAAACTGTCACGTATGTGCTACAGACATGACTGACAAGCTTTCCTGTAGCTCAGTGGTTAGAGCATGGCGCTAGCAACACCAAGGTCACGGTTCGATCATACTCAGAAACAAATGTATAGTGTAATGCAATGTAAGTCGCTTTGGATAAAAGCCAAATGCGTAAATGACACCTCGATTCACGTGGCCTGTTGGAGTTGAGAAAATAGGTGAGGAAAAAATCCTGGATGAGTCAAAAGTCTTGAGTTGCACTATATTTTCCATAATATGAAAGCAGACACTGTAAACTATAAGGATGTTAAGCATGATATAAACAAAGCACAAACTTACCAAAATGTACATCTTTTCCAACCAGAAAGGAAAGCATCACCAGCCAAAAAGTGGTCATGATGCTGAGGTCATGATTAAGGGTTTTTGACAGAAATGCCTCCCTGTTGCATCATATCATCGACTGACTTGTGCAATTTCAACAAAGCAAAAATACTGATGCTTCATCTACCCTACTGGATTATACAACAGACGTTGAGTGCTGTCCTATGAAAATTGCATAAATAATCAGGTGTATGAAGCTTTAAACGCACCATATTTTTAAATCCAGACAGCCAATTGTTAGGATGTTGGTAACAATTCTTTGAACATAAATACACCGAGCACAAGCAGGTGTGGAGAATGAATGTTGTGAACAATCAATCACTGAATAACTGTACAGTACGGAGCACCCAGACACAAAAGGATTTGTCAGAGTATTATATGCCGCTTTTATGACTATATTGAATGTTTTCTCTTTCAGACTCGGTGCAGACTGGAGAAAAGAACACGGATCGCCAGGGGCACAAGACGGCTATAATCTATAAAATATTAGCTGACCCCATGTGGCTTCAGGAGGGGAATAAATTAATAAAAGTCATGGGGGAACATTGATTCCGCAAGTTATTTGTTTCAGGTTCATTTTAAACAGATTCCTCAGCGGTTTCTATGGTGATGAGGACGGGATAAATGAAACTGGATGCAATGTGAAACAAATGTAGTTGGATTAAAATAGTCAAAGGCGAGACTGATTTTCATTGTTCCAGTAAAAAAAGAGCTACAGTGAAGCAAATGTTGGGGAAAAGAGAGTTCATTATTATAAATTCAATTTGTGGTTATATAGTTCATTGGGCGAGAGAATGAAAATAAGCCACATGGCCATGCTAAAAACTACCCTACTCCAAATGAAACCATTCCTCAGCTTATTGGAGCATGAGAAAACCTTTAAATAACACAACAATAGCGCTCCTAATGAGCCGTCAACGTTCTGATGCTTATTCAAATAACAATACGATCCTGTTTGAAGCTGCGTGCAAATCTTGCTTAAAAAGTCCTAATCTACTGTCAAAAAAGCGTCACATTCAGCCAAAACATGCTGATTCTGAAAAATGAAGTGAAGAATTGCACTGCATTGACTTTTTTTGGTAGATGGTTGTTCCATCACAACGAAGCACCAAATCGCTTGCAAAAACCTTTACACATTTGGTTCCTCTGTAGTGGAATGATCTACCAGCCAAGCTGCAGCATCCTTCACAAACCTCAAAAAACAATTCACCTGTATTATGTGCATTGTGGCGCTTGCTTGGCTTGCCCATACAAAAGCTAGACTGTGATGCTAAGGTGTGCTGGATGGTCAAAAGAATTCATGTTCCAAATTCAATGTAATGACATTGCTCGTTTTACTGTCCGCCAGGCTAGAGTTTTCTATTCTTCTCTTTTTTTTCTGCACCATTAGGTTGCTGTGGTGTGTTAGAGATTTGTTCAAAAATAACATACTGTATTGTTTCCTTCATGATTACTTACTGCATTCATTGTCATATGGTTGCATTCTGGAGATGACAGATGCACACAAACTGCATCAATCCGAAATACAATAATCATGTTTTTCAATGCTGAAACAGTGGGGACGTTTTGTGACAAGGATTGCCCATCCGCAATGACCTGGTTCATACTGGTTCTCTGTCCCTCAGGCTCTGGATGACAAACACTGTGGAAGATCACCAACAATGGAACACAGCACGAATGAGGCAACGTCTGGTGAATCAGGGTGTTAATGGGAAGACAGACAGTGCCAAGCAGCCACCCACCAATCTGTAAATATCTGCCTTCAGTTTTAACAACCATTGGGTTAATTGTTATACATATATACATATATATATCACAAGGGTTTGTACTATACAATATTCTTTACATGAAAAGTGTTCATGTTTGATATACTTCAAAATAGCTAACCATACTATTTCAAATAATGCATAAAATACACAGGCATATTTCTTATTTACATAGCATACACTATTACACACATGGCCACATGAGAGAAAAAACAAACCAAGCCCAGACACAAGCAATTACATAAGCGTTCTGAATGCCAGTCAAAGAGTAGCCAAAAAAGTAACAGACCGCCTACACCGTTTCAATAAATCTGAAAATACACGGTTTCTATCACACAAACTATTTCACTGTTTTGTATACAAAAGCATTGGATTTGTAGTGTTTCCCATCTCTTATACCCACAAATCTCCCATATTGGAGGAGACGCCGATTATACAGTAGCAAACCTGACCACCCAGACAGTGATAGTTCACCCAAAAATTGAAATTCTCTCATCATTCAACCTCATGTCTTTTAAAACCAAGTGGACATTTTTTCTCCAAGGAACACAAAACTCAACTTTTAAAGGGAAAGTTGACCCAAAAATGAAAATTCTTTCATTATTTACTCATCCTTTTGTCATTTCAAACCAGTATGACTTGCTTTCTTCTGCAGAACACAAAAGAAGATATTTTGAAGAATAATTGTAACCGAATTTTCCTTTTTTTGGTGAACTATACCTACTATTTGCACAAATAAAAATTAAAAAAGGAAGGTTTGTCAAAAATGACTTACATTTGTTCTGCTACTAACTCAAAGCTATAATATGGCTCTAAAAGACCCAAAACATACCAAACAAGTTATATGGACCTATTTTACAATACTAAAATCTTATCATTGTAAATGTAGAAACAACAAGTAACTTATTCGCCATGACGTGACGGTAAGTAATGATGGTAGATTTACGGTGATAAGTATTTCTTTAAATCTCTCTCTGTCCTATAGGTTGACAAACACAACGCCCCTGGGTAAATATTTTCAGGGTTAGCAGAGGTTGCGTCACACCACACATCCCTTCACTGACAAAACAGAGGCTGGCATTCCTGTAATGTTGATGTGTGTGACATCTTTTTCTAAACTGACTCTTTTCCACATAGACTGGATGCACCAGCTTTCCATCAGCTAAACACCGATACAAGCTTGATACAAAAAGCAGAAATCTCAAGGTCAGTCTCATATGTATTAATGGAAATACTGAAGATGGCCAGCAGATGGAATTCTCCAAAAGACACTGAAGATCAAAGATGTTAGTGCAGGCTGCCCGCCAACCAGAGGAAAGAGCAAACAGGGTGTAGAGAGGAAGATGTGTGCACTGAATAAGGTGTTTCCCACGATTGTTAAAAGCAAGCACATAAAACAAATGTTTCTCAGGTTTGTGTAAAGGACAGTCTCGTATCTCTCACTGAAAGGTCACTGTTATTCCCATTATTGAATGAACACAATGCTAAAGCACCAGTCTTGGTACTTCTGCCCTCTAGTGGTACTGAAAGTTTTGTTTAACAAGCACATTAACATTACACAGACACACATTTCATACAAAAAAAGCATTATTTACTTACCAAACCTCATGTCGTTATGTATTGTGTTGTTTTGTTACATAAACAAATACAAAGTAGCTGGTCGGATTGTTCACGGAGCTCTTTCTCATTGCACTCATCACAGTCATGCTCCTTTGTACTATACGTTTTTAAAGCTACGTCTTTGTTTGACAAACACACAGGTCAATATAAACTAAAAATCCCATCAAAACCAATGGCCATATACAGACGCTAGTTGCTTGACTTTTATATTAAAATCTTTTAAGGAACTTTTATTTTGAATCCCATCTGTCATTACGTCATATGGTAACGTCGCTAGTAGTCGCTTCCGCCATGCTGGAGTTGATGTTAACAGGCGTGTGGATTGATCGTTGTGCCGGTGTTTGAATTACATTTCTCGGAAAAACAGCTATCGGAGGAGTTTGACTGCAGACATGTCGTACTGCAAGCAGGAAGGTATAAATTAAGTGAATTTTACCGCACGAGCGCTTTTAATACCTGCCTTTCAATGTCATTTAGCTATGTGGCTAGGGCTCATGCCCTTAAAAGTCACTCTTATATATTACCAGTAATGTAACGTTACAGTCGGTGTGTTATTGAAATATTCAGGATTGTAAAATAACGTCAGTCGTATTGAGCTGCGGTATATTCAACGTGTTAGTGAGTTCAATTTATAAATTGCTGAATAATTCATTCAGTGGTGTACAAGTGGAAATTTATCTTGACCACATGTCTGTAGCATGAGATAAAGTAAATGTCATATATCTCAAATGTAATGCAATGTAATTCGTGTTTTAAATCCAAGACCTTATTTATTGGAATTTAGTCCTTTTTCTATAACCACATTTCGTAAGCCTTCATCCAGCAGGTGCCAGCAAGGTCATAACCTGGACCTGACTAGTACATACAGTAGTTATTTTTGATGTACAGGTTCTGAGTGACATAAGTGTCATACTGTAAATGAACAATGCAACAAGGTTAAAGTGTGTACTATAGATTGAGTTGTTTAAACTTTATACACCGCGGTCGTGCGCAAGTTTATGTACAGTTCATTCCTTATATACAAAATACAGGCATGTGATCAGTGTCATAACCTCTATAGGCTGAGCACTGTTCATATCACCTCAATATTCAGAATAGTGGTGGATTACTAACATTAAGTGTTTTATTATACATTTTTAAACTTATTTGGTTTCATCCTTGTGTGTGATGCATGTTTTCATCTCGTGTTAGGTAAAGATCGCATCATATTTGTGACCAAGGAGGATCATGAAGCCCCTAGTAATGCTGAGCTTGTTGAAGATGACCCTAATGATCCATACGAGGATCACGGTAAGTTTTTCTTTGTTCATATTTGAGTTCTGCCAAAAATGAAACATCTATTAAAATATCATTGTGGGTTTTCTCAGACCTCAAAGTGTCTAAAGTAACAAAGTACTAAAAGTTAAATGTATTTGTAATTGATTAGACTGAAATATCATTATCTGACTTGATTTGATGTAATTCTTTCAGGTCTTATTTTACCCAATGGGGACATAAACTGGAACTGCCCGTGTCTGGGTGGTATGGCTAGCGGCCCTTGTGGACAGCAGTTCAAGGAAGCGTTTTCTTGTTTCCACTACAGTAAGGAGGAGGTAAAAGGGTCCGATTGTGTGGATAACTTCCGGGGTATGCAGGAATGCATGCAGAAATACCCTGAGCTCTATCCACAGGAGGACGACAATGACAGCACCCCCTCTGGAGGGGCTGATACTACACCTACTGAATCCACGTCAACAGACTCCGTCCCCTCTCCTGATTCTCAGTCAGCGGCCACAGAAAACCCAGCAGCTAGCTAATGTTACTCGCTTTATTCCCTTCAAGCCTTTTTCCGTATGGATCACAGCAGAGACAGCTCCACTTTAGAGTATGCAGAGATGATATGTGATGCCACTGGACCGATTCTCTTGACCTGGCTGCATGAGAGGAGAAGCCCTTCAGGTTTATCTGATGAATAGATTTAAATGACATGCACTTGAAAAACCTATAAATAGTGAGATCTGTATGTAGCCAACAGTGTGGCAATAAATGTAATGTAAAGGTTCTGCAGAAGGCCATGTGATCAGTGATATGGCACCTGGAACTCTAATATATTACACCACCTCATTTATGTTCCCCCTTTTAATCGACCAGCTGTGTTTTTTGGTTATTTTCTGTTCCACAAACTATGCTAAACTTGTTTGTCTTGTGAATTACTACAGATCAAAGGCCATTTGGCATCTGTATTTTGAAAGCTCAGAGTTCTGTCATCTTCATGAACAGAAATGTTTACTCAAACTATAAGGTCTACATACGTTTCCTGTGATTATTATTTTTTTATATAGAATGATTAAACATTGTCATGAAGCAAAGTTCAATGTGTGTTTGAAAGGATTGTGCCTGGTACAAACAGTAGGGGGCAGAAGTAAACCAGGAGAAGCCTTACCTGCTGGGGAATGCAAATCTGAAGAGAAGTGCTCCGCATTTAACCCATCCAAGGGCGCACGCGCACACGTTTTGGTGCCTTGCTCAAGGGTCTCACCTCAGTCATGGTATTGAAGGTGGAAGAGAGCACTGGTCATTCACTCCACCCACCTACAATCCCTGCAACCTTTGGGTTACAAGTCCGACCCTCTAACCATTAGGCCACGACTGCCCTAAGTATCTAAAGTTAAGGAGTGTTTATTAGGCTGTTTTTGTCCCACAACGCAAACTAACCTCGAGCAGGGATTTAGAATTGAAATTGAAGTATGTTATCATCATTTACAAAACAAGCCCGGTCAGCACATTGACTGAAATATATTTAAGCTCACATGCCTGCTTGAACCTTTTAATCAGTTTATATAGTTAAATGATTTACAAATCTGGCTGTATATCCAAGAGTTTCTGTGTTACGATGTCTGCCTATCTGTGTGTAATGATTTGTCCTAATACATTCTAAGCCTTAACAAAATCATTCTTGTGACACTTAATCTTTCAGCTGTGATTTTCTGTTCATAAAAATATGTTTTAATAAAAAATACTGAGCAAAAATCCAAGTATTAAGGATTGGGGGAAATTGAATGAGTGCTGTACATTTTTCAATAGTGTGACACATGGTTTTTTAAACAACTAAACAAGCAAATTAAATACAAAAGTATGAATGAAGAATAGGTCATAAAAACAAGTCACTGCAAGCAAAGTTCAGTGCTTATCAATTGTCTTAAAAATATGATTGGTTCCTTCAATTCATATCTTTAAGTGTTTAAACAGGAAACTACTTTTAAACTCAATTAAATAAAACTAGATGTAGGATTTAAAGTTTATATGTGTTGGCTTTGAAGCCATCTACATAGTGTGCTTCAAAACTATGAATTTATTTCCTTTTTCCCATTGTCGGTTTATGGAGGAAGTGGTTGAAATTCATTTTGGAATCATCTTCGATGCTTTTTTTGGTCTGTCAAATGAGCTATCAAGTGTGGTTTTGCTATGTTGTGACTGTGACATAAGGAAAAAACATGGATTTCAAAATGTCCTGCCACAGCTTCCTGTTGTAATAGGCAGAAATCCACACAAGAAGGAACACTGAGTTCTTTTGCTTTGGAAATCCAATGTGGAGTCACTAGGAGAAGCCGTTGTTCTTGATATCAAGATGATCAAGAACCATCTAGTTAAAAGGTCTATTCTGTATATCTGGTTCTATGCCATGGACCTCCTTTTTGAAGTGCCTTCATTCAGTATCATTCCAAAATTTTCCATAATGGTTCATCTTTTTCCTGTTTTGGTAAGATAAGTCAACCTAGGTCTGAAAAGGCTTATGACAAAGTTTCAGCAGTGTTGTACTGTATTCTGGTTTGGATATCCTCACAGGCAGCCCTGGTGCAGTGCTTCTGTAACTTGAAAGCCAAGGGTTGGGGTCCAGGGCACCACAAGGCTCTGCATGGTGACCAATAGCCTCCCTGAGTTCACCTCTTCTGGACCGGCCAGCAAATAACTCCCACCTTAAGATGGTAAAACAATAATCAGACATCTGAAGCAAAAGATATGTTTATGTCGCATTGTTATAGGTAATATGTGCAGCTTTAAATGCAAAAATGAGTACCTACTTTCAACTAAGTAAGGGAGCATTGACATGTTGGGTGCTGTACCTGGGTTGAGAATGGGGCAGGTGCAGCCACGGCTGGTCCAGGAGAGCGGGTACAGAGTCTGTGTGCCCTGTGAGAGAGGCAGTTTTCCAGAACGAAACACTTTTCTCACCTTCACCTGGACAATGGCGTGTGTGCCTTTATCATGAGCCGATAACACACTGCCTTTGATCACTGCAGCAACCAGAAACAGTCAAGTCACATGTCTCAGCTTCAGTAAGAAGATGCCCTCTCAAACCCAATCAAAGCATAACATGAAATTAAAATGCATTACATGAAAAACAGGCTTACCGTATGCGTGTTTTATCTTACAAAGATCAGACACACTTTTCAGCCTTTTCTCTTTACAGCTACACTTTCCTGTAGAGAAATGAACGGATTTCACACAGCTTTTATATTTAGGTTAATGTTATGTTTAAATTCATAAAAAAATCACAAATTAAGAAATGATATTGTTTAAGTCAAGTTAGAAATGATAAATTATACAAAGACAAAGGATCATTAAGATATTTTGGATTGGGACATTTTTATACAGTAAATAATGTAACAGTGTGAAAAAAGCCAATCTTCATAAAAATTGCCTTTAAATTAGGAAAATTGTAATTCACTATTCCTTTGTTTAAATTTTGCTGTGAATTATGATCTTGGCACCCTTGACAGGTTTACTGATTTTATCACCTCATCATTTCAGGTTAGTAGGTTCTGAAGGGCCGACATAAAAGGCACAACTTTGAAACGTCAGATCCTTTATTTACTGCTGTGGTTTCCCACGTTTTACAATAGTCTTTGTTACTGTAATGCATTGTTATAGTAGTCGGCTCACCTGTGTAGTACAGTGCAGAGACGGCCAGTTCTTTAGGCCACACCCTCTCATCCTCTTGAGGTTTAAAGTGGGACAGCTCAGGAATTTTCCCACCAATGGGTACATTGTAAAGCTTGACATTCTCTCTGCTAGAAAAGGAAAACACAAGACACCAAAAACTGCGGAAAATGTTATTGAGTATTAACTTCGTACACAGCATTTCTCTTAACATTCTCTATGTGAATAGTTTAGTATTTATAGTCTTTATTTAGTGTATTTTTCATGGGAATGTAAAAGGTATTTTGTTTTTCGAACTCTCAGCTCTGCAGTTTTATGTTACAAAGTGTTTAACTGAACTCTTTGAACTTTAATGAACACATGTGTCTGACCTGTCTAGACAGTGTCCTGTGATGGAGTCACAGGTCAAAGGGCACACGCAAACTTTGCAGCCTTCCTCTCCAAAGCCCCAGTACCCTGGGAGACAATGACCGCAGGTGGTGCCGCCCACACCAGGTTTACAGTGGCACTGCCCACTTCTGGGATGGCACCATGGTGTCTCGCTGCTTGTTGACACAGAGCCAACTGGGTCACACCAGCATCCTGCCATAGAAAAGTTAAACTTACATTGAGCCACTTCCAATGCAAGATCATGAATGATGGGACCCACATATATTTTATTTAAGGGTTAAATCTAAACATTTGTTTCTTACGTGTGCAAGCATGAGGTGAGTTGAGGGGTCTGGCAGGGTGGCGGTGGTATCCAGGGCGACAGCGCTGGCACCGGCGGCCCACAGTGTTATGCCGGCAGCTTTCACAGACGCCCCCACTACTGCCCCCTGTGGACAGCCACACTCTCTGCGAGAAGTGGCAGCTCTCTGCGTGGCCATTACACTCACATTCTAAACAGATGGAGAAAGACACAGACACAGACATTATTAGAAAGAGCAACCTGTGAGGCACAAGACATTTTAATGGTCTCAAACTAAACCCTCAAAGCTGCCTTTTAAAATCTTACTCTGTTTTATAGTTCCTGTAGGCCAGTTGGTAGAGAATTGCGTTAGAAAAGCAAAGGTCGTGAGTTCAATCCCCAGGGACCACACATACTGACAGAAAAGTATGAATGAACAGGATTGTAGCATCTGCCGAATGCGGAATGTAATGTAAATGTATAGCTGAAGACATTTTCACCAACAGGCAAAAACTCCACATCAAAGCTTGATAATAATAGTCTTTGATATGACATTTCTGACACTCCATATGCATATTTTACAGAACAAAATACAAACAAACATTAAAGTCAATATCCAAAGATTCAGGCAACACAACAGTCACTTACTCTGGCACGGGTTGCTGTTGCCACTGCTTCCATTGGCCGCCTTCCAGGGTCGGTCATTGTAGAGCGGCTCGCACCTCTCGCAGTGCTCACCAGCTGTGTGGTGGGTACACACGCACACGCCAGACACCTGCGATCCAGAGCAATCGGGTTACTTTCAGCTGCTGCCCATTCAAGCCACACAAAGCCTTCTAAAAATACATATAACAGGCTATTTCCTATTTTTATGACAAGTGCACTTACGCCCTCAAGTATGCAGACCAGGAAACAGTGTCGTATAAAACGAAACAGCTGCGGTTGAATTAATCACATACATTTTTTTGCTGCATGACATGGTCATGGGTTGGAATGCATGTACATGTGTATCCTTAAAGGGATAAAAAAACCCTGTCAATATTTATTTACCCTCATTTCATTCACAACCTGTATGTGACTCTTTATATTTTGAGAAATGGTTTTGTGCGCATACAATGGAAGTCAATGGGGTTAAATGTTGTTTGGTTACCAACATTCTTCAAAATATCTTCTGGTTTGGAATGACATGAAGGTGAGTAAATTATAAAAAAGTTATTTCACTTTTGGGGGAAATTTAATGCACTTCAAGCAGGTAGCTGTGAGACTGATCAACCTATAATTTTAATAAAAAATGAATAAACGTACCATATTGCTGTCTTGCAGGTCGTCTTGTCCTTCATTTTTTGGAAGGCAATGTTCAGCATGACCATGACACAAACACATCCCTTTAGCCACAAGAGAGTACACGGCAAAAGGCACTGAATCGAATTGATCTGAGGTGGATGTGAGAGCCGTGAGTGACCTGCTGTGCACTGTGGGTAAAAATAAGGGGTTCGAGGGGTCCAGAATGCTCCTCTGTGCCTTGGACGGTGGACAGTGCTGAGATTTCAAAAGCTTTATTCGCAGGTTAGTCAGGGTGAGACGGGACAGAGCTTCAGGACTGTATGGATCGACAAGCTCACTTCCCAATCCCATGGATCGGAATATGATCTGGAAAATAATCACAACTAAGGAAACGTCCTGTCAAGCATCAGACACAACAGAGGACAATAGAGTTTATGCCTTTACAGGCATTACAGCAGAAATATGAAGCGAGGAAATTAAAAAAAGTCCATTAATAGCACTGTTTATTTTTTATGTCTGCCTTAGGTATTTACAGGTATGTAAATAATAATAATTAATTACAAAAATAAGATATTGTTTTGGAGACTCATCCTTGTTCTTTACCTCTCCTCTGCTGCATGGAACCACATTGGAATATCTGGATGTGCACAGAGCTCCTGCTTGTCTCACATCATCAGGGACCCCGAACATCTCACTGCAGTTCCTGGCAAACAGCTTCAGCGTTTCCCAGGTCTGACCGAAGTCCTGCGAGCGTTCCAGCGTCATAGCAGCAGGACGCGGAGACCGGAACGACATCACAACATGACTCAGACAGAAACGTTTCTCCAAGTCCAGACGGATTTCTTCCTTTTCTCCAGCGGCCTCCGCGGAAGCCCACCAGGTATCTGGATGAAGAAACTGGTCATCGGCCATCATGGAAGGAGGATGGAGATCTGTTACACAGCGTGGGTGGGTTGGCATGCAGGAAGAGTTGAAAAGCGTGAAGAGGGTCCTGCCACTGGCCAAGTTACCCATAGGAGGGCTGCAGGCACGGTCAACACATCTGGACTCTGCAAAAAACACATTTACATAAATGTACAAGCACTGCAGGAAAAGAAGATGAGATGAAATTTTTGGACACAGTGCTATTGTAAACATTACAGTCAAGTTTGACAAGCCATTAAAACCTCACAGTTAGAGAGAGTTAACTGCAACATAGGCTTTCAAACTTTGTCTAATGAAAGTTTGGGTGAAAAGCATAAAAATTAAAACAAGATGATTAATGTATGGATCTGGAAGTTGTATGTATGTATTATACTCGTATGTATGTTAAATATAATTAAAATTATTATTTACATTTTGTGTGTTTTTTTAAATGTAAATGTAAAAGCAAGCATGAATATTTCAATAAATTGCATGAAATAGTTTGATGACGTTTCCAACTATTAGGTAAATGTACATTAAACAATGAACTGTTACGCATTACATGATAACACTGACAAGCATATTACGGACGTAATATTTCAACTTTTTAACAAGAAAACTCGATGATAATTTCCTTTTCTCACCTTTGAAGCCTTGCAAAAATCCAGGAAACAGGAAAATTGCGCACTTCAATATCAGCATCACAAACCGAGCGCTTTGTCGGAAAGATTTCATGCTTAAAACAACGAGATGTTTATCCATACGTTAAAAACTATATAATCTCCCAGTGCATCATTTATCATCTTTTATCATCCGTCCTCATGTGTTATGGTCTCCGTACTTCTTCTTAAGCGGGTTTGGATAAAATCGTCTGTAAATGTAAATGTTTGGAGATAAAGTAAAGAGCAAATCCGCCTATAGGTAGCCTAATCCATTTGCACAGTCAGTAAATAAAGAAGCTTCCTTGATGCTGATGTTGGGATGCGATGTTACATGCACCTGTCCAATGTCGATCTTCTCAACGTGAACATTGTTGTATTTGTGCGTTTAGATGAAAAGAGTTAATCCTTGTTTGGACATGACCTCCCTTACAGCTAGCAAACCAGAATAAAGAGAAAACAATCGAGGCACTTTGGGAAGGTCTGCGTGTCGTTCCAGGTCTAGTGCGTAATGCGCAGCACGCTTACGCTTCTCCAACTGGCTTGAATGTGAGGCATTTGAGAACTCTCCACTGCCCCCAATGAAATACTACAGTATAGTGCAATCTCAGTGTTCAATCTCAGTGTTCAAATTCCAAACGATGATTTGTTGTTTCAACTTCAATTTGTTGTTTTCAACTGCCTTAAAATGTTTAGTTAATTCAATAAAAAAATATTAGTTAACATAACAATTTTCATCAAATTCACGCAATGACTAATATTTTTACGGTTAATTAACTAAACAATTTTAATCAACAACAAACTTCTGAGGAACCAAGATGACCAAACTTAACTTGACTATCCAAAAAGTACAAAAAGCTTTAATACAGATGAGAAGTGCCATAATAAGCTTGGTATGCATGTGACCCTTAAAACATAAGAAAGTTAAAACTTGACATTATATTAGGCCACAATAAAAACTAAAATGCTAATTATAAACACATAAACCATTTTTCTGGGTTTCTTAGTGATTGCACAGCCAAGCACATGAATGAGTTTAGATTTGTTGGTGCCGGAGAACAAAGTTAATGCGATCCAGCCACACAGAGAATTCCAGAACTGTATATACTAACACAGCACTCAAACCTGCTCTTTTTAATGGGGTGAAGGAAGGTATTTATGTACCTTTTCCTTATTGTATTTAACTAGTACTTATGTTAATTATGGGTGCCTTTGATGTTTCATTAAAGGAAAGTTGAATTATGTACAAAAATAACTCTGGGGAATCTTCTTGGTTATTGTGACATTACGGTAAGTTTAAAGCACGTTTTGGCCTGATGGTATAAACATATATGTTCTGTACATTTAAACATAAGGCCAACATAAAACATTTGGCCTTAAAGGTTTTGTATATTGTGTAATATATTACAAAGTACTTCAGACCCAATGGAAATTAATTTGGCTGAAGTTCAGAAACTTGCACTGGCACCTGTGTGATGAAGTCATGGTCAGATGGCACAGTCAAGTTATGAACTATGCCCTGTTTCATCAAATATTCATGTGGTAAGATGGTAAAAATTTAACAAATCGGTTAACCTTGCTAACATTTCATCCTGTTACAAATGGACAAAAATTCCCCCCAGTGGTGTCAAGACACGGCTGAATGTTTTTTTAACACATGCTTTGCATTTCTGAGCATTTAATAAAAAATGTATGTTGAATTGTACCTACAGAACTTCACACAAAGAAACAGCAAACTCTTTAGGAATAAACATGCTTTTTGTTTCTTTATGTCTTGTCTTAGTGTCTTTGTTATGAAAATAAAACTGTTGTTCACAAATAAGACAATAAATGTATTATGTTTTCTCAAACTATAGACTACAACAGAGATTAATCCATGAATTGTGAAAAAATAAGGCAATGTGGTTCAATACCACATTCATTGATTCAAATGAGGTCTTTGGTTTTATGACACATTACAAGGCAACGTTTAATTGTAGTCACATACAGTAAAGCTGTTTACAATATGTGCAAAATTCCAGTAAGCCTTGTTGGTGCATGTGCTCTTTTGAACCTAACTAGTTCTGATGGCTTGTTTCACCTGCAAGCTTATGAACAAATAAAGCACACGTACAGTACACATTAAAATATGAAAAATGCAATGCAACAGGTTGAAAAGTGGTTTAGAAGTTTCATAAGAAATTTAGAAAATATGTGTTCAAGCTATTAAAGAGGGTCACATAAATTACACTAACATGCAAATAAACAAAAATAATTCTACTTTATTGCAAATTTCTGTCTTTCTTTTCTATGTAACCACTCTATGACTTTCCCTCCCACAGTCTCATATCCTCCATACATTTGTTCATGATTTCATTCATCCTAACATCCACTACAGTGTCTGGCTGCCCTCCAAGTCATAAAGAAAGTCAAACAGCACTCCTTTATCTTCAAACGTCTTTTTTGCTGCCCTGCAAACTGCATGTGAACTAACTATCTTTATTGGAGATTATGGTAATCCTATTGATGGCGAATTAGCTGTGAGCTGCTAATATTTAATACTTCCAGATGTGAGAATGGCAGAAATTGCAGGTTTGATTTAGAGGACTGTCAACGTTTTTGAGGGAATCAAAAGATTTTTGATTTTGTTAAAGCTATTGTGTGTGTGTGTGTGTGTGTGTGTGTGTGTGTGTGTGTGTGTGTGTGTGTGTGTGTGTGTGTTGGATGTAGGTAGAAATTACAACCAGAAATATTCAGCCAAAGGTTTTTTGGCTTTATATTTTGTCATCAACATATTGATACATTAAACAATTGGTAAAGAAACCTAAAAACCAGTTTGCTGTTTGTTGATGACTTCATGTGTGATGAAAGCTTCACATGTAAATCAGTGTTTTTTATGTAATAAAGCATCTGCCATTATAGAATAAAGCAAATGCCGTGTCTAAATTTCATTTTGTAAGCATGTCAGGGAAAAAATATTAAAATAATTCTGTCATCATTTACCCCTCAATTGTTCCAGATCTGTATACATTTATTTGTTCCGATGAACACAGAGATATTTGGAAGAATGCTTTAACCAAACGATTGTTGGCTACCACTGACTATACCATAGGCAAAATTACAATGACTGTTTGCTTTCCTACAAAATATCTTTTTTTGTGTTCACCAGAACAAAGATATTTATAAAGCAATTCCTGGTAGTCAATGGTGGCCAAGAACTGTTTGGTTATAAGCATTCTTCCAAATATCTTTCTCTGCGTTCATCAGAACAAAAAAATTATACATACAACTTTTTGGGGGTAAATTGTCCCTTTAATAGAAGTTAAGGAAAAGCAATGTGTATGCATATTGCACGCTAAAAATTCAAAAGTTAATTGGGTTGATGGGAATTGTGGTTCATTTAAAAGCAGCTTGCGTCCAATAAAACTTTTCATGAGCTCATTAAAATATTTTCACAAAACAATAGGACAATGTGTTGCTGCATTGGCAAACGAGGCTAAAATATTTCTCCCCAGGGGAGAAATGGACATGACAAGCTCTTTTCAGTGTGTATCTTTGTAGATTTGCCTTTGTTCAGTGAATATAATAATAACCTCTGTCCCTCGTACGACAAAGGAAAAAGTATGCTTATTGTGCACAGTGCAAGGCAGTGGTTACAGATTGTTATTTCTCAGGGTATTTATATGTAAACGTGGTAACCCATCAGCGCCAAATGTTTACAAATCATCCTCATTCATTACAGCAATTTCTGTCATCTGGCCATCAGATGTTAAAACGTTCAAGATTGCTAAGAGATTTTGGCACAGAAGTATATGTTCAGGCACTTGAGAGGGTTGTTCATCCAGTACTGATACAGTATAATGGAAAACCCACATATACTAATAACTGATGGATGAAATTAGGCACATCAGAATTACAGTAGAAAACAGCTGTCTAGCCTTCAGTTCACATGAGAATGAAGAAACTTTATCTTTGTTTGTGACATTGATTGGATGGTTTTATTTATTACAGCCTATTTAAACCATCATAATTTTACATAATTGTGCATTCATGTATAGGCTATATGCATGCATGCTTCAATTATCCTGCCGTGGCTTGCGGTGGTCTTTGCATGTCTGCAAGCAAACATTTGTGTGTGTGTGTTTGTGGCATTGGAGCACACATGCCAATGTCTTTATACTGTATGTGGATAATAGGTTTAAATTGCTGTGTTGCTTTGATGTGAGAATAAATGAGCGAGATTAGGCTGTCAGAGCGGGTGATGACAGAGGCCAGATAAATGGCTATGACAGTTTAGAGTCCTATGGAACATGTAAAGAGATGCCAAAGCATTAGAGCATGTGCATGTGTAACTAATGTTTTTTATGTTTGTATACCTAACCGTTCTACGCAGTAGCTCACGTCGCAAGTGTAAATGGGTGAGCATGCAAGCGCATGTTTGTATATAATGAAATTTGATGTGCTTAAACGCTCACATATGGTCCGGCATACCAAATCCATTTAATTTCAATGTTATTAGGTCTTAAGAAGCAGGAATGAGAGGAATTTTAAGAGGGGTGGTTTTCATTGAAGAGGTTTGGGTTTGATTGGTAGTGCCCTGACGCAGCTGAAACCACATTTTATTAAGCGGGGTAAAGCTTCCCCCACATATGGAGGTCTGTACGGCACGCAAACCCCACCCCCCCACACACATCCTTCATACGGGTGCACAATGTAAATATGTCAAGTTCTTACTTAAGGATTTAGCAATTTCCAAGTCTTTTTATTGAGGGTAAGCATTACATTCAACTACTGCAAAGTTTTATGCATCGTCTTTTCAGAAAAAAAATAAAATTGGTGCTTCTCCTCCAGAAACTGGAAGAATCTCATCACGAACAAGTAAAACCTCTGTCTTTTATTGCCACATGCAGACCAGATCATCCGCCCGTGATCTCATCCAACCCGTAATGGCCATTTTAAGGTCCAGCGAGGTGCAAAGGTCACCATTAGAGCCACTAAGCACCTCTGGTCTAGCCGTCCGGTGTAAGCAACACCATTTTGGACCACGGTTCATTCTCTCATAAAAAACACACACTTGAAGTCCTAGTTAATGTGGGACTTCAAATGTGACTTTCTGTGCCCTGATGGTGTATACATTTCACCCATTAAATAGAACATGCACCATTGCAGGGCTGTTTCAACTACTCCTAAAAAACATATTTGAGCTTGCCTGAGCATCTTTAACCAGTTAGCTTGGCTTTAGTATGTAGGACATTAAAGGGATAGTTCAGAGGAAAATAGAAATTCTGTCATCATTTATTTACCTTCATGTTGCCCAAACCTGTATATGACTCTTTTATCTGTGGAACACAAAAGAAGATATTTTTAGAAATATCTCTGTCTTTTTGTGTCAATGCAATGGGGGCCAGTGTTGTTTAGTGGCCAACATTCTTCGAAATATCTTCTTTTGTTATTTTAAAAAGATGCTCAATATTAGCTGCATATTTTGACATCTGATCTGTTTTCTACCAGAGATAAAACCCCGTTCCCTGGTCTAAAAACAGAGATCTGATCTAGACTTCATGGCTCTTTATGTGACTGTGATGGGGGCCCCACCTTTGCTCCTCTCTAAAATCAACATCTGGGTATCATGAGCGGCTAAAGTTAGAAGCACATGTTGCTTTCATTACTCCAAAATAGAAGTCACACTCAAGCAGGCGTGACAACCACAACCGTCTGTGGAATAAAACCAGAAAGAGCAGATAATGGGTGGAAAAGAAGAGATGGAGTACAAGAGAATTTGATTTGTAACTTTTATTATAAGGCAACTGTCACTACTGTTCTCATCACCTGTATAAGATGAAGACCTTTAACATATGATTTTATGCAATGTGACTTACAAATGGGAAAGTGTAACATTTTGGTCAAATTCTATATAGCATTTGGCTGAAAAAAGAATTGAATTTTGTTTAATTTCAGTAGGCAACATGCCTCATTTCAAACCACATTTATATCAATTGCTTTGCAGCAACCTCCTCAACAACATCCTTTCCAGACATGCACATATGGGCAGTTACATCATGAGACATCGACAATCGGTGTATCCTAATGACAGATCATGCAATGGACACATTATGTCAATAGATTCAAACACCTGCCAGCAATTTATGACTAATAGCTTTGGCCTAAAGCATCACCAGACTGTTTGAACCAGAGAGATGAGATCTCCACTGAGATCTCCAGAGTACTGGGTCTTCAAAACAGAAATGCTCTCATTTTGTGATCCAACCTCTGAGCAGATTGGTCCCACGGGTAATTGAGGTCACTGCTAAGCTTCAGATGAAAGAAATATCTGATAAAATGATGCCCAACTGGGACCTTCAAATGTCAACATGCCAGAAACTGCTTCAGTGTCATGAAGAAAAGCAGACTTTGACATTGAGGCTGGGAAAAACAACCCAATAAAAGTTTTGTAGAAAACTAAATACGATTCACTAACATTCAAAAGTCAAGATTCACAGAAATCTTGAAGAGCTTTCTGTGTTGGGTGGACCACTACTAAACATCACATTTATGGCTAGTTTAGGTAAAAGTAGCCCTCTCGTGTTATTAAGTCTTTCCTTTGCTGCCATTAACTTTTGACCCGTGAACTGATGAATCTCCTTAATGATCTGTCAGTCTGTCGTGGCCATTTTGGTCCTTTACAATGATGGCAGTTAGATGGTATGCGAAGTCAAAAGTCATCTCTGCCTCCTCATTTTGAATTTCACACTGTACTTGACCTCTGACCTATGTTGCATGTTATTTATGTTGCATGTTATTTTTCCAGTAATCTCTTTTGCTCAGGTCATCTAACAATCACATGCGCAGGTTTGATTTGTGTTATGAAAATTATGAAATAGGTGGATGAACACAGATCATTTCAGTCAACAGTACAGTGCTTGTAGCTCCTGTCCTTACTGCTTTAAAGAGATAAATATATTAAAACACAGTATGGTTTATATGCAATAAAACATTGTGCAATCTGAAACTGAAATTTTAAATTAGGACAATAGGCCTAAAACCAAATAAATTAATATCCAAATTTGGAAAAAGATTTCGTTCATTTTGCTGAACAAGATTCAAAGATCCGAACTTCCCATCACTACTGTGCAATGCGAGCATTCCATCGCTTTCTCCGTCAATGAGCGGACACGCCCCTTACTTTTGATTGGCTTACTTTTGAAGTTTGTTTTAGTCAGAGCCAGAGCCCTTTAGTACCAGAGTTGCGTCATCTTCATTCACGCCAATGGAACCGTTTTTCACAGCAATGGCGGTTGATGGAGCCTCTCAATAGGTCCCGGAAGTTACTAGTAACGCATGGAGCTGCAGCAAAGCAGACCGATTGTGACGAACTTTTAATCAATTTAAAGACGTTAGTCATTTAAAAAATAAATAAATGAAAGAAATAAAGCATTTAAAGAGAAAACATAACTTCCTGGAACTATTTGCAGGCTCCATGAATCACGTGACACGCGAAAAACGCAACTCTCTCTCTCTATGGCTCTGACCAGAGGTTCCATTGGAGTGAATGAAGATGACGCGACTCTGGTACTAAAGGGCTCTGGTTTTAGTACTCGGCCCGACTCCGTTTTCAGACAATAACAATACTAATGCAAGGTTTTTGTGTTTTTTTTTTAACAACTTTCCGCCATCCCATACCCTACCAATGTGTCTACCAATAGGCGCCGCAGGCCCTCTCTCGTATTTGTAGGCCTATTAGTGATTAACCCTTGGGTTGGATGATAACAGGATTCCGTTACCCACGAGTGTGTGGATCTGTCTTCAGGCCAGGATCTGCCACAAGAATACAATCAGGAAATGAAGACAAAATAACCCTTTTTACAGTCTTTAGTATGAAAGAATAAAATCAGAATTGTATCATTATAATGTGAATTTTTTTATTAATTGTTTTTATTGCAAACAGGTTCTTAGGCTTTTTCCTATTGTGTATTGTTTATTCATATTCTATATTATAGAATATATTCTTGTCCTATTTTATTGTCTTAACAAAGGCTATGTATTTATTGCTTGTTGTCCTTGTCTTTCTCATGAGGAAAACACAAAATTAGTATTTCGAAAATCTGGCTTTTCATGCAGTGATTGTAAACTTAGGCCTATATTTTGTTAGATATACTAATTTATTAAATAATCATAATAATAAACGTAAATATATCTACTTTGCATTTTATATGGTATATTCAAATGTTTATTCATAATTTAGAATAGAAACCAAATAATAAAGCACTTTGTACTGTTTGTTTTGCTCTCCACAGCAACTAAAGGCAACCAGCGCACAAGCAGTTTTGTCTCGTGCCCTCGAATTTAAAACAAGCCCTGAGTGACTATGGCGTTTCCTTAGCAACTGTTGCAGCGTCAGTAAATGATCGTTAATAAAAACCAATACGTGAAATACTTCTCGCTAAAACATATATTTTCACCCAAGGACTTGATTTGTTATAGCTTTGAAAACGCAGAACCTTATTTTTATGGCGACGTCGGACAGCCCCTGTGATTTTAAATAAGGTAAACTTTGCTTTTTATGCTTTTTGAGTTTAAATGTGGTATTTAAATTTAAATTAAGGTATGTACCATTGTCGCATATATACTCATGTTTACGGTCACATTTAAGTGAAATGCAGTGATTTTTATTTTAGAAAAATACTTGGGTAAATAAATTCTGGAGACGTGACGTCATCAGCCCGTGCACATCTGCCTGTGGTGATTTGGTACGTGCACGCTGCTGTGTACTTTACCAACTCTGAAGGAGACAAAAAATAATTACGATTTTATTGTGCAAACCTGTCAAACAGAAAGTAGACATTAAAATGGGCTGTCGATGCATTAAAATAATTAATCGCGACTGTCAAGAAAGCAAATTAAACTGGGTGAGTTTCTGTAGATGGCACTAGCGGAACATGTGCTTATATAGACTGTATAAAACCTCGGACAGAAGTGGTTGTCTGCAGTTTTGTAATGTTTCCCATTAGTGTTTAGTTGAAATATGAGTTAAGTGCACCCATTTCTGCGTTAGTGTCGATGGAAAGATTCAATATTCAGGTCTTATTAATGAGTGAATACAACGGAGCAGGTTGTAAAACGTTGCATTACGCAATGCACGAAGCTTGTGCTGTACTAACTAACCAAGCATTTTTTTTATCTGAAACTCTTCTGACAGTCATTGAATAAGAGATAATGGACAAAAAACATACAAAAGGTGAATGTTGTCATCATGGGTCTGGTATGTTTCTTCCTCACCCTCCAAGTGAGCCCAGAGAAGGTCAAAGGGTTACACTGCCCCCTTTAAGAGGCGTCTACTCAGAGCTCATAATAACATCAGGCAAAAGTCTGCAACAGGTAAAGCATCTTCATTCTCCACCTGTCATTACTGCACACTTACAGTGCACCTATTTTGTTTTGTCATTTCTGTTTTTTAAATATGTATTGCTGGTAGTCTTATACACAAGGTCCAGTGACCCAGCAGAGTTTACTGTGCCGGGCGGCTTACGAGTCTAACACCCACAAAGGTAAGATATCAGAATAAATGCTTAACCAACATTTAGGTTAAAACAACTAAACAAACAACTAAAACTAATTGTTTTAGGCTCTTTATCAACGTGTAAATATAGCTTTGGTATGCTCCTCATTTGGATGTAGATAAAAGCATCTGCTAAATGAAGAAATGTAATTGTACTTTTTTCTTTATTGAAGCAGCAGTGTTCAAAAAAGCTCCTGACCAGCACAATTTTTTAGAGGATTGGTATGGGCCATCAACACAACACCAACATGAGACAGATTTTCCCTCTGGAAGTTACACTCCAAAAGTTCAGCTGCCTTATATTTGTGCCCCCGGCCAAGTTCCTCGCACGATCGAGATTGAGAGGTGAGCTGTTTTTGTATTGATATTCTGGCATCATAGCAGTATTACATGTATTGTATGATTATCAGACTCTAATGTAGAATATCTTTGTTATTGTGTTTACTGTTATTTATAGATTTACTGTAACAGTATATTTTAAATGTGATATGCATGGATATTGGTGCCTGTTTTTATTCCCAGGCGTAGGAGAGAGTATCAGAAGTTTGATATCGCCAAGCTTCTAGCTGAACAAGGCATTGACTCCAACCAGCTAATGCCCAGAGACCGTGCAGAGACTGAGACAGAAAGTGCTTGTCCACCTGTTTCGAACCGACTGCCTCTGGAGGTTAAGCATGGTGCTTGTGTATAGATATCATGAAGTGTGTGATTTCTGTGCCATCTGTGCTGACTTTTATGCAAACATCCTCACATCTGCATTTTTAAAGTACATCTTTAAGAGTTTAATAAATCTTCCTGTTTACTGATGATCATTATACACTGCATGTTGATGCTTTAGTGTAAAATGTATCATACTGTATACAACTGCCTTGTTTCGAGTCCATTAACTTTTCCTATATAATTCTAGATATTTGACAATGAGGAGTTTGACTGTCGGACCCCAGAGGAGTGGCTGGATTTAGGTTTTGAGCAGGGTTCCTGTGACCGTAAGCCTGTACCGGCTAAAGCCCTGTTACCGATAAAAACCACCATCTCATCTGGTAGAGTGCTTTCAAATGCATTCTGTCATTTTTCTTGTAGTTTCATCTGAAAATTCATATAACAACCTGTCTGACAGGAGCCATATGGAGACACATGGAAGGAATTAAAGGTCTTTATTCATGTGTTTTGACATGTAGTTGATCCAAAGAGCCCAAGTTTGGTGTATTCCTGGCAGCTGGTTGGAGTTCTAGAATACAGTCAAGAGAACAAACAGTATTTGGTGCAAAAGTCAGACGAGAATGGACAGGTTCGAGATTCTGAGGGCAAACCCATTGTGAATGGAGCAAGGATGCAGGATGGGCAGTACTGGGTTCCTAGAATCAGGCTGCTTTTCTGTGCGGAAGACCCACGTGTCTTTGCCCAGAGAGTCCTGTTTGCCCAGAACTTGAGACAGGAAACAGAGGCCTCACTTCTGTACCACTTGTCCATTGACTGTATGCCAGTCTGGAGTGGCAGCCCCACCCTCGACCCCAAAAGAATGGAACGCATCAACACATATGCCTGCTCCACACCAGGCCTTCAACTTGAACTGTGAGAAAAATATTTAATGATTAACAGAATATATGAGTAGGCAGTTTGTTAAACAGAATTGATCTCAAACACAGTTACTCATGTCAGTAGAAAAGGAGTATCACAACTGTTGGAGTGTTTTCTCAGACACGGGGTCAAGTTTTTAGCTTTTGCCTTTGGTGTATTTCTAATTTGTGATGTGTGTGTCTTCAGTCTGCAGGAGTGCAAGGAGCAGCTGGAGAGGGAGATTCATTTGGAGTTTAGTCGCACTATGAACCAGATGTGCTTTGACAAGGTGGTACAAGAGAACCCAGAAGAGTTCTCCTATATCAAAGTCCCACAGAAAGAACCCGAGAGGGTGCCTAAGAAAGGTCAGTTACTGATGGGCACAGAGAGAAAGACTTTATTAAAGTAAGAGGAGAAAAGAAAATTCCTGAAGGGATAGCTCTCTCAAAGTCATTTACTCGTGTTGATTCATATCTTTATGCCATTTTGTGTGGAGCACACAAGTAGATTTGAAGCAGAATGTCGAATGAAAGTCACTGTTCACTCTCATTATATGGAATAAGATGCAATGAAATTTTTTTGTCTTTTGTATTTTATTGGACCATAAGCAACAGTCACGGTTGCTCTTATGACCTATTTCTAATTTGTTACTTCTTTTGCTTAGGTTTAGTCCCTGACTATCCATTTGAGAGAAACCGGAAAGCCTTTGTCTTTAATTCTTTGCTCACTAAGCCTGAGGTGATTGCCGTGCTGTCAAAAGTGAGAGAAGAGAGTGAACGGGTGGTTGAAATAGGCCTGTTCCGATTCACCTTCTTAAAGCCTCTTCCCCTGGAGGCGTTCGAGTCGGCACAGTCCCATAAGTGCACAGAGGTAGCAAACTGTCATCTGCACACAGACAAAACATGAACACAAACAAGCTTCTGTGGTGTTATGTATTTTTATTTTCATACAGGTCAAGCTGTTCCTGCAGGACTCGTGGTTGACAGCTCTACGTAGCGGGATTTCATCTAACCTGAGCAATGCGGGTCACGGCTGGTACAGTCTGACATCATCACGCTGGGATGTTCACCGCATGTCCAAACTATGCCGCTTGATGGCGCTAATCCGCTGCATCCAGCAAGATTTGCTAAGGTTTCTGGTGCAGGATTCTCTTGCCAGCCTGTCTAAATTATTGCTGGATGCGTGCCAGAGCATCATACACTTCCCCAAAGATCTCAGCTGGGGTTCCGACCTTAAAAACAGCTCATACATGTATGTGAATTCTTTTTATCTTAGATGTTGCTTAAATAAAGTTTGAGTCAATAAACAGTAAGTGGCATTGTATTTGTGTAATTAAATTTTGATTTACTCTGCAGGCCAAAGAATAAACCCTTGTTCACAGTTGAACTGGTGCTGGATCAAACTGGGGTTTGTTATAGTACTCCTCTAGAGAGCTTTGAGACCTCCATTGTTAACCTGTTTGATAAAGGGATCCTGTCAACACACAATGTGCCTCAGCTGGACAAGGTTGCCCTCTTGACCCATTGACCCAGTATTGAATAAATAAATGGTTGTAAAAAGTAAATGACTGCAGATGAAATTACTTCCAATTCTTTCTTTCATTAGTTTGTATTGAAGAACTTGTTTATTGCTGGTGATCTTGTGCTGGAGTCGGTGGGCTTGTGGGAACCTGAAGTCAAGAATCTGAGAGAGAGCATCAGTTCAGCCCTAAGACAGGCCATCATACCCCTCAGAGCCTACGCCCATGAATATACATGCCACCTTGAGCTCCACAACTCAGACATCAATACATTTCTAGAGTAAATATTCACACAAGAATATCTTGCAATAATACCTTTCTGTTTTTCTTTACTTTCTTTTTAAATCTGTTTATGCATTGTAAACCGCATTATATGCATATGTGTTTCTCTAAGGTTGCACAGTCAGGAGAACCGGACTCCTCAGGAGGTGAAACAAGAAGTTCTGGAGCACCTGAAGGAGATGGAGCATTTGGATCAGTCTCTCCCCTCGACCATTGTCATTGGACCCTTCCTGGTCAGCGTTGAGGCAGTTCGGCAAAGTCTGGTGAAGAAACGAAGAGCTCTTGCGAATGCTGTGCTCAACAGACTCGCTCTGAGGTTACGTCAACAAATGCAGGATGTGAGTCAGCTTTCAGTTAGTACCTGAAACATTTGAATCAAGTCTGAATTAAATGCTGTTATACTGTACAGTATAATGTTATGTGTGTGTTTCAGGCATGTAAGGAGTGTAAAGCCATTAGCACCAAGTTGTTTGAGAAGCCCAGCAACATTGAGGAGCTCACAGAACAGAGAGAATGGATGAAACAGATTCCTGAACAGCTCAAAGCTCATGAAGTACATTTACAGCTGTTTTTCATTACAACAATGACATGAACCATATCAGTTATGGCTCATTATCTCTTTTCATATTTTTGAGTGTTTAGAAGTGTTCTCAATGTGGTGTGCTGTCACTTTGGGTGTACTTTGAAAGTGTTTCTGTCTCTCTCATCTCCGGTAGGAGCTTTTATCCAAAGCGATGTCAGATTATGATCTCATAGATGAGTTCTTCTACAGTCTCTCCAATGAAGACGTCACTGAGAAGTAAGTTTGATGCCTTCTTTAAGGCTGGAACACACTACAAGACTTGTGCAGATTTTGCCCAGATTTTCAGTCTGAACTTCAAGTCTTCGCCAGTCTGCAGATTTTATCGGGTAGTGTGTGATGCCCTGTTTTTCTCTGCAAACTTTCAAAAAGTCTGCAAGTGTGTGATGTCAGATTTGAAAAGTCTTGTAGTGTATTCCAGCCTTTAGGCAGCAAGGAGAGGATATACTTAACTTTTCATCTAACAGATCTATGACATCACCAGATTTGTCTAACAATATACGTTTTTTATAATATATAACTGACCTGTTAGTGTTTAGCAGCTGGATACTAAATGATGTTGAATGTGTAGATGGACAGCAAGGGCTTGGCCCTGTAAGATCCTAAGCCAGATGGAGACATTGAGAGACCAGCATGCTGAGGATGAAGAACGCTTCCTTAAGATACAGCTGGTTGACCACAACAACTTCATGGAACGCTTGAGCTTCCTGCAGGTCAAGTGATGAAAGTTATGTGTTAGTCAGCTAGATCACCTTCTGCTAAATAATCCCTGTTTAATTTCAGACCGTGGTTGCTGGGTTAGCTGGTTACACAAACGTTGGAAGAGCCCACGAGGTGGCCAATGAGGTACGACGAGTGGGCAAGCAGCTGAAGGAGTGTCAGGAAATGGCACAGCTTTACAACAATCGTGAACGACTCTTCGGCAAACCAGTTTCTAATGTAAGAAAACTTGCTATGTGTAAATCTCTTACTGCAAACTACAAAGGATTCATTTCTAAGATGTTATTTTTCTGGCTATATTTTGGGTTGTGGTCCAGTACACTGAGTTACAGAAGCTGAGCCGAGAATTTCAGCCATTTCATGACCTGTGGAAGACGACCTCTGATTGGCTGCGCTGGCACGAAAGCTGGCTCAATGACCCGCTGTCAGCCATCAACCCTGAGCAGCTGGAGCGTAATGTCAATGACGCTTACAAGACAATGCACCAGTGTGTCAAGCAGTTTAAAGACATTCCTGGTGAGTCAGAAGACATGTTGAGGTATTTGAAAGATGAAAGAACACAAATACTGTGTTCTTACTGTCACAGTGATGTTCCTGATGAAAAAAATCACTGAGTGTGATTTCTACATTACCTGTAAGCCATTTAACTAACTTCAATGACACACACCCTCTCTTCAATCATATTCCGCAAACTCAGGCATGCAGAATGATGCATCTCTTTAAAAAGTTATTTATTTCCATTGGTGTCACTTTATTCTCCTCTCTGTCCTCTGTTGATATTTTTAGCCTGTCAGGAAGTGGCAACTGAAATACGGGCCAAGATCGAAGAGTTTCGTCCCTTCATTCCTCTGATCCGGGGCCTGGGAAACACTGGCATGCGAAGCCGCCACTGGGAGGTTCTTTCTGAACGTATAAATGTGAATGTGAAGCTTAAAGCAAACCTTACCTTTTCCCAGTGTTTGGAACTGGGCCTCCAAGACCATGTGGAGGAAATCACGCATGTGGCTCAGGAAGCTGGAAAAGAATTTGCTATAGAGCAAGTGAGCAACTTTTAAGGGCAATATTTATTCCATAATAAATATTAAGTCAATTTTGTTCATATAAAAAACTATGTGTCATCCAGTTGTCAAAGAATTAATTTGATCTTGCAGTAAATATCACAGCAACCCTGCAGGCACACTTTGTCCTATAACAGTTAGTTTGCTCTTGTGCTATCATGTCTTAGGCTCTAAACAAGATGGAAGAAGAGTGGGCAAAAGTGATGTTTGAAGTGATGCCATATAAGGAGACAGGCACATACATATTAAACAGCCCGGATGAAGCATCTCAGCTTCTGGATGACCACATTGTCATGACCCAGAGCATGACCTTCTCCCCATATAAGAAACCCTTTGAGGAGAGAATCAGCGAATGGGAGAGTAAATTAAGAATGACACAGGTAAGCCAATGTAAAATTGGGTACATTTTTGTTTGGGTTGTTTGTTTATTTTGCATGTTAAAACGTTTTTGCGCAATAGTTATGGTACTGAAGTTTGTGCATTCTGTTGCCCTCTGCTGGCAGGATGTTTTAGAGGAGTGGCTGATCTGCCAGCGCTCATGGCTATACATGGAACCCATCTTCAGCTCTGATGACATCAACCGCCAGCTGCCTGTGGAGGGAAAGAGGTATCAGACAGTGGAGCGCACCTGGAAGAATATCATGAAGGCCGCCTATGACAACAGACAGGTGAAACAGCTTCAAAGCTCATACTGTACAGTCATGTAGTTGAGTTGTAACAAATGTGATTATTTTTGTGATTCCAGGTGATCTCTCTGTGTTCTGAATCACGTCTGCTGACCAGCCTTAAAGACTGTAACACTTTACTGGAGCTGGTACAGAAAGGATTAAGTGAATACCTGGAAACCAAACGTGGCGCCTTCCCCAGGTGAAAGCTATCAGTGTTTTATTGCTTTATTTGTGATCTGCGCTCAAAGCTAAAGTTGGTGAAGATTAACAGCAATAGTAAAAAGTATGATTAAAAACATTTTTCTGTTTAAGGTCTGTATTATGGTCTTATGTATCATGTGATATGTAAGGCCAAAAAACAGGGCCACAGGTATCTGACTTCACCTTTTGCTGGTGTCGGGATAGAAGAAAATTTTTATTTTTTTATTTTTGGTGATGATGTCATCATTTAGGTTCGTTGTCATAACGTTTCTTAACACTTTTAAGTCAAATTGACCTATTCTTTGTTTTCTGGCTTAGGTTTTACTTTTTATCAGATGATGAGTTACTAGAGATCTTGTCTCAGACTAAAGACCCTACAGCAGTGCAGCCACATCTCCGCAAATGCTTTGAAAACATCGCCAGAGTGAGTTCTTTGATATAGATTGTACAATCACCATCACATTCATATTAGAATTAGATGTAAAGTTACAATAAAATGACTCCAAATATTCATTTAACAATCTGATAGTTGATCCCACAATTTGTTCAGCCTTTTAGAAGAAAGACAGTGTTTATTTTATTGACAATATGACATCTGTCATGTACAGCTGCAGTTCCAGTCAGATCTGTTGATCACACACATGTACTCTGCTGAGGGAGAGGAAGTCCAGTTGGTCACCCCTGTGTCTCCATGTGGGAACGTGGAGAACTGGTTGCGTGAAGTGGAGGACTCCATGAAAGCCAGTGTGAGAGACAACATCAGCCGTTCCCTGCAGGCATATGTTGAGGTTAACGTCAAACCACTTACACGAGCTCACAAATCAACTATGTTTGCACATTTTGTAAAAGAAAACTAAATTTTACTTGGGTTGTGCAAAATAACCCCATTAATGCAATTACGTTTATTCAGATATGAACCTGTTTGATCTCTCTACAGGATCCTCGTAGAGAGTGGGTGTTGTCCTGGCCCGGTCAGGTGGTAATCGCCGGCTGTCAGATGTTCTGGACACAAGAGGTGTCAGAATCTCTGGAGAAGGGAGACCTAGCTGATCGACTTTACCCCCAGTTAGAGACGCAGGTAGTGTTGTGTATTGGATCGCTAAAAAACCAAGTCAACAGGAATATAATTTAATGTGCATTTGTGTACACACAAACAGTTGGGAGATTTGGTGCAGCTGGTGAGGGGTCGCCTGTCAAAGATGCAGCGTGCTGTACTCTCTGCCCTCATCGTGATTGAGGTTCATGCTAAAGATGTGGCTGCCAGACTTGTGGAGGAGAGAGTTTGCGGTGTCAATGACTTTGAGTGGATCAGTCAGCTGAGGTTTGAACAGGGATTTAAAAACTGATATTTGCTATATGTAATACTGGCTTTACACTGACTGTATTAATCTGAAAATTATAAATACTATTAAATATTCTGTCATTTTCAGATGTTTGTGTTTGTGTGTTTGTAGATATTACTGGCATGATGACTTGTACATCAGAGCGGTAAATGCAGAGTTCTTGTATGGTTACGAGTACCTGGGCAACTCGGGGCGACTTGTTATCACTCCACTAACTGACAGGTGACAGTCAGACAACTGTTTATATAAAAATGCTTTTTCAATATAATTTCACATGTTAAGATACATTCTTTGACAAAAGGTACATGTCTACTACACAGGTGCTATCTTACCCTGACCGGGGCGCTTCACTTAAAGTTTGGTGGTGCCCCAGCGGGCCCTGCAGGCACAGGAAAGACGGAGACAACTAAAGATCTGGGCAAAGCTCTGGCCATCCAGACTGTGGTCTTTAACTGCTCTGATCAGCTGGACTTCATGGCTATGGGAAAGTTTCTTAAAGGCTTGGCTAGTTCAGGCGCTTGGGCCTGCTTTGATGAATTCAACCGAATCGACGTGGAGGTGTTGTCAGTCGTGGCTCAACAGATCACAACCATCCAAAAAGCACAACAGCAGAGAGTGAGTTAGTTAGTAAAAATGCACACTTGAGCATATGAATACCATATAGTTTCGGTCGAAAAACAAGTATGCATGTCATGTGTGTTGTGTTTAGGTGAAGACGTTTGTGTTTGAAGGAACGGAAATTCCTCTTGTTCCATCCTGCGCTGTCTTCATTACAATGAACCCTGGTTACGCAGGCCGTACTGAACTGCCAGACAATTTAAAGGTGCAGAGCTCACAAATATCCTTCTAAAGCATCATTTAATAAATAAAATATCTTTTCAATCTGTATCATGTAATTCCTAGGCTCTCTTCCGTCCTGTGGCTATGATGATCCCCGACTATACCATGATAGCAGAGATCTCGCTTTACTCTTTTGGCTTCAGCGATGCCAAAGTCCTGTCTAAAAAAATCACCAGCACCTTCAAGTTGTCATCAGAGCAGCTCAGCTCACAGGTTTGAGTGTTTTATCAGCTCTGCAAAAACCATTTCAGTTCTTTTATTATAAATGTTATTCCATGTTTTGTGTTAGGATCACTATGACTTTGGGATGAGAGCTGTAAAAACTGTGATCTCTGCAGCTGGAAACCTGAAGAGAGAGAACCCTGATATGAATGAGGTTTGATGACACACTGCATCTGTAGCATCTATGCTGTTCCGTCCTTATTCACCCATCACACGTGACACTGTGGTTCACATACTGTATACAGGAGCTGATATGCTTGCGTGCCATCAGGGATGTCAATGTACCGAAGTTCCTCCAGGATGACCTCAAGCTCTTCAATGGCATAGTGTCCGATCTCTTTCCCAAAATCCGTGAGGAGTCTATAGACTATGGCACCTTGGAAGAGTCCATCAGAAATGTCTGCTCAAATAATTGCCTTAAAGATGTGGATGGTGAGTGAGTGGTGTAAGTTTGTGGAACCAAGTTAGTCATTTTAAAGGGAAAATTTGTTAAAACAAAAAAAACTTTTTTAGTGTATGATCAAAGTCAAATATGTTGTTCTATAGTTAACACAAAATAAACGTGTAAATGTATAAATGTTTCTTTTTCCTGCAGGCTTCATAACCAAGTGTATTCAATTGTATGAGACCACTGTAGTTAGACACGGTCTAATGCTGGTTGGACCATCAGGCTCTGGAAAAACTAAGGTCAGTTTCTGCATAAAGCACTGGAGCAGAAATGACATGTCTTCAGTTCTTCACTTCAAATTTCCCTCTTTAAGATTTTAGCATTAACTTGGTCTTTCTCTTACTGTATATCCTAAGCAATTGTTTTGTAAATTTTATGCTAAAAAATGTATAACCTATATTAACTCCTTCACACACACTGTCACACTTGTAGTGTTATGAGGTGTTGGGAGCGGCCATTACGGCTCTGAAAGGCCAGCCCTCAGTTAGTGGAGGAGTCTATGAGGCTGTACACACATATGTGCTCAACCCAAAGTCCATTACTATGGGTCAGCTTTACGGAGAGTTCGACCAGCTCACACATGAGTGGTGAGTGGATTCTGAATTTATAATAAACTGTAGAAAATATAAAAATAGCTAAATTGTTTACTTGTGGAGCCATATCGTAAAAAAAGCATTATGCACGCTGGAAAAAAATGTGTATTGATGCTTTTGATTTAGATAACACACACTCACAAAAACGCACACTGTCTGACTGCAGGACAGATGGTATACTTCCCTGTCTGATTCGGGCCGGTGCTGTAGCCATGGACCAGGATAAAAAATGGTACATGTTTGATGGGCCAGTGGATGCAGTGTGGATCGAGAACATGAACACAGTTCTGGATGACAACAAGAAACTGTGTTTGAGTTCAGGAGAGATCATCAAACTCACAGACGTAAGACAAGTTCTGCCTTTGTCTGTTTTAAATTAGCAATTTTCTGACAAGCTTTCGGTCCTCAGGTGATGACAATGATGTTTGAGGTGCAGGACCTGGCGGTGGCGTCTCCCGCTACAGTTTCTCGATGTGGTATGGTCTATCTCGAGCCCAGTATTCTAGGACTGAGCCCGTTCACAGAGCGTTGGCTTCGCACCATCCCTGACACTTTCCAGCCCTACAGACATCAACTGGACTCTCTCTTCAAGAGGTTTTTACAGGTGATCAGTTTCTGCTTTAGATAAAAAATGGCACATTGGAGAGACGCTAAATATGTTGCAAGCGCCACTTCGTGTTGATTCAAGATAACAGGTTATATTGCAAATTGTATCTTTATCAAAGATCAGTTTTTATGAACTGAATATAATGTAGAGAGTATGTGGTTCATTATGTGTCTGTTTTTTGAGCTCTTGTTCTTGTTATGTCAGGACTCGATCAGATTTGTGCGTGAGTCAGTGAAGGAGGTTATCACCTCTATTGACAGCAACCTCGCCTGCTCTCTGCTCAGACTGCTGGACTGTTTCTTTCAGCCCTTTATCCCACAAGAGGTCAGAGAGTGTTGTGTTGTTTTTAAACTAGCTGAACTGTTTTTAGAAAACATAACCTTTGTGTATATGTGGTCAGGGTAAGAAACCTCTATCCCAGGTGAAGCTTTCTCGGCTTCAGGAGCTGATTGAGCCGTGGTTTATCTTCTCGCTCGTGTGGAGCGTTGGAGCCACAGGTGATGCCTCCAGCTGCCAATGCTTCAGTTCCTGGCTCAGGGGCAAAATGGCTGAAGAAAAGGTCAATAATAAAATTTGCCTCTCTTCTTTCTTCCATCAGGAATGCTATAGACATGAGTTAAAGAGAAAGGACTCGTATTGTTGTAACCACTTTTTTTTATTTCTGTTGTTTATTTGCCCAGAAACAAATATTGGACATAAGATAAAAAAACTCATTGTTTTTTAGGTCCAACTGTGTTTCCCAGAAGAGGGAGTGGTTTACGACTACCATTTAGATGATGCGGAAATCAGTCGCTTTGAGGAGGAGGAGGAGGAGGAAGAGGAAAAAGGAAGGAAGGTGTGTTTGTACCTAGAGCATAACAAAATAAATGTTAAAAGGTATTGAGATGAATGAACATGCATTTATTTAATTATTCATATGTTTCAGGTGCAATGGGTTAATTGGATGAAATATGCTCAGAAAGTGGTCATCACCCCAGAAACCAGCTTCTCTGACATCATAGTTCCCACAGTCAACACTGTTCGCATGTCCTTCCTGATAGACATGCTACTGTCCAATAAGAAGCCTGTATGTGGTTTTACCTTTCATTAAACAAATGTCATTGCATGTGGATGTTTTTCTATGAAGTATTAAGTGAACACTGTACATACCATACATATATGTTTCTTCGTCAGGTATTGTGCATTGGGCCAACTGGCACAGGAAAGACTTTAACCATGTCAGACAAGCTTCTCAAGAACATGCCTGCTGAATACATAACACACTTCCTTATGTTCTCTGCCCGCTCCTCTGCCAACCAGACTCAAGACTATATCGACAGCAAACTTGATAGAAGGTTTTGTCTCAGCCTCACATCATCTATTCATGAATTTATCAGGCTTGCTTGTAATGTTTCCTCATTTATAAGTTGCTTTGGATAAATGAATAAATGTAAATGTACTAGACCTTTATGAATTTAAGGATCACATACCTCATTTACAGACGCAAAGGTGTGTTTGGGCCTCCTTTGGGGAAATATTTCATCTTCTTCATTGATGATCTGAACATGCCCATGCTGGAAACATATGGAGCCCAGCCTCCCATTGAACTTCTACGCCAGTGGATGGATCATGGAGGCTGGTATGACAGGAAACAGATAGGTCAGTTTACCAGCACTAGAACTAACCTGATAAAGATTTGCCAATGTCTTGTATAGACGCTTAAAATAATTTGTTTAATGTTTTGCAGGCACATTTAAAAACCTTGTTGACATAAACTTTGCTTGTGCCATGGGCCCCCCCGGTGGGGGCAGAAACCCCATCACCCAGCGCTTCACACGCCACTTCAACTTCCTGTCATTCACTGAGATGGAGGATGCCAGCAAGAGAAAGATCTTCTCCACTATCTTGAGGCACTGGATGGGTGAGTGGCAGTCATCATGCGGGATACAGATATTAATGTGTTTCAATGTGGGTTAATAGTTGGAAGACACCTGTGGGAGAGAGACTTTTATTTATATAAAACTGATCAAGCTGATGTGCTCTTATTTTACATAATCAAAACAAAGCTTTAAAATTGACCAAGGTGAATTATATTAAAATACACACAGTACCGCTCATTTTTACTCTGTTTTTGGCTCCCATAGAGAAAAGTCCCGATATTCAGCCATTAAATGAACCACTGGTAAATGCCACCCTCCAGGTTTACTCCACCATCACCTCTGCTTTGCTACCCACACCTGCCAAATCCCATTACACATTCAACCTGAGGGACCTCTCTAAAGTTTTTCAGGGCATCCTGATGGCAGAGGCTGGAACAATAAAGGTACCACCATCTGAAAGCTTAAATTCCATTTCACTTCCTTCAATGTGGTTAGATACTGAATCTTGAAATCTTGACGTGTGTTTGGTCAGAATAAAATCCAGCTCCTGCAGCTCTGGTATCATGAAAGCTGCAGGGTGTTCCAGGATCGACTGGTCAGTGATGAGGACAGGAGTTGGTTTGACCAGCTCCTCCAAACTCACATACATGAGTTTGGGTGCAGATTTGAAGAGGTGGTTCCCTGCCAGTCAGTACTGTATGGGGACTTCATGTTCCCTGGGGCCGTCAAGGTCTACCAGCTCATTGAGGATAAAGAAAAGGTAGATGGTGGATTATATTGCCTTAAACCTGTATGTGTTTGGGGTGCTTCCTAAGGCTATTGTCATTCTTTCTATTGCTCATTAAGGAAATATATTGGTTCTGTAGTTTTATAACTATTATTTTATAACCTCTAATGCAGTTGGCCCATGTGATGGAGGAATACATGGATGATTATAACCAGACGTGCACCACCAAGATGAAACTTGTGCTGTTCATGGACGCCATACAGCACGTGTGTCGCATCAGTCGAATCCTTCGCCAGCCGCTGGGTAACGCCTTGCTGTTAGGGGTGGGCGGCAGCGGACGCCAGTCTCTCACCAGACTTGCCACACACATGTAAGAGCAAAAGCCTTTATTATGCTGAACCCTCAAACTATAACAAGCATTACTAATGAGCATCAGTTCAATAAGGTCTCATTTTATTAAAACCAGAAGTGTTTTAATTCAAACTGTCAAATTTTGACATCAAAATGATATATATTGCCGATGTGAACGTTTCAGCTCTGCCACCCATGTAGAACAGAAACAGTGATGTCATCGTGCCTGGAGCACATACACGAGGACCATTCAACATCATTATTCAACAAGCAAAACAAAAATTCTCCAATTTAATGTTTGTACACAACCGAAAGTTTAAGTTATTGTTAGAATGTGTTTAAAGCACAGATCCTAAAGTACTGTACGTGTTATTAGAGTTTGTTTGTATGTATTGAAATACTACTGTACATCTGCTATTTCTAATTCCGACAGCTCCTCAAGTCTCATGGGGAAAGCACAGGGCTTTTCTATGGCTTCTCTTTTGACCTATATTTTCCTTCCCTTTTTTGTGTTTGTTCGTATCTTGTGCCTTCAGGGCTGAGTATGAGTGCTTCCAGATCGAGCTCTCCAAGAACTACGGCTTGCCAGAGTGGAGAGAGGACATCAAGAACATCATGCTAAAGGCTGGTCTGCAAAATGTGCAAATCACCTTCCTGTTTGTAGATACACAGGTGAGGTCACAGTGGTACAGTAGTTTTAACAGTCTTCAAATGATTCAGTGGTTCTTGCTGGCATTGATAGACACAAACTGCTTAAGTTTATTGATGTCATTTACTGCAATGATTAACTTCTTTAATATTAATAAAGTTCTTACAAGTATGTGTATAAATGCTCTTTTGTAACTATTTCCAAAGGGCATTATTTTCTCACAAACTTAAATTGCAGTCAGTTTTCAACAGTTGTGGTTCTTCCTGGTTTTCAGATTAAGCGTGAATCTTTCCTAGAGGATATAAATAACATCCTGAACTCAGGCGACGTGCCCGGTCTTTACAATACAGAGGAGCAGGAGCGGATCTTGACTGCTATGAAACCTGTGGTTCAGGATATGGGCCAGCAGCCCACCAAAGCCAACCTCATGGCTGCATACCTAAAGAGAGTTCGCAGCAACATCCACACTGTTCTCTGCATGAGGTATAGATTTATAATAAAACTTGGATTTGAATTACAGTTCCACAAGTATATTAAAGGTTCATGGAAACTTTTATGGAATATTCATGTACATTCTCTAGTATTAAATATTATCTATTGTCTTTTCATATATATTATGCATTTAGAATGCTATTGTACAAAGCTGTTATGTGCAAAATTGATGCATCTAGTTTTTCCATATTATGAAATATATGCATAACTGTAAGAATCTGTCTTTTGGCCCCTTTATGCATGAAGATGTTATATATACTAAACAGTTGACAACTCTCTCTGTCTCCATCTGCAGTCCTGTAGGGGAAGTGTTCAGGGCCCGTCTCAGGCAGTTCCCGTCTCTAGTCAACTGCTGCACCATCGACTGGTTCAGTGCTTGGCCACAAGAGGCGCTACAGTCTGTGGCAACAACTTTCCTCGATGAGCTTCCAGAACTGGAGAGCAGCCCCACCGTCATCAAAAGCCTGGTGAGGATTATGTGATGTGTCTGTGAGCTTAAGTACACATAGTTTATAGTACACATAGTTGCTTATTGCACTTCTGGTTAGACCTAAACTACATTTCGTTGCCTTGTACTTGTACATGTGTAATGACAATAAAGTTGAATCTAATCATTTTATTTTGTTTGTACAGGCATTGATGTGTGTTGAGATCCATCAAATGGTGTCCAGGAAGTGTAAGCAGTACCTTGCTGAACTCTCCCGCCACAACTACGTCACACCTAAAAGCTACCTCGAGCTACTCAGCATATTCTCATCTCTGATTGGTCGGAAGAAGCAGGAGTTACACAGCGCTCGACAGCGAATGAAAACCGGCCTGGACAAGGTAATGAGGGGGAACAACCAATGAGGGCTCTCCTTTTCTATATTACCTGCTGTGTGTAAAACTGGTTTATTTTTCCTGTGTGTGTAGTTGTTGAGAACAGCAGAAGATGTGAGCAAGATGCAGGAGGAGTTAGAGGTGATGAGACCACAGCTAGAAGAGGCAGCCAAAAACACTGTGGTCACCATGGAGAAAATTAAAGTGAGTAAAACCAAAATCAAACCATCAAACAAGCAATGATACGAATACAATGCAACTTCATTATTTTGTCTGGGGTATGTGTATGTAGGAAGACACAGTAGTAGCTGAGGAAACTCGAATAGCTGTGCAGGCAGAGGAAGCTAAAGCCTCTGAAAAGGCTCGTGTGGCTCAGGCCATCGCTGAAGATGCTCAGAAGGATCTGGATGAAGCACTTCCCGCTCTGGACGCTGCCCTCACCAGCCTCCAATCACTCAAAAAGAATGACGTCGTTGAGGTGCCGCACAAACATCATCTTCCTGTTAACACTTTTATGTTTATATGCATGTAAGGTGCTCAAGCAGCTGCACAAGGGTGATGTGTGCGCTTTTTGTGTGCAGGTGAGGGCTATGCAGAGGCCTCCACCGGGAGTGAAACTGGTCATAGATGCTGTCTGCATTCTGAAGGGTATCAAACCTAAGAAAGTTGCAGGGGAGAAGCTCGGAGAGAAGGTTGATGACTACTGGGATGCAGGGAAGGCTCTGCTGCAAGATCCTGGGAAATTTCTGGAGAGTTTGTTTAAATATGACAAGGTAAGGAGATTTCAGTGTGTAGTCCTGTTTGTCTGATTATCGTGTATACAAGTTCACCAAATTTTTTTTATTGTTTATAGTTTATTTCCTTTTTAGGTACATTTTTTTGAGAGGCATTAAAATGAAAACATTTCAGGCCAAAGCGTATGCTTTTCATTAACAATTTGTTAGCAGATTGTAAAAGGATTTGTTTGTTCGTGACAGGACAATATTCCGGACTCAGTGATCAAACAAGTGCAGCCCTACATTGACAATCCAGAGTTCCAGCCTGCCTCCATCGCCAAGGTGTCCAAAGCCTGTACTTCCATCTGTCAGTGGGTGCGAGCTATGCATGTGTACCATTTTGTGGCCAGAGCTGTAGAGCCCAAACGGGTAAGAACTCTATTCAGTTCCACTACTGTCATGTTTTAACTAGAATCTCAGTTTAAACTGGTCACCTGGTACGTTTTATTAACTAAAAAGTAATGTTTCTTGTATTTGAAAATTTTATTAAAACTTATAGTTACATGAAGCTAACCAGTGATTCCGGTATTTATTATAAAATATAAATGTATATTATTTACAGTATGTGTGTGTTTGCGTATGACTAGCAAGCTTTGCGGGAGGCTCAGGAGGATCTGGAGACAACCCAGCACATTCTGGATGATGCTAAGCAGAAGTTAGCAGCCGTGGAGGAAGGAATCGCCACACTGCAGGCTAAATATCACGAATGCCTGGCCAAGAGAGATGATCTGGATGGCAAGTGCCAGCTGTGCGAGAATAGGCTGATCCGCGCAGATAAGGTCATTACATATAATAATACATTTACAGATTTAAATATAAAAATATAAGAGACAGTCACACAGAATAAAAAACATGGTAAATTCGTCTTAAGTCACAAATGCACCATGTCAGGTTCAGTCTGGAGCCATGCACACTATATAAGCTACTTTAACTGTACATGTCTTATGTTTCACTGTGATGCAAAATATGATGTGTGTTGCAGCTGATTGGAGGTCTGGCAGATGAGAAGGTGCGCTGGAAAGAGACAGTGCAGCAGTTGGAATACATGGTGAAAAATGTGGCAGGAGATGTTCTGCTGGCTGCGGGATATGTGGCCTATCTCGGACCCTTCACTGTGAGTGTTTGTGTCTGTGTGTGGGAGTGAGGCGAGGCATTGTTCAGTTAATTATGAATCTACTTGTTACATTAAAAAGGGCCAAAGGGGCGAAACATGTTTTTATTTTTAAATAAGTGAAAGTATGAACAGACCACCATTGTAATTTAGTAACAAATGACTGAAAATATTACATTTTCATGAAATTCAGTTGTAGAGAGAGGATGTCAAGTATGAATTTCGTGCAGGGTGAATACCGTTTATCGATGGCTGAGGAGTGGCTCAGAGGTTTTAAAGAGCTGGAGGTCCCTCACACAGAACAGCCCAACCTGATCAGCACACTAGGAGACAAAGTCAAGATCCGCTCCTGGCAGGTTAGAAACCAACCCATGATGTACTTTAATGCTGTTTATATCAATATGAGCTACTGCTAAATAATATTTGGCTAATTTGAAGACGAGGGGTTTTTAGGGGATGTATTAATGTATGTAAATTTGTGCAGATTGCGGGCCTGCCCAAGGATAGTCTGTCTGTGGAGAACGGAGTAATCGCACAGTACTCTCAGCGCTGGCCTCTGTTTATCGATCCCCAGGGACAAGCCAACAAGTGGATCAAGAACATGGCAAGAATTGTTTAGAAACAGCACTAACAAAGCTAACTAGCCAAATCAAACTTCATCCTAATGTAGATCTTTCTTTTTTGTTTGTGCAGGAACGTGATAACAGATTGGACGTTATAAAGCTGAGTGACCGGGACTTCCTGCGCAGTTTAGAAAATGCTATTCGCTTTGGGAAGCCCTGCTTGTTGGAGAATGTAGGGGAGGAACTTGACCCTGCATTGGACCCTGTGCTCTTACGACAAGTACGAACATTTACTTACACAACATCTTGACATCAACCTTATTTACTAAGCTTCATGTTTGTGCTTTTAGACATACACACATGAGGGCAACACAGTTCTAAAGCTGGGAGACACTGTCATTCACTATCATGATGACTTCAAGATGTACATTACCACCACGATACCCAACCCACACTACTCACCTGAGATTTCTACCAAAGTCACTCTAATCAATTTCACCCTCTCACCCAGGTAGAGCTGCTCTTACTTGGCTTTAGTTAAGATGAGGACGTACAAATAAAATTAATTGTTGTTAAGGGACAATATTTGCCTACTCCTCCAGTTGTTATGTGTGCTGAGCTTACATGTGTGTTTCTGCAGTGGGCTTGAAGATCAGCTGCTAGGCCGTCTCGTAGCTGAAGAGAGACCCGATCTGGAGGGAGCGAAGAACCAGCTGATCGTGAGTAACGCACTCATGAAGCAGGAATTAAAGGAGATCGAAGATCAGATCCTGTTTCGCCTAAGCTCTTCTGAAGGGAACCCTGTTGATGACGAAGAACTGATCAGAGTGCTGGCGGCCTCCAAAATCAAAGCTGAAGAAATTCAGGTCTATCTGCTTGGTTTTTTTAACGGTTTATTTCCTGATTGTTATTATTACAAGTTACTAATAAAAGTGATTTTATTATATGCTAAACCCACTAGGCCAAAGTAACGGTAGCCGAAGCGACCGAGAGGGACATTGACGCCACTCGTCTGGAGTATGTTCCGGTAGCTGTCCGAGCCCAGATTCTCTTCTTCTGTGTGTCAGATCTTTCAATCGTGGACCCCATGTACCAGTACTCTCTGGAGTGGTTTTTGGGAATTTTCATGACTGGTATTGCCAACTCAAAGCAAGCAGGTAAAAAAATCTGTTATCTGTTCATTGAGCAATAAAAAATGGAGTACAAAAACTCACAATTTTCTAAAATGAAAACACGCTCGGCAGAAGTTTTGAAAATGTAATTTGGTCTGTGAAAATGCTTAAGCAAATCCTTGAGAGGCCTGCTAAAGTGTTTAATTTCAATTGCTGCTTTTAATCTCTCAACAGAGACGGTGAAGGAGCGTATCGCAAACATTAATGAATTCTTCACTTTTAGCCTGTACTGTAATGTCTGCCGCAGCCTGTTTGAGAAACACAAGCTCATGTTTGCCTTTCTCCTGTGTGCCCGAATCCTTATGAACGACGGCGAGATTGACATGGTTAGAGAGATCAATTATCATTCAGAATATGCAGAATAAACTGCACTTTATATTCCTACTGTATCATTTTGTTTAATACATAATCTTTTTAATACTAATTAATATAATGTGTGCGTGTGTGTGTGTGTGTGTGTAGGCCGAGTGGCGGTACATGTTATCAGGTGGCCAGACCCCGCAACAGGCACCTAACCCGGCACCAAACTGGCTGTCTATGAGAGCTTGGCAGGACATACTGGCATTGAGTGCCCTGCCCACATTCAGCAAACTGGCAGAGAGTTTCCACGAACACGAGCTTGGCTTCAAAAACATATTCGACAGCAGCCAGTCGCACAGGTTCAACACACCTACAGTATAGGCCCTGTTAAAGGGACCATCCTTGTGTAGTTCATGTGTTTAGATTCTGTGTGTTTACAGGGAGCCTCTTCCAGGAGAATGGAACAATGTTTTAGACTCATTCCAGAAACTGCTGGTACTGCGGTGTCTGAGGGCTGACAGGCTCACTCACGGCCTGCAGGATTTTGTGGCTTCACAGCTGGGTCAGAGTTTCATTGAGCCTCAGGTACAAGAACCTAATCCACACATCCGTTCACAGTCACCCTGATGATGTTTACTTTGACGTAAATATCTGACTCACTCTTCTTTGTCCACGAATCGGTTTCTCTCTTTCTGCCAGACGTCAGATTTGTCTGTGGTGTTTAAAGAGTCGTCTCCGTCCACCTCCCTCATTTTTGTCCTGTCTCCTGGCACTGACCCTGCTGCTGACCTCTACAAGTTCGCAGAGGTCATGAAGTTCTCAAAGAAATTGAGTGCCATCTCTCTTGGCCAGGGCCAGGTCAGAAAATGAAAACATACATTTTTAACATAAATGCATTTTTAATTCTTTATTGTCAGTGTGCAGTCACAGCAAAATTCGTTTTAAAAGTGAATAGTAAATTCTCTCATGCATGTTTACAAAAAATAGGCAATATAAAAAAGTACAGAACAGTGTATAATCATCTGGGGAGAACTGTCACTCCAGCTCTGAGGCTAAAACAGAGCTTCATGTTCCGAGAATCCCACCGGACATCAAAAACACTGTGCTTTTGTTTCAGAGGGTCTGTTTACTAGTTTAACTAATTGCCTGCAGCAGTGTTGCATTGTACTTTGAACACAGGAAACCCAACAAGAGAGATAGAAAGGAAGATCTAGAAAGGCTTTTGTTTCTATTAAAATAATTTAATTGAATATTTTAAATAAATTGAAATAATTTACAGTGCACTGTCATGGTAGCAAAAATACTCCATCTAGTCAGATTGAAGTGTCCATCCTCATACCTTTGGGATAAGAGAATCTCTATACATTTTCTCAGTAGTGGAGAACTAATAAAAGATTCCCCACCATAGTGCTAATTATGTTCCTATTTAAAGTTCCTCAATGGCTGAAGTGTTCTGTGTCACCTACTAAAGAACTATGACATAACTGATCTATACGCTTCATTTCTTGGTGTATGTATTTTATGGCCTATTTAAAACATGTGACCCTGGATCACAAAACCAGTCTTAAGCAGCACAAGAACATTTGTAGTAATGATTTGAAAAATTGACTGGTTTTGTTGTCCTGGGTTTACTGTACATTTATTAACATATTCGTTGACTTACTGTAACTGATTTGTGGCAATTAAATGTCGCCAGATGAAGGGAATTATGAAACTAAATGTTTGAGTATACCAGTATAAATATGAGCATGAGGTTGTTTACAGAAAGCTGACAGTAGATGTTGTGTGTCAGGGTCCCGCTGCTGAAGCCCTGATGCGAAATGCCATGGAAAAAGGGAAGTGGGTCTTCTTTCAGAACTGCCACCTCGCCCCCAGCTGGATGCCATCTCTGGAGAGACTTATTGAGAACATCGACCCTGACAAAGTCTGATACACCAGCTGACTATTATAAAACCTTCATTAAATCCATTTATTTCAATGTATTATTAGTTTAGTTTGATGACTTTTCATTTTAGAATGTAAACATTTGTGCCGCAGGTCCATCGGGATTTCCGTCTTTGGCTGACTAGTTTGCCCAGCAATAGATTCCCAGTGTCCATTCTGCAGAATAGCTCCAAGATGACCATAGAACCACCACGAGGCATCAAAGCCAATCTCCTGCGAACCTACGGCAGCATTAATGATGATTTCATCACTTCCTGCTCTAAGGTTTTAGCACACATTTAACAGGATTCAACCTGTTTTCACTATACAGTACCTTTGTGGTGCTATACGTTTTATTTCACGCTCTCTCTGTTTTTTTCTGTCTACCTTCCGGGCAGGCAGTGGAGTTAAAGGGCCTACTTTTGTCTCTGTGCCTTTTCCATGGGAATGTCATTGAGCGCAGGAAGTTCGGCCCACTCGGATTCAACATTCCATATGAGTTTACAGATGGGGATCTGCACATCTGCATTAGCCAGCTGAAAATGTTCCTGGATGAATATCGTGACATCCCATACAAGGCAATACCAGATGTTGTTCTGCCAGACACAGATGCACACTTCTCTCTACTACATTTTTTTTCCTTTGCACGAGTCTCGAACTGATTTAACATAAAATTGCTCTGTTCTGAAAAATAACAAGTTGCCTGCAGTCTACAAAGGCAGAATTCGAATAGTCCTGAAAATATATACAGTAGCACACACACACACATCGAGTAAAACTCTCTTATTTCTCCTCAGGTTTTGAAGTATACTGCAGGTGAAATAAACTATGGGGGTCGTGTGACGGACAGCTGGGATCGTCGGTGCATCTTAAACATCCTGGAGGATTTCTACTCGCCAGCTGTCCTGAGCCCAGAACACATTTACTCTCCTTCCGGAGAATACAGACAAATCAACACTGAAAACAATGTCAAGGTGCAGAACTAACTTGAATTCTGTGGATTTTCCTGCCACATACACCGTCTGTAATTTATGTGTTTATCTTGCAGGCTTTTATAGCATTTTGTTCTGTTATGTAATACATGCTACAGGGTTATTTGGCATATTTCCGTGGCTTACCAATTAACGATTCGCCGGAGATCTTCGGCCTCCATGACAACGCCAACATCAGCTTCGCACAAAATGAGACCTTCGCTCTGCTGGGAACTTTAGTGAAATTGCAGCCCAGAGTAGCAGCCAGCGGAGGCAAATCCAGAGAGGAGGTAAGTGTCAGACAGATGATACAGTGCATTTGATGTGTATCCACACTGTTTTCTATAGGACTGTGCTCTGCATTTGAAATGGCAACATGACCTTGAGTTTTAGTTTTAATATCATCCATGTTTTCAAATGTGAAACTGGGAGGTGATTACCATAGCGACAGCCGTGCAGTTATGGATTCTGCGTTTTCTGTGAAAATCTCTGTTTTTCTTCTTCACGTTAAGATCATAGAGGAGATCGTAAAGGGTATTGTGGAGAAGATTCCTGGCCTCATTAATGTGCAGGAGGTCATGAAGAAATATCCAGTCATGTATGAAGAATCTATGAACACAGTCCTGGTCCAAGAGGTTATAAGGTATATCTCTCTCATACACACGTTCTGCAATAACGCATGATTACAAATCTGTTTAAATGTACGTTTAGATAACTTTGTCGCTATACACCTCTATCTCTGTGTGTGTCTATCTCACAGATATAACAAGTTGTTATCAGTGATTTCTCAGAGTCTCAGTGATCTGGTGAAGGCTTTGAAAGGTTTAGTGGTTATGTCATCTGAACTGGAGCTCATGTCTAACAGTCTGTTCATCAATGCTGTTCCAGAATTATGGAAGGCCAAGGCAAGACTCTCCCAAATGTTAGACATTCAATGAATGTGTCGGATTATCTTGTCTTTCATACACCTATTATCAGTGTTATGGCTGTGACTATAAACTGTGGTTGTTTAAGGTCAATTGAGATTTTCACATGCAACATTTTAATTCCATAAAAAAAATTTTCCCAGGCATATCCTTCCCTTAAGCCACTAGCTTCCTGGGTGTCGGATCTGGTCCAGCGAATTAGCTTTTTGCAGAACTGGATCTCAGATGGCATTCCTGCCGTGTTCTGGATCAGCGGCTTCTTCTTCCCTCAAGCTTTCCTCACAGGAACCTTGCAGAACTTCGCCCGGCGCTCCGTGGTCTCCATCGACACCGTTGCTTTTGACGTCAAGGTGCACGAGCCACTTCAGCCACAAGGCTTTCTTGCAGTAAACTGAGCGTAATGAAATTAAGGGTCTCGATTCTGTTTCCATAATAAGCTCTCAAAGTAATCTTGCTATTCGATAGAGCGGTATTAGCTTTCATATCCGAGCATATCTGATTTTGGTTGATTTTGATGTATGACCTTGACATGTCTGTTTCAGGTGATGAAGGAATCAGTGGCAGAGCTAACTGAAAGGCCAGACATCGGCTGCTTCATCCACGGTCTGTTTCTGGAGGGTGCACGCTGGGATCCAGGACAAGGCCTGTTGGCTGAGTCTCAACCCAAAGAGCTCTACACAGAGATGGCTGTTATCTGGATGGTGCCTATGCCCAACCGCAAACCACCAGTATCTGGAGTCTACATCTGCCCTATCTACAAAACACTTACCCGTGCAGGTGAGCAATGTATAGACCTTTTGCTTCTTTGTGAAACTGACCCAGTCCTTTGTTATTATTTCAGCACTGTACATCCTGAGAACTTGATATTATGTCAGAATTTGTTTTGTGTTTAACCACAGAGCTCTGAAAACTTTTATCTCCCGCAGGAACTCTTTCCACCACTGGGCACTCCACCAACTACGTTATTGCAGTTGAGCTGCCTACAAATCGTACCCAGGGGCACTGGATCAAACAGGGCGTGGCTCTGATCTGTGCTTTGGACTACTAGACTCACTCACACACATTCTTCATTCACACACACACACACACACACAAAACTTTAACATCTTATAAAAATGCACAAGTTTATATGGACTTTCCCTTTTAAGATGATACATTTCAATTTGAGCTCTTTTGGGGGTTTCCCAAAACATTAGTTTCACATCTGCTAGAGAATGTAGGAATGGACAGTGAATTTAAACTATAGATCTGTATATGTTGCAATGTCATACTTCAAGACAAAAATATTATTATTAAAACAATTGTTATGAGTCATTTATGTGTGATGATATAGTGGTGTGCCTGCCAGGTTACAAGTAAAGTGCGAGGCATATGATCTCAGATCTCAAGGTGTCAGGAGCTCAGAACGTGTGAAAAGGCCTCGAATAAACTTGCCATTGATGCTTATCTCGAGCTCGCGCAGCATTAATAGTGCGCGCGGCTCCTTTAAGAGACCAGCGGTGGAGGAACTGAGCCCATGAACACAGACAGTCAATGACGAGAAGAGAACTCACTTTCATTTCGTTTACTGGAGTCACTTCTTCTTAAACTAAAACGTGACTTTTGTTGTAACGTGTTTTGAATCTGAAACGTACAGCATTTTTTTTTTACATCGTCTGTATTTAGTTTATGTTTTATTTGGTCACCTTACACTTGAAAGTAGTAATGTTGAAACCCGCATTTTTACTTGATGCATCTCAGTATCACAGTGCTGGTGAACGCGCTGTAACCGTGTAGCCATCAGTCACCACACTGGAATTTATCAGCAGTGTATTTTCGGATCAGCGTCACTCCCTGACAGCAGGACGGGACCGGATAGTTTACAGAGGATTTTAAAGCCACGTTGAGTCTCTCATTCAATAATTTCCAATTCACTGGAAGATGCTTCAAAATGGAAAGTCGCAGGCGGACAGCGCTGACGCATCCAAATCCGAAGAGCAGAGCGAGAAAACGGACACGAGCGAGAGCGCGGCCGCTCACCCGGAGCACGAGCCCACAGACAGCGAGTCCACTCACTTCCCCCTGCCCGTCCATCCCAAACTGGAAATAAAGCGACATGCCGTGACCGAGGACTACAAAATCTCCAGTCAAGTGTTGGGTCTGGGGGTCAACGGCAAAGTAGTGGAATGTTATAATAAGAAAACAGGACAGAAGTGCGCACTGAAGGTAACAGCACAAACAGGTGTAACCTTATTATAACGGGGTTTATAATTGTAGTTTTATCTTCTAAGCTGACTGTAATAATAACTAGTTTTGTTTGAGGAAAGTTTCAAACAATACTTTTTGCGTATTTGAAATTAAACCATAGTAACCACAAATTTAGTACCACACTTTAACTATAGTTTACCCATAATATTTACAATTTAACTATGTAATAGTTGACAATAGTTAACAATCTGCCAATACAAAAAACGTGGTTAATAAACTTACAATAATAACCATCTATATATATATATATATATAAATACATGTATAGGACTGTTTTAGTTTTCATAACTTAAAAGTTTTCCTGCTTTCTCCGTAGTTTAACAATCAAATATTATTATATACTGTATAATAATGTTATAAATATCTATTAAAAAAGATATATTTTATATATATTTTTATCTTTCAAGTAATATACAAGTGATAGTTAAGATGGCGTATATGTCACGTTCTCTACTGACGCAGCTTGACATGTTTCAACTACCCACAAGTTAAAGCTTTTATTAATGTTAGCCTAACATTTGCTTACTCTGAAAGCCGCCTTATCTGTTTTCTTTTTCGTGTGGTTACAATTACTCTATATAACAGCTGAAAAGCAAACGTCTAACTCGGTTTCCAATAAAATCTTGTGACAGGTGTGACATCATGTTTTGAAATCTCTCCACGTGTTAAAGAAACACTGTTCGGTTCATCAGTCATATATGCCAGTACACAGGAGCTTGCATTGCACTTGTGAAAAGCACACTTCTGAGTAGATTTCACTTCAGCTTGTTTTGTTTTTATAAAGATTATGACTTCACGGCATGACCTCATATATTGTCACCAGCGTGTACTTCTCTACATCTTTAGATGTGTGACAGTTTGTTCACTTGTCTGTTAAGTGGCTCTATATCATGTACCCTATGTACACGTACTTACTGTGGTTACAAGCAGTGTTCAGGTTCCTGGAAACTCGAGGGCCAGCGGTTATGAGGCATCAGATCAGGTTTGGCTCTGTAAGGAGATGAGGTGTGATGGAAACATGTCATCCACGTGACCACATGGCCGAGGATTTACTGTCCACTAATCCAGCAGGATCAGAGTAACTCTGGACAGAGAGCAGAGAGACGGTGTTTGTATAGAGTTTGTTTGTAGTTGGAGGATAAATATTGTTTTTGCTGAGAAGGACTTTAAAGTATGACTCAGTCTATCAATAATTATTATTATTTTGACGGTTTTGCAATGTAAGCTTCGTAAATTGTTAGATTTGAAAACTCTTGTTAACATTATCAATATAAATAATGCCAAATTTCACATCTAGATGGTTTTAAAGCTTTTTAGGTTAAGATTTCTTTTAAACTCCCCCAGTCCTGGCCATCTGGTTTGGCATATCTCCACCTGCTTTCTTTAGGTTTTACTAGTTAGTGTAAATTACACGTGTGCGTTTCTTTTCATTATTGAGGGTCAGGATTTGTATATCATGCATTCTCACAGCAGTTTGTTTAACTTATCCTGTTACTTCAAAGATCTGGCCCATTGTTACTCTAATGACACGCTAACACTGTAAATAAGATTCATTTGATCGTAATTATGCCGAATGATGCGTTTGACGATATTGTGCAACTCTAAACTGATCCCATTGTGCTATACAATGAAAATCAAACTGACCTGATCTTCGAGTCATTCACTAGGAATTTATGACCCAATATCCTCTTTGCTTTTTAATCACAGGGTAAACGGGCACGAAGCAGCGCTGCAGGGTGAACGTCCATCCCGACAGCATTTTAATTAAGTACAATGTTGACGGATAAGTATAATGAATGTAGGTCCTGTTTAATCCACTCTGTTTAGCTGGATGAGAGCCATCCTTTAAACTTAATTCATTTAATTCAGCCTTGATTCCCTATATTGGACTTGAACGACTGCCAGCAAAGAAACGATATCTTACAGCCCGATCGAACCGCCGAGGTTTATTGGTTAGTCATTGGGTCTGTACCCTGCATTATGTATTAAAGGGATAGTTCACCCCAAAATGAAAATTCTGTCATCATTTACTCTCCCATGTAATTTCAAACCTGCATCGCTTTATTTCTTTTGCAGAACACGAAGATATTTTGAGAAATATCAGTAACAGTAAATCGTTGGTCCCCATTGACTTACATTGGTTTTGTTAACATACAATAGAAGTCAATGGGGACTAACGTTTTTGTGTTCTGCAGAAGAAAAGCCATACAGGTTTAAATGACAAGAGGGTGAGTAAATGATGACAGATTTTCCATTTTGGGGGTGAGCTATACCTTTAACAGTGTAAGCCATATGAATTACTATTGTAGTTTATTACTAGATCTGTGAAAATGTGGTAAAGTTATATGAAAGTTATGTAAAAAGTTGTCTGGTAATTTGACCTAAAAGGCTGTGCCACCCATTTCAAAGGCCTTTTTCCTGTTGAGTTTTGTGCGCTCCAGTGGTTCATGTTACAGGCCTGGCAGTGCCACTCTTACTGTTCTCTGAGTTCATCTTTCTGCCCAGATCCTGCATTCCGGATCCAGCCATTGTTCAGGATTCAGTCTTTGTTCAGTCACGTCATATTTCACGGGCTCTTTTGGAAGACACTTTGTTGTCTATGGAAAGAGGGTGAAATTTGTTTCCCCCAAGGGGGGGAACTGAGAGGAAAGAGTGAGATTGTATGAGAAATTACAAGATGAGCTCCCAGCACTTCTGTAGAAGTTCACATTATTTATTTATTTATTCATTTGGCAGACTAAAAGTTCAGTCATTAGAAGAAGTTCACTTTTATAGTTATAACCCATTATTCATAAGAGCAAACACGGGCCTGATCGGCTACATATTAAACAAATATAAAAAAAACAGAAACTTTGTAAACTGGATATAAGAAGAGGTGAGGTGAGACTGCTTTGTCTTTTACGAGTGTCTTATTTTAGATGGATCAAAGTATAAAGTTACACGTGTTATCCTAAAACGTGACTCTTTAAACAATTATGTCCAAGTTTGTCCAATAACCCTTAGTTTGCTTTAGCGAGTGATAAAGTCAACAGAATTTTTATGACTCCAATGTTTATCAGATTTTATCGCACATGACAAAACGGCAAGAAGGACAAAACGACCAAACCAAATTCTCAACATTGCTGTGGTTAAACTGAAACACAGTGGTTTTCAGATGTAATTTCCCCAGTTTATTTTCAGTTGTGTAATGCCGAGCAAAGAAACTGTGGTCACAAAACTTAATATCATAAATTTTTTGCTCGTGTTGCCAAAATGTAGCTACTGTAAAATGTGCTTCATATCACAATCAACTAGTTTAATTCATTCAGGATATAATTTAATCCGATTACATACAGTTTTTATAAATCAATCATATGTGTGTTTGCGTATTAGATCATATCCATAAACACAATCCCGTTCAAACGAATGACTTTTAAACAAACACAATCTCTTATTTAGTAAACAGAAACGCGTCGGACGTAGTACATTTTCCCGCTGAGACTCATAAATCCAGAGGCTGTAGACTCAGGAAATTAAATGCAGTCATAAACATTAACCAGTCAATAGACCCATCATGCATTTGTGGTTCTGCAAACAGTCCCCGCAGACATGTTAATGAAACGTTCTGTCTGTAAGACATCAACAGGCCGCTCCAACATTGACTAATGCTTTCACAGCAATTACGACATTGTTTTATCTTATTTAGACTATTTGTGTCTTAAATTGAGGCTATTATAGCTTTTCATTTGTTTCTCAAAAGGTTTCTGAACTGAAAACAACTGACAGCGCTAGTTTTAAATAAACAGGTCACATGCTTTGGGTATTTTTCTGCTAAGACTTCAAAAAATATCAATTGTATGACTACGTCAAGTTGGTTCCCTTGTGTTAGTGTGTGTCTGTGTATCCTCTCGTGGTTTGACTCCCACCAGAACTTCTGTTGTGTGTTATTGTTGTAAAGGAGTTTCCTGATGTCTGTTCCCTTGTGATACCACAGCGGTGTGTGTATGTTGTTCCCGTTTCTCTCGAAATCAGATCTGTTACTCCAGTCAGTCATTTGTTACTCCAGTCAACCGCCCTTGAAACTCTGCTGCCCGCGAGCATCTCTGTTAAATGAGTCAAGCTGTCTTTGGGCCTCTGTTATATGGAAACCGAAGGCAACGCGTAAGTCTGTATCTCTCCCACGCAGACACGCGCTGTAAACTTTACATTATGAGCCGCAGAGACGGACACGGAGTGGGCAGAGGTCAAATCACATTACAGAGCTTCACGCCTCCGCAAACAGCTTTCAGGCTTTAATTGATCGAAATTAAAACATGAATCACGTTCGGATTGGTTGCTGGCGTGTAAACAGTTAAATTATGTTAAGTGGTTTTATAAAATTGTGTTTCATGTGTTGATATTTTAAAGGAGCACTTTACTCAGAAACCACTTTTATGAATGTTATGAATGGAGAACTCCTATAGTTCGACTACCCTGTGTTTTTTTTACAGAAAATAATTATTTTTTAATTTGTCTTGTAAAATGCCATACACGCGAAATACCTTTTTGTGCTTTTGGCCATGAGCTTTTCTTGTGTGTTTTCTGATGGAATACATGTGCAATGTCAAGGTCTCTCTCCATTTATGTTCACATTGTGTGTTAGACTCATCCCTCGTATACAAAGAAAGAGAGAGAGGATGAACAAATGTGTCTGAATGACACAGAAAAGCCAATGAAGTGCTTTCTTAACTGACACCGATACATTTTTATAAAACACACAGTTCTCTTTTCTTTTGGACAAAATGAGCCGTTGCGTGCCTGTTCTCCTTTCATGGTCTGGAAAGCTGTGAAGCTTTATTAACAGAAGGTTCTGGGTCCAGTACCAGTTGAGCATCATTGCAGAATCTGTGCTTTAAGTGCCGCACTATACTTTTAGGAATATTGTTTACACAAAGAAAAGTTCACTTACAGCATTGACGTCAGTAATGTATAACCACCTCTTCATCTTGTAGGAACAGCAGCCACAATGTTAAAGGAAAGCTTTAGTAGCTCCACAGACTTTCATTATAGATTAACATTACTTTAAATGCAATTTTTGTTACAAACTAAGGTATGACTTCAAATATTGTCTGTGGCACTAGCGTTTAGTCTCTTAAAGGGACAGTTCACCCAAAAATGAAAATTCTGTCTTCATTTATTTACCCTTGCGTTGTTCCAAATCTTTATTAATGGCTTTGTTCTGTTGAACACAAAAGAAGATATTTTGAAGAATGTATGTTCTGTGGAACATTTGTCTACCATTGTTATTTTTCGTCAGTGGTGGCCAAAAACCTTGTTTGGTTACAAGCATTCTTCCAAATATCTTTTGGAAGAAGAAATGTATACGGATTTGGAACAACTAATGAAGACAGAATTTTCATTTTTGCTTCGTTTAAGGTAAAATGTTGAATGCTTTCTCATTTGTTAGTTGCATTTGGGTAAATGTTCATTATGAAAGACCAAAGTCTAAGATGCTTTAAGAGAAACCTAGAATCTTCTTAATTGTTATTTGATTACATATTATTTCTTACAGTTTTCTTGTTCTTTCTCTCTTACCTTTAGATTCTGTACGACTGCCCCAAAGCTCAGAGAGAAGTCGAGCTGCACTGGAGAGTTTCCGCAGGGCCGCATATAGTCCGCATCATTAGTCTTTATGAAAACATGTATCGTGGAAAAAAATGTCTTCTCATCATTATGGAATGGTGAGTGTAAGTTCTCATCCCCGACAGCGAGCGTAAATACTACAGCGCCTTATATGCGGATGTCAGTAGCTGCCTCTTCAGTCTGTCATAGAGATGAATGCTGGCATTTTATAAACAAATGGCAAGTGTAAAAATCTAAAAATGTCGCTTTAAAAGGTGTAAAAAGTCTGCGTCTATAGTGCCTTTAAATTCCTTTAAAAGGAAAATTTACCTGCAAATCGACACAAGAAAGCTGTACTGAAATGAATGAAAGTTTAGATTCTCATTTTGATATTTCATCCTCTTCTTGTTGGAGATGTTAATACGACAGCAACCACAATGGCTGACTGAAGTAGTGGCTGTGTGCTATATTAAGAGGGTGAACTGCACTTTATCTGAATGTAGATACTCACGGCGGAAGGAAGCGGGTGAGAGATAGTGGTGAAATGGTTTAAAATGGCTAAGCTGTTTAAGAGCTCGCTCACTTAAATGTTCCATTCCTTCATTGGAGCTCATTTCCTGCCACCCTCTTGCATTCGGACGGTCATGGCATTGAAATTATTGACATCATCTCTATACCCATAATGCCATGTTGTTTGTTCCACTTGTGTTTCTGATGGGAAAGAATATTTCAGTAATTGTGATTGTGTACTTGTGCATTAAGCTGTGTAATGAAAATAACTGTTGTCAAGTATTGTTTTGTGTGTGTGTGTGTGTGTGTGTGTGTGTGTGTGTGTGTGTGTGTTGTGACAGTATGGAGGGAGGAGAGCTTTTCAGCAGAATTCAGGCCAGAGGTGACCAGGCCTTCACTGAGAGAGGTGAGTTATCTAGCTCCGGGTGTTTTACATGTGTTTCTTTAGCTAGTCACTTAGTTAAGTAGTTAATTTGTCTGTTTGTTTTTGTTTGTTAGTAAGTTTGTTTGTTTGTCAGAAAGTTAGTCAGCTAGTGAGTTAGTAAAGTATTCAGTTAGTTAGTTTGCCTGTATGTTAATTGTTTATTTCAGTCAGTCGGTCAGCTAGTAAGTTAGCAAAGTAGTCAGTTAGTTAATTCATCTGTTTGTTTGTTTGTTCATTTGTTTGTCAGTCCGTCAAATTGTGATTTATTTAAATAGTCAGTTAGTCCGACAGTTATTTAGGTAGGTAGGCTTTTTGTTTGTTAGTTTGTTTGTTTGTCAGTCAGTTAGTCAGCTAGTGAGTTAGTAAAGTAGTCAGTCAGTTAGTGCCTGTTTGTTCATTTCTTTGTCAGTCAGTCGGTCAGCTAGTAAGTTAGCAAAGTAGTCAGTTAGTTAGTTCATCTGTTTGTTTGTTCATTTCTTTGTCAGTCCGTCAGCTTGTGATTTATTTAAATAGTCAGTTAGTTTGTCAGTTAGTCAGACAGTTAGTTAGATAGTAAGTTAGGTAGGTAGGTAGGCTTTTTGTTTGTTTGTTTGTTTGTTAGTAAGTGTGTTTGTTTGTCAACAAAGTTAGCTAGTGAGTTAGTAAAGTAGTCAGTCAGTTAGTTTGCCTGTTTGTTTATATTTATTTTTCAGTCAGTCAGCTAGTAAGTTAGCAAAGTAGTCAGTAGTGTAGTCAGTCTGTTCGTCAATTTGTGTTTCAGCTAGTGAGTTTGTTTGATCTGTTTGTTTGTCAGTCAGTCAGGTAGTGATTTGGTAAAATAGTCAGTTAGTTAGGTACGTCTGTCAATTAGCCAGTTAGTTAGTTGGTCCAGTTAGTAAGGTAGGTAGGTAGTTTGTCTTTAGGAAGTTTTTTTTCAGTAAGGTAGTTAATTTGCTTGTTTGTCAGTAAGTTTGTTTGTTAAACAGTTCTTGCTCCTCTGTTATTTCTTTACTACTGATATGATGTGGTGGTTAATTCCCATGTGATTTCCTCAAGGGTCAGTTCCCATGTAGAATCATTTAATAGTATTGTATGTTATTAGTCACATAATACCATTTTTTCGTTTCTGTAGAGGCCTCTGAGATCATGAGAGACATTGGTACAGCCATCCAGTACCTGCACAACATGAACATCGCTCACAGAGACATTAAGGTAACAAATACACGTCTCTCACAGCTTAAGTAGTCCTGTTTAGTGAAAAACTAGTTTAAGAGTATTAGGATTCTAGAACTGCAGACCTATGGACAAATATTGCATTAACAGTCCATTTATGTGTCATCGTCCTCCTCCTCAGCCAGAGAACCTGCTCTACAACAGTAAAAACAACACTGGGGTTCTGAAACTAACAGATTTTGGCTTTGCTAAAGAAACATCACTTCATAACCCATTACAGACGCCCTGCTATACGCCGTATTATGTAGGTCAGTATGCTCACACTCAGTCTTATCATGAGATCAAACCCTATGGCTTCATTTAAGTGCAAACAGTGTATCTAGAATAAACAGATACAGAATAACATATTGCCTAATGTTATATCATCAGTGTGATTTACTTTCTTTGTGTGTATTTTGACATAACTTTTCAGCACCTGAAGTGTTAGGTCCTGAGAAATATGACAAATCATGTGATATGTGGTCTCTGGGCGTTATAATGTACATCCTGTGAGTATGAGCAATTCTGACCATTTAAGTGTTAAAGAGCTGTTGTTGTGACGTCGTAGTACCTGAGACCGTTCTGTTGTTGCCGGTAGGTTGTGCGGGTTTCCGCCATTTTATTCCAACACGGGACAGGCCATCTCGCCGGGTATGAAACGACGTATCCGAATGGGCCAGTATGAGTTTCCCAACCCAGAGTGGGCAGAAGTGTCCGAGGAAGGTACGATCCGCTTTTTATACGTTTTTGTGTTTTGAGCACCGTTTAATAAACTTTAATAAACATGCAATAAAATGCATGTTTGCATTGGATTCTTACGTCAGTGCTACGTAAATGTTGAAAAAAGCGCATAATAATAAATACATCTGATAATCTGTGTTTGTTAAATTCAAACTTTCAAGAGGGTTTTTTTATCAATTATAAAACAAATATTTTAAGCATTAAAATAAATACTAAATATGTGTTTCATTCTTTATATTATAGAGATATATACATAGATATATACAGATGCCTTTATTGTTAGGTAATGTACAAGGAATTTGCCTTGGTGTACTTGTGCATAAAAGTGACGAAAAATACAATAAATAAAGAGAATATATTATATTTAATATTAATAAAGCTATGACTATAGACAATAAAAATAAAACTGGTAGGTATGAATATCCAATGTTACATGCTGTTATGTTGACCCAAACATTGTTATTGTTAAACTAACAGAATGTTGTAAATAAGGTTGAAGATTCATCGATCTTGAACATGGGCGAGAGACCTTCACCCATCTCTTTGTCTCTCTCTCTCTCTCTCTCTCTCTCATGCTCACTGTTAACTCAATCAACTAATTTACCTCAAGGGGACTTACAGAATGCATCAAGTGTCTCATGTCTTTGCTTGTCTAAATATCGACCCACACTAATATCTTTTGCATAATTATGAATATTCTCCTCTTCCAGCCAAGCAGTTGATTCACCAGCTGTTGAAGACAGACCCAAATGAAAGAATGACCATTGATCAGTTCATGAACCACCCTTGGATCAATGTGAGTTTTTCAGCTGACACTGTGTTTATATAAGTGCAATAAATTTAGACCAGGATTTCAACACTTGCCTGTTTCTTTTAGCAATCAATGGTGGTTCCTCAGACGCCTCTCCACACCACACGAGTGCTGGCAGAAGACAGTGAGATGTGGGACGAGGTCAAGGTGAGCTAAGACTGCACTGACCTCTACTGGCCAGTGGGAGAAATACACGTTTAAAATCCAAATACTGTTTTGGTGGCTGATTTAATATGAATATTTAGTCATAATTTATTGACAAAATTACAAATATATGAGAATAGTTTGTTAGCTTAAGTTTTTGCAATACTGTAGGTATCATAAACTAGATTTAAATGATTCTTACATCATAAGCTGAAATATATATTTCGTTTTATATTATTGCATTTACTAACGTATATACAATATACAAACCGACTTGCAATACCATCAATGCCCTCAAGAGGGAGCCACACAATCGACCTATAACGCAACCCTATACAGATCATTTTTATGTAGTACGACCCACATTAAATTAGCTTTACATTACTACTGCATTATACAAAAAGAACCTTTGTACTGCTAAATGATTAGTAATATTTTGTGTATTAAACGTAAATATGTACTCTCATTTACATGCAATTAAAACTACAAATAAAACAGTTTATGGTATGCAGTTTAACATTGTTTTTCTTTTTGCTCTTTCTGTGTTTATAGGAAGAGTTAACTAGTGCTCTGGCCACCATGCGTGTAGATTACGACCAGGTGAAGATTAAAGACTTAGACGCCTCCAGTAATCCTTTATTGAACAAGAGACGCAAGAAAGCGGCTACAGGTGAGAAGAGCGGAGGATCCGGCTGCAGTAGCCAATGAGAAATGAATAAGTGATGTGGATGGAAGTGAAACAACTGTTGAAAGGAAGTCAAGAATGAACCGGGCAAAGGGAATAGATGATCTCTCCAAAGAACAATGGTGATGGATGGATGGATCGATGGAGAAGACGATAACATGAGATGCATCAATTATTAAACGAGAAGAATTGAGGGACTGAGGAAGATGCTTTGACCACCAGCAGTGAAACACTGAAAACTGTGTGTGTATGTGAGTGTATGTTACGTGTATCTCTTTTTATATGTAGTGATTGTTATTCGATGTAGACCTCTGCGTATTTTATATGTATTTGTAAAAAAATGTGTCTTTAAATCTCCTCGAGTCTTTTAGTTTACCCACAGCAGTCCCATCATGCAGTTCATTAGGAATTAAACATTTTCAGATGAGTTGTGTCTCTGTACTGGAAATGATTTCCAATATCGTGATGCAAGATGTGGTTGTCCAGTGAGTCACAACGTTTTTTTGCATGGCAACTTCCTGAACCCCAATTCAACAGTATCTGATATATAGCCTAAGTAAATAAACACCTGACCTCAGATCAGAATTAAAACACAACTCACTTTTTATTTTTGTTTGCCAGAACTTGCATCAGCAGATGACACATTCAGCTCAATATGATGAAAGAATGTTTTTTTTCCTGACGGTGTTATAGTTCATGACCATTCTTACAGTAAATCTGTGCTGTTTCCGGCTGTGCAGATGTTTGCTGTTTTTCCTTATATTGCCGATGTCTTGACAGAGAACAGGCTGTGATAAGGACAGCTTTCATTGTAGTCAGGCACAGTGGTTTATAAATAGATTTTGACATGCAGTGCTTTGGTGCTAAGCCAACATCAGTGTGCCTGACGGTCTTAGCAGGCCACTTTCTAGTGCACAAATTTAGATGACCACTTCACAGTGAACTTTCCCCCAGTTTCTGCATGAGCTCCTATGAAACTATATCTAACCTCACATTTGAGGAACAAGTCGGCATGTTGCGTCTGTGTCTTAGCTTGATTCCAGTATTTGGACACGTGGAAACATTTCACAAATGTAAGTTTGTTAGGGCTTTAAAAATGAAATAATAGATATAATGTTTCAAATGAAGAAATAAATATTCCAACACTTTCACAAAGTATTTTGACATTTGATGCCCATAGGTGTAATGTGTTCATCTGTGTTTACCTTTACAAGATGGTTCAAGGTCATGTCAAACATGTCCAAGAAAACTACACTCTCAAGTATTAAATGGGTGTCCGAAATACTAGTATTCAAACACTTGTTGAGGCCACTGACTATATTAGTATGAATTCTTTTATTATTGTCCGTTTTTTCTATTCAACTTACTTCAGCTGAGTGTCTCAAACAAACAACCACACTGAAAGAACCCAGACAAGAGAGCCAGGGCTAAAGACATCTGAAGAAGGCGGCAGTGAGGCAGGGTCACTAATCACTATGGCCTTTATAGAGAATGTGCCAGAAAGAATCAGAAAGGTCAGGATATTCTGTTACACCCCACGCTGGGCATGAAATTCACGATGTTTTGCGAACGATTGATTATTATTAGCAGTCATACTTTTGTGACCCGTGGCTTTGCTTGGCCTTTAACCACGGCACATGTTTTCCTGTGACTTTTCCTACACCACGTGTGTCTACGTGACCAACGTGTTCCACCATACGGGCTAAAAATGTTTTTCAGTCTGAATCCGCTTCTGCATCCAGCAGGTCAAGATGTTCTTAATGTAGCTTAAATACCTCCAGAGAGACGGCGTGGAATTAAAACACCTGAGAGTCTTGTATGCCTTTGTAAATGAGATTTTATTAGTCTATCCATATTTCAATGATTTAAATCCTGCTAAAAATAGGGACTTTTTTATCTGCTTTGCGACATATTGCATCGTTCAGACACGCAAAATTGCTCCAGAAGCTATATAAGTTCTAACATTCAACATGCTTTTTTTTTTAAATAGAGATTTTAAATAATCTTGAATATGAATATTGGGGAACGCTGCTGTAAAAAAGAAACCATCACAGAAATTGTAATGAATTTAATAGTTATAATGGGACTTATTGAAAACTATATATTGGTTTTAATGGAAACTATAATGGTCTATGTTGGTCTGCTGAAAAAAAATTGAAACCATTAAAGAAGTTGTAATGGTTTGAATGGTTTTAAAGGAAATTCTGTTGGTTTTAATGGAAACTGTCTTCTGTTATGTGATGGATTCTATTGGTCGGATGTTAATTCCTATTGGAATAATGCCCAAAACACACTACAAAATGGAATTTTATAATGGTTTAAACGGAAAAAGCGAATTGTTCATGATGGTATCTTAATAGAAACCATTAGAATATCTGTGATGGTTTCCATTGGGTTTCTATGTTTTTTTTCAGCAGGGAGCAAGGATGTGATGGATTCTATTGGTCGGATGTTAAATCTTATTGGAATAATGCCCAAAACACACTACAAAATGGAATTTTATAATGGTTTTAACGGAAAAAGCTAATGGTTCATAATGTTATTTTAATGGAAACCATTACAATTTCTGTGATGGTTTATATTGGGTTTCTATGGTTTTTTTTCCAGCAGGTTAAGTCCCCTGCTAAAAAAAACAATAGAAACCATTAAGGAGGTTGTAATGGTTTGAATGGTTTTAAAGGGATTTGTATTGTTTTAATGGGAACTATAATGGTGTCTACTGGTATGTGATGGATGGTTGGATGTTAAATCCTATTGGAATAATGCCCAAAACACACTATGGAATTTTGTAATGGTTTTATTGGAAAAAGCTAATGATTCATAATGGTATTTTAATGGAAACCATTAGAATTTCTGTGATAGTTTCTATTGGGTTTCTATGGTTTTTTTCAGCAGGGATCGCTTAAATGAATAAATGTAAATATAACCATTAGAATTTCTGTGATGGTTTCTATTGGGTTTCTATGTTTTTTTTCAGCAGGGTCGCTTAAATGAATAAATGTAAATATAACCATTAGAATTTCTGTGATGGTTTTATTGGGTTTCTATGCAGCAGGGATTATCTGGTGAATGGTAACCAACAGAACACCAATAAATCCTACTACAACATTACATTTTGTAATGGTTTTAATGGTAAACAGGCTTTTGGTCCATAACGGTATTTGTAAATAAGTCATTATATTTGTTTATATGTTTATATAAGTGCATTCATTTGTATGTTTTAATGGGTGAAGAACACCACATTTGATTGATTAAATTGTGTGTAATATATATTACATAACACTGCACAACAGTATCAACAGAAACTTTCCCCTAATTCCTCTAATGAAAGTGGGCGTGTCGCGTTGTGTCTCCCTCGGTGCGATTGGCCGCGCTCCGTGTCAATCAGGGGGCGTGTGCGCTCGTGTTTTTACATACTTCTGCTTTACACCCCGCCGCTCGCGCATCAAAATAAAGCACTACACGCAAATCACGGACGATGAGGGGTGCTGGCAGGTCCAAAAACGCGCAGATTGCGGACAAGAGGGGTGAGTATGAGATGTTTCTCTGGAGCGTGAACGTGTTTTGGCGGAAGCATCTGGTATTGTGTGCGCGAGGAAGAAGTAAACAAGAGTCTGTCACGTAGGCGCGTGTGCATGAGTTCAGATGTCCTCGAGATTTTTCATTTGGGCTGAAGCATGATAAATTTAACTCGTTTGTGCGTTAGACTCATTACCTAAGCGTGGTTATATTTCGTGTGCAAGCCATACATTTAGTGTAGAAAGTGTTCTGTATGCAATGCTTTTGAATGAATGAGATAGGCGTGCAGTGTTTGGGTAATGTGTGATGCATGCATCGAAATGCATTGATGCTTTATGTGCATGTGAGGTTTATTGTACAGTATATGGCTTTGTGAATCGTATGTCTTCGTAGTGTTGGACATGTCATTCATGATGTGTGCACTATATGTGAGGCAGCTGAGGTCAAACCATGGCCATGTTTGTGGGATTATTGGCATGTGTTAAAAATAGAATACTATGACCCAGTAAAATGCTTATGTTATCTTTAAAGTTATTGAATGGAATGTGATAAAATGATCATTCCTGCTGTTGCATTTGTACAGAGAGTGTTTCGGATTTGTTTAAATGGCTGTAAAATTACAGGTTTGGTGTTGAGTAATAGATAACAATTTGAGATGGTAAATGAATGGTTGGGGATTCATTCCCCACAGTTTATCCAAACACAGATATTGTACTCTTCTCACAACAAGAACATACAAGATCTAAAGCTGCACGACACATAAATGCTAGATTATATTAATCTGAGAGGCTGTATTTGGCCATAGCTGCTGCCCGATATGTTAAAAGCAGAGTAGTTATTTATTTGGAAAGTTAGTTTTTACAGGAAGGCTGATAAAGCATGACTAATAATGACTTTGAAATATTCAATACCCACTTTTTACTAGGCATTTAATGCAGAATTATTCATTGCATATGTATTAATAAAAAATCCCTAAGTAATCAAAAGCTGTATTTATAAATCACACCTATTGCTTTTTATGTAACTCAATGCAATAGTTGTTTCTCATGCTAAATATCTTAGTTTCAGTTTCAGGATCAATTCAAAGGAGTGTTTTCCCATTTGATATAGAGAAATGTATTGAATGCGTGAAGGAGAGGGTGATTGCATCAATATGTGTATCTCCCCAAGCACTATTTTCCAGTTAATAAATCACATTAAATAAGCAAACAGTTATTAATATAGAGTATGCTGTATACTGATTGAATCTAACATGTTGTTTTGTGATCAGGCCTATTAACCTGGCCTGTTTTCTACTTTAGAATATATATTAACTCATTTAAAGATTAAATACAATGGACACTGGTTATGTAAAGATAAAATGTTGCCCTTAGAAAATAATGTTATCACACATATTAAGTCAAATTCCTTACCCACAATCCATAGAGGGTTGCAGTCTGAGAATCTATCCCCATCTAGTGGATGATTTGTGTATCGTAGGATGACTGGTTCATTTTTGATGGATGAGCAAATATTGGCATATATTTCATTTATTCATTCCACACGTGGCATAAATTGTTAGGAAATTAGTCAAGTGCCTTCATATGATTATAAAGAGTTTACGTTTATTTGTCATTACTTTGTCTAAAACGATTTACCCCGCATATTGTGAACTTGAACTTTGACCTAATTTTGTTCTTTTGCATGTAATGCAGCTGCCCTTACTACAAACATTTTTTTATCGTCCTCCAGTTGGGCAAACAGGTTTTACAAGGTTGACTGGTGATTATAAAATTTTTGCTAACCAAGTGCCAACTCTAAACCGACCAGATCAACCAAGTTCCAACATGCCATCTTTTTACAAATGCTTAGTTATTACTGACTTACAAGGATAGTTCGCTGAATTGTACATATTAAAATATGTAACTGTTTACTATGTGCATCGAGTTGGCTCTAGGGGGCGCACAGAGCAGCCGATTCATTCATTTATTCAGGGTGCCTTTTAAATCTCTTAAACTAAAGAGTGGTACCTGGCAAACAAATAAACATTTACCTCAGTAATAAAGTAATAATTGTTAAACTGATAAAACAATAATCTGTAGATAAACTAAAAACCATTTAACCTAAATACAAATAGACTATCCGCTAAACGAAACTGCGTTGAGGAAAGTAACAGGTATCACGTGATAGTGATGCGTTTTAGCTGCTGGGGCACACCTAAAAACGACTCTAATAAACATTTTATAGCCTTTAATTTTAAAAATACACATTCAATCCTTTTTTTACCTAAACAGAACATTACGGTACAGTAACGATTGCGCGTATTTTCGTGTCATTACGGTAAAGTTGTATTCGTTTGAACAACTTTACGGTAATCCAAATGTCCGCGCATCTTTTCGTGTTATTACGGCTAACTTCCATAATGACGTTCCTCCTCGCCTGCTGCTAGTGCGCGCTGATGCTCGTGGACGATAGTACGCAGAGACGACGCTTAATCCAGTCGAATGATTAAACAATATAATGAGTTTAATAGAGAATAACTGCGAGGAATGCGGTAATAATCGACCACGAGAGCTTACCCAGAACCCTTTAAAGAAAATATGGGTGCCATCCTGCAAGAACGGCCTCCCGGAGAGAAGCACTAATCAGAGGAAGGGTACGTACGGATTGAGGATGAGAGGCGCAGTGATGCTTGACTGAGATGCGGGTTCATGAGGCTTTCTGATGCAATAGATCGACTTTTATATATTTGGATTATTTTAAGACTTCGGGGAACACATGTATGTGTGTTGGATTTTGGTTAGATTAAAGAAGCTAAAATGTGATTTGGTTCATTTTTATTTTCTTTGTTTACGTTCAGACACCCAAGCTGGTCTTTGGAGCATGCTCAAATAAAACATGTTACTAACGTTACTTTGCTGTTGTTGTAGCATAATAGCATAATGTTGTAGCATAATCTGTGAATTACAGTGCTTATAGTTTTACTACAGTAACCATACGTTAACTTTACGTATTGTACTAAAACCATAGGGACCAGATATTTACAATTATTACTTACTACTAAATAGTTAAACCATAGAATTTGCCGTAAACTATGGTGATACAAGTGAAATCAATAGACCAAACACATAGTTGCTACACTTTCACTGTAAACAAAGGCTCTACCTAAATGACAGCATTTAGTACAGTATATTTTATGCATACATTTTTATCAGTGGACCATTTAAATTGACAGGAAAATATTGCATTTTCAAACATTTTGAATCGCAGGACTCTGTGGACATTGGTATGATGATGTTATACGATTTGAAATGTGGAGATACTTAAGTCAAGTGACCTCTGTATTATGACAAATCACTGATTTTATTAAGGCAATAAAATCTCTGCTGCTTTGAGTCTTTGCTGTGTCACAACATAGTGACTAACAGGTGACAGGTCAGCTAGTATTTTTGGGAAGATTGTTCAACGTTACTATTGTGTTTATTCTCTTTTCCAGTATGTATGACCAACTGCCCCACTCTCATAGTAACTGTGGGTCTACCAGCCAGAGGCAAGACCTACATCTCCAAAAAGCTGACACGCTACCTCAACTGGATCGATGTTCCAACAAAAGGTGCCCAAAACTTACAGTTGATACTTACATTACAGTAAATGTGTTGCATTTTCAAGAGATTGTTGTTTGAGAATGAGATGTGTTGAATATAGCAGCTTTGTTGGATGTCTTGCTGCGTTGCTTTCACAGAGTTTAATGTTGGACAGTACAGACGTGAATGTGTGAAGATCTACAAATCCTTTGAGTTCTTTCGGCCAGACAATGAAGAAGGCCTTAAAATCAGGAAGTAAGATGTGGATTTAATACGTTGGTTAATTCATCAGTGATCAGATTCAATGAGCGATTTGGTTAGATAGTAGATAACATTATATTATAACAATATAATATTATGTTGTAAACTCTTGTTGAAACTGCATGTAAGCCAATATCTTAAAATACCATTTAAAACTCATAAACCTTTTTGTTTGCTCTAGACAATGTGCATTGGCAGCTCTCAATGATGTAAGGCAGTACCTCACAGATGAAGGCGGCCAGGTGGCGGTAAGGAAAACAACATTTGAGCACAAATTACAGTAAATACGATCATGTGGGTAAACATACTGTGCTTGCAACAGGCCATCTAGTACATTATCTCTGTTAATCTGTTATTTAAATTGTGCTTTAATCGTTTTTATACCCCATATAAAATGTTCCTATTACATGATAGATATCACTGACAGGTGTGTTATTGAAATCCCAAGATTATGTTTTAACAGAGATAGACTCTGTCAACAAAAAGAAAGTCAGATGGTCATGGAGGTGCCTCTGCATTTTTCTTACTAGCTGTTTTCATTTATTCCTTTTATTTTGATGCACTTTCAATTTTTAGGTTTTTGACGCCACAAACACAACAAGAGAACGCAGAGAGACGATCTTCAGATTTGCAGAGCAGAACGGTTTTAAGGTGGTCATGTCTTATTCATCTTTTGTTTCTCTCCTGTGTGTTTTAACTACTACACCTTCAACAGACTTGTTTTTTTACATTTCTCAGGTGTTCTTTGTAGAGTCTGTGTGTGAAGACCCAGATGTTATTGCTGAAAATATTGTGGCGAGTATCAAAACTTCAGAATGTCTTTAGCCAAAGTTTTCAACATTTCAACCTTAACATCCTTTCTGACAAAAGCTGTGTTTGTTGCCCTGGTGTTTAGCAAGTGAAGCTGGGCAGTCCAGACTACACACACTGTAACACAGAAGAGGCTGTCGCAGACTTCATGAAGAGGATCAAATGTTATGAGAACTCCTATGAGCCACTGGATGAGGAGCTGGACAGGTGGCCACCATTTATATTCAAAATAATTCTGTGTAGTCCTGTGATTCACACGGTTTAATTTTCTTCTGCATCACTTTTGTCTATGATTCAGGGATCTCTCCTTCATTAAAATCATTGATGTCGGGCGGCGGTACCTTGTGAACCGGGTCCAGGACCACATACAGAGCCGAATAGTGTACTACCTCATGAACATCCACATCACGCCCCGCTCCATCTACCTGTGCCGGCACGGAGAGAGTGACCTGAATGTCAGAGGTCGCATCGGAGGCGATTCAGGACTTTCAGTCAGGGGAAAGGAGGTGAGATTTTAACAAAAAAAATCCTGTTTACATTGTTCAATTATTTTAATTATTACAATTCTGAACAACACGAAGCATGAAATCTGAAATCATGTTTAGGCAAAACAGAAAAAAAATTGAACCGCTGTTGTCTGCTCGTCTTTCAGTTTGCTAAAGATTTGGGCCAGTTTATCCAGTCGCAAAATATCTGCGATTTGAAAGTGTGGACGAGTCAGATGAAGAGGACAATTCAGACAGCAGAAGCTGTGGGTGTGCCGTATGAACAATGGAAAGCTCTGAATGAGATAGATGCTGTAAGTCTGAACACAAGAAAAAAGCTTGTTTGTAAAGTTAAACAACCATTGGCTTGCTATATTTCGATGTTTGTGTATTTTAGGGTGTTTGTGAGGAGCTCATGTATGAAGAGATACAGCAGAAATATCCTCAGGAATTTGCATTACGTGACCAGGACAAATATCGCTATCGCTATCCCAAAGGAGAGGTGAGTCTGGGGGAAAATCATCTAACAGTTAATGATACATTTCTCTAGTTGAGGAGGATTATAAATATTGTGTATTTCAGCATTCAAAGTTTGGTTTGTTTTAATATTGATTTTGGTAAATATTTAGAAAGCTTTGCCTGTTGCTACCCTCTCCGGTAACCATCATCAGGATTAGTGTCTGACCAAATACACCCAAATGAAGTAAACAAATCTGTTAGGCTGTTTTCTAGACTGTTGATGGTGTTCCCAAAGGGCTGCATTGACATTTTGTTTTTTTGTGAGCTGTTTTGTCTCTTAACTGAACACCTCGCACCTCATTAACCTGAGCCCACACACAAACAGACAGCTTGCCTCAAAGCAAGCTGCTCTCATTTAGATCAATTTCTGAAGCCTGTTTACTCAGACAGCGTCAAAGCACCACCCTGTACTATTAGATAAAAGATCCTTATCACCTGTGATTGGATTTGTGAGATTAGATTTCAGGGCTGCAAATGGGGATCTGTGTATAGATGAACTTTGTGTAACATTTAAGATCAATGTCTGAATAGTGGGATTCTTTTTTTAGTGTGTGTTCTTTTTATTCTTGTTTAGTGTGATTATTACAACCCTGCCACTTTAAAGTGATAGTTCACCCAAAAATGAAAATTCTGTCATTATTTACAGACCCTCTTGTAATTTCAAACCTTTATGACTTTGTTTCTTCTGCAGAACACAAAAGAAGATATTTTGAAGAATGTTGATAACCGGTGGCAACCATTGACTCATTGGCATTGGTTTTGTGTCCATACAATAGAAGTGAATGGATACCGCAGTTGTTTGGTCATCAACATTTTTCAAAATGTTTTCTTTTGTGTTCTGCAGAAGAAAGAAAGTCGTACAGTTTTGAAATGACAAGAGGGTCTGTAAATGTCAACAGTTGTTATTTTTGGGTAAACTATCACTTTAAGTGTGATAATAGTAAGATGAGTTGAGGGTCCTCATCCTGCTCTCTCTCTACACAGTCCTATGAAGACTTGGTCCAGCGGTTAGAACCCGTCATCATGGAGTTGGAGCGTCAGGAAAATGTTTTGGTTATCTGTCATCAAGCTGTAATGAGATGTCTGCTGGCATACTTTCTGGACAAACCTGCAGGTGACCACCTGATCCTCAAAAATGACAACCGTGACATCAAAAGCATGACCAAAACTAGCATAATACTTAGTATAGACCGCCTATATTATATAAATAGAATATAATATTGTACAAACTATGCAACAGTAGCAAACAACGTTATTGTTATTTTACAAGTTTAATCCAATGTTATTTCAGTTTATTCCATTAATATCATATTTCACTTGTTGTTTTCTTTACAGAGGAACTGCCTTACCTGAAATGCCCTCTACATACAGTATTGAAGTTAACACCAGTGGCCTATGGTGAGACATTGTTTACAAAAGAAAAATGGTTTATTTACTTCCTAGACTGACATCTGATTATGAGGGATTGTTTGTGTCTTCAGGTTGCAAAGTGGAGTCTGTCTGCTTGAAAGTGGAAGCTGTGAACACACACAGAGAAAGACCAGCGGTAAGACATTTTTACACATGCTCATAGTTTTGTGGACCCTTGAGACTCATGTTATCATAATCATTATCATATAATTGGGGGAGGTAGGGTGGGATCATTGGTGACATGATCTCAGTGTCTTGCATGTGATATGGATTCATATGTTGCTATATTGAGAGCCGAGTGTAAACTGATAAAAGTTACACTTGTGTGTTTTCACGGTTCTGTTCCCACCCACTCACTCATCTGTATGACATCACTTCCTGTGTTTGCTTCAAACAGAACGTAGATGTGTCACGGCTGGCAGAAGAGGCTTTGTTAACAGTGCCAAATCATCAATGACACTCTGTTCCTGTTCATATTGATGTACAATGCATTCCGTATCATTCCCACTTAAAAGAACAGACTTGACTCTTAGATTTACTGCATTTTCTGACGTTTAAATGCTCAGGAAGTGCTTTTTGTTTTACAATGTAGTGAATTACTTAGAGGTGTTATATGTGATAGTTGTGCATGGAATTAACTTTCATGTCTGCTAATCCATTATGTGTACAAACGCTGGCTTTTATAAAATTAACAGTTTAATTTGCACTTTATTACAAACATACACTAAAACATTTTAGTGCCTGTTGGACATGAATGTAATTGCTACTATGAAAACATACCAGTCACTCCAATCTCACAAGCTGTTATTTATTTGTAGTGCGAAAGCATATATAATTTAAGCAGACTGGGTGACCAAGTCGAGCAGACCTGATAGTTTTGGATGTTGACAATTTTACAGTATTGTCTTATAATTATTAATAAATAATTTGTGTTTCTTTAGAATACACACAGTTAGCTGTATGATATTCTTAGGAGAAATATTTTAGAACATTTTTACACTATAATAATAACATTTACATGAAAAACTGGGAAATGTTATGACACAAAACCTTCCTTTCCTGTTAAACAGGAAAGAGGAAAATCTCTACTGTCATGTTTATTTGCGATGCTAATAAAATGTATTTGAATAGTGTTTGAAATCCTGTTTCCTTATGCTTGCCCATAATTCTCCTTGTCACTAAAGAACAAGACATGAACTTTTTGACACGTAACTTCATTACATTGCGAATACTGATTAAAGTTTGACTACAATAACATGATTTAACAAACAAAGCAGATTTATAGACTATTAAAGGGATAAAGGTCAGTAACATGGGTTCAGTCTGTGGACTCTTACCACATATGCACCTCGAGGTCAAAGGGCAGCCATAGGACATTAAGTAGTCATTCATTATATTTTCATCTTTTGTCCTGTGACATTTGACTCCTTCATTTTTTATTTCAACTATAAATGTAAACCTTTTTTATAACCTAATATTTCAGTTATCACAATGGATAAAAAAACAGAAACTTTTTTTATGCGTTTCACAGATCAATTTTGAAAAAAAGTCCAAATAAATAGTTTGTCTATATCTGTTCTTATCCTAGAATGTTAATGTGCATCGCACTGCAGAAGACGCCTTGCAGACAGTCCCGCCTCACCTCTGACCTACAGCCACATCTCTCTCACTATAGACTCTGATCTGACCTTGGCTTTACCACTGCAACTCGGCCTTCTACAAACAAGTCACCTGGTCATGTTCTGCTCTGTAATACTGAGAGATGGAGTTTATCTGGGATGTTAGCTGGCTGTATACAGTGTGTGGAGTCTGGGAGATCTTGTTAGCTTTTATGGAGTTTAGGAAATTGGCTCTTACAGTATATCCGTATGTAATATGCATATATGTATTTACATAAATGTAGGTGTATATACATCATACATATGGGTGTAATGTATAGGAATGTTATTTTGCTGCTTCTCTGATATTTGAGCCCTCATTTTGTTAGGGTTAAGGTTATTTTATATCAATCTCTCTGTTATTTTGAGGGATGGATGGCAAAATGTGTGCAAACGTGCGTGTGTGTGTGTGTGTGTGTGTGTGTCTACAAATGAGACCGAAACACTTATTGTGTCAAACATATTTTATCAATTTGGGGGGAGGATTTATGCTGCCTTAATATGATGAGATGTATTTATTTAAATTTTTTTTAAGGTTTTAAATTTAATATTGACCTTTTCACCTGACAATAACATCAGACTACTGATTATTAATTCAAGTGTTATTTTAAAGAAATACTGACAGTGGTTCAGTCGGGTATTTTTATATCATTTTGTCAATTTTGTTTAGAGTATTTGTACTGACTTGTACACTTTCCAACAATGAATAAATGTGCATGTTTCTGAGAATATACAGTATAAATATATATTCTCAAAAACATATGTATATAAGCTGTTTTTACATTATAAATGTGGAAATCATAATCTTAGTGTTTGTATTTATGACAAGAAACAGGTTTCAGTCATTATTCAATGTCCATACCAATCTTCTAAAGATTAAATGTGGTAAAGAATTATACAATGCTGTATTGGATAAAACAATAATGTTTGTCAAATGTTACCTGCAATTCCCTCTGATCAGTAAAATGCGTTTGAAACAGATCTTGAACATTTAAAATGAGATGAAATTGAATTGTTGTATTATTATGATTGTTTGGTCAGATCATTGAACTGTAATCTGTCTGAACTGAATGTCTGAATATTCATAGTACAGTTTTCTAAAACCATTGGATCACAAAACTGTGTGACTAAGAGACAGAAAATCTATTTTATGAGATCATGGGCTAATGTTCAGGATTAGTGGAATAGTGATTCTTTTGTGTGTTGTCATATGGTCCTTGAATAAAACATTTGTGGTGCTTTTATGTGTCGTCGTATTTGTATTGCACTGTAAAGGTGATCAAAGACAATAGCACAGATTTCAATACATTTTCCTTCTCGACATTTATCACCTTTTGTAATTTTATTCTGAACATGTTCTGCATTATTTGGTGCTAAAGCAAATGAAAACATTTAATTTTTTTATGTGATTTATTTATTTGACTAAGAATGAGTGAATACGTTCCATACAGCAACAGAATCGTTGAATCAATGAGTTGAACTCGAGAACCAGTTCAAGTGAATCATTCGGTCCTGCTTTCTCAAGGGGTTCCAATACAATTAAATGAACTGATTCGATCAAACAACAATTCACTCACGAAACGAAATCAGTCTCTCATGAACTCAACCGAAAGGAGATTTATAAGATAACAAATAGTCAAAAGATGTCTGTTATTGTTATTCTTTTCCCCGTCCGTTTTAAGGCTCAGTCGATGCATGGAAAACTGCATAGAAGATATTTTGTTTCAACTTTCATGGTGAGTAAATGAGTATATTTCTATTTTGCATTAACGAGTATCAGATTAATTCTGACAGAAACACAGCATTATTCTAAATAGATCAATGCAGCTCTCTTGTGGACAAATCAGGCAATTGCATTTATATCATAAGGGAGAGATGCTGATAATCACATAAACTCACTATGTGCGATAAAGTTGATACATGTGTAAGGTTTCTTTCTTATAGGGTAACAGTAACATTCCCAGCTGTCAGGATGTGTTTACGATGATGAATAACATTTAGGGATGGCAGGCTGAAACTTTATAAATAGGAAATTCTATTTTTGAATACAGACTTTGGTATCGCGAGATTACTGCGAGTTCACAGCTTTCAAATCGCTCTCGCGGTACTTTGCTATCATACGCTGCGCAGCGCTACTTGACGTCGAATACATTTACTTCTTGATACTTCCGTTGTGTTGTTTGTACACTAGAGGGTGCAAACGTTATTTTTTGCTTATAACAAACACGGTTTACTTCCCTAAACTTTGCTAGCGTATATAATGCCTTGACTACAGACAACAATAACGCGCCTTTGTTTTTACACAATGCCTGTTAACGCATTTGATCAAAATGTGTATGTTATGTATAAATCCTGCACGGGTTATTGTCAATCAAAAGGGGCGTTCATTATTTGCAAAATGTGTATTTACATACTGTTTAAGAGGATAAACAGCTAACGTTAACGTGAGCTGCTTTCAGGTGTGTGAAGTCATTCACGTCCGTGTCTCTCTCTCTCTCTCTCTCTCTCTCTCTCTCTCTCTCTCTCTCTCGCAGTAGGGAATTAGGGATGCATTCCTGTCATTGCAGAGTGACTCAGATGTTCGGTATATTTCCTGTAAGTTAAGCTGTTTTATGACAACATGTTTTGTCGTTGTGTTGTTTTTATTTTAGGTAGTTACTGTATTAGATACTTACGGTTATGTTGTTTTTTGGCTTTGGTTTCCTTTTTCATTCCCAGAACTGCTATAACACACAGAGAAAACACATTCTTTACATTTAATTATCGGGCATTCACTTCCTTGCACTCCTAGCACGCACGCACGCACGCACGCACACACACACACACACACAGAGTTTACTGGTAACCCTGATATACTCCTAAGATATGGGTAGGCTGTAAAAATGTAAACAATCAAGATTTTAAAGTAAAACTACACAAAAATATATTGGTTTTGGTTTCATAATAATAGTATGTTTAACTAGTCAGTGAGAGCCTGAATGTGCATTTGTGATGGGCCACCTGTCTCTTTTTGGCCCCAGATAACTGGGATAGGCTCCAGCACTCCCTATGAGCCCTATATGTATATGAATAAAATTTGTATGAATGGTCCTCTGGATGGGTGCTTACTGGCTCAGTATAAATCTAGTGTTGGTTGTTTGTAAATATCTTTGCATATGTGATATTTGATGTGTTTGAGAGCTAAGCACTTTTGTTCCTGTCTGCGTTTAATTCATCATGTAGAACAACTGTTACAGAAATGATATGTCATTCGCTGGCAAGAAAAGAAACTTAAGTTGTCATTAGAATCAGAGATGACCATGTCTCTGTTTGTCGCTGCTGATCTTATTGAGATTCCTAAACTCGGCTGGCTTGTTCTCTGTCACAGCTGTCATTTATCCCAGAGGGCCTCAGTCATGCAGACCATTAAAAACAGGACACAAGTTTGTCAGTTGACTTGGCCCCGTACAATACATCTCACTCATTTCAATGTGCCCACAGACTTTTGGGTCGGGTGACGAATAACAGACTGCTTAAGAATGTCATTATTTGAGGGGAGAAACAAACCGCTGGGGTGGGGAATGGTCATAAGATTTTGTTTGATGATGACAATAACATGACTGTTTGCATTTCCTGAAGGAAATATCAGCGCTCTATAAGAAAAGCATTAGTTTTAGGTTCGTTTAGATATCAGGCTTTGAGTCTGTGAATAAATGTTGTACCACATCTTTGATCAGTATGCAATTAGAAATAAAAAAGTTGCAACTCAGAATAAAAAATGTGCTGTTTTTTAAAGGTAAATTCTACATCTTAAAATATAAAACATTTAAATACAAAATCATTTGCAAATTGAATGCGAATGAACTGCAATTATTTTAATTTAAATGTGATTTTAAACAAAATTATTGATAATCATTGAATATTAACAGTATTGCATACAGGCACTGTAACAAAAGACACTTTGCCAAACAATTTCTTCTTTCATCCCAGAATGCAATTTTCATATTTTAAACACACACACATGCACGCACAAACACACACTAGAGTACTGAAAGAATTGTTTTTAATGAAATATTTCATTAATACGTGTTATATTGCCTTCAAAAGAATTAGAGTACTCTTTACAACAAAGATGAAACGTTTTAATTTTTTTCTGTACATTCAAGATGTTAATCGCTATCGAATACATCTCCAATGTAACAGAGGAGGTCAGGAGGTCAAATAAAAATCATTGTCATCTGTATTGCACTCAAACCTTTGATGGACATGAAATTACAGACTTTAGTAAAATACATCCCAAAGGCAACCATTATATAAGAATGTGTCTTTAAAAGGCACTACATCTAGATTTTATTTCGATGGACCTCAAAATAAAATGTGCCTATTATCCTTACAAACGCCAGTGAAATACGACTTCATAAAATACAAAACGGAAAAACTTTGATTGTTTAGTCCATTTGGTGTTCCTTCTGGCGTCCGTAGGGAAGGTCTGTTTCCACAAAGGGTCAAAACTTCCTGCCCACACAAAATACAGATCCCTTTTCACAACAGGATATGGCTTGCCACTGGTGAATCTCTGGAAAGTATACAATGACTTCTAGAAAACAGCTGTCTGGACCAGGCAGGTTAGAGTCCGGTCCCGATCAAACATTTTATCACTAATAATTTATTGTTGTGTCTACACTACTAGTTTCGAAAACCACAAAAGTAATAATAAAACAACAACAATATACTATCAAATGTATTATACTAAAGCATAGTATTGATATATCCATTCATTTGCCATATGAACATCTTTTCAATTGATTTATATACATGTAAAACACATCACCACATGTTCATTTATATAAAAGGACTTGATTGAAATGGTCCGTATTTGACTATGCAAAACATTTATCATTATATAGGTCAGGAAGTCCCTCCTGCTTCAAACATATGCAAAGCGACAGCACAACGGCAACGAAACAAAGCTCCTGAAATGTGCAAAATCACAGCTGAGTAAGCTTTACGCTCCGAGGAATATGTAGCATGTGTTCAGAGTACAGTACGCTATGGAAAAGCATACATGAGTCCAACAAGCTCTTCCAAAGCCCTCTGTGATAATTCCCACTGTAAACATTTGATCTGAATGAATGTAAATATCTCCATAATAATATATATATATATAGTGTGTCATTACAAACATCTTACAACACTTTTTCCAGTTCTTAGCAAGTGCAAAAGTTTCAGTAAATTCACTTCTGAAATTGTCCTTTGCTTCAAGTGCAACTGTCCTTTTCATCAGAAATAAAAATATGTACAAGCAGCTATCGTTTCATGCGTTTTGTTGAACGAACTCAACTACAAAACTAAACTAAACTAAATGGGAACAAACAGAACGATAAAACAGAGACACTATGTTTCTTTATAATATTGAAGCGTGCATGAATGTAAAATATGACAACCTGTTCTCAAGCATGCTTCAACAAAAACTTCTACATGTTTTTTTTTCTGTTGGGGCAACATATTAAATATATATTAGATTTGAGTTTATATTGTATAAACCTGGTTTGTTTATTTCAGTGGACTGACTGGAAATAAACCACAAGCAGGTTGATGAAGTCAAAGATTTCACCCTAAAGTGAGGTGGGGGTCATTCAAAGTCATCTTTTTAAAAATAGCCATGTTTTCCATTGCCTACAGTAAAGGAAGAGCTCCCTGGGAATAATCCAGGATGCAAATAAATAACAAACACCACCCAACTAACTGAAGCATGAGAATTTAAAATATGAGATATACAACCAAAATAGAACATGTTTGGTCTATTGAAACGGTATCTTGTTACTACATCTATGAAATGTGTGCAAATTCAGAGTGGCTAGATCTATTGTCATCGCTTTCAGAGTACACCGAGTAGGCACACGTCAGGACAGCTGGAGTCCTGCCGTATGAATTCTCTAGGGAACAGCCCCAGTCATCCGGCACACAGTGAATCTACGGCTAAGGGAACAAGGCTTCCACTTTTGTTTGTTCAGAAGTGCTGCCTGATTTGTCGTTTTTGTCTTTTGTTTTTTGAGGCATCAAATGTGTGCAAAATATAGTCAGGAAAAAGCAATCTGCACAGTAGACATTACCTCTCCAAATAATGTAGTTGCAAGACATACAGTAAATGAATAAAAAACATAAATTATTATAAATAATGGGTTCCAGAAACCTGAGACAGCTTCTATTAATAAGTTTTCATATTTCATATTTTCTCATTACAAATAATATTACCAAATAATTTCAGCAGGGAAATCTAGAAAGGAAAAACTTTGTGAATTACATAAATTTGCTTATTTTATTATTCACATAATTCACAAATATATAAACGAATATATAAATATTCATATATGTAATAATGTTAATTTGCATTAATATTTTTTCTTCATTTCCAGGATTTTTAATGCAAATCCCAATGTTTTTTCGGTCTCAGATTTTTGGACCCTGTTTGAAGCAACAAAAGCTGTTCACACTAAAAGTAAATATCTCCTCCCTAAAAATGCACATCCACTTATATCTGTGTTCTTGCACACGATGAAAATTCTTATAAGCTGATCTAGGACAAGATCTCATCATCTATACGGTAATAATGAATCACTATAAACTTATTAGGCAACTGATCCTAGATCTGTGATTATAAGGATTTCCAACCATAAAGCTGCCTTCTAGTACAAAATTTTCTCTCTTCCTGAGAGACTCAAATTGTTTAGTAGATATCCCTTACCAATGACCTTTGAACCTGCCACAAAAATGTGCAACTATGCAGTGTTAATAAAATTCACTTGTGTAAATATTTGCTTATAAATGGCTTCTAGAATAATAACATTAAACCCAACTTTAATACTTTAGGCTGACACTTAAACTATAAAAATGTTCCAGACTAAATAAAAAGTGGCCACTTGCACAATTGCAAGATTATTTCCTCACAATCCCAGAATCTCTCCTCTAAGTGTATCCCAGGTTCTCCATCTCACTACGGTAGCGTTGTTCAGACACTCTGCTTTTGTGTTGTTTGCTCTCCAGGTGTACACGAAACTCGGCTTCTTCGCTGGCACCCGAGTTACACATAGAGCAGTAGAACTGCCCGCTGGGTGTGACGCACATCGCCAGGTCTCGTGGGATTCGCTGCCTCGATCGTGGGTTGTAGTAAGGACCTGAAACAGCACAAGAAACATGCAAGATCAAGGAAATAAATAAATACTTAGTTTTATCAATTCTGTTCGTTTGATCCAATTCTTCACACTTGGTGGTTGGTGCTAATTTGCATAAACGTTTTTTTAAAAGTTCATGTCAAAGAAATTTTCTGGTAAGTTGGTTGACTTGGGCTTATATATGGCTAGAGAATGCATACTAGTGTGTTAGTGTGTCTGAGGGCAGGACTGCGGGGGCAATGGAGGCATGTGTCTGATCAAGATCTGCCATCGTGCGGGTGACGTCAGAGACCTCTCACTGACGTGGGGTGAAGTATCGGCTTACACACACCAAAGCCCTGGCGTCCGGCCTGCATTTAGCGAGAGTAGCACACTGCGCTACATTAGTACAGGCTGGCAAGCTAACACACAGCTGCCGGACGTTCTGCTGCCAAAGCACGCTTCACAAATGGAAGTTTTGCACTATAACTGAGCAAAAAAAAACAGAACCAGCTAGACGCACTGGGGGCAAGACTACACACGTGAACTACAAGATGGCTGCACACAAGTATAAAATCTGATTCAAAATGCGTGTTAGATCAGGTTCATTCATTGTACCTGGCATGGCAGTGTTGATGTGGGCCCTGCGGTTCTTCATTAATCGATACTCGTATCCATCTTTCCTGGGACGTCTTTGAGTGTCAGAGTCTCTGGAAAACATGTTAAATAAAAGCGATTTACTGCAGAGTAGGGCTCGTCACACTATCAGTAAATGAGCACTATGAGGAATGACATTAAAACAATTTACATGTGCCCATTAAACAATTCACAGCAATATTTACCAATATATGACATTACTTGAATATTTTAATATATGACAATGAACAGAGCTAGCAATAGGCATGATGTTTGCTCAGATATGCAGCCTAACAGGATTGTGGTTTGTTATCACGAGTGCCCAACTATAGTCACAAAGCTATGTAAATGCGCACCCAACTTATCACTGCAAAAACAGGCTGAAGATAAAGCTCACAGGAAAGTGCTCTTCCTCCATGCAAAACAACCCCTGAGAAATGTCTCAGTGGTTTTGTGTCCATACAATGGAAGTCAATGCGGGCCAATGTTGTTCAGTTACCAACATCCTTTAAAATATCTAATTTTGTGTTCTGCAGAAGTAAGAATGTCATACAGGTTTGATCAAAGAATCTTCATTTTTGGGTGAACTATCCCTTTAAGGGCACATATATTTTTATATCCCCGATTTTAATAAGCATATCGCTATATGCATGATCCTACACTGAAGAAACCAGATGACATCAAAATTTCACATAAACACACACCGCCCACAAACATGGAAAGATGTTCCGTGTATAATGGCTGTTTATCTGGGAGGGTCTGACAGACTCACGAGGATGTGGCGTGTTGCTGTGCCTCTGCCAGCCGCAGTCTCTTGGCGTGATTCTTGCCCTGGTAGTGAGCCTGGGCCACGGCGGGAGAACTGAAGGAAGCGTCACAGAGCTTACAGTAATCGTTCTCTGTCGCCAGTATCACTCTGCTCACTCCTTTGGAGAGCGGCTGCAGAGAGAACAATGAGAGTAAAGCCCCAGAACTAACAGACCTATGAAAGGTGTACACACGGGGAATTCTCAGATTACTATCACACTGGGCTCGGTGAATGGATGTGTGCAGCTTAACACCAGACCACACATGAAACAGAAGCTTTGATGATACAATACCATGTATCTTAATACCATGTATTTGATATTTTCTCCGTTTTTCATTTCTTTTCCATATTTTATACAGTTTTTTCTCTTATGTCTCCGCTGCTAAAATGTGCATTCTCCTTTGCACTGTGCTCCTTTGCTACAACGCAAAATTAAAAATGATAAATAATTTAATAGTAGTTATTATTGCTGGATTATAGTTATAGTTGCATTATATTTCATGTAAATAGAAATACTATAATACTATCTTACAACTGTACTTTCTGATATTCTCTAGACTAAAGACTAAAATTCTGTCTGGTAATGCATTTTCTGTAAAGCGGTATACATATAAATGTGGATTGAATTGAGTTTGTAAACATTTTCGAGTGACAGTTCAAATGAATGAACAGAACAAACAAATTCATGCATCTTGCAAACTCTTATGTTTTTGTAATCTAATGGCACACTTTAAAAAAAATCTATTAATAAATGCAAAATCAAAATAAGTATAGTGAATGTTTGATAAATAAACTGTAAATGTGTCCTATGGTATGACAGAAAAAATGTAGACAACAAACTGACAATAATATATTATATATTTATAATATAAAATAGCATAAGAGAGATTTATCTTCATTGTTAGTTTTTTTTCAACATTTTTGTTATATCACACCATAGGACACAAGTGCGGTTTATTTGTCGACCCTTTCAGCACAGGAAAAGACAAACATATTGGGACAGAAACCCAAATGTACCTGTTTGGCGTTCATATTTGCAGAATCTATGGGTGGAGCAGCTGAGGGTTGCTGGGAAACAGGCTCTACTACCTCTGGTATTCTAATGGGAGGCGGCTGTTGGCTACCAGCATAAAAATTTCTCAGCTTTTTACTGTGGTTTTTTCCCTGCATTCAAAACAAAAGAGATATTATGACACACTTTTTTGCAATGACTAAAACCAGTAGCCAGACTCTCATGATAAACAACAAATAGAATAAAAAACAAATCTGAAAGTAAAAGATTGGAAAACAATCAAGGTGAACTATTTTTGTCCACGTGTTTAGAGTAGACACAACAGTTTGTTGACTAACCACTGTGCTTACATAAACACAATCTTATTTTCATACTTTGTGGACCATAACATGAGTGTTCAGATTACCTGATAATGGGCTTGGGCTTGTTGTGGAGAGTTGAGTGTGACGTTACACAGTTTACAGTACAAAGGCTTGCAGAGTTCTTCCAGTGTGGCTTCCTGATCAGAGCCCATCACCTGACTGTCCTCCTCTGGGGGTTTGGGACTGGGGACAGGGGGACCTGGAATGGACGGGCTTGGCAGCTGGAGGTGAGGGGGTGGCTTTATGGCAAGAGGGGTACAGAGAGGAAATTGCAGTGGGTCTGGTGGTATTATCACTGGTGGTGGTCGGAGGTTTTGTGTCGGGGTCATTGCCTGGAAGGGCTGGCACATATAACCAATGTTTGGCTTCAGAGCGGGGTCTGGACCTGGAGACCAAATGACAGTATTTAGGTGTTAACAGGAGAATTTGGGTCAAAAACACAATTAAATTCATAATTAAAGTATAAAAAAGACAAATTGTATGTTTGTGTGTGAAATTGGTGGCTCATAGAAAGAAAACTTCAAATGGGATCGCTTCAAAATATCTCAACTCTTCTTCCTTGACAGCAGTGAGACCAAATTTAGGTTCTCAGATGTTCCTCCAGAAACAAAAACAATATTCTTACGTATCTTCTGTGTTTTAGATGAGATCTACACATTGTCTGACTTTGTTCAGATTTCCTTAACTTAAAATCAGTGATCTCAATATGAACTCGAGCAAATCTCATAAAAGTCTCCAAAGATCAAATGATCAGCTATTCTATTTACATTCATTTATATGATATTATAAATGATCTATTACTTTTATTTCCAGGACCATCTGAGACTATAGGCTCATTTAAATTAAACAGCTGAGAACTTAATATGGGCTTCTGAGATGTAAAGACCATATGCAATCTTTTGGTGCAGCAAACTGGCCACTTTAATAGAATAAACATATATTAAGTGGCAAATCCTTTGCCCTGTGGTCAGCCATCACACTTCCTTTAGCAAGAAGGGAATTCTTGGAGCAGGGTTACCTTTAGATGTGATTCGGGCTGACTCTTGTCTACAGAACTGGGGGTATGTTTGGCACGCCAGCAGATCCACGGCTGGACGAGTGGGGGTTGGACAGTCAGCTGTTTCGTGGCTGTGTGATATTTCCAGTGTATCAGTTCCGACAGGATCATGACAACAATGATTCATTCGACCAAAATAGACAGGAATTCACAAAATGGTTTGTTTCCGGTTGCCTGGACAGTGTCATCATTGGAGTGGCACCATTTGGATGCCATTTGGCACTTGTTGGACTAATGTATACTTTTAAACAATTTCCAAATATACATAAGGGAAAAGAAAAGTGTAAAGTTTTAAAAAGTAGACTAGTCAGAAGTTGACATGCTGGATCACGTAACACCAACGTTTTGAAAGTGCATCATTATGATCAACATAATTAACAATGGTAACACCTGCATTAACAATGGCGTTTCACACTCTTCACATCCTGACTTTAGTGTCTAAAAACAAACCTGATATCTCTTGGTCATCAGAGAATACAAGCCTAGAAATAGGTCTAAAGAACCCACATAGTCCTAGTTGAAGGTCAGCGATACATACTGTACCTTCTCTATCCATCCGGATTAAATCCACATTTTTTTAGCAGCCATCCAAACATCTGCTGTTTGATCAGGGCTGGCATCAAATATTTTTCAATTTAGGGAGGATTGTTCGCATCGGGCATGTATAATGCAAAGTAGTCTGGGTACATGAGAAGGTAAACCAGGGCTATCACTTGATGCTGCAGGTTGTTTTACACCCGCTCATTACTGCAAAACACATCTAAGTTGTTGATGCATTGTACAGTTGTTCTTTGACAGCATCAATTATTGAGCGCAGAATAAAAGCATTACACGCATGGCTGCTCTCTGTGCTTAAGGAACACGATTTAGGCAGCGTTTATGGAAATGGTTTATTGAGATTAATTTCGTTCTGCTGTTGCTGTGTACAATTCAGTGCTTTTATCACAGCTCTGTGGCGACTTACTATAAGTATCTTGATGAAAGCTATTATGTCACTTCAACCATGATGTGCGCAGAATAGAATGAATACTAAGTGCAACGGAAAAAAAGATGCATTTCTACAACTAGCTTATATTCAGCATGTATTTTCTGTAGGCCTGGTCAGTTTGACGTTATATAATGTTAAAATCAAGTGCCAAGTAAAAGATGTGATATTCAAATGTGATTGTTGAAGGCATGGATATAAGGTTGTTCATCTACTGGGATGTTTAGAGCTGTCTACATCTGTGATCTCATGATGTGAATAGGAGCTCTTCTATACATCCCATTTAACCTGGCTTCTCATTCTACATGTGTTTCTAAGAAATAAATAAGTTTCCTACGGTCTCAAAGCAAAAACGCACATTTTGTAAAAGCATGAATGCACTTTTTACCTAGCTCATCCAGAAAAAAACCCCATAACCGATCAGCTACATCACAGTATAATTGGAAGACAGCAATAAAACATAAACACAGAATAAATATGTCTGGTGTTCCCTTAACATTACATGTTGTATGATCATTTAGCAATGCAAATATAAATGTTTTAGATATCACTGTTAGACGATCTCGACGTTTACCATCATAAATGAAAAAGCACAATTTTTGATCCTTGAAAATCATATTTTAAAATACTGCACCGAGAGCAACGCAAATAATATGCAGTGCATCACTTTCAGCGCAATGCATTAACCATATGAAAAACAGTCCTATCTTACCTAACATCTGAGGAAAATATTGACCGCCATCTCCGTAATTCACAGCCTGAGAACTGTAGATATTGCAGTAGTCGGCACTTGAATAAAACGCATCTCTGTTTTTCACATCCATCGCCATCTTCCCTGCATCCTTCCAAGCTCTCCGCTCAACTTCTTCCAGCCAGACGTGCGCCGCATGCTTCGCGAGTCCAACAGAGGGGTGTTATCCATCAAATACGCTTTCAAAACGCTTCGGATTTCCAGAGGTTACATAATTATGTTAGATGAAGATTTAAATTATTTTGCAAATACATGGTAAGCTTTTCTTCTCATCGAAATATTTTAACTTTTCATAAGAAAACATGCAATTTGTACAGACATTACCCTCGCCCAAGTTAGTACCGTCCATTTCCTTTCGAGGTGAGAATCTGATTGACGATTCTGCACGCGCAATGAGATGAGCGTGCAAGTGAACGTCAACCTGCAAGAGAACCCAAATTATAATGAATAAATTATTGACAAATGCATATTTAATTATTTTAATCAAATGTTAATACGCGTTTTTTCTCGCAATGGAACATATGTAATAACTGTATAGTATATGCAATGCAAGTCGCTTTGGATAAAAGCGTCTGCCAAAATGAGTAAATGTAATAAAGAAATCGCATTGACATTGAATCCAAGTAACGTACACCTATCATTTGCGTTGAACTTATCATTATACATGTTAATATACATCTTAAATGTAATAATATGTTATTTTCCGACAAACAATTTCTAGTTTTTCTGTTTTCTCGAACATAAATAAATTATAGGCTATTCCTCTTACGTTTTTACGGTTTCGTTTTCGTTTTCAGCTTGTGGTGAAACATCAACATTATAAGATGCTATAACATTTTAAATGTTTACAGATAAAAGCAGGTCTATATAATCGAATGTATTATATAGCCTACATGTACATATACAATATAATACATATATTGCAGAGAATTATGAGCCCCGTATTTGTTTGCTTTATATATATTATGTTCTGCATCAGTCGGATAACGTGTGTAAGATTTTTACAAAGTAAAAGTTATTTTAATTTGTTTTATTTAATTTATTTTGAACGTGTTTGTGGAACATCTGCCTGTCCCATACCACAGGATGATCAATTTAAAAAAAAGAGTTCATTGGGTTTGTCAGCCTCTCTCTCTCTCTCTTAGACTCTTTCTCTCACTCTCTCTTGCAGTCACCCACCCTCCCTCTCTCTCTCTCTTTCATTACCCATCCGGCCACTTTAGCTTATTTACAAGATTTTTCTTTATTCAACCGTGACAGCATTTTTGGCGTTTTTTATCCAATTCACCGGATATTGGACAATATGTGTTTTTTATCTCTCCCTCGGTAGTAAATGATTTACGTTAAGCGCGAGGAAAACACGGCTCGTGATCCGCCGCCGCCGCTGCTGTGATGGAGAGGCGGTGTGTGTCAGAGCGGGGCGGCTAGACGGCCTGCAAGCCTCGGACTGGATTATCAGCCGTGACGGAGCGGGAGAACATCAACAGCGGTTACCCCACGACAACCCACCGGTACTTAGCTATATAAGCTGTACTTATACATATGAATTACTTAAATATTTTCATACAGTGTAAGTGTTATAATGTTGCATGCATTGGTTTAGATTGCACAATATCTAAGCATCGTTGGCGGGATATAACAGCATGTTTTATTTTAAAGTTATCGAGTTAGCTTTAGCGTAGCATAGCAGCTAAGAGCTAAACGATTCCTTTTAGCCGCTTCATGCCTGTTATTAAACAACTTGTTAATAAAAACGTGTTTCACCAGAATTAACATGTATTATTGTTGATAGTTATTTAATTACTTTGATTAAAATGATAAACACTTATTTTTATTCAATATTGTTGTGTAAGATTGCTAGTTTGTGGGCTAGCGGGCTAATTAATTTTATGAACATACTCAAGGCTTCTGCTTCACGAATATGAATGCCTAATAAATGAGATACTTTGTCTATTAAAGACTCAAGTGTTTATTATAAAATATCAGCTTGTTTTGGAGTCTTAAAGCGCTGGATTGGCAGTGTAGTATTAAAACTACATAGTTAGATTCATATATTTCTGCTCTGTCATGATAACAGTCTAAGGTTGAAAGTAATAAACATGGGTGTTATTCGGAGATACAGTTTATAAACATGACTTTTATTTACAAACTGTTCAGAGGATAGGTTACTTGGTACATGTCATTGTGGCTCAGTCTCTTAATATGCAACGATGATGACAAACCACTTAATCTTATAATCTTCCCATGGACAACTTCTCTGTCACTCTACACACACTGCTGTGAAAGTTTGTTGTTGTTGATATAACGTGTCTAGTTTGCTTTGGGTGTGTTTTTGGGTAAATTATGGTGTTCATCTACTTTACACTGAATATGCATATGAATATGTTGTTACAGTGTAATTTAGTGGACTTGTAAAGAGAAGTTACAAAACAAGCAACTCCGATCAAGATGAATGATGATGGACATTTACAAGAGGCCATAACATCAATTTGAGGTAAGCTTTGTGGTCGTATGTGTGCTTATGTAAATGTCTTAAGTACATAATGTCATGCAAATATGTATTATTAATGCTTATTTCTAGACGGATGTGAGAAAATGTACTGTTGTTAAAGCAGCATGGGTAGTGTTTGATCAAAAGTGTGCAAAGGTGGAGTGTTTGGATCTGTGACGTTACTATGGTTTGCAAACTGCTGTAATAAATATTTGCATGGTGTTTTACATGATTAATCTAGAAGAACTACGTCTAAGCATAGGCAAGACAAAAGCAATGTTGTTTTTCTCAAATTGCCCAGTTTTAAAATCCGATAATTTCACCGTGGTGAAAGATGCTGTTTGTCTGATATTAGTGAAGCACTTTCATCGGCACGAGAGATACAGGATGTCTGTCTATGTCTATGTCTTAGCTTGGAAAAACAAGTCACCCATATTAGTGTGAAGTGCCAAATGTTTTTGGCTCCATGATAAGTGGAAATAACTCGCCTCTCTCACAGAGTGATACATTCCTGTCATTGCAGTGTGACTCAGATGTTTGCTAGTACTTCAATTCCTGTAAGCTGTTGTATGACAGAATGGTTTGTTATCAACACTTACTTCACTGTTATGTCCACTGTAAATGACACTATTGGCCTTGTGATCTAGTAGTGTGTGACTGATGTAGACAGGGATATTAGTAATAAATGTATGCTATTAACTCTTCCACAAGGCTTATGAGCAGCATCACCTAATTAGGTTTATTATGCTTGTTTGGGGTTTTCTGTCTGTGTTCCTGTCTTTCAAGACATAACTTGTTTGTTATAGGTCAGACTGTCTTGTTTATCCACTGAGCAAAGGAGTGTTAGGTGTCTGAACATTAAGTCTTTTTTAGTGTTTTATTGATCATGAAAAACACTACATGATGTCACTACTTGATACACTAATCCAATTTTTTTTATTCGCAGGAGAAAGAGGTTTGTCATTTTTTCCGTGTTAAAGATTGTGAGGACGACAAATCATGCCTCCAAGACCCTCGTCGGGAGAACTATGGGGCATCCATTTGATGCCCCCCAGAATTCTGGTGGACTGTTTGCTGCCCAATGGCATGATCCTAACATTAGAGTGCCTCCGGGAGGCCACCCTTATCACAATCAAGCATGAACTGTTTAAGGAGGCTAGGAAGTATCCCCTCCACCACCTGCTGCAGGAGGAAACCTCTTATATCTTCGTCAGCGTAACGCAAGAGGCGGAGCGTGAGGAGTTCTACGATGAGACACGAAGGCTTTGTGACCTCCGGCTATTCCAGCCGTTCCTGAAGGTCATCGAACCTGTGGGGAACAGAGAGGAAAAAATCCTCAATAGAGAAATCGGTAGGACTTCACACATCATCTAATGTTTGCATTTAAAACATAAGATTAGCCTGTTTGTTTGAGCAGTTTTGTTTATTTCAAACATGTGTTTGTGTTTTTCAGGTTTTGCCATTGGTATGCCCGTTTGTGAGTTTGATCTAGTGAAGGATCCTGAAGTCCAGGATTTCAGGAGAAATATTCTTAATGTCTGCAAAGATTCGGTAGAGCTGCGGGACGTGGGTGGAGCACACAGTCGGGCGCTATACGTTTATCCCCCTAACGTGGAGTCTTCACCAGAGCTTCCAAAGCACATATATGGCAAACTAGACAAAGGTAGACAATCTTTTTTGACAAGGCGGTGTGTCTTGCTTAGTTTAAACTACATTTTTGCTTGATTTGTGTATTTGGCAATGGTGGCGGTTTGGTCAATTTATTTTTCGGAGCACGTATCTTACAAATATTATAAGCTTTTGGCTGCTAACAGTAACATTGTATGTGTATATTGGCCAATAGTTATTATAGCTCAGCCAACCTATGCTAGTGCATGTGATATTTGCATGTCACATTTAGTGATATTTGCATATTTGTTTAACTGTGGTGCTGCCCACTTGCCTGCTAACCTGCAGAACTAGTCAACCTCTTTGGCTGTGGTAATCGTCAGCATATCACAGATGTTGGTTTGGAAATAACTTGAAATATTCCTTTATGTCTTCATAGACATTTATAGGGTGAAGTCATTCTTGAAGTTTTTGAATTTGTTTTCTTTCGTATATCAATGAGCTTGTGTTATAATAGTGGTCATGAAGCATGTGATTCTGCCTGGAGGAATGTACACACAACAAGTCCATTACAATTATTCATTGGGACCCATTTAATATGTAGCCTTTTTCTTTAACACACACTGTTGTCATACAGAATGAATTGTTTATCCTCACATGCTTGATGCCTGAAGGAGTGAATTAAATAGTGTTGTTTTTGTTAGCTCTCAAACATTTGTTTTTGTGCGGCAGGTCAGATCATTGTGGTTATCTGGGTGATCGTCTCTCCCAACAACGACAAGCAGAAGTACACGCTGAAGATCAACCACGATTGCGTACCTGAGCAGGTGATCGCCGAAGCCATCAGGAAGAAAACGAGAAGCATGCTGCTGTCGGCCGAGCAGCTGAAGATGTGCGTGCAGGAATATCAGGGCAAGTACATCCTCAAAGTCTGCGGCTGTGATGAGTACCTGCTGGAGAAGTACCCTATCAGTCAATACAAGGTATCTATTTTCATTTAGCTACAAAATCTGGTGGTTTTGTAAACCTGCTGTTTTCTTTAATGCAGTCCTTATATAAATGTTCATCCAGGTACCACTTTTGTTTGTAATTTCTATTTTCAATACTAAAAATTGTCTCAAAATGATCTGTTTTATATCACTAGTTCTATACCAGGCTTTCATAATCCCCAAACCAGCCAGTACACAGAATGCAAATGAGTAGTCTCCACGTCCCTGCTAGATAAAAAATTTGCTCATTGTGTATCTTCGCAAAAACAGCACTGCCAGAATCGTTTCTTAGAGTGTTAAAAATAGCTTTGCACATTTTGGATGACTGAAAGGCTCGTGAGATGTGCTGATTACGGGACTGTATTCTCTTTTTCAGTATGTGCGCAGTTGCATTATGCTGGGTCGAATGCCAAACCTCATGCTTATGTCCAAGGACAGCCTATACTCCCAGCTGCCCATGGACAACTTCACCATGCCCTCCTACTCCCGCCGGATCTCCACCGCAACGCCTTACATGAACGGAGAGGCTTCAACCAAATCCCTCTGGACCATCAACAGCACTCTGAGGATACGCGTCCTCTGCGCCACATATGTCAATGTAAACATTCGGGACATTGATAAGGTGCTTGCTTGATTTTTTTGTTCGTTTTAAAAAGGAGACAGTACATGGGGAGTGCATGTTAAGATAGAAGTTCCATATTTATTGTAAAACAAAAGAAAGTGCCAGCCATTTTGCTGTCCTGTAGCTTTTCAGTTTTGCATGACCTTTTCTAAATTACATTTTTTTGAGGCTGTAGACTCACAGATTGTTACTCTTTATTTTAGATTTATGTGCGGACAGGGATCTACCATGGAGGAGAACAGTTGTGCGATAACGTAAACACACAACGTGTGCCATGTTCAAACCCAAGGTACAAATACAGAAACAGTAATTTATTTTCATTGATGCACAAACCGCACGAAATTTTAAATGTCACAGTTTTAATATTTTTGTTTCCCAAAGGAAAGCGAGATTGTCTAATGAACCTGAACATTTGTAATCACTATTTTGTTGATACAGCACACTCTCTCTCCATGTCACACTTCCAGGTGGAACGAGTGGCTGACCTATGACATGTACATTCCTGATGTTCCTCGGGCGGCTCGTCTCTGTCTCTCCATCTGTTCTGTGAAAGGAAGGAAGGGAGCAAAAGAGGTAGCGATTCAATTTTCTGTGGTGCAGTTCACAAAAGAGGGATATACCAAAAAATGTGCAAGACTGTATATTAAGGCCATTGCACATGAGTCCGAAATTTTTGCACGTTAAAAAATAAATACGACCTCAGTTGTTTCAATCACATTTACACACTGCCTACAAAATATTTGTCCATTTTTTGCATCCGTAGGAAGCATTTTCAAAGGTGTTTTGGCTATTCAGAGCCGACGAAATTTTAGAATGACGAATACAAAATAACGTATACGAAAATTTCGGACTCTATGTGCAATAGCCTTTAGTCTGCTTACTAGTCTACGTTTTACGTGTTGTTGTGAAATAATTTTATGTAAAAAAAATATGTTTATTGTTCTATAGGAGCACTGTCCACTAGCCTGGGGGAACGTCAACCTGTTCGACTACACACACACTCTGGTCTCAGGAAAGATGGCACTGAACCTGTGGCCCGTACCACACGGCCTAGAAGACCTCCTCAACCCCATTGGGGTTACGGGATCCAACCCTAACAAGGTTTGCTCTTACATAACTTCTTTCAGCGCTGAGCTGTTTATACGGTGGCTTTAATAAGTTTTAATAAGATTACTCAGTGTTGTCTAATCTGAGGTGACAAGAATAATCAGGAGCAGATGTTCCAAAAGCTGTTTGTTCAGTACAGAGTTGTTTTTCGTGTGTGTCTGTTGTCATATAAAATTAGAGACAATTAAGAAAAATCTTAATTAAATCATGGCATCTAATGACATTAAAGGGATAGTTTACACTAAATGGAAACAATCCAATGTGATTCTAAGACTGTATTTCTGGAACACAAAAGAGTGACTGTTCACTTGTCAAGATACAATTTCATTGCATCACTTTTTCTGGTTTCTAGATCAATGTGCTTGCATTTTTTTCTGTAGGAAACCCCATGTCTAGAGCTGGAGTTTGACTATTTCAGCTCACCTGTTAAGTACCCCGACATGGCCATGATTGAAGATCACGCTAACTGGATAATATCCAGGGAGATGGGGTACAATTACTGTCAGTCTGGACCGGTGAGCTCACAGACACACATCCTACTTAATTAATTATAGCCACAATCCTCCCGCTACTATTAATAGTGTTTACAAGCTCAGACGAAGACGAGAAACAGATCTAATTCGCTTTAGTCTAGTCGATCTCTCAGCAGTGACCGTTCATGCTTTTTGCAGACTGCAAGTATGTCTTCCTAAATGTCTGTGAAGAAAATAAATGAGAAATGTACTGGAGCACATGCAAGCCACTGAAATAGAGGGCGGTCACTGTTAAGCCCTGTTGCTGGGATTCTTGTTTCCGTGGTAACCACAAAATATTTTAATTGATGGCTCCTGGTTCAAGCTCTGAGCTGTGGTTACATCCATCTTAACAGGATTATAAAATTTTGCATAATGATGATTTTTTTACTTAGTTTACTTTTTGGACAATATTAGTTTTTTGGGCAAATTAGATGACTTTTAAAAAGAGGTGTTTATTTGACCTACAGAGCAGCAGGCTGGCGCGAGACCACGCCATGACGGATGTAGACATAGAACAACTTCGGCAGCTGAGTAACAGGGACCCGCTTTCTGAAATCACTGAGCAGGAGAAAGACTTCCTATGGAGGCACAGGTAGTCTAGCGCCCTCACTAGGGCTTCTTGAAATGCAGTGTGCACCTATAGAAAAGTTTGAGTAAAACTAAGTTTGTTTCCCTACTATAGGCAGTATTGTGTAAATATACCAGAAATCCTGCCGAAGATTTTGCTGGCGGTGAAGTGGAACTCTAGAGATGAGGTTGCACAGATGTTTTGCCTTCTTAAAGACTGGCCAGCAATAAAGCCAGAGCAAGCCATGGAGTTACTTGACTGTAACTATCCTGATCCAATGATCCGAGACTTTGCAGTTCGGTGTCTTGAAAAGTATCTGACTGATGATAAACTCTCTCAGTACCTCATTCAGCTGGTTCAGGTAAGATAAAATCTTTATCTTGTGACAAATTAAAATGATTGTTTTGCTGGTTAAGCATTATAAATCTAGTGTTTAGAATGCAGTGTTTTCATTCTAAATGTCTTTATTTTTTGTGTCTCCTATAAGGTTTTGAAGTATGAGCAGTATCTTGATAACCCTCTGGTACGATTTTTGCTGAAAAAAGCCCTTACCAACCAGAGGATCGGACACTTCTTCTTTTGGCATTTGAAGTAAGTCGTTTCCTTTTTTGCCTAAACATGTTGTTCTGTTTTAATACATTGTCTTAGTTATAATGGTTTGAGGTCTGAAATGAATGAGTCAACAGAGGTTAAGCTACAATTATTCTTCACTTTGATGGACTGAGGTTGTACATTTTTTTCATGAACAGTTCTTATTTGTTAGTGAAATATGGCAGTGCTTTTTTCTGTTACGTTTGTATCGTGAGAACTTCTGCGGCAAGATCTCAGCAAGAGCTGTGTTGCGAGTTCATGGGTTTTTTATTCTACTCATGCAATGTCTATCGACTATTCACAGGTCAGAGATGCACAATAAAACCGTAAGTCAGCGGTTTGGTCTGCTGCTGGAGTCGTACTGCCGGGCGTGTGGCATGTACCTGAAGCACCTGAGCAGGCAGGTGGAAGCCATGGAGAAGCTCATAAACCTCACTGACATCCTCAAGCAGGAAAAGAAGGATGAAACTCAGAAGGTAAACTTAGCCTTTGACCTTGACCTCACCTAAAGTTAGGCACTGGATACATAAGGTTAGAGTGAAGAGCCCATATGCCATTAGATGTGAAACTTAAACTTTTAGCTGTAACGTTAGATCTACTAAAGAAGCCCTGTCGTCTGAAGCATTGAGACATGACCTTAAACATCACAATTTAATGTGATAAACTGGAGTGAAGTGTGTTATTTCCATGCCATTAGCTCCACCAACCACAGTTGCTAAAAATGTACTGTTGCCCACTTTCTCCATCTGCTATTGGACCTAGAGAATTATAATTGGGCAGCGGACTGACATTTATTTTTGGCCTTCAGGTGCAAATGAAGTTCCTGGTGGAACAGATGAGGAGGCCGGACTATATGGATGCCCTCCAAAATTTCACCTCTCCGCTCAACCCCGCCCACCAGCTCGGTAACCTACGGTGAGTCTCACACAGCGCGGAGATCACAGCTGCGAAAATGTATTTTCACCTAGCAGGGACAATACACAGTAAACTTTAAATTTACAGTTTGCTTTCTGTTCATGTGTCAGACTTGAAGATTGCAGGATCATGTCCTCGGCCAAGAGACCCCTGTGGTTGAACTGGGAAAATCCAGACATAATGTCTGAACTTTTGTTCCAGAACAATGAGATCATCTTTAAGAACGGAGATGGTCAGAATGTTTTCCGTTGTCTCTTTTTGTGAATGCCCTTATTTTGCATGGTAAGGAACAAAACTGACACACGTTTTTCCATCTTCTTTCACTTAGACCTGCGGCAGGACATGCTGACATTGCAGATCATCAGGATAATGGAGAACATTTGGCAGAATCAGGGATTGGACCTGAGGTAGGTGGGATGGTGTGGTGTAGAGCTTGTTAACCAAAGAAAGGTTGATTTTCGTGAGAAAAGCCTCAAAATATGAAATCTTACTGTAAGCCAGATAAGAGTCATCTTTTATAACAAGTCTATTGTTGTGTTGTTTGTTGTTTTTAATTGTAGAATGCTCCCCTATGGCTGTCTCTCTATTGGAGACTGTGTGGGTCTTATAGAGGTTGTGAGGAGTTCTCATACCATCATGCAGATTCAGTGTAAAGGAGGTTTAAAGGGGGCACTACAGTTTAACAGCTCAACACTACATCAGTGGCTAAAGGACAAGAACAAGGGCGAGATGTGAGTGACATTTACATCCATTACATGGTTTCTGTCAATATTCTGACAACTGATATATACTTGTGTTTTCACTAGCTCTGCTGTTTCTGCTCCAGATGTAAAATAAATTCTAGTAGTTATTGGTCAAGCATTGCGGAAAAGTCATGGGTTCAATTCCCCACACATACTGATAAAATGTATACTTGAAATGCACTTTAAGTTGCTTTTAATAAAAAGTCAAATGCATCAATAGTAAAGTACTAGTAAAGCCATCAGTCTCACATTTCGTGGTTTAATTCAAAACCAAAATGATTATATGAATAAAATTATATATAAAATTGTGTCTATAGGTACGACATGGCTATCGACCTGTTCACGCGATCGTGTGCTGGCTATTGTGTGGCCACCTTCATTCTAGGGATCGGTGATCGACACAACAGCAACATCATGGTGAAGGATGACGGGCAGGTGTGAACTCAATCTTCATCTATACTTCAATCCTCAGGTGCTCGGTTTGTAATGATCGATACCTTTCTTATATTGACAAAGTGTTTTCTTTTTCTGTAGCTGTTTCATATAGATTTCGGACACTTTTTGGACCACAAGAAGAAGAAGTTTGGCTACAAGCGAGAGCGAGTGCCCTTCGTCTTAACTCAAGACTTTTTAATTGTGATCAGCAAAGGAACGCAAGAGTGCACTAAAACCAGAGAGTTTGAGAGGTGCGTGAGTGTTTTGCTATTTTCAATTATTTTCCTTTGTAAGCTTAAGAAAACGCATTCCTCATTTGTTCAGACATTAGCGTAGTAATTTGCAGGCAGCTAACCATCCAAGACAATTAGAGATCAAATTGAACAATTGAGTCTTTCATATGTTTAAAATGGGCCACTTGGGCCCCAATCCCAGCAGCCCTTCCTCTTCCAACAATACTCTGACAGCAAGCCGCCTGCCAAGTTTCCGGCCTCTGCTCCAGACTTCCGCTGTTTAACAGATCTCCGCTTTAATCGGGACAGATAGAGTGCCATTCAAAGGAGGACTCGTAAAGGTGGAATTTGTTTTCTAATGGTGTATCTCAGAGGAGTAGACATTTGTCTGTTTGGGTTTTAATTATCTGGTGTAGCTAGCTTTGTAGCATGTAACTTGTAACTTGACATGTTTTGAGCAAGTTTAAATGTGGATTGATAATTATTTTACTTATCTATGGATGCACCATATTATGTCTGTATGCAAGGTTGATAAATACAAATTTGATTTGCATATTGGATATTTAGAAAGAAGAAAGGTAGACTTGATTTTATCATTTGGGAACTGTTTCAATTGTATATTGGTGTTATATACCAGAATGAAGCCAGATGTTCAAAACAGATGTTTAAAGACTGTACATGGCCAGAAAGAATCATAGCTCTTTTAGGAAATGTTATTGAATGTGTTAAACTGCATTACAAAGATGCAGTTTAAAGAGTTGCAAAAAAAAAAGTTTTAAAGTTTAACACTTTATCTCCCCCTGCAGGTTTCAGGAGATGTGCTACAAGGCCTATTTGGCTATCAGGCAGCACGCCAACTTGTTCATAAACCTCTTCTCCATGATGCTGGGCTCAGGCATGCCAGAGCTGCAGTCCTTCGACGACATCGCTTACATCCGCAAGACTCTGGCACTGGACAAAACCGAGCAGGAGGCCCTTGAGTATTTCATGAAGCAGATGAATGATGCTCACCATGGCGGGTGGACCACTAAGATGGACTGGATTTTCCACACCATCCGGCACCATGCCCAAAACTGAGCCCAGACAGATCCCAGCCCACTGGTGGAACTTTTAAATAGGATAATGGGCAGAAATTAGACCTTTTTAGGACATCCTGCCCTGTTTATGCCATGGTGGCATCGTGGCACTCAAACCTCATGTAAAAAAAAACTTCAGAGCACTAAAACAACCCAAAAGAACATTTTTTGTTCTATTCTGTACACCTCTCTTCTGGTATCTTTATGGATCTTTTGCCCACCATTGCCCAGAGTTGTACATTATAGCCGGTTGTTTTTTCCCACTGTCTATCGCCCCCTCTCCCCTCATGCTGCTCTTTTCCTGGAGAGGTACTTGTTATTATTAATATATATGTAATATTTTGTTCTGGGGTAAAACGAACCTTGAACGTTCTGCACTCTTCAGGAGCTTTTGCGGGGGTCCATGTCTTCCTGTTCAAAACTACAAATGCCTTCTAATATGCACGGAACCTCTGAGAACACAAAAAAACAGGGTATGAAACTTTCTGGTCTGCTACCTGGCCTTTCTTTCCAAAAACCAACGCTAACCCCCTGAAAGGCAGTGAGAGGCATAGCAGTAAGAAAGCGATGGTGCTGATTTTGTCCCACTGTTGTGCTCCTGTCCCTTGAGTTCTCTTGACTGCACAGGCCTTTATAATAGACAGATGGTTAGGTGTTGTTCTCCTTTCTTCCTTATATGCACAGCGAGCTAACATGATAGCCTGAGTACTTTGTTATGCACTGGACATGATTTATTTTTGTATCCATGCTTTTTAATTTTGGCCTCATAGTAGCCCTTCATACTCATAAAAATCTCAACCGTTCAGACACATAACATACTACATTTACATTTTATATTTTCGCATAAATACGCCTGTTCATGTATTTTTTTGGAAATCAAACCCATGACCATAAGTTGCTAGCGCCATGCTGTACCAGATTCAGAAACACTATAGTAACCATAGGCATTTACTTAAAATATAAAACGTATTGTGTTATCCAAAGACGTTAGATGCAACTGACACAAGGAGGAACGTCATTGTTCACCGGCCAACCAAGTTTAGTTCTCATCCAATGCTGACAGTCCCAAAATGACCAAACAGAAAGTTTGCGTTTTAGAGCGAACAAAGGTTTTAACCCCCATTTTGCCACTACACTTAGACTGGCTAGACCTGTCCTCTTAGCATTTGTTGAAGCTTTTACTGATGCAGGTCTGTGGTCGTTGTTCACGCAAGAAAGTGGTAATGAAAGATTCTATGGACAAAATGGATGTTTTGGACAGAGAAATGGCTTTTTAAATTCTTCGAGTGGATGACGCTGGTAAACTACTTTACCAATGACACTACAGTACAGTGCAGTATAACTACATACACACTATATACAGACGTGCATATATATGTGTACATATACACAGTGGACAATAGACAGTGAATGTTTTAAGGTGGATGATGTTAAGGGTTAATAGATGTTTTTGTTGTGTCTTAAGGATAATATAAGTGGAAAAGTCCCTCCACTGTCTTGCACAATTCTAATCGAGCTGGTAGAAAGAAAAAGGTAGAAAGCGTATTCTAGCGCCCTCTGGAGTCAGGTTAAGTGCCTTGCTTTGGGCTAAAAGGGGGCAAGCTGCTCCCCTTGTGTGACAATGTACCAGCTTTCTGAATCACATTGACCATCTTCAGCTTCTGCATCCTGAACCACTGAGCTACAGATGGAAATGTGAAAGTCCCGGATAGGTCACATCCGACAAACAACCACAGAAGAAGTATCATGATTATCCGGCTTAAGTGTTTGAAGACTTGTGTTGGGCACAGATCCACATGTTCTCTTTCTGCTCCCTCATGACTCTCGTCAGTTAATATCCATCGATGGACATCTGTCGCATTTCTGCATTACTTTTGAAGCTGTGAAAATGTACATTTTATAAATTTGGTGCAATCGTGCTATTTAAATGGATATATAGCTACTGGCAGAAAACCCTTGAGTACTGTTTCTGCACCACTCTCTTTATTTTTTCTTTGTTGTGACTCAGTATGTTACATTACGGAAGTCAGATGATACCTGCATAACCACCTGAAATGGCCAAGTCGGCGCTTTTCTATACCTGTTTGTTATGAAGACTTAATTTATGCATGTAGGAAAAGCTGATGGAAACATACGAGTTTTTTTACAGATACAATCTGAGTTTTCTTTAATTCTGCTGAAATACTGGGCAACAATGCAAATCATAATGAAAAGCAATTTGTTTTTCTACTGTTTGAACTCTAACGTGTGTCCGAGTATGACACGCATTTGTAGTATTTCACACACATATGCATTCATTTGCTATACATGAGGTTAGCATTTTTGTAAACGTTGTTGTTACTCTTATATGCAGCAAACAATGAACAGATGTACACTTGGGATCAGACTGATGTATGCAGGTGGTTCTTGCAGTATTTCTTTCTTTTCTGTACTTTCTATCTTTGCATTCGGTTCAGACAGACGCTCAAGTCTCCTGCATGTGTTTTAAGCAGAATAATACTACGTGCTCCTGTACTGCCTGGAGATCAGTTGCATTAGAAGTTAGTCATTGGAAGCAGCCTTACGTTAGCTCTCCTAAAGCCATTTAATGCATGGTTCTGTTCAGTTATTTGTGTCTTCTTCGTCTGTACAGGCTACAGATCATGGGCTGGACCCGCTATAAAAGCCCATTCAAAAATGTCTAATTTCCTTTTTTATTTTTAAATCAATGACGTAAATACTGAGATGCAGAATTCTGGAGTCTTTTCTATGACAGAAAAAAGTTTAAATGTTTAGTAAGTATCAGTTGTACTTGAATATCATTGCTCAATGTTACATAGCACTGAAGGTTCTCTTGCTTTGGCAATTGCATACCGATTGTGAATGTCTAAAGGGTTTGGTCAGGCATCGCTTCAGTTAGAAACTCTACTACACCAATATGAAGAGAGAACATTTGAGTTTGATGGAAAACATTGGAATTTATTTGCTATTATGTGAAGAAAGAGATGGAGAATATAAAATATTATATTTAATAGAAGGTCAAATGGGAATTCTGTTCTCTTCTGAAATTCGTCGAGTGGTTGGATTTCTCTCTCTGTATTGCTGTTGCATTGTACTAATTTCTGTATCGAATTAGGTTATTTTTCTTTACTATCACTATTATGAAATTATATATAGAGGGCCAAATACTTTTCTTTACCTCTTTCCTTTCTTGCATGAGATAAAAAAATGAAAAGGAAAAAATATGGAAAGGTGCCCTAGTATTTTTTGTTCATTATTTGTTGATGCAAGAGATCTTTGGCCTGCATTTGGTAGAAACCATCTATAAACTGCCATCAGTTACAAAGCCTCATGTTCATTTTTCTATTTGGTTTCATTGTGCACCTGAGTTTAAAAGTAGCTTTGTATCCAGTCTGTCTTCAATATTTTATTGTTATGTGACTATGTACAAATAAATGTATTTAAGAAAAATACTGATTCTTACTGATGATCTACGTGTTTTTTTTTTCAAGAATAAATACGTGATGGAAAGCTTTACAATTTACACTTACATAGAATGAGTAGCTATACATTTTAAGTTTTTTATTTTAATTTTTAACTATTAAGAAAATCCTTCTTGTATATAGAATAAACATCTTAAATAGTTAAAGAAGGTATAATATACCCAAATTCACAATGCAATAAATGTTGGTGTTTATTAAATGGCCATTGAAATTAAATACAATTAAGAAAGGAAACATAAATACATATCCAATGTTTGACTATTACGTTATTATAATTAAATGATTTTGAGATTTAATATTAAGACAATTACAAATATAATGGCCTTTTTAATTAAGTTACAATTTATTAGTTACAAAATATATACAAGCATAAAGTCGTTTAATTACCAGCGTCAGTTCGAGTCTTTTATTATGAAATACTGAACTTCCGTAAAGCGTTTGGTACGCGAGTAGCCTCTTCACATTCTCCCGTCTATCTTTTCAAGAGATTAAAGTGGTTTACTGTTGCACAGATCGATCAACAGTACACGACCTAATGTGCATTATTTAATGCATTATGTGTCGAGATCGGTAAGTGACCTAGTACGATAATACATTTGTATTATTTCCCTCACCTGCAGTGTAGATGTAGCAAGATGCATGGATGTAGATGCATGCACAGATTATCATGCACAGCTGTCATTCGAGCACATTCGAGCTGACATCTTTAAAATATCCTAAAACAGGCTACAGGATTGACGTTGTCATGTGACCTACATGGATGGATTTAAACTAACGCTATTTAAAAATAAATTCAACACATAAAATGTTAATTTTTTGCTTTATTTATTCAGCCTCATGTTGTTTTATGAGTGAATCGAGGTGTATTATTATTTGACTTCTTTCTTTTTGTGAAAGTTAATGTGAATTGGGCCTGTCTTGTTTGTAACACCGTCATAAAATCATAAAGTGAGTTTTGTATGACTTGTGAAGACTTAGGAAAGGCTTATGAAACCGTAAAATGACAGACAAGTTAAGAGATCTGTCAAATATGATGCAAATATCTATCAAACATGGTGCAAATTTCTGTGAAATAGGGCTGTCATGTTTTGAAATGTGTATAATGATATGACTTCTGTTGTATGGACACAAAACCACAGAGACATTTCTCAAAATAGCTTCTTTTGTTTAACACAGAACAAAGAGTCACATACAGGTTTTGAACCACATGAGTGTGAATAAATAATGACATAATTATTATTTTGCATGAATTACTGTTTTGTTTTCATGTGTCTCTTGAGTGATTGTTATTATGATTTTTGGTTATGTAGGTCATGATGTGGGGTTCAGAAGAAAGAGCATCCTAACCTGTTTCGTGGATGTTGAAATAAAGCCATGGATGTCCTGCGGGTGCTATCAGTCACCATGGGAAGGATCAGCACGTTCAGATCTTATCAGCTCATACTGCTCCTGGCTGCAGCCATGGCGGTCGTAGCGTTCTACTACTTTGGCTCAGAAAAGCAGAACTTCTCCAGCACCACAAAACGGATCAAGGAAACACAAGCGAGCCACAACACCAATCGTGATGATGCTGATCTCTCCCTAGACATCAGATCTGGACAAACAGAAGGCAGGCGTGGAAGTAGAGATGATTTGGAGGAGAAGCCATTGAGAATGAAGCGCTTCCATGCCCTCATGATGTTCACAAAGGTCAACAAGAGCTTGACCTTGCAGAATAAGTTTCAGGTGGCTATGCGCTCCATGGCCAAACATGGACGCTTTCTGGATGATGAGGTGTTGGTTCTTCATTTCGTCTCGGATATTGGCAGTCAGGAGCTGGGGGGAAGGATGATACATGAACTTCTGCTGGATGCGACGTTCCGGTTTGAGGTATGTTCATGTTTTGCCACATATTGGTTTATTTGTGTGGTTTGTTTAAAATCTCTTGTTAAATACAGTAAAAAATGTTGTGGCTACCCTGAGAAAAGCACTTTTACCAAAGACACCAGGTGGCAGTGCAGGACAGAAGAGATGTGACAGATATTCATACACCTCAGCCATAGACCCCCACACCACAGGACCAGCGAGGTCACGCTGCAGATGTTTCCTTTACATCAGCCCATACAACAATAACATGATGCTCTCATCCACCACATACTCCCTTAGTATAGATCATGGTGTACTGTATAAAAAATCACCGGGGGTAGTCAGTGAGGACAGATATTACATGGAGATCAAGTCTGTGTTTTTCTGTGAATCTGCAAAGGTTTGTTGCATGGAATGCTAATGATCAGAGCCTATTAAATAATCACACAAGCACTTATATAAACCACTATTTTATAAATAGGTCAAAATACAACAGTAAATCATACTGTACTAACAAAAATGGGTTTTTGTCAGCTGGGGGCAGTCTTACTCTCTCAGTTTATTTGGTGAGCTTCAGGATCTGATGGTGTTGTAAAGAATTTTAAAAGGATAGTTCACCTGAAAATAAAACCAATTTTTTGGTTTTACTAAACCAATCCTTGTTCACAGTACATAAAGAATGCAAGTAACTACATTAACGTAAGTTAACTATGTTATTTATACTAAACATGTAGTACTGTTGGCTTTACTTAACAAGTGTTTGATTGGTCAACTTAACATTGTTGAGAAAAACCGAAACCCTATAATAATGGACCTATTGTTAGTTTACTTAATATAAACAAGTTAGTTCAACACGACTGGTTGACGGGGATTTCCAGTTCCCAGCATGCTTTGCGTAAGACTGCATTTAGGCAGTCATTTACGAAATGTGTTTTCAGTGCTTTTCAGTAAAGATAAAGGCTTGTTTATGTTTAATGCTCATTTATCTTTGAGATTTAGAAGAGTTTGTTGTATTTTTGAGATTTAGGGTTACCATTGTTTTGTAGAGTGGTACATGTGCTTAGGCTGTGCGAGGTTAAAGTGCACCATATTGTATTATTCAATGAGCATTAACTGTGCTAATGCCAGTACTGAGATGTCTCTCATCTGCTCATTGTTTTTTAACTTACATTCAGTAAGTCTATGTTTAATTTATGTATGACAAAAAAGTACCATTGAGAAGAATAAATATTGAGTTTAATTAGCTTTTAAAAATGACTGTTACAATCTAATTTACTCAAAGTTTAGTTTGTTCATACAACAAAATTGTTAATTGTAGAAACTACTCGACATATTTGCGTGGAACCACTTGACGCTACTTTTTTATGTAAATCTAACAAATCATTTTTTAAGTGAACATTGGCCCCCATAGACTTCCATTGTATGGACACAAACCACTAAGACATTTCTCAAAATATCTTCTTTTGTGTTCTAGAGATGAAAGAGTCATGTTTGAATGACATGAGGGTGAATAAATGACAGAATTTATATTTTTGGATGAACTATCCCTGGCCTATTCAGGCACATTTCGTGACTTACCAGATCTCTGACGTTATAAAAAGACTCTTAGAAAGTTTTACAAAAATCACTGCTCCTGCTAATGCCCAGCAACCTCTGTATTGAGTATCCTGCATCAAGCAGTCAGCGGCTTCATCCTGGCAACATCCCTGTTGCTGGGCATTAGCAGACACCATTCCTCTGTCCCGGGCTGAAGGATGAGAGCTACTGTGAGCTGCCTGAAGTACAGATTACCTTCTTCTAATCCAACCCTTTCCAACACACATACTGTACACGCATCATAAGATAATGAGCATTTGGCTTAATGCAACATCCATTAATAATAATGTCTGACCCCAGTACTTGATTAATGCAGTTTTACATCCGCTTTACCCTCGACCGAACAGACCGCACAGACAGCAGTGCTGCTGAGGAAGGATTCACACCAACGCTGTTTCCCACAAACACCCACACCGTCTCCCACATGACAAATGATGAATCAGACACATGTGGCTATAGGGAAGAGATGATGGTGCTGTCAGCTGCTCACGGGGGTCATTGAGGGTCATTCTTCTTGTTGCTCAATAAAGGTTCGAACAGTCAGGGTTTGATGTGTGGTAAGTTTAAAGCAGACAGATGCATGCAGACGAGAATTCATGTCCCAGTTGTTTTGGTGGCTTTATGGTAAATTGATGGTGGATTTACATACTATAAGTAGACCTGTGGATTGCAACCATTTTATTTTATTTCAATTTTTTTTAATCTTTTTTTTTTTACTATTTTTAATTTTAACTTATTTTACCACTATATTTTAATTTTAATCTATATTTTCTTTATTTTTAATTAAATTATTTTAAATAATATTAAGTTGTTTTTTTAGACCCCCTTGATAGTGTTTGAACATTTAATATTTATGAATCTATGAATATTATATATGAATAATTTAGTACCGTATAGAAGGGTCCAATAGACGATGAAAATGTGAGATTTAAAGTTCCATATTTGATTGAGCATTTATATTTTTAATAAGCGTTTTATAGAGATTGTATGATTTCTGTATCCGAACTATTTTATATTGTCAGATGCACATAAATGAACAGCAGCCTTTGAGCCGTGAGCCTCTGTGAACATTACCACCGACAGAAGCCTTTGATATTACAACATGGCTGTAATTATTCTCTAGTACTTCATGTGCAAGTAATAGAGATTACAGTGAGCTCTGGATGTGGCTTTGCTTTAAGTCTCTTGTGAATTCCTGGAAGCTGTGGCCTCATGCAGCTCTCCATTTATTCAACCAAACTAACATCTAGCTTGAAGTCTTTATTATTCTTAATTCATCACTTCTTGAGAAGTCAAACGTCTCGAGACGCTTCTTTGAACTTCGCTAGGGGAAACCTGAATTGTTTTCTTTCAGGAATTTCTTAGTGCTTCTAAATTATTTACCGGCGACTTCAACTAAAGCTTTACAGAAATAAGTATTTATGAAGTATTGAACAGGCTGCTTGATATTTTTGGGAGCAGTTTTTTTTTTGTATTTTACTTTACTTCTTATATACTTTTTTAGTTAATAAAAGTGTTTTAATTTAATTTGAGTTTTTTGTCATTAATGACAACATGCTGATGTGTTTTGTTTTGTCTGATTTGCAAGCACTAATGACAGAAGAATCTTTTGCATATGAATAAGAAAATTTGTGATGGAGACAAAGAAACAGGATTGTTTCACATAAATACATTGCCAAGCATTTCTATATTTCCACGATAATAAGAACTTCTGCATTGTCTGTAAGATGCTTTGCAAAATTCATTGACTACCTCTATATACTTTTCAAAATGTAAACGCTGGTCCAGAAGCACCTCCGGTTTCATGATTTTGTTTAATTTTGTTAAACCTAATGATATTTGTTTAACAATTTTTATTCAGCTATAAATGTTCTGTTGGTTGTATTTTGCTCAGATGTTTGTACAGTGTTAAAAAACTTCAACAGGAGGTTCTCGTGGACCAACGTTGGACCACCATCTTCCGAAGTGGTCTACAGAAAACAAACATTTGTCTCGCTTTCTGATAACGTTCATTGTGAGATGAAACAAGACCAGGACCCATGTTTTAAATCTGAGCTTGTGCTGAATAAGCTCTTCTGTTTTCACTTGACTGAAGGTGGAATTCTTCATGGTAGAAACATATATTACCCCTGGAATCAAACCCTTAATGGGAAATCTGTGATGAATGAATTCCTCCAATCCTCTTTGTGCTGCTAGAGAGAGATACGCATTATCTGATTGCATGAGTCGAGTCGACGCCAGAGCTTTGCATTGCGGAGAAGGATTAGAAGGTAGAGAACAGCAGACAAACACAGGTATTGTGTGTTTCCAGTGAAACGAAGACCGTTGAGGTTCACTGGTGAACAGCTGCGAATTAGACCTACATGGCAGGAAGGTTTAAGACCCCAGCGAAGGGCAGAAATCCAGCTCGCTTCTGTTCACCGGTGCAAAAACTTCACAGATGTCTCAGATATTTGTGCAAAATCTATTCATCTGTAAGTTTTGTCTTACTTTTGACTAAATTTGGAGAAACTGAAACCACACATACCTAACTAACCTTGATTCATAACAGTAAGTTTGTAATGATTTATAAGTTGAGCTGTTGTGTACAGTTTTGCACAAAATGTCAGTTTGATGTCACTTGACTTCAACCCATTTAACACAAACATACTCTTGTCTATTCCAGGTGGTGTTTCATAAAGTGGATACACTCACAGAGAAGCTATTCCCCATCGTAGAAGCTATGCAGAAGCACTTCAGCGCAGGGTCTGGGGCCTACTACAGCGATGCCATCTTCTTCCTGTCTGTGGCCATGCACCGAATAATGCCTGCAGGTGAGCCATCAACTTAAAGGGAAGTGTGTGCTTTCTGTGATTATTTTTGTGATTGGTACAGCTGATAATGCAAAGACAGAGTAATGGTATAATAACATGAATGTTTCTTTGATAGTTGAATACTTGAATAGTTAACTCAGAAGTTATAGTTTGATCATAATTTTGACAAGTAAACAAACTTGACTGTGAACATCCTGATATGCATTTGGAGCAGGTGTTTTCTTGCACACAGGACAAGTAAATAATATTTTATATATATATAAAATAAGATTAAATCAAAATAAATAGGGATGCACCAATATTTACATTTTAAGTTCTTTTAGTTATATGTAACATTTTTTCGAAAATCATGTACCAAGCCTACTTTACACTAGTTAACGATTCTTAACTTTTAAACTTTTCTGGTATAATGTTTATTCATATATAACAAATCATAGATGTTTTTCCAGTCCAACCCAGAAAAGTGTTCTCAATAGCCACGAACAGCTGTCAAGACCATTCAACCAGAGGAAATGATTTATAATTTATCAGTTTTAATATAGCAGCCTGATACCATTTATTGGCCAATATCACTATAGTTTCTTTTCTTTCACCAAACCTGTTTGTATACCTTCAAGACTTTTGAAATGAACAGCAGGGGTTGCTTGGAGTTATGTTATAACACTTTTGTGTCCTCTTGAAGCTTGAAAAGAACGTCACAATCCACCCCATTGTAACCAGAAAACCTAAAACACTACTATTTAAAAGGTCTCTGTTAGTGAAAAATAGTAAATGCTCCCTCATTGGATTGAAACGTCTGCTAAATGAATTAATGTACATTTTCTGTAAAAGTAACAGTAATTATTAACCCTGATTAAATTTAAACTTGGCACATATTGGCACTCATGACCAGCTTTTCCATTAAAGAGCGGCAGATGCAGAACACGCGTTCGTGTAAATTTCCCTTCATGCTTCCTGCCGCACATTCTAACCATTTTTTCTAAAGGTCAGTACATTCGGCCATCCTAAATGCACCCCCTCAATCAGTGCGCCAATGAAAGATTCGGACACGAGGCCACCGGTGGTGTCAGATGTACCGACTCACTCACAGGTGTTATACTGGCACATGGCACAGTGCTGGGTAGAGGGGGGTTGAGGGGCGGGCGATCGTCCTCTGTTGAGTGATCAACAGCTCTCTTTCTCTTTTTCTCTCATGGCACCTGCAGCTGGGTTTTCTCACAGACAAATGGGCATCGTTTGCCCACATGGGTTTACTTGAAAACTAGATGCAAATCCCAGGGCTCTGTCAATCTAACAGATCAATGGCTTGGTAAGAGAGACATTACAGGATGGAAATTGAGTGTCTCCCACAACCATTTTTCACCTACCTATTCTAGATTTACAGTATGTGTTCAAACATTTAGTATCTAGTATAGTTGTAGTGTATGTGACTCTTTCAGAGAGAAAAATACACAGTTGAGCTTTATAATATTAAAGTTAAAGTCTGTCGGTCTTGATTGATTCTGGTGTTGTGTTGTGTTTTTTTTTTTTTTTCAAGCATTGACCTTTAAAGAATTCATTCACCTCAGACAAAACCACACCAGAAAGCCCTGAAGATGTCAGATGGCACTTGTGATAAACAAATAGTTTTTCCAATGACAGCAGCCCTTTGGAAAAGTTGTACCTACCAAGAAATCTGTTTCCTCGAAAACAGCAGTCTGTACTTCACTCAGGCCTGCGGGGAGTGATCGGTATCTCTCTGGTGGTTTTGTCCGTTCTTTAGTCGAATCCTTCAATTCATGTTTTGGAACTCGATCGGTGCTCATGTGTGGTTTGGTTTTTGTAATATTTTTATCTGAAAGAGAATTGTTTGTGGTGAGTGAGTTCGATGTCTTTGATATTTGCTCATGAGTTGTGAATATATTCAGTGATTTTTGTGATGGACCGTTTATATCTGCAGGGGTGCCGAAGCAACAGTGTTAAAGTTATGTGTGTGTGTGTTTACTTTTGTGTTAGCGAGAGTCCAAAAACAGCTTTTTTCACAGCTGTGTTATTACCCGTGTATAGATTTCTTTTTGTGAGAGTCAGACAAACATTTGACAGTATGTCTCTACATTTTATGGTTTTCCTGTGGGTAATTTGAAATGGAAATTTTACTGGTGCTTATATACTGAATCAAGGCCATTTCACACAATTATTTACACAATTACTTTTTGTGAAGCATATAATGGGCAGAAACGCAAGACACTTTTGTGGCGTTTGTGAGCATTGTGTTTTTGTTTCCTGCTGTTTTCTCAGAGTGACCCATTTTCTTGACCCAGCATAAGTGCATTGATCCAGTGTGCTAGATTGTACGTTTCTGGAACCAGACACATGAGCACTTTGAATTCATACATTTTGGGTCTTCCTTGACATCGCTTTTTTCAGTATCTACTTTGTTGTAGTCCTTTTGGTTGCTCTTCAATATAACATTGGTTGTTTATTAAGTCATGACCTGCTGACTGGTTGTTTAGATGAACCTTGAGGAATTCTGTCCTCATTATGTCCGGTGAAGGTCCATATGCTCGCATGACTCCCTCTCTCGCCCGCAGGGTTTGTTCCAGTCATCGACTCTACCGGCGGGACGGTCAATACAGTCTTGCTGAGAGGCTGAATAAATGAGGCCCAATGACGGGCCTGACACTATTCATCTCAATTTGCACCATGATACCTAGAAATCCCATTGAGGAAATGTGTTGATGCCTTGTGTATAAAATGGATTGTTTGTTATCTGTTAGTGGTAAAGGAAAACATGTTTATGTTCTGACATATTACTATGAGGACATTGGCTGTATTACAGACAAACCATGCCTGGGGTGAATTGTTGTATTCACCTTTTTTGCCCATGAATATGTTTGTTGTGGAGCGATACCATGTGTTTTGAGGATCAAAACGATTTTGTCAACGAGTCTTTGCTCATTTTTTTTACTTAACACATATGGCAGTCCGAAGTGACTTACTCAAGTTACACGTTTTTATCAGTGTGTGATCCCTATGATCAAACCTGTGGTTTTTGTGTTCTTAATGCAGTTCTCCGCCAAGTTTGAGAATTAAATCAGATACATTTTTACATATTTTTTGATCAAATACATACAATTTCAGCATTTTGCAACAAAGCACAGTGTCATCTCTTACAGTTAACATTGATCATGTGCCTGCACATGGTTATAAAAACTCTCTTCACGTAGGTTTCCATGAAACGTGTGATCTTTTGTGCAAGAGGATGTGATGTTTTTCAGCCACAGTCGGGATGGTTATGACTACTGTCCCGTTGCCATTAGAAACATTGTTTTCCTGCTTCTTGTGTTGTTTGTTGAAGGTTTCATGAGACGGTGTGGTAACTGTGCACAGATACTGTAAGTCTGGGCTTTAACCACATAATGGGTTTGACCTGTATTCAGCTCAGGCCTGTGTTAAGTCACACTTGCAGAAGAGCACAGACGTAATCCACAGAGAACAGATGGAAATCCACCTGCTCCATAGTTTTAGTAAAGATCAAATTATTAAGTGGATTACTGTCCTTGTTGCTAATTCAGCCAGATTTGATATACACTACCGATTAAAAGTGTTTTTCATGATCTTAAAAATCTTTTAGTTTGAAGGTTTATGTTTCAAAACAAAAAAATAATGGTGCCAACATATCAATTTCTTTAAATGGATTACTTCGAACAAATAATGAATAAAAAGCAGCCAACAGGAGCCCAGCATCGATGGAAATTACTTCGATACTGTTTAAAGTTTCCTAGGTTGAGACTTCAAGAAGCTGGATGATAAAATGGCAAGTGTAGGATTTTGCAGATCATATAGTCAAAGGGTGACTACTTCGAAGATGCTAAAATATAACACAGAGTTATAAAACCAAGGTTCAATTTCTTTTTTCTGATATTAAGGGAAAAGCCACCATATTTTTTAAAAATGTGTAAATAATGTGTTGCAAGTCATTTAGGATCACCAGGCTGTGTTTGAACGTGCTCATGTAAGTGTTTCACATGTGCCATAATGTTTTATATGACTGTGTTTGTATGTTTTCAACCATGACTGTCTCTGTACCCTCGGGCCACGCTGGGGCTGGTGAACTTCACGTTGACCTCTGTTTCTCGAAAGCCACAATTGCTCAGGGCTGCTTAAGGCCCACTGAGATGAATTAGTGCAGCTTCAAAGGCAAATTTTAATCTGCTTGTCCACACTGAGCCTCCGTGGATCATCTTGCCCACAGCGATGGCACTTCTTTTGATCTCGTGTACTTACTTTGTCATGTGGTTATTATGGTTGGAAGATTTGAAGGAATTCCTGCATAGTTCGGATGCTGTAAATGACGCTTGTTTAATTTAAATAATCGGAATCTGTAACTTTTACCTCTATATCTCAATTTGAATTGCAGGTGTTTTTACATATTTATGTTAAGTTAGTTAAACTGCTTCAAATTGACTTTTTTTGCTAAATTGTTCTCAATACTCAACTCAATCATTATTTTAAGCATACTGCTGTGATTTCTTTCATGTCCTTTGTTTATTTTTAATAAAAAATAAGGGATTGCAGCTTTTTCGTTTTACGCATATGGATTTTCAATGTAGCGCTTCTAGTGGCAACAAATGGAATCACACAAATAATGTCTCTGAGTGGTATTGTTCATTTTTATGATGTTATAATAATTATAGTTATCGTTTATCTAAATACAGTTTGCACTTACTGAACTTCACAGAAAATGAGTATAAGAGTATAAAAACATTGGGAAAAAGTAGACAGACACCTTATTGTTAAAATGTTCACATTTTTGGGAAATTAACTGATGACTTACAGTATAGTTGCATTAAACTGGGATGGGAAATGTATTTAAAACAAAAAAAATCACATTAGATTCTAATTTTGTTTGGGACTTACTTGCTCAGGATTACCTTTTGTCTGTAGATGTGCTGAGTTTGTGTTTTATAAATTCAGCATCACCGGCCTGTGTTTTATATCAGCTCATGAAGTGTTGTGTAGATTGTTGATATAGATTGAATCAGTATCCGCTGCTTGTTTTAAAAGGCATCAATGTGAAATTCCCACATGACTCGGAGTGGCTCAACTCGGTCGCTTTCTCTTTATTGTTCTAAGTACAACAGGCACAGTTCGGGCCTCTGTGTTTTGCTTTCCGTTTGCGTGTCATTGTCCACGCTGCCTCTGCTCCACAATGGTGCATCCACAATGTTGTCTTGAGGGCTTTGTTGGCACTGAGCTGTCCGGTGGCTCTTCATAAGAGACCGTGAGACCATGTGACGTGAGAAATGCTGAGTTTGATGTTGTTCCGTCCTTTGCTATTTCTGTTGACGTGAAGGCACAAAGATTGTAGCTGTGCGGGCTTAATGCATCACTCCACTTTGAAAACACAGTTTATAATGTCAAGCAAATTCTCAGAGTTGTCAAAAGGATTAAAAAGGTTTTCTCTTTAAGGTCAAGGTTTGTACTGATATTTGTAACCTCCATAGTAATGTATGTTAAGTGTTTACATTGGTAGGATGAGGTCATTCTGGTGTGTTATGAATGATTTGCTGTACTTTTTTCTTTCTTATTTCTTCTAGATTTGAAGAGAATTGTTCAGCTGGATCTGGATCTCAAGTTTAGGAGAAACATCAGAGACCTCTTCCAAGAGTTCAACCATTTTCCTCCCGAGGCGGTCATTGGAATCGCACGTGAGATGCAGCCGGTTTACAGGTGTGTTTGTGGAAAAAGTACAGTCTGATTTCATCAGTGTCATCCCAGAGCTTTTCTTGTAGTTCTCCCATGTATTTTTCAAGAACTGGTGGTGCAGCTTCATTCTAAGTTTGGCAGGGCCATAACATTGGCATCCCCGTCACGATCCTTAAGTCGGTCACAGTTCGAACAAAAACACTTTCTCTAAGCTTAAAAGAGACTTTGGACAACCTGTGCTTCTGGTTCGCACGGCATACTGAACACAACAACGAGTCGGTTCTGGTCAAAACTTGGCCTGAAACTGGGCCACATTAGCAGTTCGATAGTGGACTGACCGTCACATGACTTCGACTTCAACGGACTTAAAACCGTTGCTAAAAGCTTTAGTGTTTAGTCACCGAAACATGAGGAGACAGCTGAGATTTGTGATAGGAATTCACAAAAGAGGTTGTTTTCCTGGTTGGTGTTTCTGTGGTTTTGTGAGAGGAAGGGAAAGGCTCTACAGGGAGCTTGTGGCCTTATAAAACCCCACAAACCCACATGCTGCTTATAAGGTATAAGGGGAATTTATTTTGTCTCCATTAGTGGTTGTGAAAAAACAATTGTATTGGAATGAACGTTCTCTCATAATTTACTCATCCTCATGACATCCCAAATGACTTGGTAACAAGCAGATATGAGCGATAAATTCAACCTTATCGGTCACATGATGTGTGAGAACCAATAAGATTTAGAGGTATGAGTGTATTTTTATATTTAGGTGTACTATTACTTGATCAATTTTATATAATATATTTGCTTAGGTTATGTTATTCATAAAAATGTTTTTGGGTAAAAGGAGATTTTTACCAAGTTATTTCTGACAGGCCGAAATCCAAGTTGAGATTTATTGCACAAAGCCAAAGCACTGCTGTCATTCCAACAGAGAAAATAGAGACCGATTGAAAATAAACATAAGATCATAGTTATCCTACTGTGACCTAGATATAATATCATTGCTAATGGCAGCATGACAGTTTTGCTAAAAAAGCTTTTCCACTTCATAAATCTTACAGTCTCTGTTTATATTCACTAATGTATGAGTCACAACTACAATTACCATCATCTTCAACCGTGAGGTGTCAAGTCCCAGACCATTGAACATAACAAACAAACAGACATGTTTGTTTATCAGACGAATGTTGATGTTGATTAATAAGCAATTACTGTGTTATGTGACACTAGATGGCACTGTAGGCAGCTGCTCTGCACTTTGTTTCTTTCATTCTTGTTGACAGTCGTTCCTTTTTATTTGTCCCATATTCTCATCAACCTGGTTCACCCCAGGGCCAAAGGCTCTTTTATAAGAAAACCATAGAAAGCAATTCTGTACATCAAATAATGTATATTGCACTATAAAAATATAACCAGTTCAATTCAAAACAAAATATTATTTTTTGATAAGTAGTTTTGGAAAAAGTATGCTAATGTTCAGTCAGTGGTCAATATTGCAAAAAAGAGGTCTTTAATGGAAACTTATTATTTTGATTTATTTAGATATTGACCATTTGACAGCACATTATCCTGCTTTTTGCATAGCTCAACAAATAAATTTGTATGTATATTATTTTTAAAAAAATATTTTTGGGCTTTATTTATATTTTTGACAGTGGAGACAGACAGGAGCATGAGAGTAAGAGACCGGGTGCGGGATCTGGAGATTACCCTTGTCGGACTCAAACCCGAGTCAGTGAGCCAACAGCTCATATACGTGTCTGGAGACTATAATACATAATTTACACTGAAATTTATATACACTATGGCTCAATATGAGGGTCCTGAAACTACGACCTGATCTCACAGGAATTCCTAACTATTTTACGAGGTATGAATTCGTAAGATATACATTTTATAGATGCATATGATTATTTACCCTAAACCTAACATCACATCACAAATCGTGCTAAAACGTACGTATAAGATCGTACAAAGGTAGTTACGAATTCCTCCGAGATTGTGTTGGAAACTAATATGTTCTTTAAAATATGCATAGATTGTATTTGACTGCAGAATGTCAAGTATTTCAGAGCACCATGCGCTTGCATATTTTATGAAGTAGCACATCTGTTTAAATGAACAGAAACTATGTAATGTGGCTTGCTGGGCTAAAATGAAAATAAATGAATCAGATTTCAGACTTTTTATCGCCCTGTTCACTTTCCAGACAGAATAAGACACGTAACCTAAATCCTGCAGCTGTCGTGGTCGCGATCGAACTTTCCATCGCTGTGCGAGAAGCTGATATAATTTCTGGATAAAGGAAATGAGCCACGCTGATGGAAAAATGGTCCCCTGTGGGGCTTCACAATAGAGTGCAAGTTTTCCACAACAGTTCTCTTGACTACACAACCACGCAAACACTTTCAGCAGTCAAAAAGCATAATCAGCCTTTGAGGTGTATTTGCGGCACGTCAGCGCGGGGTTTGGTGATAACATCTGCCACCTGTGCCACACAATGACCCACAAGGCCACGGTAACCAACGTCAAGTCTTCCGTCCGGCTGGCACACGGCACATGCTTTGTTTTTGATGCTCCCAAGACTTCTAGTTTCCACTGATGCAGCATGTTTGAACGTCTCAAATCTCTGAAGTGCTTGATCTTTCAGGGCTGTGAGCATTGTGTTGTTGCAGCTGAGGCTGAGAAAACAGCAGGCCGAAGATGGCCGCTGCACTTTTTTTATCAGCTAGTTGTTTATAAAGCTGGTGAAGAGCTTTTTTTTAGCAAGTGCCGTAGAACCAAATGATATAGCATACTCTGTAGCAATGACACGTGTGACTTTTTTGATGCCGGAACCTTTTGTTTTTTAGTTTTTTGGTGTAGTTGTTTTGTTTGTTGACTTTGGGATTGTGCACTTGACAAATGAGTGTTGAAAAGGTTAAAATGACCAAGTACTTACAAATGTAAAGCCAATTACTTACAAATTTAAGGCATCAAAAATAATGATGTAATGTCTGAAGGGGATCTTTGAAGTTTACAGAATCTGTTCAGGATTTTTGGAGCCTTTGTATCTTGTTTGCGAGCCTCACCCTTCCACTGGCCTCTTCTGACCAGGGCGAGAAATGGTGCGAGGCAGCGTGCCAAGGGTCTGGAATCCTCTCTGAGCACACGGCTTGGAATGAGTGCAAACATCCAGCAGGGAATTTTCTAATCGGATTGAGAGCTTCAGTACACCAACAATTACACACACCCTTTACCTCCCAGAGGCGTAAATAATTTTGTATTTATACACTTTCTTTTATTAAATTGTTTGATCTGAAAGAGTAGAATTTGTTCTTCAGTTCAACACCGATAGATCTTTTTAGTGGAAAAATTGCTGTTAAGCAAAGCACCAATAGATAATGAGCTTTGCAAAAATGGATACACAACACAGGCTGTTTATATACATTTACAAATTCTTTTTTTTTGCGTGTCAGTATGGCTTCACTTGTTCAAGTGTCAGTATGGTCATTGGTCGACATTTGGTTTCTTTCCACTATTAAACATCATTGCTGTCCTTCCAAATTTGCAGTTTCTCTGCACTTTTTTTCAAAGTTGCAAGCACTTTTTAATACTTTTTATTGGGGAGATATTTGCAAAACCTAGTGACAAACTAATAATAATGATTTATGGCAAAAAAATTTAAATCGCAAACCATGGAGATACAAGGTTTCAGAAGGACAGCGAAATAGCAAAGCAAGCATGTTCGGTCGCAACCTGCACAACCAAAGCAGTGTGTGAAAGCATTTTAAAGTGTCGGAGAAAGACATGAAGCAAACGATTTCCGAATGAAAGCATCTTTACCGTTCGGTAGACTGTACTTCAGATGGGAGCAAGCAATGGCATGCACACTGGCCCTGCACTAAACAACTTGAAATGCCATGCTATATCTGTGCATCCCTAGTATACCTTACAGAGAGAGTTTAGAGAGATGTGAACTGAAATCAGTCTCAGTGTGCATTACATGCATGGAAGTTTTTCTTTAAATCATTTTTCGTATTTTTGGCTAATGTTAAATGACACTTTTTAGTGAACTACATTGTTTTATGCGAACAGAGTACATTACATTCTTTCAGCAGTCAGTTAGTCCATTGAATAAGAGAGAGGGCTCAATATTTTAATTTTAATTTACTTGTTTTGCTCAATTTTATATCTTAAGTTAATTGTAATATATTGATAAAAGCAAGACAAAATATAAAAGAAATGCAAAAAACCATGTTCGGTATTCGGCCTTCGGCCAAGTGTTAAATTTTTATTCGGCTTTGGCCAAGAATTTTAATTTCGTTGCATCCCTAGTAATTTTGTCTTTGAGCAAATACACATAACATCAGGGCATTGTTGATTTTGTAATAAATATAATGTATAATGTACACACTGTATAAGTATACAAGTTATAACGAAATGAACAAATTCTTTTTCTTGATGATACACTTTTGATCTTTCGTTTCCATGCTTTAGTAGTCCATGCTATATATTGTTTATGTATACACCCAAAATAGACGTGAAATAGAAGTGTGTTGTTGTTTGATGTGTTAGAAATCTTGTTATTTGACAGAAGGCAGACAGGAATGTGGCTTATTGTCTAGGGTTCTTTTCACCTCCTAAACTCATTGTGTGCACATCCTATTCCAAGCACAAACATAACGGGTCAGGACCTAAAGGCTGTTTGTAAGCAAACGTCTCAGGTGGGGGGGACAGGATGCCGCATGCTCAGCACATACCACGATGTATGAAAGTGTTGCATCCGGATGTCAACAATAGACACAACTTTTTTATGCTTTAATTCCAGAAAAACGATTAGCCTGTTGCTGTCATTTGTTAAGAAAATATACCTAATAGAAATATACCTGTTTGGAACATTTGCAGCACATTTACTATCTAGCACTGATGTTCTGTCTGTCTGTCTGTGTTCATGTACTGTATGTACAGTACAAGTGTGTGCATGAAGCCTGTGGTTGTGATGAACAATTGTCCTTTAAAGGGTGTTCTCCTGTCATTTCCTCCGCTGTGAGTTGTGAAGTGCTCACACGCTGTCTTTAATAAATACAGCACCGCACCGAGTCCTCTTACTGAGTACCATTCAAACCCTGTGAGTCTATTACTTTAAACATTCAATGAAAGCCACTTAAACACTTAAAACACAGCCACCGCCAAGCGCTGGGAATAATTCTCAAATGAGCGTTAGGTTATAATATAGTCTGAATGTTTAATGACAGTTCAGTGCATCGTTTATGGAATTTAATAATCAGTCGTCTTGTACTAGTGACACACAGTCTCAGCCTCTGACGGACCGTTGGCTGAACGGCTGATGCATAAGGCACACTTTTCTGGAAACACTTCAGCGAGTTCGAAGTCGTCATCTGATCAGAGCACGAAGCCCTCTGAACGAAAGAGTAAGCTGTCGTGTTTACATCGGTTGCAATAAGAATTTATCACAATCGACTAAACGCTAAATTCTTATGCATATGCAAGGTTTACGGCATATACTCATAATATTGATGTTGCTGTTTACTTTTGACACGTTCGTGAATATACACCGGTACTGTGGGGACCTTTCCACACCTCTAAACATGACGCGACAAATGGAAACGTGATTTGGTTGCTTTGCCTGTCAGTAAAATTAGGCTAATGAAAGCGGCCAAAGTTTGAGACTAATGCCTGTGGTATACTTTTTTTTTTTTACGTGTACATGAGCGTAGGCGTACAACTGAATGCACATTGCAAAATATACTAGTAGTATAATCTATAATTAACTGCTAAAAATTACTATGTGCATTTCTTATCGGTTGTTGTGTTTAACCGTGAGAAAAGTGTTTCTCCAGTAAAGGATGTAAAGCTTCAGGCGCAGGAATTTTGCAGTGTTTGCACAAGCACAAAACAAATCTGACTCAGCTGGGCATCATTTGTCATTAATCTCAACATGTACGGATTTAGCAGCCTTATTAGACTCGCAGGATACCTGGAATACGTCCTTGTCTGATGAAGATTTCTCTGAAATATCAGTTTAATATGTCGGCTAAATTGGGAAGCTGTGATATTTTAAAAAAGCAAGACTCCACGCAGGAAAATCAAATAGGTTTGACAATATCGGTTAAAATTCAGGCAGTTCTTTAAGGCAGCGAATTCGGTTTATTCTGCATTATTTTGTGCCATCACGCTTCTACTTGAACCTCTAAATTGTGTTTGCTTTTTTAAGCCTGTTTTTCTGGAAGAACTATGTTGAAACGCTGAGAGGCACTATTGATGAAACTAGTCAGTGTCTAGATTTTCTTGCTTTTTCAAATTCCAGTCATACTACCTAATCTTTCCAGAACTCATAAAGTATTAAAATATGTGATGTTAAATGTTCTTACGGGACCCAAACCCAAATATTGTTATTTCGTTCCAATTATTTTGCAATAGTTTCAAGTTGACGCCAGACTTTTTTCAGTATAGGAAGTGATTACAGAAACAGATTTCTATCACCAGGCTTAGTCCCGCCTCAGGGTCTGCAAATTAAGGAGAGCTACCGTTGAAATTCCATGTCTAGTACATAAACACTGGCTTTGGATCTGCGTCAGTTACCGCATTTGTGCCCATCCTGCTCTCACTTACTGTATGCGTTACCACGTCATAACCTCTTTGTGTTGCCCCCCAGGGCCTCCAGTGCCCAGTGTTCTTTCACTTCTGTTAGCTGTGATGCTGTTTGGAAATAAATGTGCTCTTATTTTCTGAACCACTTGTCCTGACATAAACATCTCGATGAGTTGTGATAGATTATGTTTGCGATGTTGACGGCATGCGCAGTGGTTACTGCGTCATTTAGCTGATATAACTTTATCAGAAGTGGTGTGGAGAGAATATTTTCCCGAGTTGCGTGTATAAAGGATACAAAAAATGTCATAAATCACGGTTAAACCTAGAATGTATTTTTGGTTGCAAGCCCAGATATTTATCTGCTTGGTTAGATCACCACCACATGCATGTGGTGTTTTTGTTTTTTACCATCAAACATTGGTCAGAGGATGACTGAAAATGATCGCTAGGTCAAGTATTACTGTTGTTGTTGTTTCTTCTGTATGTGGGAGATTACTTTGCTCATCTGTGGGTTTCATGATCTGTTGCATCATTAATGACTATGACAGATATGATTTGTGTGTTCAAAAAATATAAACTGATGAGATATAATGAAATCTCTCAGTTTGGTTTATTCCTTGATCTCACTTGAATCGGCCAGATTTTAAAGTGAATCATTTCCATTTATTCCTCTTTCAGACTTCATGTCTGTCTCTTATCTTTTTCCGGTTTGCGTGTGACATCCAGAACTCAATATTAGGTTTCCATGGCCTGGTCCAGTGGTTGCCTTTATTGATAAATTCCTCATAATTTCATGAAAATGTATTGGGTTCTCAGAGCACCTGTAGAAACCTGTTGCACAAGATTTTTTGCAGGGAATTCCAGACACTTGAATCAGTATCTACAGCAGTTTTTTAAGGATTTAAGCTAAAAGCAAAGTGTTTTGCCTACCCGCCTTTGGGAATCAGTTAATCAAAAAAAGAAAGAGAAAAAATACTCACCTTTATGTCATTTAAAACCCACAATGAGATTTTGACAATTCTTCACATTGTAAATATATAATAAGTATGTTCTCTCCACTGCTTGAACAGCCCCTAAGTTTTGATTTGGGTTTCATATTTGATGCCCATGTTGCTTCTATCTATATCACAAATCACATCTCAACAAAATCACAATATTCACTTTAAACTTTAGCCAAGATTATGGTTTGCACGCTACATTTTAGCCGTCAGTAAACTTTTGAACTTTGGTCTCTGTTCCAGGAGCTCATCCTGTTTGATGTTATAGAACATCCTTATATGCACCGGAGTCTCGACTTCTGCCCTTTTAATGTCACAAAGGTGCTTATATATTTAGTAATCTAGAAACCGTGCAGAATTTGTAATATTTCTTATTTTATTTGTCATGTAAATGTCATGTATCTCTCTCTCTCTGTCCTTTAAGGTTTTGTTGTTGTCATTGTCTGTGCATGTGTCTTGCGTGATTCAGGTTTTTGTTCAGTTAATTACACCGGAGCAATGCACATTATACCTCACATTACCGCATGTTTTCCTGTGTAATTAAAGCTTTTAACAGCCCTCTTAACACAGTCCTTCCTATTTAGATGACACCTCTTCTTCAGGCATTTTGAAACCATGCATTTGCTTTTTTGTTTTTAAAGCTGTGTTTTGGCACACAGAGTCCGATCTGTCTGCGAAGCACTCGGTTTCTTTCATGAGAGCTGATGTTTGACAGACTTCATTCTGGTGCACATGGCAGGTGTGTGCTGAACCTTCAGGCTGGTTAGACTTCCCTAAAGAAGCAAATGAAAAAGATGAACAGGTGGAAGAAACATGCCAAAACGTGGCTTTACAGGTTGCCACCTCTGAAGACAACAGTTTGCAATTGATGAATTATAATAATTATTTTAAACATATTATTTTTTAATAATAAATACATAAAATATTGACTTTCTGTTATATTGGAAATGTAAAACATCTACTCTATTGTAACCCGAATGGTTTTAAACACATTTGCTTTCATTCTCAACATGTGGGGTTTTCATTCTTATTTCTGCTTTTTTCTCGCCTCATTTTCACACTGGTTGTTGCGTTGTATAAAGCACACCGTTTAGCATAAATATGTTTATAATAAAGGAGCAGCTTTTAAAGCAGCTCTTTTGAAATACACAAATGAAGACTTATGCTGTGTTGCATCAGATCCGTGGATGTTTTTCACAGCTGTAACTTAGTTTTCAAAACCCTCCACCAGTGTGTCTTGTTCTTTGGTTCTGACATGAGAATGCATTTGCTATTTGCCAAAAAAATCATGATGATGTCATTTCCTGTGGTGTTTCCCAAACTAAAAGAAATGTGTTTGTTTAAATAGTACATGTACAAAAACACACTGAATCTATCAGCCGTTAAAAGAAAGAGAAATCTAGTTATTCACTCGCAAAACGCAATTCCCAACATCCGGCTTCTTTCATTGTAGTTCATAGGTGTTGCTTGAGTTCTATCTTGTTTTTCTCTCTAAAAATTCCTCCAAACCGTTCTGTCAGATATTGTCTGTAGATGCTTTTCTTGTCTGTCATCAGCTGTTGTAAATGCCCCTTCCTTTCTTGGCTGGAGCCATGACATGTTCTGCGAAAAATCATCCAGATGTTGATTGCAATGTTTATGCACGTACCTCCTCACAGATGCACAGAAATTCTTCCACTTAAGCTGGACTTTAAATGTGGAAAAGCCACATGAGACCCCATCTGGAGTTTATGGAGTTGTCTGTGTTAAACTGAGATCAAGATGCGACACAGACTCTACACAGGAAGTTGTCATTTGGCTGTGCTGCCACACCATTGATGCATTTTTACACTGTGACGCCCGCTGTTTCTCATCTATAATAAACCCTTACTTCACAAATTTCATTTTAAGACTCTAAATAACTCGTCTGTAATTGGGATCTTTACAAAGATTCAGACTGCAGTCATTGGGGGCGGCACACATCTTGACCCAGAGCGACTCAGCCATGCCCTTAGATCTCAGATGTAGAATATTTTAGAGCGCTGGATCTCGGCATGAATTTTTCATTTAATGAAGACTCTCAGAGGATGTCCTAAATATTCGGTGCCATACCTTCTGACTCGGTACCGCAGGAGCTGGAATTAAGGGGCCATTGCTGCACATAAGTGTGACTGTTTGAGTCTCCTATTCGGACTGTTTATAATTTTTACCTTTCGGTACTTAGATAAAACACTCATCTTTGTCTAAAATGATTATTTTTAAAGGCTTTGTTCACCCCAAAAATGAAAATGTTTGTTAATTTACCCTCAGGCCATCCAGGATGTAGATGACATTTTTCTTCAATTGAATTGTAAAGGAGGTTTTTTAACTGAAACAGTCTGTGCAAGAAACTAAACAATTCTGATCCATGCAACCTCAATATTTTACATTTTGTGTGCGCACAAAGTTCATGAGGGTGAATTGAATTATAACAGATTTGTCATTTCTGTAAAAATGATTCCTTAACAGTGTGCATCTTTGTTCCAAAACACAAACCAAAAACCAAAACACCTTGTCTGTTTTTACACATGAGTATAAAACATGCAGCACAAACTTCTAAACCAAAGGTTAAAAGAATGGGCTTTATGCTTCACATCTGAGCTGTGATGTTTCATGTCGAGTCACCTTCTTCGAGAAGCAGGATGCTTACAGACGTCTTTCATTACGGTTGCACCATCAGAGCGCAGACGGCCCCCGCTGACTCGTGTTCACTCTTGTATTTGTTTACTTGTGTTCTCATTGACTCCAGCATTCATTCTCTCCCGGATACTCCTTTAGATCGAAACCGCACTGAATCTCTAGGAGAAAGATAAAAGCCCTGTTCTTGTGTCATAGTCTGGTTGGGCTCTTCTGCTGTCAGATGAATGGTCAAGGTTCAGAAAGCTCTTTGTTGTTTTGGGCTTCTTGTTCTTTTTTAGGAGGGATAGAGAGCAAGAGGGAGCATCTCTTAACTTCAGGAGATCTCCTCCACAGGAGGCATTGACTGGGGATCAAAGTGAATGCCTGTGTTGTAGACTGTGTTTGTTAGGAGCTGTGCGGTGTGATGGACTGTCACCAGCCAGCATGCATTTGAAGAATAGTGAGATTTTCAGGATTATTTTACATTAAGAAGCCTCAGGCTCAGAGCCTGGGGTCAAACTCCTTGTGCATAAATCTCTGACTTTATTTTCAAGTTCCTCAAGCTTGGGGAGCCATTAGATACATTTCTTTTATAGATATGCACTACTAGGAACTATGAGAATTATGTTGCAACTATAAAATCAAAACAAAAAAATGTAACTTGTTATATTTGATCATTTTCAGTGTAGTCACCTTTTGCCTAGAATTTGCAGAAGTGTTCTCTTGGCATTTTATCTTCCAGCTTCTTGGGGTTCCTGAGATGCGTTTTGAACCACATTGAAGTAGTTCCCATCTATTCTGTGCTCTTTTTGGTTGCTCTTTTTTTTTGTTTTTTTGGTTACTATAGTTTAGTTTTCAGTTTTATTGTAGTTTTATTAATATTTTAAATGAACTTTTACCTTTTACATTTTTTGTTGTTGATTTTAATTCATTTATGTGCTTTTGTCATTTTATTTTAATTTTATTTTTTTTCAGTTTAATAATTTTAGTGCCTTAACTTAAACTTATTTAATTGCTGCAACTTTTTTAATTTTCATTTACTTAGTTACTTTAGTTTACTTTTCTATAGTAATATTTAGGCCAATATTTTATTTGATTTCAATTAAATGTGCTGTGTGTAATATTTAAAATGATCTATTGACAGAAATGCAATGTAATATACATAACTATGTCTTCAGAGGTGAATAATGACTTCACATAAAGAAGTATTATGTTTTTAATACCTTAGAATGAGCTATTTTTATCTACATACTCTGCAGGTCCCCTTACATGGAATTCGCCATGTTTTTACAGTGTCCCTAAATGGACAAAGTAACCTACAGCGTGCATTTCGTAAAAATGTTATCTCATTCAACAGAAACATAACAACTTTGTTTTGTGTCAGTTGCCGTAGTGCTTCGGAAGGGAGAGTGAGCCGCTAGTTACAATTCACAACCTAACCACTAGATGCCACTAAAATCTCCACATTGCTCCTTGAACAAGCACTGAATATATGTATAGTTCTCATTCTTGATCTTGAGTGTTTTTCTTCATTATTTAGTGTTATTTCTTTATTTCTTACAGACACACTTTCTGGCAATATCGCAAAGAAAATCCCAAGTCCCGTGTTGGAGATCCCCCACCGGAAGGTCTACCCGGCTTCAACAGCGGAGTGATGCTTCTGAACCTCGACGGCATGCGCCGCTCAACCTTATACAACCAGCTTCTGGAGCCCGAGCGGGTGACGCAGCTCGCCGAGAAGTTCCACTTTAGGGGACACCTGGGCGATCAGGATTTCTTCACCATGATCGGTATGGAGCATGGGGAGCTGTTTTACCCACTGTCCTGTGGCTGGAACCGGCAGCTGTGCACGTGGTGGAGGGATCACGGGTATGGGGATGTTTTTCAGCTCTATTATCAGTGTGGTGGGCCGGTCCACATCTACCATGGCAACTGCAATTCTCCTATACCTGATGACTGAGTATGAAAGAGTCTTGATTGCGCATTTTGATCATACTGTGAATTAAGCGGACCAAGACTGAAAGATGCCCAAAGATCTAGAATCCAGGCACATTTAATTCCCAGATCGGTATTACGCTATATACTCAGAATATTAACACATCATTTTCTGAGCTTGTTGGTGTCTTTCCAAGCTAGTAAAATAATTTTTGATTTTGCTTTGATTCTTCACAGTTTGAGATTCCTCATGCAGGTGTGTTAACAGAGCGCTCAGCAAGCTGGGAAAGAGCCAATCAGAGCGCTGCATTTTCCTCCCCATGATTCAGCTCTAGCAGACTGTAGGGGATATTACATATTACAATGACTTGCTCATCTTTCTAATGCACTGTTTTCAAAAGATTTACCTTGTTTTACACTCTCATTGGCTCACTGCACATTTTTGCTTTGCCGTGATGATGCAGGGGTTTCGGGGGGGTGTGTTGACCCACTTTCCCGAGTTTGTGTGCTTGTGAACCTGTCAGGTGGCTTGAAACGGCATGTTGATGTTGGAAATCATATTTCTCTGTGATGTATGAGTGTATCCTCAAAGCCAAGATAGCATCTAGAACATCTGATCATCGGTCTCGATTTGAGGTCTGAGGTCGAGAACGATCTTGCTGCGGCGCTCTGATCTGCCTGAGAAATGGGAAGTGGGATTGAGGGGATATTCAAAACATATACTGGAGATTTAGAGGGCAGAGCTGTCTGCTGTGGTTGGCTGGCTGGCATTAATTGAGAGATGCTGCTCTTGGCAAACCTCGGCAGGATTCTCTGAAACGCTCGTAATAACCTCCGCAATGTCAAATCAACAGGGCGGAGAGACCGAGAATCTCCCTCGACCCCGCGCTGCTTTGTAATAGGTCTTCGTGTGTGTTGCCAGGCAGTTGTGAGATCCCACACTAAACTCTATTGTGTCAATAGGGTGATATTGTGAAATTAAGAACCGCATGTCTTTGGGGTTTTCAGTTATTTGTTTTAGTGCGAATGCAGTTGTGTTTTGTGTGAGTCATTGAAGACTTTGATGAACTGATGTTGTTTTACTTTAGCCTGATCAAATTAAAGACTAAATGTTTGTCATTGAACTGATGGTCCAATCTCTTGCATTCACACCTATTTTTTCTTGTTTATGAGCAGATTTCTGTGTTAGCCATATAAAAACAAGAAGAAATGTTTTATATTGAATCGGCACGTAAATCTGTTCTGCTCGTATTTCATGAATGAGACCCATTGCTTCGAATTGATTTACATTTATCATATGCTTTTGTTGTAGTTTTTATGTGACTTTTATGAATCACTTTCACAGGAACTACTTAGCAGCAAAACGTGATTTTATTGTGAGATGTTTTTCTCTAAACGTGTCTGTCTAGAGCAGGTTCTTTTCCTTGTTTTAAATATGAATGTGAAACAAATATATGTCATACATATGTTCATATGTTGTGTCATAGAAACTGAATGTATTAACACCAATGAACTAATTCAAATGAAGAGGTACCATATTTTTAATATATCGAAAATGCCTTTCTTTCGATTAGTGCTCAGAATAAAGTTTCTTGTAAAGATTTTATTGCATTTCTATTTCTTGCATTTGAAGAATTTGGGGTTTAGATAAAATGTTCACTTTAAAACCCACAGCTTACATGCACGTCATGCAAAGTCTCTTTGGATAAAAGGGTCAAATGTACACATGAAAAGATAGTGGGTATAAATGGATAGATAGAATAGCGTGAGAGCAAAACCCAACGTCACCTTGGCCCTGAAGCACGTCACGCGTGGCATTTGTAAAGCCTGTGAGGAGGTTTGAGGAGGTCTGAGTCTTTCTTTTCAGTTGGGATTAAATGATTTTTTTTGTGCAGCTGTTCCTCAGGACCTCTGTTGTCAGTAAGATATCAGTCATTTGAGCTCTGCACACACTGAAAACTGCAGGTGAGGTCAGCACTGACCTACATTACTGTAACACACTAACCTATTTTTATTCTGATATCTTTATTTATTGTCATGGAAGCACCAACATCAGGGGTGTATTTGCCTTATAAATCCGTAAATATTTATGTTATATAAATGTTTATTTCAGTGCATTAAAAAATTATTTGAGTTACAAGAGCTCTTAACCTTATGCATGTGTTATTCAGTATAATAATAACACAACAAGAGAAATTGGTGATGCTGTACAATAAGGTTCTCTTTGTTAACATTAGTTAAAGAGACAGTTGAAAATGAAAATTCGCTATCATTTACTCACCCTCATGTCATTCCAAACCTGCCTTTCTTTTGATATTATAAGAACATCAATAACAACATTGGACCCCATTACCTTCCATTGTATGGACACAAAACCACTGAAACATTTCTCAAAATATCTTCTTTTGTGTTTTACAGAAGAAAGAGTCATGAGGATAAAAAAAATATTTTTCTTTATGGGTGAACTATTCCTTTAACATAAGCGGACACAGTTACATTTATTATAGCATATAACATAAGATTTAGCATACAGAAAGTAAACAAATTGTTTTGTTTGTATAATATAATATAATTTCCCTTCAGTTACAGTGGCACAACGCGTTGAAATTGAAATGTATGTTTTCTGCTTTGTTGTCAGAAGTGCTGTGGGTTAGTAAGACTCACACTTAAGAAGTGTTCTCGTTGAATTGCAATGCTACGTGACATCGAAAAGAGTTAAGAAAAGATGAAATGTATATATAGTTCACATCTTTTGAACTGAAAGGTAAGGGAACATATTGTACCGTACATTAGGAAGATATAAGACGATACAGAAACTCATATATCATGTCTTATTTTTTTTCAAGGGTTTTTTTGTTGTTTCTATACAAATGCGGAGATGATGTCAGAATGCTGTGTGCTTCCTGTGGTCCTGTTTATGGAAGGTCCGTTAACCATGTGAAATCTACCTGATGGATGTCATTGTATTCAGATCAGATGAAATAAAAGTTGTGCATTGCATCTGAAATTGAGTTTCAGAAATGATGGGCCAGGATAATGAGGTTAAATTACCCAGGTTCCCCCGTTGTGCACTAGACACCAAGAATTTTCTACCTGACCAGATGTCTCTTCTATTTTGGGATAAGATTTTTCTTACAGATGTCAGATATTCAGATACAAGTTTTGGATTTCTTGTGTCTTTGTTATAATGGTCCTGCTTGGTTATTGGGATTTAAAGAATTAAATTGAGATCCGTGCGCTAGGCCGGAGAACCTTTGTAATGATGCATGTGTGTATATATGTGTTTTCACACATGTTTTTTAGCTTCGAGTCACCTTCCACCATAATGACTGAGCTCTCGCAATCTGTTGCCATGCCATTGTGTAGGAGGAAATGAGGACATGCAGAGGATCATCAGTGTTCTCTATATACTCTGAAAGAGGATGAGATGATCACTGCAGTCTTAGCATTTAAGGGGGATTTGAACAGCCTTGTTAGTTCCTGTAGGCAGTATTTCAGAACGCTGTATTTTAGTTTCATTGCCCTTTAAAGGTCAACAAATTAAAGCGTTGATCATTGACATATCTTCCGTTCCGAGATTGCGTTTTCATAGTTGCAGGTGTTTGGTAAAGTTAAAAAAAAATGTAAACCAAGAGGAATTATCTAGTGTTGAAATATTGCACTGTCGAGTGAGGAGTGTTAAAGAGTTTTTGTCATATAAGGTGAAATTTTAATGAAATATTGATGTCTGCGATTGATCCCCACCGGCAGTTGAAATAGATTTTTTTTTTCATTTTATGCTCTTTAAGAAAAAAGTTGAAATAGATTTTTCATTTTATGCTCTTTAAGAAAGTGTACTTTCTAGCTAACTTTTTACCTTGCACTGACAGTGATTTATGTGAGAGATGTGTTTAGGTTAGATTGTTTTGTACCATGTAGAAAACATCCATGAGTTTGGACTTCAGGCTGATGCTGCAATTTTTTGTGAATTTTTGTTGATGATGGATTTAACAAATGTTAACTGACATGCTTACTAATAAACTATTAAAGGGATAGTTCACCTTAAATTGACAATTCATTCTCTCTTTACTCAACCTCCTGTCATTCCAAACCTGTGTGACTTTCTTTCTTCTGCAGAACACAAAAGAAGATATTTTGAAGAATGTTGGTAACAAAACAACATTGACCCACATTGACTTCCATATTGACACAAAACCACTGACACAGAAGAATAAGTCCTATACAGGTTTTAAAAGACATGAGGGGGATTAAATGATGACAGAATTTTCTTTTTTGTGCGAACTGTCCCTTTAAATACAGCTGGACTATAGTTTCCAAATCCTCTTTTCTCATTGTTTTTCTCTCAGTAGGCATACGTCTGTGGCTATAATACATGTTTGGACATTTTTCCACTTTTTAAATGACTCATTGTAAACACATCACTCATCCAGGTGTGTTGGCCAGTTGATTTCTGGATTGTGTGAAATTGGCATAGCATGAAACCCACCGTGGCGTCGAACATTAGCGATGTTTATTTCAGGAGCCCTGTAGACTTTGATGACTCATGCAGTTATAAGAGACCATTGCATGTGGTGAAACATCAAAAATGTGTCACATAATGTAGGTCAGTGTGATGGTCTGGAATAAAGCACTTTCGCTCCCATGTTCTGGTTCAGACGTGAAATCGGATTTTCTTCGGACAGATATAATGAATATCAGCCGGTGGGATCAGATGCCTACTGACATAAATGGATAATGGAAATAAGTCCTTTTCACCTACATTCTAAGTTTTCTTTAATCCTCCGCAGTGCCCCTTAAAGACGGCTCTGATACTGATGGGATCTGTCACATTTAGAGTATTTGAAATGAATAGGAAAAAATAATAAGAGATGGTATTTTTTTATAGCTTTCTATTATACTTTCTATTAACGTCTTTATTTTTAGGTAAACGTTTAATTGTGTCATGCAAAGGGACAGTTTTTGTTTTTCTTAATATTTATTTTGTATATTTATATATGTCAGTCTAAGTAATTTTAAGTAGGCCTATGTAAGAATGTGCTTTAGATCAGGTTTTTAGGAATATTCTGGCATGCAGTATATTACATTTATTCATTTGGCAGATGCTTATAGAGCATAAAACATTTTGTCAGCAAAAATTTGACAGAAATTTAACAGAAAATGCATGCGTTGGGTCATAAATGGACAAACCCAGCATAGGTTAATTTATAGCCCAACGGTTGGGTCAGTCCTTTTTGACCTTTTTGATATTAGTATTTAGATCATCGATTATTAATGATAGTTATGATGAATTTGGAATCACGTACAGTAAATGAAGAGATGACACTTTTTAACATTAGTATTATTATTCTCTTAGTATTATTTTTGCCCTCATTGCTTTCTGCCTTCTATTCCTTTTCTGCCTCCATTGACGCTCACTTGCATTCATTTTTTATAGGACATGATCTAAAGCGGATATAAACATAAAAGTGCTGATATTTGTATTATGCTCATGCATTCATTTCAGAGACGCTCAATGTGAGAACTGTTCACATTGAAAATAAAAGACTTTTGTTGAGTACATGCTACTCACACAGATGAATGAGAGTGTTTTAGGTGGAGGACTATTTGCTGCATTTGGCTTTGTCGTCCAGTAGTGTATGAATATCTTTTTTTCTATTCTCAAGCACACATAATACTAAAATCTGTCTGTGTTTAGAGGTTAGGATGCATATGAACGTGAGGCACTTTGATGACGGCACAACTGGATCCATTATTGAATTGATACTAAACTATCAAATTTTGAACTTTGTCCATCAATCTTGTCTCATCAGTAAACATTTATTAGTTCCATCCTCTTGTATGTGTTTTGATATTTTTAATGAAATTAGATGTTTTCTTTTGTCTACATTTTTGGCATAGTATGATATTTTTATCATTGTCGTATCCTGCAGCTATTTGTAAGACAGAAAAAGGCATCAGTCTGTCTCCATCATGAGTCAGGTCGAGCTGCCACGATGATGATGACACTAGAAGGTTCTGTGCCGTGTTTTGGCACGCTGTGTTATACAGACGTGTTAAAACGTTCAGGAATCTGCTAGAACTGGTAACATCAAAACCTGTAACACATGACTGTAACACGTGCATACTAGCTTTGTTTCAAACTGTAGTGAGCTTTTTATTAAAATTATTATTATTTTAGAGCAAATTTTGTCTTAAACCATGGGTTTTGACAACATCAGTTGTTAATTTCAGTTATTGGTAATTTTAGCTGTCATGTCAAATTAAGTTAAGGGTATTTAAGTCATTTTCATGATAGTTATTCATCTCATTTTTACGTTCTGCAAACAGGTTTTGAAGCATGTCATGTGCATGACCTGATTAAAAGTATTACACTTGCACGTGAGTAATGAGTCATTCCTGCCCTTCTGACCTCAATCCCCAGAGACAAAGACAAGCATTTTCCATGGCCCGCTAACATATGGTTGGCCTTTTTATGGATTGATGCATTGTTGATCGTGAGTGACAGTGTTTCGACCGGATTGAAGCAAGGTCGACCATATTTGGACTCATCATGGGTTCAGGTCTGTTCACTGCGGTAAAGTGGGTGTATTATTGTGTCGTGGGTGTGACCTGTTTCATGTTATTGAGACTTCGACAGTATTGAATCCAACAACTCGCAAGCTCAGTTGCAATTGTTCCAGTAGAGATGCACGTGCAACGTTGTGTCACTTGCTTTGGCACTTGCCTGTTGCACTTAAACAGCAAATAATTAACTATTATTTTTATGAACTTTTAATTTTTATAGAGTTAGAATGAAAACATGCTTTTCAAAATGTTCTGGGTCATTCTGAATAACCGTAGCCAACTGTGTACCTGATTTGATTCCAAAGCACCTTTGACGTTTTCTAGACTTTTTAGACCTTAAGTCTTTAAATCATTTGCAAGAAAATACATTTACATTATAATAACATAAATATATGATTTTTTGAGAGTTTGAAACCTCTTTGAGAATCAATAGCTTCATGTGGTTTCAATTCTGAGTACTCCGCAATCGAGTAGGAATAAAATATAAACTATCAAAAAGTTATGTTTTGTCCTAATATTTTATTTGACGTATTAGGTAGGTGAAATGCGAGTAAAAAAAATAACATATATATCATATATTAAAATGTTTTTAACAGGAGGGTTAAATACATTACACTGTGTATATATGTAATGTACATTTTGTAAATATAAAAGTCAGATGATAAAAGGTGTTTAGTTGTTGCATTGTTCCATTTCCAACAAATGATTGAAATTGTAAAACTGGCAACACTGATACCATCAATCCCTCGAAAATGTACATTTGATTTTTTTTTTTTGAAATACACAGTGCTATTCGTGACCACTTAAACACATTTAATGTCTGATATAATGTTTTGAAATCTTCTGAAAACCGTAACAAACTGTGAAAGGCACAAGGGTTATATCAATGTTTCAGCTCTTCAGTTTATCCACTTTCTCCTAATGCCAGTGATGCACATGCAGAGCTCTATATAGAGATTCTGTAACTTAATCTACTTAGTCTTGCTGTCGGCCCTCAGAATATGTGCCAGAATAAACCAGACAACCTCACAACTCACTATGAGAACAGGAAGATGTTTGTCAATGAACCTAAAGTAAAAGGCGATCTAAATTCAGGTTCACCTTTTTTTTTGCATTCTTCTCATTCTCATCTAAAACCTCCTTATGCTGTGAGAGTGGCACGTTTCTGTATTTTGTTGCTTGATTCATTTATCTTCTTGTGAGCCGTGTGGCTTTCACGTCAGGACAGATGGAGAAATGAGGGAATCTGTCTCACTCATAAACAAGGTCACTTGTATGACTTATGGAGTGTGTGGATTTCAGATCAGATTTCTGTTGCCGTTTAACCAGGTGCTCATTTTTCTAGAGAGGTGCTTATGAGTTTTCCTGACTGACACATTATATTCCTGAATAATGAGAATTCAGATGTTTTTCACGAAGATGAGCATATGGTGCATGTCTGCGCCCTCTCTAAAGAAAACTCTTTATTTGAATAAATCTATAATAGCTTAAATCGGTCTATAAGGAAATGGGAAAGAGGAGCAGGTTCGATGATATTATTCCTATGCTTTACAGTATTCTGTATCCTTTCTACTAAGTCCAAGTTGGTCTTTAGCTGGACTGGCAAAAACCTTGTTTCCAAAATATGCTGGACCACCATATGCTTATAAGAGTTTTTTTCACTTTGGCCCTTGACCAATATAGTCTGCCAGGTCCCTACCTGCTCCATCCTGCTGGTCAATCATGTAATCCAGTTACAAACCTATATGTTCCAAAAACCAACTTGGCAAACCTAAACTGGTATGACCAGGTTGTACCACTTGAAATTTTGACCAAGATGGACCCAGACACCGCTCACCAGCTGGCGATCCAGAAGGTTATCTGCGTAAACCATGTACAATGACAAGCTTAAACCAGATAGAAGCCACAAATGTTCCTGCTATAAGAACTACATTACATTTACATTTGGCAGACGCTTTTATCCAAAGCGACTTACATTACATTGTACTATACATTTGTACATTTTGTATAGTAAGCAAGTGGGGGTTAGGTGCCTTGCTCAAGGGCACCTCAGTCATTACCCACCAGACCTGAGAATCGAACCAGCAACCTTCTGATCATGAGTCCAACTCTCTAACCACTGGCCCACGACTGCCCATGAAGAAGCATGCAGATGTAAGATGGTAAGTACATAACCCTGGGTGTGTGGATCTGACCTGCATATTTTAAACAAACAACCCAGAACTGAAGGATAATAATAAGAGAGTACGAGTACTTTCTCTCTCTCTCACTCTCTCATCTTACTCATTTTTTTGCTCAGCATGTCCCCAGAGTCTTCTGGACTGCTCTCTCACATTCAACTCGTCCACTGACACACATTTATGAATCAATGACCTACATAAATTCTCACAATGTTTTCTTCCAGGACCCCCTCCCTCTGCTTTCACTCTCTGTTTAAGTGATCTCTCCTATTCCATTCTGTCATCTCCTTAAGAAAAGTTATTTTTGTTATTTTTTTGTGCTGTTTACCTCAAAAACCAGGTGCTCTACATTGCCCAAAAAGTCATGTTCTTTGTCAATACTTTTGCCTTGTTTCAAGTAATAAAAGGTTAATGTTCTCAAAAAAAGGCATGAACCATTAAAACCTATTTTTGTAATTTTCCCCCCGAATTTTTCTCTAGTTTTAGTCAAATAAAAAAGGGTCGATTTTCCGAAATTGAGATTTTTACATAATCGGAAAGCTGAATAAATAAGCTTTCCATTGATATATGGTTTGTTACGATATTTGGCCAAAATATATCTGAATATCTGGAATCTGAGGGTGCTAAAAAATTAAAACAACATATTGACAAAATCGTTTTCCAAATTAAGTCCTTAGCATACACTGTAAAAAATTTTTTTTTTTCTCAAAATGTTAACTAATATTTTTAAGTTAAATTAACTCCAAATTTTAAGGCAGCCAGGTTACTTTTTTAAAGTTGAACCAACATTTATTTTTTACAGTGTAGCAATATTACCCACAAAAATAAAGTTTTGATAGCCTATATTTAGGAAATGTACAAAATATCTTTTAATGAAAAATAAGGCAAAATGGTTAAGGACTTTTTTGTAGTGGGATAACCATCTTTTTTTTAGTTGTTGTAAAGCTTTTTTTGAGTAATCCAAGTTATTTATGATTGTAAGCAAAAATTCTGTGAGCCTGTTAAATAACAACAGAAGACACGTGTCAAATGTTATGAACATAAGCGTGACTGTTTTCTCTTTTTATAGAGGAGAATAGAAGCTGTTTGTGTGTTTTTGATCGTCACGTGTGCTTGTTTGGTGCATGATTTTCGCTCTAATAATAGCACGACTGAATAAATAGAAATACAATATTGTGGTCTGCAGTAATATGAAGTCTATAAGGGTGAAGCCTCAGTCATTGTCAACACAAAATCACATGTTGAATGTAGACACACATTAATTTGAATCTCTTTCAGTTTTCTCAGGTTGGATGAAGTTTAAAAGCAAGCGAGGCAACATCTTGTTATTAAATGATGCTCAGCTGCACTGGACCAAATGACATCTCAAGAACGGGAGGTTTGTGTTATCTAATGTGAATCTAGTTATTCATGACTGACTTGTGTTGTAGCGTACACTTTATTGTAGATGTTTTTAAGTCCTGAGATCTGAAGCCATGGAAAGCATCTTGAGGTCAGTTTTATTAGCTTGGGTACACGATGAGCACAGTCATCCCTCATCCACCTGCTTTTAGAGACATCAGTGAAATAGCACAGACATACTGGCTGCTGGAGTACTGTAGTCATAGTCGTAAAAGAAAAGAAGAAATGAAAAGTGTGCAAAGTGTGATGTCGTGGATGAAAGAGATGTTCAGAAAAGCTTCACTTTTACTCATTTAATAGTAATAAAAGCAGTGAGCTCAGAGGGCTCCGCTGTCTGAATGCAGACATTGATCCGGCAGTCAAAGATAAACACAGAGATCAGCGACACACATTTTTCTTTTTAAAAGCTTTTCCTTCATTTCTCAGGTTTTGCACTAGACATCCTTCAGGCACCTACGTTTCAAAATACTAAAACGATTTTTATGGGTTCTAAATAGTTAGCCCAATGAACTCCTCACGTCTGTGTCATTTTCTTTTCATTTTTAGCAGACATTTATATTCAAGGCAATAATGCTCAAAGTACACCCTTGAATTCTTTCTTGCTGGCATGCGTTCTTATTTTTCTCTGTCTGTTCAATCATTGTTTCCATTTGTTCACAGCTTCTGTCTCTCCAGTTGTCCTAAAGGTTTGCAGGTTAGCTCGCTCACAAATTAGACCAACCGCTGGACGCTCGGTGTGTTTGTGATTTTATAAGTGTTTGTGTGTGTTGCTGGGCAGGGGAATGTCGGATCAATATTTCCTGCCTTAAATCAACCCCTGGCCATGGAAAAACGGCATGGGGCACGAGTTTGGCACTCTTCCATTAAACTGTTAAACCTTCCATTAAACCTGATTTTATAGGCAGAAAGACAAAAGGATGGTTTCGATTTTTGTTTATAAATATGTATAGGTTTAAGATACAGGTTTTATATCACTTTAAATGCAGTGTAATGGTCTACAGTTCTATAGACAATCATTTATTTGTTTTCAGTTAGTGATGCTGATGTATGTTTTATGGTATTATTGCATGTATTTTTTATGTTATATCCTAATTCTTTTGGCCCATTCTCTGTAACTGGAATGGCACGTCTGATTTAGTTTTATAGTTTTAGGAAAAGCTTTTATTAGACTTCATATGGGTAGTTGACAAATATGTTGACAAACGTGTCCTATGGTGTGACAGCAACAAGCTATTAAATATATAAGTTTATATTATTAATATTTATAATATAAAATAGCATAAGAGAGATTCATCTTCATTGTTAGTTTTTTTCTGTATTTTTGCTGTTAAACCATAACATAGTTAAACTTGCTAGCTAATGTCATTTACTTGTTATTTCTTTTGCTTGTTATCAGAAATAATCTGCAGGGACTCTATTCTTTGCGGACGTGTACCAGAAGTTAAGTTTGGGCCACAAAAGCGTGCATGTGCAGGAACTTTTGTTTATGTTGTTGCTTTGAAACCGTCTATACTGTCCTCTCATAAAGCATTGAAGTAGATACGAGCTTTCAATTGAAATGACACACGTCTATTTATTGAAATAATCTAAACTTATGCAGTTGTTATCAGTCAACACACACTGCACTTTCTTAATAGTGCTATGAATCTAAACCAAGAACAGTCTGATTTTTACAGTTATTATTGCTAATGTACATCGCTAATGTTCTCTCTTTATAATGTATTCTATATAAAGTGTTGCTTTGCAACAATACAAAATTGAGGGAAAAAATGTAAATCAATTCCCTCTTGCAAATTGTATTGGCATTTGCTCTAAAGAAAAATCTTCTTGTCACTGGCCCTGCAGTACATTTCCTTCACCAATGAATCAGATGCTGTGGCTTTGGTGGACACTGTGAGGTTTTCACTCATGTTAATAAGCACTCGGACACTCTACAGTCATTTGAAGGCCTTGAACGGTCTGCGCTGCACTCCAGTCTTGTAATTTGGTGACTGTTTCCTAGAAGAGCCGTTCTGTACAGAGGAGGAAGGGATCTCCGGCTACCCACTCATAGATCAGTTCATTCAGGGCCACGCTGACATTTGAAGCTGTTTGTTCACACAGGTGAACATACAGTTGGGTTGTTTATGTTCTGTGTAGAAGGATGTAGGACAGTCTATGCCTGTAAATGTGACATTTCTTTATTGTGTAGTGCTGTAAAAGTCCTGTATAGGTACCAAATGCATTAAAATGGACTCATTCAAATCTAATTATGCGATAACAAGCATTAAAGGTTGTTTTTAATCACTAATTTGACTATAGTTTCAATCTTTGACATGGGTTATACTTTCACATAATGTTCTTAACACTATAGGATGATTTTACAGTAGGTAGAAAACAGTAAAATTAAATTAGAAAAAAACAAATTAGTTAAATAAATACTACTTACATGATAGTTTTAAGCCTTAAAAATGTGAAAACCAACATTTTTTTATTGTATTATATAATGTTAATTCATAAAATAGGGTGTGCATGGATTTCTTTGTTGTCAACAAACATCAGATTTATTTAAAGCATCCTGTTATTGTTATAACTGTCACAATCATTTCCACTGTGAAAATACTGTCTCATTTAGTTTCTAATAGAAAGGTTACTGTTTTCTAAGAAACACTCAATGTGTTTTCAATGCTTTTCCATTAATGCTTTTAACGGATTGCCCACAAAAGATTCGAGATGGTGTGATTGATGACAAATCTTTTTCTGTTTATTTTCATGCACCCAGATCAATACTGTTTGCTTTTTCTCTCTGAATATATTTGCGTCTGCGGTCCTCGTATTATCAAGGACTAATGAGCGCTTAGGAATTCTTGTCTTGCTGTGACATTTTTCTACAGCATGCTGCTCTTCCCTTTAAAATCGATCTTGGTCCAGGTTTTTTTTTTTTATCTAAGAAGCCCAGAGATAAATGAGACCTAATAAACTAGACAGGATAGACGAGGTATTAAAAACAAAGGGAAATTGTGTCCTGGTAAAGGTCACCGCTTGGAACCGCCACCGCTAGTTACAGAGGTCCCCGTAGACTTCATGAAGAGTCCTTAAATAACCTGCAAACTGCTGTCGTGCTTTTTGCGTTGGTGTCATTATTCAGGATGATGATTTTTTTTAAAACAAGAAACATTAATTGGATAAACTGCAATCCCGTCTCTAAACTCATGCTATTGGTTGAGCCAATGTTGTCATGTTGGGTTGGTCTAAATGCTCAAACAATTTGATTTGATATTGTCTGCATATTAAGCTTGCACATAAAAATATTTGAAATAAAAATGATTGAATATTAAATAGAAGTGAATATTTGACATTTTTCGTTTGCGAAGATGTCACCATACCACCCATAACATTAATATATATGGTAAATAAATTTTTTTTGGGTGAAAGTGAACAATCATCCAACACATTGGCCTTTCATTTCACAGTTCAGTGTTTATCATCCGCTTTGACGAAACTGTCTGTCTATCTCTTGTTCGAGTTGTGAAGCCATTGATGGAAAAATCAAGAGATGTGGGACAGTGGACACGTGTCTCGCCGTCCACCTGATCTCCGACAGGAAATGAGCCTCCGCCGCACATGCCGTAATGTCAACTCTTTTTCTTTTTTCTTTCACCTCCACCTTTTCAATTCTTCCAAGCCAGACAGAAATAATGATTTTTTACAACAAAAGATGGAAATGAATACATTCTGAGTGGAGCATTGCGAGTGGGAAATGTTACATCAATGTAGGTCCTATAAATAGAGATCTATAGATAGATGTAATATTTGAATATTATATGTTTGAATGAATCATATTTGTGTCATTTTCATGATCTCGCACAGTTATTGAGTTTAGAAACGAAAGAGAGTTTTTCTAGTTCTGCAACTACATTCATTAGCTATGAAATTGCATTTTAACTCAAAATTCTCAAAGTTGTTTGTGTCTTTATTAGCATTATTTTAACATTGTTTTGGGAGAAAATGTTCACCCATGCTGCCAAACTCACCATCTTTTGGTCCGGATAGACCATAAACACTACATTGCTTGAGTGTTTTGTGTTTGGGTGGGACTTTTTATTAGAAAAACTTTTGTTACGCCACTGTCGTGAGTCATGATTTGCTGATTATTGGTGGCAGTGGTGTTGGGGAGAGACATCTCATCTAGGAAGAATGTGATTTGACAAGATGAGTCATTCATATTTTTTGTCCAATTCGCCTGGAGGTGAAATACTGTACATTTCAAACGTGTATATCTTCTATAGATCATTTTTTTGAACATTAGAAAGTACACTAGCAGAGACAGAAGCTTCTAATATACTTGGATAAAAAGCCTCGCAACTCCAATTTTCATTTCACGGGATTTCTAAATGAAGTGACGTTCCTGAGCCCCGGAGCAGACACGTGAAGCAGCTGTCATCACATGTACACCGTCACGTGCCACGTGTTCCCAAACTGGAAAATGCACGCGGACAATAGATCAGCAGAATTTGTGCTTTATTCCGTCCTTTAAATTGACTGCCTGTGGCTTTTTTTTTCTTTAGTGGCTCTCTATAAGCGAGGCTGTGTGAAAGTTTTGACCCTGTCGAGTTTAGAACCACCATTAGATTAGTGTAAACCACACAAACTGTATTGAGCTAATTTGCTGTTGAGGTCAGATTCATTGCATATGGACTTTTGTTATTAAAAAGTCATTGTCAGTACATCATAACATTGCATTACTGCAAGCGTGCATTTGAAATCCCAGATGAAATGGAAATGTTCAGATTAGAGAGAAACTATACCTAACATTTTATAATTTGTGCTATTCTCATGAAATATATAAAATGCACTTGATGTCTTTCTATCTATATCTTGTAACATCATAGTTAAAGCTAGTTTTAAGTAGCGGCCTGTCTTTCTTTTTTCTGCAGGTTGCTTTTAATTATGACTGGATGCTGTAATTCTCTGAGGTACACTTTGCAGTGAATTAAATTCTGAAAGTGGATCGTGCGCCTCAGCTGATCTATTCAGGCTGCGTTTACAGAAGAGGCTCATGGGAAATACTCGCAGCATTACCTGAGATAAGTGACAAGCGACTTCCAATGCACAGCGTGCTGAATTCTTTCGGTGAGAAAACCACGGTGAATCAAAGAAATAAGACAGACAGCAGGACAAACAGACCCTGCCGTATCCTGCAGTGTTTTTAAAGTGCTGATAAAAGACATAGACTTAGTCATGAGAAGATTTACAATGATTGTTTTAGTACTATTGACATATAACTTAACTCTTTAGTATGAGAAAAAAAACGCTCTTACTGAAACTTTCTGTCATGGAATGAAAATGCAGTTTCAAAACATGCAACTGCAGTAAAGCGCTGTGTTTTAGGTATTACTTTACAGTAGGGCTGTATTTGTTAACATTAGTAAATGCATTAGCTAACATAAATTAAAAATAAAAATACAGTTTTTGCAAATACAGTTATTCATATTAGTTCACTTTGTGTTAACTAATGTTAATGTTAATTTTAACTTTTTATTTAAATAATGTATTAGTAAATGTTGAAAAACTCCCTGATAAAAACCATTAAAGAAGTTGTAATGGTTTTAATGGAAAAAGCCAATGGTTCATAATGGTATTTTAATGAAAACCATTAGAATTTCTGTGATAGTTTCTATCGAGTTTCTATGGGTTTTACAGCAGGGATAGAAACCCAATATTAAACCATCACAGAAATACTAATGGTATAGTTTCCATTAAAACCAATCCAATTCCCTTTGAAACCATTAAAACCATTACAACTTTAATGATTTCTATTGTTTTTTCAGCAGGAATATTATTTCACATGCACTAAACATTATTCATAAGTGACATTATGTGTTTAGGTTTAGAGAAAACTAGGACCAGTACATTGGTGCCCAAGGCAGCCAGTGAGCGGTGGCACACTAACATGCATGTGAGCAGATGAGTATCAGTTCAGAAATAGACAGATGGTTACTGTTGGCCTGTTTATTCCTGTGACGCTGGACAGTGTGTATGGAGAGTGAAAGGGTGGGAGTGTCAATATCATCATTCTCATGTCCTAATACATTACATACAGGATAGTACATAATGCTCTGTTCTGGAAAATGAATAAATAAACACTAAACAGCGAATCAACACACTTAACCAGATCTGTTTATAGTTTCATAGCTATTAAATAGGCAAATGCAATAAATATGTTGATGAGACCCTTGTGTGCTCCATTTTAAGCCTGATGAGAAAAGCCACAGAAGACTCATCTGGTTTCTGCCGGATGGTATTGAATCTGACTTCTGTTCTGTACCCTCTTCATGGAAATTGAGTTTTACGCTTGTTGCCTATGGCTGGCAGTACTCGCAGTGTCTACATGCTGTCATGTAGCTTTAAGTTCTCATTGTGATTTGCTTTGGTCTGTTAACAGGCAGTGGAACATTTACGTAACCTGTTTATCCTGCTTGTGTTTCTCACATATTGCCAAATTTTGTTGCCGTTGATTTACATGTATGTGAGTTGATGCTGTACTTATGTGCTCAAGGACTAAAATTTGAAGGCGGTAGTTGATTGGATGGAATCTGTGACTTGAAGGCCAAAGAGAGAGGATAGATCAGCATCCGTGCATCTCTCTAAAGTTTATTAATTGGATTTCAAGTGTTTTGGTCTTTTGTCTTGTTTTGTTTTTTGGTGCAATTGTGTGCTATTTCTCTGACTTTGTGTCTTCTACGGCTTGTAATAGTTTATTTGTATTCGGCCTGACATTAAGACTTATTTAAAATGCATTAGGCTTAATGCCTTCATCGATGTTTCCATAGACAGCTGATTGCTCTGCAGCAGATAGATCAATGCAGTCCCAGGAAGTGTGTGTGTGTGTGTGTGTGTGTGCACTTGTTTAAAAGTTTCCAATCCTAATTCTGTGAATACTTGTTTTTATTCATGGCCCATTTAAGGGAAACTCAATAGGGTAAATAAGATAAATAAATGCTTAAAGGTTGTGTGTTTGTTTATAGCATATACAGTATAGTAAAATTTATGTTAACTTTTTACAGTTTTTATATGGTATATAAATACACAGGTTTTGACACACAATTTACATATAATGTAGCAATTTTATTGTGTTAGATAATGAAATGTGACAAACATGATTATAGATGTTTTCACAGAACTTGAATTTTCTTAGATATTTGTTCAATGACTTTTAATCAACTGGCCTCACGGTGATTTCTAGTAGTTGTATTAAGCAGAAGTCAGATCCCTGAGCTTCACAGAGAAACCACTGCTATTAAAAACGGATGGGTTAGGATCATTACTAACCAAAAGTTACTAATGTAGATTTTTGCAGATTCTGATCTACACCAGTTATGTATCTTAGAGACCAACTGTAATGCATACGTTATTAACACTGACTGTAGAATATTTTCCTCTATTTCCTATAGAGAAGTGATGATATTCTCAAACCCATCATTTAAGGCGTCCAATGCTGATTCATGTGAAATATGTGCCAACATTTCTTATTCAGCTTATGTGTTATGTTCATAATTTTGCATATTTTTTGGAGTTCAAAGCAATATTAATACATTTACCTACTTGACTGTACGGGCATTGTTGACTTGTATGATAAAAAACATTTTTGGTTTACTGTATGTTAGATCATCCAACCTGGATCCTGAGTGCAAAAGTGAAAACCGCTGATTGTTTTTGAGAGAAAGTTATGGAATTTAAAACTGGCTAAATAGTTTTAATATCACATAACCGTGCATCTGTCTCCAGTTGGCCATATTTTTATTCGAATGACATTGTCTGAGCAGCAATTTCCTGCTTCTCTGATCAGACAGATCAGATTCATTCAGCAGATTTGCCAAAGTAATGAATGTACAGGATTCCAGCGATACGTTTGAACAGAGCTGCCTGAATCCTCAAATGCCCTTGTTAAACCGAATGTTAACATTTCAAACGAAAACTCTGCGAGTGCTGTGTCAAAAGCTTTAGCCTGTCAAAGTGTTTCTGAAAGTGAAGCACACACGACCCAGATTTGCAGAAGATATGAGGTGCTGTTGTCATCATCACAGGGTTCAAATAGATCTTTGTTAGCATTAATACATTAATCCAAAAAAGCAGGTCAAGGGAAAATGTTTCTTGTGTGGATCTGACGTCACTGCTCGATGCATTTAGATGTCGACCTACCTTTGCGCTTCTGTGAAAGACCATGAAGAAAGAAAGACCTTCGGCTCTTCAAGATCTTGTCTATCATTTATCATGTTATTCTTTATGTTATCAAGCACAAATTGACTCTCAGTAAGTTTTCAGTCCAGTTCCAGTTTTGAATTGAATGTTCACTGTAAGTGAATGATGCTGGCAGTAACCTAAATGTATATTTATCTTTTTTTAATTTTATTAAAATTGAATTTATTCTATATCTTTGCGTTAATGTCAACTTATAAGCAATAGCCAAATAGTTATTCAGTCATCCTTTATATATATTTGTTTTACAAATTGATATTTATACTTGCACTACGAATATTGTTGGCTTTTATATCAAAATGCTTGTTTGTTATGTGTCGCTTTGGATTAAAGCATCTACATGATGGGGTATGCATTTATTTTCACTCTGCTCTTTTATTTTGCCAGTGTTGTTATTTGACGCGTGTACGCTGTTTACTTTCGTGCTTTGCTGTTCTAGGTTATTTTTGCTGTGTGACTCTGAGTCTGAACATTAATAAAAGCCACTGTGACCTAATGTCACGCTGTGTCGTGCGGCCCTCCGTGCGCGCTGCATGCGAGCCGTAGTGTGTGTGCACGGTAGACGTGCAGCTCGTGGTTGCTCAGCAGATGACATGGCGGCTCTTTAAGAAACGTGATATATTCCTACCTGCCTCCCACACTGACAGCGATGTCCTCGAGGCCTCTCCGCACTCGTATTTAATATATCTCTGCCTCTGTGAAGCTCCTCTAAAAACGAGAGGATGTTTATCTACGCCTGGGAAATTTCCACAAACCGTATGTTCCTTTCGCCTTTTCTGACTAAAATCAAATTCTTGCAGAGTACGTTGTATTATCAATTGTATTGAAAGTCACTAAATAGATTTTTTTGGAACATAGGATAAATGAGGATTGTGCAGCGATGTCCTTGAGGCCTCACCGGCGCTCGTATTTAATATATTTCCGCTTCTACTTCACAGAGAATTTGTCATATACTCGCTTTTAACAAAACACTTTAGCTCTGTCATGATTTTTGCTCATGTATGCACATTTTCATTAAAATTATGCATTATATGGTTATGGCATTACAACAAATATTTTTCAGAGTTGGTTTAATTTTGTATTTACTTTTCTCTAAAGACATGTAACCTAAAGCATCATTTGTGTTTCTTGATATGTAGTTGATATCGCGCTGGTAGTTTTGATGCATTTTCCGGTTTTGGGTGCACTGTTCCTTTAAGCCTCTTTAAGGGTTAATATTTCTAATTACACACACTTCATTCACAACTGTTTATATTGCTATTAACTTGTGATCACCCAAGGTGAATCCCAATCCCGGTCAGAATCTGTTTCTGGGGTAGAAAACATTTCCTCTAAACACAAATCCTTTCATTCCCAGGCAGAATAGATGGTTTCTTTATAAGAGTGAATTACAGACACATAAGAAGACCCACTTGAGAAATGCCTCCCGAAATCAGTCTGCCGCTGTTTCATTGACCTGTTTCAAGTGGCTGAGACAAAAAAGCAAATCGGGAAGCTGAAAGTGCTTTCTCACAGTGTTTGGAATGATAAAAAGAGAGAGTTGAGTCATGCATCATGTGAACTGGGTTTGCTTCTTTAGAAAACTGAGCAATCTCTTCAGCGCTTGGCGTCGGGAATTTCACTTTATTTTCCAAATCATATTTTGGTGTATTATTCTGTGTATCTCAGATTGCCTTTTAAGCTGAAAGCTTTAGGGTCCATCTCACCAGTTCTGCACATGTTTAGAATCAAGTCAGTAAATCATGCAACGCCTGCAGGGTGTTTCCAGTCTTTCGTTCGTGCTCTTCACATATGTGCCCAAGTAGTTCTCAACTCAAAAAAGCTTAGGAAACACTTAAATTCTTGAGAAATTCTTTTTTCAACACAATGATCTGTGGTTCAGTTGGTTACTCTGTTGTTGTAGATGAAGTTGTTGTGTGTAAAGCTTGTGGTTTGTGTTGTATTGATTGATAAGATCCATATAAGTTTGATAAGACTCTAACAGTAGATATATCTTCATGGGCTAGGCTGGAAGAACTAGTGTGTGTGCTTTCGTAAGTCTGCATACCTTTATGTCAGCGTACGCATTAGCTTTGTATCTATGTCTATGGTCAAATATGTGTGTAAATGTGCAAATATGTTTCTCGGCACAGATTGACAGTCCTGGTGGACATGCTGGTGCTGTGTACTCGTCAAATATTTATAAGGAAATGTGAGATGAATAGACGAAGAAACATTCTTCACATTCTGCTTGACAGGAGTCACAGTATGAGACAGATGAAGGTGGAGATTGTGTTTCAAAACCTAAACTCTGATTATTTCTATCATTCATAATATTTTCACTGTATGACAAGTATACAAGAAAACATTCACTTCCAGTTCCCACAGCTAGGTGTCACCGTGTTTGGTTGTCACATGTAGTTTATAAGTGTGTGTGTGTGTGTGTGTGTGTTCCCTGTGGACTCAGGAAGCATCCTGCTTTACTAAAAGAGCTACTGGGACACCTGAATGTGTTTTCATCTGATGTTTCTTTATTATCTTCAGATATTCTGCTCAGAAATGTTGCATATATTGTAGTAAAAGCACAAAGGGATAGTTCAGCCAAAAATGAAAATTCTGTCATCATTTACCCACCCTTGTGTCATTCAAAAACCCAAATCTATCTATCTATCGATATATATATATATATATATGGAAAGATAATTTCTGTATGTTTTTCGTTATATTATTTAATGTATAATTTTTATATTTCTATAATGTTGTATAATTATTCACTATTTGAGTCCTAGAGATCAAATGTGACCCTGGATCACAAAACCTGTGACATCACCTGAAAGCTGATTAAATAAGCTTTCTATTGATATATGGTTTGTTGGGATAGGACAATATTCGACCGAGATATAACTATCTAAATCTCTGGAATCTGAGGGTGCAAAAAATAATCTAAATATTGAGAAAATCGCCTTTAAAGTTGCCCAAATGAAGTCGTTAGCATAGCATATTACAAAAAAATACAATTTTGATATATTTACGGTAGGAAATTTACAATATTTCTTTATGGGACATGATCTTTACTTCATATCCTAATGATTTTTGGCATTAAAGAAAATGGCAAATTTTGACCCATACAATATTTTTTTGGCTATAACTACAAATTTTCTTGTGCTTCTTAAGACTGGTTTTGTGATCCAGGTTCACAAATGTGCTTTAGTCGTTTTTAAATTAAAATATAGCTATATAATAATTTGAAAAGACACAAAACTTATTCTTCCTTTTTGTCCTCCGTAAACAAGCCAATAATTCAAATGAACAATATTCTTGCTTATTTCTTATTGCTGCTTTATCTTCTTCCCACTGTATCCCATGAGGCCAAGGAAACTCTATTTCTTCTGCCGATTCATTAACTGTTCTGTGACAAAAGCTGTCAAAAACAAAAGCGCTCCCATTTCAACTGAAAACAAATAACTCTACACATGCTTTTTTCAGTCACCGCAGTGGCTGTGTGGCCGTATCTTTGAGCTGACACCAAGATCCTCCTCTGCTCTGTTTGCAAGCGCTCTTACACCCCAAGAGACGACACGCATGACAACCACGAAACCACAACTTACCCGGTTTAGGAAGGTATCTCATGGGATAAATATAAGAGGCACACGTTGTTTAATTTCTCCCATTTGAAGAGTGCAGTGGAGATGATGATACTTTATTTCAAGTCTGTATAAAACCTACATGTTACTGTTGATTCAGCAACAAACTATAATGTAGAAGACAAAGACCTATAGTGATAGACTGAGCTCTGCTGTGATAGGCTGATCCATATAGTTATAGTCAGATGTCTGCTGTGATAGGCTGATCCATATAGTTATAGTCAGACGTATGCTGTGATAGGCTGAGATCTGTGGGATTAGTCAAAGCGTAGTATTTATTGTCTGAGCTCTAGTTGTTTGTTGCATTCATAGGCAGACCCCTTATGGGTTTCCTAATGCTCTATTGCACACCTCTTGTGCAATCGCTGTATTGTTTGCATAATTCATATGTACATTCTTCAAATACAGGGATGGAATTCACTATTGAACAACAAGATATTTCAAAGAATGCTGGTAACCGAACATTGGCGGTACCCATTTACTTCTATTGTGTGGACACAAAACCGATGAAAGTCAGGGGTACCGCCATTGTTCGTCTACCAACATTCTTTAAAAGATCTTCTTTTGTGTTGTGCAGAAGAACGAAAGTCATACAGGTGTGAAATGACAAGAGGGTGAGTAAATGATATAATTTTTTGAGGGGGTGAACTGTCCCTTTAAGAAAATGCTTTCAAGCTATACACTGATTTCACTCCGCCGCCATTTTGAAATCGAAAACGAGGCTGAGGTGGGAAGAGACCCGGAAGGACAGATAGACTGCAATGGTTTGGACAACCAATCTGGATTTATTAAAACGATTTATGATCTTAAATGTGAAAATAAAAGCATAGGATGCAAGTCACACAAGCTGTTTTACTTGACCACTTCAGTTGTACCATCATATATTTGTGAATGTTTAAACTGTCATAAGCGGGTTTCATTGGTGCACACTAAGCAACTTTTACATTGTTTTAAAACGCATCATTTGTTTATTCATGTCACACACACCCGATGGTAATCTAAACCATTGCAGTCTATCTGTCTTTCCGTTTTTCTTCCCACCTCAGCCTCGCTTTCGATTTAAACATGGCAGCCGAGTGAAATCAGTCTATACGCTCACTACAAGACCCTTTTGTCTCACAGAAAAATGAGATGTTTTATTAATTTCTACTAACCACAGGGCAGACCAGCAGTCTCGTAGGCAGACCTGTGGTCATACCAGCATAACAGATTGATAGAGGACAGCGACACAGGATGACACAACTCCAGTTATGAATATGGGTCAGACATGCATCATAATTACATCATGCCGTTTTTAGCGGACCCCCAATTGTTTGTAAACAAAGCACCTCGTCTGTTAGCCAACACTCTAGAGAAGAGAAAGTTAAGTAGGATTTCTCAGAAAGGTCCTGCTGAGGTCTGGCATTGAGCTATGGAAAGAGGAAAATCTTTGACTTGCTATTATTCAGGGGAAGAGAGAGGTCAGAGGTGGGCTCCTTATTGCAGGAATTCTCATCAGCACTCAGACAAATGAATAGATGAGATTTCAACCTTCCTCGAACACGCTCTGGTATTGTGGTGGTGGGTTTGTGTAAATTTGCAGTTTAATTACAATGTGGTAAACAACAAGGCTTTTAAAAGCCTTACAAGGAGAAATAATGGATCTTCTAAACTGGCTTAAATGTAAAGGTTTTACCAGCATACACAATTCTCTGCCATATAGCCTTGAGGCTTTGACATGGTTCGATAATTTGGCCTAGACCTGCATTCAATTCCACCACAGTCCCTCCGCCTTCAGGTCTTTTTTACATGCTGCTTTTACGTTCACTATTTCAAAATCATTACACATCTGTAATTTTACATGCATGTCGGCTCTTTTCAGCTGCATATGTTATATTTTAAGACTTTAAGAATTTTGAGACTTACAGGCCTTGAACCTCTTTACCCTTTGACCTTGTGGTTCTAACCTTGACTCAGTCTGTCACAGTCCAGATGGCTCTGTGGTGATCTGTCACCCCGCTGCATGAGGCATGAAGTCTTGCTCATAGAACGCAACTATGTAATATTGTTCTGAAATCTTTGACTATTATATTAAAAAAACAAATATTGAGCAGAATGCTGGTATTTTTAATTTTTCAACTAGTTATTTTCAACTGAGAAATAAATAAGTAAATAAATTTTAATAAGTACATGTTTATTAACATGTTAACTATTAAAGGAATAGTGCAGGCAAAAATAAAAATTATGATTTTTTAATTTTTGCTCAAATGCTTTGATTTCCAGAACCAAAACAGATTTTTATGTGTTTTTGTTTATTTACCTATTTTTCAAGTGGATGACTGCTTATTCAAGCTTCAAAAGCATCATAAGATGACACTACACAACTTGTGCTTTACATTTCGAGTGTCATGAAGGCATAGGAATATATATGGTGAAAAACAAATGAAAATATAATGCTTAATTTGGTTAAAAAACTAAAAACAAAAACACATTTTGGTTCTGAGAAACAAAAGAAGTCACCAGAATGACATGAAAGTAAGTAAATAATGACAAAATGATCATTTTAAAATGTTATCATTATTTGCTTGCTGTCATGTCATTCCATTATTTTTTCCTTTCTACTGTAAAACACAAAGACCACTCTTACCTATACTGTAAAAATGGATGGTATACAGCATATAAGCAGGACAAAATGTCTGTACTATCTAAAGGTGACAAAAAAGTCACGTCAGAGTATCATATATTCATCACGTGAAGTATTACATTCATGATGTGTTTTTGACATGTTGCTGGAAAAAGTTGATCTTTTGAGTTTTATATACAGCAGGAAAGAAAATTCAGGATAAAATAACATGTTGGTGAGTAGATAATGGCAAAATATTCCTTTTTAGGTCAACAACAATCACTTGTAGTGTCATCACAAACAATATTTCATAAACTGTGCTAACAATGGTAACATAAACATTGGCCACTGCCTCTTCTTGTTCTTTTAATAAACAACATTTACTGCTGGATCCCATCCAAGGATTTTCCACTCAAACCCAAGTGACCCCATTGTCTTCATTTAAAAACACTCATGGGCTGTCCGAAAAAAGAAACACGCTTCTACGAGCAAAGTTTGCTATTTATATTCCATCTATCTTGTCTCTCCATGTCTTCTAAGCTTTGTAAGTCAGACTTCCCTGGCTCTTTGTTTTCAGTGGCTGTTGTAGACATATAGACATATAGACGCTTGAACACCAACAAAGCGACGCCCCAGTCTGAGGCTTAGAGAATTCCAGAGGAACATCAGGGCTGTCAAAGACACAAGACATGATAAAGCTGTATCTCTACACCAATGTTTTAGATAGGTAGCAGGTGTCATGTTTTAATCCAAGGTTTAGGGTTAGATGGGAAACTAAGCTTGTGCCTTCACAGTGACAATAAAGAGATTGACTGTACTTGTCCAAACCCTAGGAATAGTTGTATATTTATTATTTCTAGAATGTATTTTAGTAATGTGACATTTGTAATGAATAACAGACAATTGCATTAGCAATGCAAAGTTTGTAAGTTGAATGTATAGCTTGAATGCACTGAAGTCACTTTGGTTACAAGTGTCTCCCAAATGCATAAATATAGATTTGAGGAGGAATTGGGTAGTAAAATATATGGGAGGGTATTATAAGAATAAGAAGCACAGATTATTACTTCTTGTCAATGAAAGACAAACATTTTCTGTGGAATAACGTGCACCCATGAATTATTCACAAGTCCAGAAAATGTTGATAGAAAATATAAAATGTTCAATAAAATCTTGATCAATAAAAGATGTATCATCCAAGACCACATGCATTATCTGTGTTTTGACACTTGGAAGAGAAATGTGTGTTTGTTTTAAAGCTGCTTCAGGGTCATTACTGCATTGCACAATGTTCCTGGAGTTCTCTCGTGTTTGTGTGACAAGATCTCTGTCAGAAGATCTCTGCTCTGTTTATCAGTGGTCTAATAGCCCAACAAGAAACACACACTGACTTCAACATAACCAGAACCGGCTAAGCTGGCCTTAACAGGTCATAACTGGCTATTTCGTAAGACTGGGGTAAATTTAAGAAGTGAAGTTGGTGTGTTTCTTTACCACGGCACTTTGCAAAGTTGCCTGTTTGCTTTGTTTACTTTGTTTTTTAACTAAGGGTAGTAACATTGATGAAGTAGCAAAGCAAGTAGTAGTTATGTGGATGAACAAGACTATGTAGTGTAGATGTGTGATTTGAGTGTAATCCAATGACTGATCCCTAATCTGCTAAATGCAACTGATTTACATCAGATGGATATTTACATGTGCATTTGGCAGACGCCTTTATCCAGAGTGACTTTCAAAGCTTTTCATTTGATCAGTATGTGTGTTGTCTGGGAATTTAACCCACAACCCTTTGGCTTGCTGATGCAATGCTCTACCAGTTGAGCTACAGGAACAATTTATTTAAAGGGCTCGTTTACCCAAAATTGAAGAATGTTGGTAAATGAAAACCGTGGGTCCCAATTGATCTGCATATGTTTTGTGTCCATACAATAGAAATTAATGGAGACCAACGATTTTTTGGTAGCAACATTCTACAAAATATCTTCTTTCGTGTTCTGCAGAGGAAAGAAAGTCATACTGGTTTGAAATGACGAGAGGGCAAGTAAATGATGAAGGAATTATTTTACTTTTGGGTGAACTGTCCCTTTAACTTTACTTTTGATATTGCATTGCCTTGCTTTATCATCATCATACAAAGTCCCTGGTTTGTTCAGTCACCCTGAACAAAATCGAACTTCAAATCCACATTAAATGCGTAAATGTTTAAGAACATTAAGTAAAAAAAAGCAATGTCAAAGAGCAGTTTAAGTCCTAATAAAACCTTTTGCTATTGATGGTACTGCAGCGTTTAATTCGCGCACTCATTCATGCTTCAACTGAACACCGGATGAATCACAAGACTGCCTGCTTTGTGTTTTTTTACACTATTGCGGAAAGCTTTTTTGCTGCCCACCAGACAGAAAAAATAAATACAATTTTCGGATATCAGCTGGAAAGTGAGAACACGTGTTTTTGTGTAGGATTTAGTCTTAACACCATGGAAAGATTTACAATACATATTGGCATGTCTGCCTGAACACGTTCTGTATAAAAGCATGCAGGTTTGCTAAGTAAGAATGCCTTAAAAGGGTTTGTGCCTTTAAGCATCAAACATTTCAAATGGCATCTTCTGATAAATCCATTAGGCATCCTTTCCACCTTTTTGTTTGTCTGTGCCTTTGTTCCTGTATGACACATTTTAATGTTGTTTTTAACACAGGCGATTGTTGTTTTTTAAGACACAGCATTACTGGCTGATGGTGGCGTGACCTAAAGTTCTGAGAGGACTCTTCCTGTTACGGTTAGTTAGGTCTTCCGCTTACGTCTATAAATAACCCAACAGTCTTACCCAATGAAGTTCGGCTTTATTTAACGCTTCTTTTAATACTCCTGGGCTCTTTTTAGAATAGAGTTACTCCTTTGTAAGCACTTGGCAAGAACATGTTGCACTGTTTCATGCGTACCGACACACGTGCTGTACTTGTAAACTAAGTGAAGGACAGTTGTTATTTATGCATTAATTCAGAGTTATTTATACGCCAGAAAGCGTGACACACCAGCTGTGCTACAGCAGCTTGAGCAATGAGACATTCGCACTGGCTATGACAAAAGACCAAGCTGAGTGTGCTAAAAGAAGAGTTCAGCCCAAAAAGTGAAACTACAAAAAATATTTACATTATTTACTCATCTCAGGGGACATTTACGCTTCATTTAAACCCGCATGACCTTGTTTGCAATGAATAAAGATTAAATACTATAGAATGTTTTTCACAGCATTCTTTTCAAGAACACTTAAAATATTGTTTTTGTTATTTTAAGCTTGTTAGTCGTTGCGTTGCACATCATGAAATGTATTTGTATAGTAATAGCTGCTTCTTTTCTCAAATTTGTACTTTTGTGTCATTGGCCAGAGCCGACATGTAATGCAACCAAGTTTGTTTTGTTCAGATGTTTAGCCAGTGATCCGAAATATCTAAAGCTAAGACTATACATAGTCACATACTAGTGGATGCTAATAGCCTAGCGTGTGCCAACATATCGCGCAGTAGCAGGTTCGAGTCCTGGCTCGTGCTCATTTCCCGGCTCCTGTTCCCCCTCTCTCATCCTGTAATGTTTCCTGTCATCTTTGTACTGTACTGTCAAAAAATAAAAAAAGCTGTGAAAACCAACAATATAACTTGTGGTCCAAATGGTAAATATAATATATATATATATTAATATATGTGACCATGGACATCATAACCAGTCATACGAGTATATTTATCCATATTTTTAAAAAAAATCAAAATTCATGTTTTTTATTATGTTATCATGTTTTTATTGTGTTAGTTAGCTGTATTTTTTTAGTTATTATGACTTAAATCAAAACTAACCAACTGCAGTTTGATGCCAAAAATAGTAGGCTATATTAAAATCATGTTCCATGAAGATATTTTGTAAATTTTCTTACCGTAAATATATCAAAACTTTATTTTTGTGAGTGGATGCAACAAAAATGTCCGCAAGCGCGTCTACAAACTTCACTCGCTGCTGCCGCTCAAGTTTGGTATCTATGTAAAGCTTTGAATTTGAGTTTTCAGGTTCATCTAATCTCCACAACTTTATTACAGCGGTAAGCGTTAAAACAAACCTGTTTCTTCTTAGCAGTGGCCTGCTAAGTACTCTCTGTAAATTCCATTTTCTCAATATTTAGATTTTTTTGCACCCTCAGATGTATTTTTTTCCTAACAAACAATACATCAATGCAAAGCATATAGGCTTATACAGCTTTCAGATTATGGATCAATCTCAAATTAAAAAAATTTTCTTCATTTTTTTGTGGTCCAGGGACAGGGTCACATATATAAAAATAAATACATTTCATACACATTTTCTTTTCTTCATATTAATTTGAAAATCTATGATTACAAAGGTTTTATTTTCCCTCATGGTTCAATGATCTGTTTTGGAAAGACTTGTCATCAGACAGAGAAAAACAGAACTGCAACTGTTTTCTGTCTCTTATTATTGCTAGAGTCCCGACGCAATGTATCGCGTTTACTCCGATCAACCTTGTGAAATTTCCTTGGCAGTAGTGTTTTTGACCACACACACCTGTTGGCTGTCAAAGGTGATTCATATGTCAAAACCCATTGCCCATTTATATTGATAGAGTCAGTTCAACAGTTTTTTCAGAGCGATACCTCTTCTGCGGATGAGTATGATGCAAGGCTAGTGCAAGAAAAACTGTTGGCAAGTAGATGCCAGTAGTCACTTTCTATTGGCTAGAGGTTTTTTTCACTGCTTTGTTGCTAGGCAGATGTACTTATATAAGATCCTGTATTTTCTATAAATTGTTTTATATCTTTACAAAAATATGTATCATGTATCGTCATTTTAATATAGGTTTTAATGTTAACATTTATTTATTTATATCACTAGGTTTTGGTGGAACCCAGTTATAGTGTGTGAAGCTTTCTGTTCTTTTTTTCCTTTCCCAGACAAATGAAGAAAAAATGTCTTAAAACCACACGTCTGATGTAGTCAAATGCCTGGATCTCAATAGATTAGTTTACCCTAAAATTTTTATTCACTCTAGTAGGAAAAAATGCTTTATACATTTCTTTGTTCTGTTGAACACAAAAGAAGAAACTTTGAAGATTGTATAGGATAGCAAACACTTCTGGGGCACTTTTCACTACCATTGTCATTTTTCCTACTATGTTAGTCAGTGGTGGTCAAGAACTGTTTGGTTACAAGCATCAGAACAAAGAAATTTTGGGCGCATTGTCAAGAGAATTGTATTTTTACAATTTTAATGGGAACTATAAATGGGTTTTAATGGGAACTATAATGGTGTCTACTGGTATGTGATGGATTCTATTGGTTGGATGTTAAATCTTATTGGAATAATGCCCAAAACACACTACAAAATGGAATTCTTTAATGGTTTTAATGGAAAAATCTAATGGTTTATTATGGAATTGTAATGGAAACCATTAGAATTTCTGTGATGGTTTCTATTGGGTTTCTATGGTTTTTTCAGCAGGGTAGCTGCTAAAAAAAAACCCGTAGAAACACAATAGAAACCATCACAGAAATTCTAATGGTTTCCATTACAATTTCATATTAAACCATTAGATTTTTTAGGTAAAGATCTAGATTATAACTCAAGGTTGTTCATGTTCTGGAGAGCAGTCAAAGTCATTCAAGATTACAGGTGGATATTCATCCCAAAAGCAGGGGGTTTATTTTCCATCGCCAACCCAGCTTCCGTTCATCATGTGTGAATACTGACTTCATGCAAACAAAATGACCAGAGATTAAACTGTCTCTGTTTCTTTTGTAAAGCTATGATGTGAAAAACAATGTTAGCATTCCCGCAACTAGCACTAGTAAGACAACAATTTATGCTTCTGGCAAATGTTTTTGTCTTCTTTCAAAAGTGACATTTCAATAGTCACAATAGCTTTGTTCCTTATTCATTTCTCTTTTGTCACATTCAATAGTCATTGAATTAATGCAAAAAATAATGACCAAGATTCAAAGATATCCTATTTTGAGTTCCGATAATCTGACCTCGCTCTTGTAAAATATGTATTTTAACACACCAGCACGAAGTGTTTATAAGGTTAAGTCTTTTTCAAGTGCGGTTGAGTAATTTTTTCAGAATGTGCTCGGAACATCTCACGCTGCTGATGCTGTGACCGATCACAGAACCGTGTTGAATCTGGTGAGACGTAGACACATGCCTAACTCCTCAGAAATGTTGACTTTTTAAAAATGTTTTATTTACAATAACCTCTGCATTGATTGAACCTTTAAATTATTCATTGCTCTTAATTTGATAGTTATATATCCACAGAGACTTTTTTTGCTTGTTATCTGTCAGTTCAAGAATCAACCTTCCTTAACCTCTCCTGAATTACTCATTGAACATTTAAGCTGATAAGTTAAAGTATAGTTTGAACTCTGTCTGTCCAAAGAGATCAGACTTCCCCACCCTAGGAAGCTATGATCTGATTCATTGCTAAGTTTAGACTCTGGCCCTTGGCTCAGGAAAACTGTGGAAAAGCCACAGTAAGATGTAAAGGCAATGATCTTCAAAGGTCCCTTTTCAAGGCTCTGAATCACTTGAACTTTAGTGTCAAACTGTTATTGAAAGACAAACAGATGTTGTCTTCCATGGAACAAAAAAAGAAGATATTTTAAGAAATGTCTTAGTGGTTTTGTGTCCATACAATGGATGTCAATGGGGCCTTTTAAATATCTTCTTTTGTGTTCTGCAGAAGAAAGAAAGTCATACAGTTTTGGAATGTAAATGATGAAAGAATTTTCACTTTTGGGTGAACTGTCCCTTTAAGCTGTGCTGATATAAGTAACTTAATCTACTGCCATTAGAAGGTCAGAAAGTTGACTTTTAGGTTAACTTCGGCACGGACCTCAGCATAAATATATAGCAATATCATGTTAATAACTTTATAGGCCAGATCGAACAAGAACTTTTTATTTCTTTAGTCTAGTTTCATTCATAGTTTGTCACAAAACCTGTCTATGCTGGAATCTGTCTATCTGACAAGATTATTCTAGTTAAGTGACAGATCAATATCAGTGCCAAAATACCACCAACTTGGACAGTATTACGCAATCCTTTTTGAGATATCAACGTACAATAGTTCTGCACAGCGATAGAGTTTTTGTGATTTTTAGTGACCACTGAAAATAATGTCTAAGAAGATAAAGAAGGTCCTGTTAGTAACATGCTAAAAAAATGTTTTGTGTGATTGTGAAAGTGATCAGATGCGTATATTTTTAGTATATTATGTACTAAAAAAAGCTATATACAGTAAAGCTAAACTCATGTTGAGCCATTTTCATGACATTTATCAGCGTATGCCTATAAATGAGCTCACTCCGAGATCAAAAGACGACTTGGGGAAGGACAGTAATTTAAACCATTTAGATTTTGTATTCTTTCGTTCAAATACGACGTGGCTTTTGATAAGGAGAATAGGCCGGGGAAACTACAATTACAGCATTAAAGGTCAGTGTGGTGCGGTGTGTTGGAACAAACGTGGCTCATTGCTCTGTAAGTGATAGCGAGTGATGAACTGAGATGAGAGCATGTCAGGACAAATGGACGAGTTACACAGCTGTCTCTGAGCGACTGGAGATTGCACTCAATGGAATGTGTTTGTGGGAGTCGTGACAGAGAGCCGTAATGTGGTCGATCAATAGCAAAAGGTACAAACAGAGGAGTAAAAGATAGATGTGTGCTCGTGAATATCACAGTTCACTTTGCTCCAGAACTCAGTTGACCTGTTGAGTTTATTCTGTATGTTCATTTTTATGGCCAGTTGATAAGAAAGCAGGGCTTAAAGAGATAGTTCAGCAAAAGAGGGAAGTTATTTAATCATTTACTTACACTCATGCCATTCCAAACCTGTATGACTTTCTTTCCTCCGCAGAATACAAAAGAAGATATTTTGATAACCAAACAACTTTGAAACCCATTGACTTTTTGGACACGAAACCACAGAGACATAAAATTTTCTGTACAGAAGAAAGAGTGACACGAGGGTGAATAAGTGACAGAATATTTATTTTGGGGTGAAAATCTTATTTTGTGGTCGCTTGAAATGTTTATCAGTGATAGCAGTAAAGTATCATTCTGTACCATAAAAGGTAAACACTTGAGGTCAATACAGAACCCTATATGCTAAATATTTTTATTGCTACAAACCACCAATAAATTCTTATAATCTTCATTTATTTTATTTTTTTATTGCTTTTAAAACTTGTATTTGTATAGTTACTGTAATTACATTACATTTATTCATTTGGCAGGAGAGCATATAACATTTTGTCAACAACAAATTATTATGATGTTTATATTTCTTTTATTCTTATTTCTGATGATTTTAGCTTTAGACACAGTAACACGTAATACTGACACTCTTAGAGAATATTTGCTGGAAAGTGCTACAATAATCATTTCACACGTTTGTCAATGAGAGGTCTGGGCAGGAAATTACATTTTAACAGCAAACCGATTGTATGAGGCAAACCTGAAATTGAATTAGTCGCTGTTGTGCGGTTAAATATGTGACAACAACCTGCAGGGAACGATTAAAGAGACGTCGAGAAGACATTAAACAGGAAAAACAACCATTATGATTCAACACAAGAGTCAAAAAGCACTGCCCTTGACCGCCACGTCTGCCCAGTTCTTTCCATACATCTCCTGATCCATCTGTAGCTATTACTGTCTTTGCACAGATACAAACATGGCCAGAATAGACCTTTATATTGATTCTTTACGTTTCCTTCTTATTTTTATCTCACTGTTCCCTGCGGCACTAATTTGTGCCTGCTGTTTTGTCCCGCTGTGTGAACACAATGAACAAGAATAGGGTGGCATTATTTGGAAACGCTGTGCCGCCGTATTGTCTTTGTTCAAGTCTCATGCATCCTGCTGTTGAGTAAATTTAATACAATTAATCAGTAAAATATGAATATCAATTAATATCAATATAAATTTAAAGTTAACTTCAGGCTAATACGTGTGTCTGTTAAAATCGTTCATATCCACATTCTTGGTATACTTAATGCTTCTGAATGGTTTATTTGGATTTTTATGTAATTTCTGTTATTCTTAAAGGTCATTTGCATTTTTGTTAAGGCCTATTGTTACACAAAAAAATAATAAAATCGATTTCATGTTTGAAAATTACAAATAATGTATATTTATAATCTGTAATAAAATCTGTATAATTTGTAATTGGGTAGTTGACAAATAAACCATAAATGTGTCCTATTTAGAAAAAAACTAACAGTGAAGGAAAATCTCTCTTATTCTACTTTATACTATAAATATTAATATTAATAATATAAAATAATATCTTTTTATATTTTTCAAATGTTTTGCTATGTCACACCATAGGATACATGTACAGTGTATTTGTCAATTACAAATTACAATTAAAATATAAACAATAACTGTAAGACATTACAACAAATATTACCATGATGTATAAATAATTCACAGTTTTACCAAAATATATTATGGATTATGGATTCAGTATATCCTATTTTTTTTTAACATGTAAATAAAAACTTTTTTGGATGAGTTTAAGCAGCAATGTGCTTTATTGTCATGAAAATAATGCAATGAAAGTCTACATTTTTTTAATCCCTTGTTTTGATTTTGTGGTGAAATATATCCATGTTTCCAAATCATACCCATCACAAATAGGTGTTCTGTGTTCGTCATGAGCGGTTGAATATTATTATTTATAATTATTATTCTGACCATTCTGATTGGTCACAATGGGACTTTTTCACCATTTATTCACCATTGCCAGGACCAACCGACCAGTGGGAGGAGCTAGATCCAGCAGTGGGGCATTTCTCATGACATCCCATGCTAATGAAGATGGATGCCCTCATTGCCATGCAGTAAGTATGTGACTATATTTTTGTCTTGTCCTGGTGTGATGCCAAATGGGGCAAAATCCCCAGCTGTGTTGTGACTACACCCCGCACGTTTCTGTCTGTGAAGCAAGAATGATGTACAACCAGTATAAAAATAGGACGTCCTGGTCATATATTTAAACTATTGGAATCATTACATCTGCAGAATGAGAGACTTTCTTTCCAAAGACTTTCTAAGTCACTATAGCTCAGAACTTGTACTGTACATCTTTATTTATCAGTGCTTTGTCACGGAGTGCGACCTGGATGACTGGTCGTGCCAGCTGTGATAATGCACTTTCTCAAAAGATGTCTAAAAGAGAAGAAAGGAGAACGAATATTCTGGGTAAGATCTCCACCGAGGAGTATTTTTAGAGGCTCTCTGCTGATTTCCCAAACTTGAAAACAAGCTCTATTATCAGCTCCGTGTGTTTATGTAACCCTTTCCCTCTAATGAGAGCCCACAAAACAAAAATGGAGGTCACAGGCGCCCGTAAGAGTTTTTAGCCGTTAATTAAACTCCGTCCTGGGCTGATCCAGCCATTGAGAATATGGTCATTAGCAGTAACAACAACTTAATGAGCACTGATGAAATGATAATGTGTTCAGATCAGATGTATGTGGTGTCAGTGTGTATGTGTGGGGGTTTGTGTGGTATCAGGTCATGTTATGTTTTTCCTCTTTATTGTGGCTTATATAACTATGGCGGAATATGGCTTTAGGCCACACGTTCGGCTGAGGATTCTGGCCCCTACGCTGATAAAAAATAACGAAAATGTAGACAGGCCCAGTTATTGCCTTGGAAACATGTCAAAGTCACTTGTTTTTCAATGAATCTCTCATCAGGAAGGGCAGTGAGCGGTCCTGTTATGGGACGGGTGAGTTTGAAAGCGTTTAGGCAGTAGGGTGCATTGCTGGGAACTAGGACATGGGGTTGTTGTTAGCTGTTGGCCTTTTCAGCCCAATTTCTTTTGTGCCCTTGTAAAAGTGTACAGTTAAACAAATATGCAAAAATCATGACTCTTTCCTGTTACAAATGTATTTATAAAGTTACCTAATGTGATATTTATACTAACATCAATGTACTAGAAGTGTACTTGTGAGATTACTTTTTCATTACTACTTGAGACTGAATTTGACCCACTTTTTAGTTTATAAAGTATACTTTTAAGCTTGATATTAGTGTAAAAGTATAGTGAACCTTGAGTTCATAACATACACAAAAATCTGTAACTTTAATCGCCAAAAAAATAAGTATACTTCAAGTTGTGTGGTATACTAATATCAGTGTACTACACAAAATAAATAAAGGTGCTTTAAAAGTTCTTCAGCAATGCCATATCATTCTTAAAAATAAAGGTGCTTAAAAGGTTCTTCACAGCAATGTCATAAAAGAATTGTTTTTGGTTCCACAAAGAACCATTCAGTGAAAGGTTCTTTAAAGAACCTTCTTACTTCTTACTTTTTTCACCACAAAGAACCTTTTGTGAAACAGAATGGTTCTTCAGATGTTAAAAGTTCTTTATGGAATCAAAAGGTTCTTCTATGAATCGTAGAACCTTTTGAAGCACCTTTTTTAAGAGTGTAGAAGAACCATTTTTGGTTCCACAATGAAGCATTCAGTCAAAGGTTCTTTAAAGAACCATCTCTTTCTCACCATTTTATATTTTGAAGAACTTTCTTTGGATGTTAAAGATTCTTTATGGAACCATTAAGATAAAAATGTTTCCTCTTTGGCATCCTGAAGCACCTTTATTTGATGTAGCCTAAGTAAACTATTAGTAAACTACTACTTTAAGTAGTCAAATTTGTATTATTAGGCTACTTAATCAACAGAGTAAACATAACTAAGTATGCCTAATCTTTTACTATTAAAGATTAAAATATTTAAAATTTTATTCTCATTCAGATATACTTTAAGTTTTATTGAAATACTTGACCTTTTTGGCAGTGTAAGTACTTAAGTGTCATTTTAAGTATATTTCAAGTAGGGCCCTATAAAAAGTAGACTCAAATAACTGGACTCTTATTTTTTAGTTTGCCGGATCAATTCTAAATTAGTGTTCATATTATTTAAGATTGAGTATAGTTGCAACAGCTCAGACATACATGTGACCCGTTTCGGTGGTCTCACTGGTAACATTAGCCCAACATTTTTCAGTCAACAGGTGCCACATGGCTTAAAAATTTTCAACACTCCTATTTTAAAGTTGTAAAACAAGTTGGTTAAGAATCCACAGGTTAAATAGTCACACAATTGACTCATGATATACGTTTCAAATGTTCTCCTAAAGCAGTGTTTTCTCAACTTTGACTTACCCTTCCAAACAATACACATTGTTCTGTCCACCCCTACTCTCTGAACTTACACACACAGACAGTCAAGCAAATATAATATATCGATGAAGATTATCCCAACCACAAAAAAACTCCCAATTAGGTTATTTCACAAATATACAGAGAAATCTCAAGATGTAGTCGGGAAAGGCTGTAATATATTAGGATATTCTGCACACTTTTATTTCGGAAGAGATGCTTCAATAACCATATGCCTTTGCTCATGCGTTTTGAGCGACGATGAGTGAATGTTTTTATTTTCTTTCTATGAAAGCCAAGCATTACACTCTTAAGGTGGATTATGGGATTGACAGCAGTGTGAAGAAAGTGTGTCATAAGCCACAGACACGTGCTCTGAGGGTGAGAGGGTGCACATATTTTTTTGACAGAAATATATTAACTTGGTTTAAATGTTACCCCGTCAGTCCGGTTTGGGAACCTCTGTCCCAGATGTAATATACATGACAGCCAGGGATACAGAATGATACTTTGTATGTTTTGTCTGTTGTATTAAAAGATTTTGACATCATCGAAGCACAAGCCTATTGTGAAAGGTGGTTGTGTTGTTTTTGTGTTTATATTCACATGCATTTCTGTTTGTTTTGCTTCTCTTAAGTAATTATGTTAGAATGCTGACATACAGCTTTCTGCATAATTATGTTACCTTGAAATTCCATGAAATTTATCAATGATTTCTTAAGTCAGACACTGTTGCATTCCAAAGTGCTTTGAGCAATATGCACAAAAAATGGATTTCTCCAGTGCTATACCACCAACCATGTGTACAGGTACCAAAGACGTTTTTGTTTTCTACATATTTCTTTTTAATGTTATTCAGACATGTACCATGTAACTCCTTAAAAGTGCCTTGGAATGCCACATATTTTGACACACAAATATGAGAATTATTCATTATCGTGGTATTTATTATCAAGTATTTTTGCGTAACTATTTAATACCATTAAAGTCATCCGAGTCTTTTCTTTGTGATGCTAATGCGTTTCAGTTACATGCTTTAAGCCAATAATGCACCCAAAGGCCATCATTATCTTATTGCTTTGAAATCCATAGTGACAGTAATATTACAGCCATGCATGTGTTTTGTAAGAATGGAATAGAACTGTGTGGTTACAGTAAATATCTCACAGTGATGATGTATTTATTTAAAAAGGGTTTGAAAAACCTGTTACACAAACACCGTGAGGAGCTGAAAACCATATTTGTGGCAGACAGACAGCATGTGATGTGCCTTACAGTTGTTTTTCACATCTAACGGCTGGGTTACATCATCCACTGAAGGGTAGCAGTGGCCAAGAACATTATCTTTTTTCTCCTCAGATCAAAATAAAAGAGAATAAATGCGATTAAAAATGCATAATAAGATTTAATGGTGGCAGGCTGATTCAGAAAAAAATATTAACCCTATAGAGTGCAAGAATTAATGTGCAAACACAATTTATTGAGGGAATTTATTTAGTGCTTTCAATGGAGGTCAATTTCAAAATGTGTTATTGTGTTTACTTGTGCAACATAATTCCAACTGAAACAAAATAGTAAAATGTAAAAAGTGTGGCACTCGACCTGATATCCATATCCATACGAAAATGACTGCATTATTAAAAGTGGCCATTCAATAACCGAAGTCAATTAAAACACCCATTAGAAATAAAAATAATTATGCAAATAAAAATACCATGAATGTGTTGTTTTTAAATAAAGTACATTTTATTTCATGTTGTGGGCTCAATGGGCTTATGAGCTTATGGGCTTCTTTTTATGTAAATGAATAATTATGGAGAATATTTTAATTCAGAAGGAATTTATCAGTATATATGAGGTTAACAAAAATGCAATCTTAAAATATGCACAGCACAATAAATATTGAAATCTGAATGTTTTCTCTGTTGTATTTGTTTCTACAGGTTTTAGTGAACTCGAGGTCAGATAGAATTTGCAGTGCTGAGAAACATCAACGCTCAAGAAAATGGTGATGTACAAAGGCTGTGAAACTCGCTGTAGGTGAAACGCATTATCCTCCGATGTTCGCTGACTCAGCCTGGCTATTATTGACCCTCGTGGTCTTTGCTGTACTGGATTCCAATTTTACAATTTGTTGCCTGCAGAGGTCTCGCCCTCTTGTTTTCCTACATGTGCTCGTGAGTGAATGTAAACGGCGCCAAGTTACTCTGAAGCACCACAGAGAAGTTGCAGATGGCTTCTCAGCAAGGCGTCCTGGCTTACAGTGTTAAGGGCTCATTACCAGATAATCCTGCTCTTACTCTGCTCCAGGATCCTTTAGATTTAATGTTTTAGACTTCCAGAGAACTCTAATCTATGTCACCAGTGTATATGACTTTGAAAGTCACCTTTATACTGTCGGTCACCCCCCTAAAAAAACCTGAACTAGTTTAAAAGCACAAATACAGCACATGTTTTGCATATTTTTCTGGTTGTGTGGAGTGCAGAATTGTTGATAATGAGATTTGAGTTGATCACACATAACAGGTGGTGAGGGATTTGTTGACATTGTGCAGCTGTCTCTCGCTCTCTCTCTGTTTTAATATATTAACTTATTTTCCGGAGGTTTAACTTTAGTCACATGAAGTTTAAAGAGAGGTTTTTTATACCATCGAAACAAACTAGGTGTGACAACATGATCTTTTCTGTGCTGTAAAGTGTGAACAAACATCCGCACTTCAGGTCAAGTCCAGACTTGTAGCAGTAGAGATTGCCAGTTGAACCCAAAGTTACAATGGTTTCTTGTATTAACTGTTAATCGGTCTGGTGAGGGCTGAAGTTCTTTTGGCCATGATACCCCTGTAGTAAAACTTTGTGAGACATCTGTGAGATTTGGGTGTTTTTCTCAGGAGAAATATCTGAGACACAGGAGACCTAAGCCAAAGCTTCCAATTTAATCTCATTGTATAGAAAAAAAAGAAGTTATTAAAGGGATCTCGCATGTAATCTATCTGTCTTAGGGGATATGTTTGTTTAAAAACCAGCAGGAGTTACAAGCAGTTAGTCAGAGTTAGGTCTTATTGTTTCGAAAAGTTGGCAGATGGAGGGCATTTCCCACTTCGGCTTCCTTTGGCCATGATGCCATTTTATTCATCCCGAAACAATAACTCCACTTCCATTTTATCCTCTCCGAGTTCTCTTACAGGAATTGTGTTTTTGCTCCAGGATGCAATCAAAAAACAAAATGTTATAGGCCACATGTAGGCCAAGTTTAAAGCATATTTTCCCCGAATACCATTTGTGCCACCCGAATGGGACGTAATTTCCCACAATGCTGTGTTTCCATAAGGTCAATGAAGGTGATTTGATCTTGTAATGTTTTGTTAAAAGTCATGTCTTGTTTAGTGGTGTCAAAAGTTTGATCAACATCTGCATCTCTGTCTTAAATAAATGTAAGCATGTGGGACAGATATGTGTTAAAGGTCAGATTGATGCCTTAAGCATTGCACCTAATGACTCGAGCCCTCATGACTCAGGCGGCACTTGTGAAAAGGGTGTGAAACCCATAGTAATTGTTTCCATGAAAGCAGAGACAGATGTTCGTAAATTGTGAAATTTCCTAGTTCTTGGGTGACTTCTTCTTAGCATTACCTTCCCAGATTCCCTCTGTCTCAAACCTGTCACGCTGGTAAAATGTAGTTTATTTGCAACATAGAGGGTGCGACTTCCGAAGGGTGTGACATATAGATCTGAACTACATAATTAAAGGAGTAAAAAGCTATAGAAGTGAGTCATACCTATTAAATATGTATAATGCACGCTCAGGCCCTGCGGTCTGACTTGTCCTCTAAATGAAATGAACACACTTTAGAAAACAACGACCGTGCACGATTCAAAACCTTTGGCAAAAGACCACCAAACCCTTAAGATGCCTAAAAAAAACTTGATAAACTGTCCAGTTTGACCCAACAGTGTCTTTCTTTCATTCTCTCATAACGTTAATTCTCCCTGCCAAAGGAAAATTACGGAAAATCCCTTGTTTCAATGGCACATCAACTTTCAAAGCCATTGTTTTCCTGACATTCCTCAGACTCAAAGATGAAGTAAGGCCGTTTTGTGACTAGCTGCTAGCTGTCGACTGATTTCCCCTCTGCTGCTGGTGGTCATGATCTCAGCTCACCCTCAAGTTCTCCCCATAGCCCTCAGACCTCCAAATCCACTTCCTGTTTACACGCTGTTCAGTGGCCCGAGTCTTTTTCACTTTTCAGAGTGCTTGAGGTCAAACACGTGGGGCTGAAGCAAAAAGAGGAAGGATTAAAGACTGTTATTCTATGTGAAAGGTTGCTGAAAGATTACAAGCTTGTAACGAATAACTTTTGCCACGTGTTGGTGTAATTTTAGCCGTTGAGTAAAAATATTCCATTTCCTGTGGCACTGCCATGGGGCAGAGATAAACATTTAATGTGAGACAACATGAAGGATGATTTTCATTTGCTCAAACTGGTTCTTTCAGACACAGATAAATGACTCGGGTTCGAAATTCTTAAGTAAATCTGTGTTTTGATATTTCAAATTTTGAGGAACTTACCTAGTGTTGTGTGTATTATCTTGAGAGTGCTTAAAAGGAATTAAAACAAGATAATGTTTTTACAAGTGTTACAAGTTTCCATTATTTACAAGTGCATGCTGATAACATTTGAAGTCTAATAGGAAAAGTAAACAAACACAGATAAGTGATACAGATACTTGCCTAAGGTTTACTGCGGAAAACAAGCACATCTTTTGCTTTGTAAACTTTTAGCGTAAACTTTAAGTTGAATTTTATTCTTAGTTTATTAAAAGTTGGTTAAACAGAAAAAAAAACATTTCCACCAAATTTTATGTGACAAAACAGCAACTCGAGAAGAATGAACCAATCATTACAAATGCAGTGATTAACCAATCAGGATCAAGTACACAAAATGCTACAAAATGTTCTTCACAGCGATGCCATAGAACATCCATTTTGTGTTTTATAGTTACAGGTTCTGAAAAGAACTTTTTTTTATATTTTAAAGTTCCGTTTTCCTCTATAAAGAACCTTTTGTGACACAGAATGGTTTTTCAGATGTTAAAGAGTTTTGTTCCAGAATGGATGTATGGGACACAAGACCCAGAATGTGGAATGTGTAAAGAATGCAGAATGTGTAAAATTGAGAGATTGAATCCACTTCGAGCCGCATACCTTGGCGCCTCTGCTGTCTGTTATCACACCTGTTTATCTCCTTCATTTCCTGTGCTTGTTCTGTCCTTCCTGTTTTGCATCGCTCCCTCTCCCCAAGCTTCCACCCTACTTTCAACTCTTCCCTGCTTTGAGTTTTCATCTTTTATTTCTCTCTTTCCCCCCTCTGTGCTTTTGCTGTACAGTATATCAGCAGTTTGTGCATCTGTCAGTACAAGCCTGGGAGCTGCGCTTCAGCCAAAAACCAACCAAAGCAACAAAGCGTGGATGCTAATGAGTTCTAGTCGTGTGGGGACCAGCTCGACATTTTCCCTCCCTTCCTTGAGAAGAGAGAAACCAAGGCCAACTATTATCCCAAAACATTTTTTCTTGTAGCACTCCCTACGCTATTTTTAGCCTTGTTCTCTTGTTTACTGAGCGTGTTTAGGTTTAGCACGTTTGCATTGAGAGGGTGCAGGGGAAGTGGAGGCTGTTTTTGTGTCCTCCTTTAAACAAGTGGGCTAAAACAGCCTCCGATAAATGACAGAATAGATCTTTCCATGTAGGCAGTCAAATGCGATTGCGAGGGGATTGGACTCTCAGGGGTTGTTCTGTCTCTATTAGATTAGAAAAGCCTGCAGCTATATATAATCAATTATTATTGGCAGATAGATAAAGCATTGCATAGACATTATAAACAATGGCTTTCAATATATTGTTTGTTGTATTTCTAAATTTTTTGAGTTTGTCGTTTTGTTATTAAGAAAGTTTAAGCTGATAAGCAGAAAGCTTAAACAAAACTAGCCTTTGGCTCTCCATTTGAGCTCGTGACTACTGTATGAATGCATCTGAAAGCAATTAGCCAAGATGTAAAGAAAATCTTTTCTAATGCAATGAGAAAAAGAATCTGTAGGAGTGGGCAACACAAAGAATAAAGAGAATGATGGGCATCAGAGTTTCCTGGAAAGTTTCTGTGTAAATCCTGCAGGGTCAGATTCTTCATGGGCCTGGTTCTGTTTTATTCCTCCCATTATTAGATGATTGCATTAGGGAAAACGTTCACACGATGACTTTCCACTTATTGGTCAAATAAATGCGGTCGTGCAGGTTTTGTGTTTGGTTCTTACGGTTCGCTCATGCCATCTGGTATGGATCTGCAGGATCAAAAGCCCAGTATGCATGCATTATTTCAACAAGTCTAAAGTAACATTCGCAGCGTGATGAAAAAATCAAAACCATTATGTTGCTAAGGAGCACAGAATCCTCCAAACTGTTTCAAGCATTCAGAAAAGGTATTTGAGTAACACAGTGTACCGTCTGCATTTTTTGATGTTGTGATGTGCTTGCGTTCTAGCAGCTTCAAAGAATTGTGAAGTACAAGTATGAAGCTGGATCCTCCTGCGCTGCAGGGCTCATGATCTTTGATCTCTCTGTCCAAGCCGGATGAAGATGCAAATGTCACAGTGCATACCCAGAGGTATTTGGAAACCTGAATAGTGCTTTTGTATATGCACGACAAGCTTTTCATTTTAAACCATTGGAATTAGTCCATTAGAGTGTTTTTTGACCGCAGGCCAGTCAAGTTCTTCAAAACCATACTCGATAAATCAGGGCTTTTTTAAGGGCTACACTTTGTGTACAGGGGCTTGTGCAAAAAGAGCGTTTTCCGACCGGTTTCCACTTTAAATGTTTGTCCAAGGGCCGGGCATGGCTTTATGAGGAATAAGAGATGCATAGAATAAAGTATCCAAACTGTATATTATTTTGAAGCAGGTGTCTGCATATTTTATATGGCAATTGGGTTGCATCCCTATAGAATCTCATAGCATTGATCATAGTATTGCATAAACACTTCTCTAAAAAAACAGATTTTTTTCTCACCGTGTACTTTTAAAAACAAGACTTGCTTAGTTAGCCTGCGGTTCAAAGTCTGGATTTTCCAGTGTGAGTTTTCTGAATTTTACACATCATCAGCTTTCCATTTACTATTCTGTACACAAACAAATATGACACTGTTGTTGTACCAATTGAGCATATAGCAAACATCTGCGGTCTCATAACAAGTCGTACCAGAAATTTCACATAGCGGTGATATCACACAGTGTTCACACACTGCACAACAAACCAGCGTTCCCATGCGCTCGGCTATTATATAAATGGACAAACCGGTTGCATACTCGTTTGGGGCAGTTCAGCAAAACAGAAGATCAAGACTGTCATTCAGAATAAAAGAGTTTGTTTGTCATATTTCAGAGGTCTGCTGGCGTTGTCCTTATTTCACACTCCAATTATTTGTCATGTGAAACATCTATACACGCATACAAATGTCCGTGTGTGTTTGTCCTCTTGTCGGTTTGTTTCAAAGATTCACAGTTTGAAGGAAACCTGCATAAAAAGGAAACAGGAAGGAAGTGATGGCGATTCGCATTAGTCTCGCCACACTAACAGCGAAACAGTGAAACTTTTCTGAACGATGCATCTGTTGGAGGATTTGAAGGGGATTGAAGTTTGTTGCTCTCTTCAATGTCTAGAAGCACATCCGAATACTGAACATATTCAAGCGTGACAAGTACAAGAACTCGGTGTACTACATTTTTATACATGGAATATTCCAGCCTTATGGATGTGACATTTGCAGTCAAAACTTAAAATATAAACCTATATATTGAATCATCTGTATATATTATCCTACATCCTTGTTGAGTCTAGACATCAGAAAAACATCGGTGGTGTTTTCTATTTAAGATGATGAACTATACATGCATATGAATGTGACAAAAAGGGCACATATTTTTGAGAGAAGACATACTTAAATATTTTTTAACTTACATGTGCCCATTTATTAAGAATATGCACCCTAGGTTACTTACCTGACTATGGCAAATCATACTTTAAAATATATATATATATATATATACATATTTAAAAGCTTTCATGGATATTTAAACCACCAAATGTTGACATCTGAGCCATCAAAATGGTGAAAACTTTTTTCATGTTTTCATGGTGACTTTTGCATCGAATTGCCCACCCACAGAAAACAGCAGAAATATGTGAAACACTGCATGAATGATGGGAATGAGAACTTACAGTATGTTTCGTTTCCTGTACTGTGTGTTTCATTTCAATCATTGCATTAATTTGGGTGTGAGAGGGCCTTCATAAACAATGACTGTAGCTTGAATTTTGTAGGGATGTAGTGATAACAGCCCTAATTACTACTAGTTCTTTTTTATCATCAACATGAACCACATGCTTTATTGATGTGTTCTGGTTAAGTTTCTCTGTTCCCTTTCTCCAGCTCTCTAACATCTTTTAAATGACAAAACACTGGTAACATCCACTCATAACAGACTTTATCTTCAGCCGCTGTAACTTCTTCATTAAAGTGAACTGGAAACTCTATGAAGGTTGTGCATAAGTAGACACTGCAGCTGCTAATGAGCCTTCAAGTCTTCTATGGGTCGGTTTGCTTTGAAGTGCTTTGAATCTAGCATGATCAGAACGCAATAGAGATTCACATCTCTGCGTGGTGCTGAGACTGTTGTGTGGTGGCAGAATCCTCAAACAAATGCAGAGGGAAAACCCCCAGTCTTTGATGGGTATGAATGCAGAGATTTCCATCATCCTTTTCCATCACAGCAGCCTCCCACCTGCCTTTACTGGGTAAAAGGAATCCTACAAACCACATACTAAGATACTAAAACAAATAATGACTTTTAACACACTGTATTGTCTTGGTTTTCTGATTGTTATCTGCTGCTTTATATCCTAACATTCAGCAATTTTTTTAATAAAATTTCACTGCTGCTCTTACGTTACAAAAAAAGATATACATTATACGGAGTGGGTGCCATGCATGATGTCAACAAACTGCAAATAAAACTGAAATATTAGTCCTTGGAGGTGGACATTTCCATGAAATCTCCCAATCTGAGCATGCAGACTGGTCTGTGTCTTGTGATTTTTCCTGTTTCCCTGTTATTCCATTTCCCGTCTGTAAGTGGAAGGATTAAAATAGCCGTACTGAAATGTATTGCTCTCTTGGGGAGCTGCTTGTGTGGAAAACATTTAAAGGGACACACGCGTCGGGCCCCTTGTGTTAATATTTTACGAGCTCTCTGTGATGATGCCACTAATTTGCTAATAGGCGGATCTGAACAAAAGAGGATGTAAAGACAAGCTCGGAATGCATGCACATATTTGGACACCCACATCAAGAACATCATTATAACCTTTGTTTGCACTCTCAGTATGACAGTATTGTTTGGAGTCTCAACAATGGTTAGCGGTAGATGCAACACAATCTTGATCTCTCCTTGAGACAAGAGTGTGGATGAAATGTTATGCTTATTGTTGTCAACCTGAATATATACCTTTGTCTTTTCTTGTCACTTGTCTGAAATGTATACTGAATCTGTCTGGTTGTGTTTGTTTTTGTATCAATAAAAACCCCAAATAAAAACCACATGGATTAAAACAACGTGATTTAAAAATAGGACTTTTTCGATTTTTCCACAAGGACTACTGGAATGCTATTTGCCTGTGTACTGTTTTGTTATTAAATGCTCATCTAGCATTTGGAAAAATCAATATGCTTTTGTAATCCACAGGAAATGCCAAACAATTGCCGAATGTGATGTGATTTGTGTACACGCTGTGCGCGTGACGCAAACATTAGGGAATCCTGTGCATGTATGTGAAAGAGAGAAAGATTGTGGGTGAGCATTCTTTTCTTCGACAGGTGTAACAGGAGATTAACCTGTGAGACCGCATGGCTTTAAACAACAGCTTGCATTATTTAAGAGCTTATTTCTTTTCACGGCTGTGCCAAACCCATCTCTGAGGAAAAGCTACACTGAGGCTACACCATCACCTCCCATACGAATAATAGAGGCCCTAATGTATTGACATCATCAGCGTTGTGATACGTAACCGTTTTCTTTCCATTTCATGCATGAACCACTAAAGCAATTAGTCTTTTCTAATAGAGTGCCAGAGACAAAGATGGATTTCACATTAATAAAACATAGGTTCTGTCTGTCTGCCTATCTGGTTCAGGTGATCTGAACTTAATTTCTCCTCCTCAGCTCAATTTTTGTATCAAAGAGAGTGAATATAGAACAGTATTTATTTAACTGTACTGGATTTCAGTGTATGGACCCTGTTTTGAAAATGTATCTAAAATGTGTGATGTCTCATATTTGTTATTGAACTGTATACCTTGAGAATACTTTGAGAATTAAAACATGTTAAAATAAATTTATAAGGATAGCATGAGGACAGTAAACATTTTATTAGCAGATAACACTTGTTGCATATCTGCTTCAATACACTAGTTATATCTTATAGAAAATCATTCTAGCACTTTCAAAGTATACGTGTCACGTGTGTAAAAAGCTTTCTGTGGTGACTCAGAGTTGGTGACTCAAGGATGATGGGAACTTCAAAGCTTTTACTTTTGAGTCTTATAAACTCTGTATTATAATCTGTAATAAATAGCAAGTTTATTTTATAGCTCATATATCGTTTTACCTTTAAACTATAAACATGAAAGTTAGTTGGTTTAGATATAGAGTTTAACACGTTAGACCCTATGACAATAATAACATAGAATAATAACATCAGTTGTGCCATACGTTACAAAACTTCATATTACATTTTAACTTCTTCTTAATTGTAGTCCTTTAGGAAGAAAACAACATGAACTACAGAGCGGTGAAGTTTGTGCCACTACTGCTACTGCTGTAGATAGTAACATCTTCATCAGTATTATAAATGATCACGTCCGCACATTCACCACAGGCATCTTCCCTTTAAGTGACAAGAAAAAATGTGCCAGCATAATACGAACACAACAAATGCATCTGACACGTAGTCATGCAAAATTAACTGCAAATGGTAATTGTGGGAATCTGATTGTTACTGCAAGCAGGCCTGATTTATGAATGTGTACATATAGGCTATTAAATGTTGGTGGGCATAAACACTACAGCTTGGATAGATCCAGTAGATTATATGACCTCAATTCTGCTTAGTTTTTCTTTACATTCAGCTGACGTTTCAGACTTTGATATACATTTTACTTTTTTATTGGTGTTCACAGAAACAAACCACATTCTTTAAAAAATAATCCATTTCGTTTACACATTATGTATTTTTATATATACATCTCTGTACATTATTTACTCTTTTGCACAGCAAAGATAAACATTTATGTTTGTAAGAACATTTATAGGAAAACAATATTATGCACATAAATAATAACACTTGTCCGAATTCCACCACAGTGCAAAGTAAAAAAAAAGTATAAACAGAACATTCTGAAAGGAAAGTTGTTTTGTAACTTATCAGGTTTACATAGATACCATCCATCCATCTATCCAAACATCCATAAAGAAAGCAAGAATGAAAGACACATTTCCTTAAGGAAAACATAAGGTAAACAAGATCTTTCCTAAAATCTCTTACACCATTAAGAGGTTAAGCAGAGACTTTAAGCGTCTTATTATTGCGCAGCTCTGGTGGTCCAGCTACTTTCAGGCCCCAACTAATAGGGGATTATTGTACGAGAGTCCAAAAAGTCTCCAAACCTACGAGTCGCTTACCCAGACAGCATTTTGGCATTTTCTGAACTCAGAACCTAGCGAGCTTCCTGACTAAACAACAGTCCTGTGCATCATTGGACCAAAATAATGTCTAGATAGGCAGCTCTGCAGATTTTGCACATCCTTTTAATCCGTAAACCAAACAGTGCGCTTTCAAGTCGAAGGGATGTGGCACGTTCAGACCCTTAGGCTCTTCTTCATCACATGTGGCTCGATGAAAGTAGTCTGTAAGAGAAAAAAGTCAGCCGACTTCTTGCATCTTTCCATCCACAACGCCATTGGGAACAGACGCAGCCTCCTGGTTGCTCTCTATGGAGGAATCGCTGCCCGTGCTGTCCCCAGACAGCAGGCGCGTCACCCTCAGGTCGGCCCGTAGGGTCTGCACATCGTTCCCTATACTCATGGCGCCTAAATCATTGATAATCTGGCACAGTTCTTGTTTGCCACAGTCGCTGTCGGTGTCCAATATATCCTCGCACTCAAAGTGCATTGATTTCTCCTCTTCCTCCTCTCCGATCAAGTCCTCTGTGATGGAGCCCAGTTTGGGTGCGCTCCTGCTGCGCTCCACCGGGGGTTTGTAGTAACACTGTCCGTTCAGCAGCTTCCTCAGGGGGACCAGAGGGATGGTCTGCTCCCCTATCAACTGCTGTTGCTGGTGCCTGGCATCGTCTCTGCGTTTGAGTCTTTTAAACTCGGCGAGAGCTGTCGCGGAGGTTTGGTAGAGGAGAAGCGCCATCGCCTTCGCCTTCTCCGGTTTGGACACCAGCACGGCGTGGCACCGCAGCATCACCGCCTTGTGCTTCATCTCGTGCCGGTAGATCCAGGCGAAGATCTTGGGGAGCCTCGGGTCCGCGACGCAGTAGGTGATCCTGTGCAATAAATATAAATGTCCGGGTCTCTTGGCTTTTTCGTCCACATGCACCATTCGGATGCCTTGCGAGCTGATCGTCAGCCTCATCTTGGTTCCGTTCTTTCCCATCTCGCTCTTGCCCCAGATCTTGCTGACGGCCACGTCCGTGCATCCGTCACCCTTGGACTGGATGGTTGTGGCGTTGCCCAAGTACAACACCGTATACGTGGGGTCCTCGCTGGTGATTTTCACCTTTTTCCTCTTGGATTTAAACATGCTCCCGACTCTGTTGAGCGCGCTCTCCGGGCACGATTTGGCGAAGGAGGTGAGCGCAGAGTTGAGGCTCACGGCATAGCCCTTCTGCTTGGACTGCTGCTTGTCTTCCTCTATCAGCTCGAACTTGTTCTTCTTCCAAGGCAACATGCTTGTCGCGTTGAGGACGATGAATCTACGCTAGTAAGTCTATTGCATCTAAATTCTGCCTCGAAACTGTCTGTAGTCATCTATTGGTTTTGGCTTAAGACATTTTTAAAGTTGCATAGCACTTTGTAAACCTATGAGCGGGTGCGTATCGCGTTGATCGCTATTAACGATGCATCACAAAATAACATACTGTACATTCCGAGCGTGAAGCAGGGACTTAAATACCGGACTGAACCAACTCTGGCCGTCAGAGGGGCCAAAAGAGTGAGGAGGTACCAAGATACACAGGTGTCTGTATTATGGCTTTCTTTGTTAGTCTGAGATGTTCTGTGTACTACATTGTTTTCTTAGTACACACTTATGCTTTTCTCCCCTTAACTCGACATTTGGTGATATTTGAAAATTAGTTTATCTTAACAAACACCATCTTCACTGACATGTCAAAAACATTAAAACATTTTAAAGTGTAAGCATACAATTTTGTAATACGTGACACTACTATATAATGTAAATATTTAAAACTAAACGAATTATTATTATTATTATTATTATTAAATGACGACAGGACATACAGTAGGCTTATTCTAAGGGCGAAAAGACCCCTTTTTGTATCTGTTAGTTTATTCTTCCTTCTTCTTCTTTTATATAGTATTTATTTGTTGTAGCAAATATTTCTATGTTTGGCAGGTATGGTAGAGGTTTTACGCGGAAGGGAGGCCGATGCAACTTGTTATGTGCTGCCCTCTTCTGGTGGAAAGGATTCATAGAAGGATAAACGGATGAGTGCACAAAGAATATATACTTTAAAAATTATTCCGCTAAACACAACAGCTACACGTGCCCACAAAGTAATTTAAACCATGCAGGCGTGATTCCTGAAAATACAGTCTGTGTCTACGGTTTTCTCTGTACTCTGTAAAAAGTGAGAAATGTTGAATTGGTCTGTATAGTTTTCCCGTATTGTGTTTTTTTATTTATACGTCATTCTATTGACTTTGTAGCTCTTTAACGTGGTCGCTAATAATAATAATAATAATAATATTAAAACGGACTTTTTCGTTCCCATCCGGAACTCTTCGAAGCGCAACCTTTCATCGGACACATTTTAATGTGACACTTTGGAATAAACCAAATACGATTTATGTTTTGTGCTACATTATCTAACATATCTATCTACCTTTAAAATCAAACGTAGTTACTCTAAAATATCGACAAATATATTTTTAATAGGGACGCTAAACACTATAACGCTTTGAAAATGAAGTTCTGTAAATGGATTATTCCACGCGACTTCCTTCCTCTGCCATAACAAACATGTCACATGGGTGAAGTGCAGAATTCTGATATTTCGATCAACAGCTCACTGACACGTTTGTATTGTTGTTTAATGGTGTAAAAGGATCTGACATGGCAAAGAGGAAGACCCGTGGAGAGGGATCAGGTTTGGGGAGAGCTTTGATAAAGGAGAGACTGAACGCAGGCCGTGGATACAGAAGAAATGACACATGGGTATGAAATTGTTGTATAAAAGTGATTTTAATTGAGCTTCAGATATACCATTAGTCAAAAATCATTTTACTTTTTGCCTAAATTCTCTTTATTTTCCGGTCAATAACACGTAATACAACAAAATAGGATCTGGATATTAGTCAATACAGAGCTGCAACAAATATTTTTCATTAGAAAATGAGGAAAATCAGCTTTCGTAGTAAATATGATAAATGCAGTAGTAAATAAATATAGACTTAATTAAATTATGAATTAATACATTATTAGTAATACATTTTTGTATGGTCTGTGTTTTAGCTCCACACCAGTGAACTGAATGATGGTTATGACTGGGGTCGGCTCAACCTGCAGTCTGTGACAGAGCAAAGCTCTCTGGATGACTTTCTGGCCACTGCTGAACTTGCTGGAACAGAATTTATTGCAGGTAGGTTGATGTCATGATCAGCCTTCTGAGGAAGTCTAAACGTATTTCTAATGGTGTTTATTACATCATGTCTGGGAGCAGAAGAAAACGATAATAATACTTTGTGTTATTGTTTTCCAGAGAAGCTGAACATTAAATTTGTCCCAGCTGAAGCAAGGGCAGGTCTGCTGTCCAGTGAGGAGTCCAGGCGGCTGAAGAAATTACACGAAGAAAACAAACAATTTCTACGAATCCCCCGAAGGCGTGTTACTGTATAATGAAATATAATAGTGGAGTCTTTGTCTTGCCACAGGACAGACATTACGTACCGTATCTGAGTTTGTGTGGTTATCTTTTTTGTTGTTCTCTCACTTTAGGCCTCCTTGGGATGAGAACACAAGTCCTGAGATTTTACAGCAAACTGAGAGGGACAGTTTCCTCGTATGGAGAAGAGAATTGGCAAAGTAAATGATTTCTCTTACAGTCTAGTACTTATTGTGTATGTACATTTATATAACTTGAGCGACTTAAAGTGAATTATCAGTAGTAAGCACTCTTTGTTTTAGGTTGGAAGAAGAACAGAAGTTTATTCTTACCCCTTTTGAGAAAAATCTGGAATTCTGGAGGCAACTATGGAGAGTTATTGAGAGGAGGTAAATGTTCCCCCCTTTACTGTAATGCCTATTTTTGTAGTAGTGTGATTTAGTGTGAATCCTGCTTGCTGAATTAAGATTGTAGTTGTAATACTGAGTGAGATTTTGTTCATTTTTATTAGTGATGTTGTGGTTCAAATAGTTGATGCCAGAAACCCACTTCTCTTTCGCTGCCCGGATCTTGTAAGTAATATATTTTAAAATGTTTTAACTCTATCCTATGGTTTCTCTTCTCATTGCTTCACATTTATTTTCTTGTAACTTAACAGGAAAAATATGTAAAAGAGGTCTCTGCTCAGAAAGTAAACATGCTTCTGCTGAACAAAGCCGACCTGCTCACTAGAGAACAGCGGCGACATTGGGCCCGATACTTCCAGAAAGAAGGCATCAGAGCGGTGTTCTGGTCTGCTCTGGCCGAAGCTCAACGTCTCGAGGCAGAAGAGAAGGTAAGGAGCTGGTTTGCAGAAATGCTGACACATTTAGTTCGGACCGATACATTATGTCTGGATTTATTCATTTTGCAGCCGTTTTTATTTAAAGTGACTTGCAATGCATGTATCAGCCTGGTTTTTAAGTTTGGAAACCAGAATAGTAAAGCTCTTTTGGTTTTCAGAACCTGGTTTTGGTTTTTGATTTTCCCTTTAGGGAGAAAAGCTGCTGGACCCGGAGGATCACAGTGATGCAGAAGGAGCCTCAGAAGATGCCACAAATCTTCATAAGGAAAATGGCAATAAACAAGAGACAAAAGAAGAGAGTGAGGAAGAGGAGGAAGGTGAAGGAGTCCAGTGCTGTGTTGATGAGGCTGACTGGCAGACATGCTCTGAGGAATCAGAGGATGAAGATGATACAGAGAAGCACACAAACACCACATCTACATCATATTTCTACAACTCAAGCCGGTTGTTGCGCAGAAATGAGCTTCTGGAAATATTTAAATCTGCACATTCTGAGTTCACGTGCAAAGATGGACAAATCACAGTAGGGTTGGTGAGTAATACATAATAGAAAAGAAATATATGTGTTGTGATCTATCAGCTTGGCTAAGACTGACATATCTTTTTAAGGTGGGGTATCCTAATGTTGGTAAAAGCTCCACCATCAACACAATCCTTAGGGACAAGAAAGTCTCAGTTTCAGCTACACCTGGACACACAAAACACTTTCAGGTGAGAAATTAATAAGTTTGGCACAGTGAGAATTTTTGTGTTCATACTGTATACAACGTATTGGCATCATCTTACTCTTACGTACTTACAATAGCAAACAATATAGATTAACCAGACCATATTATCTCAACCAGCAGATCAGGTTTAATCACTTGTAATATAAGACTCATTTGAAATGCTCAGATCTGAAAAATAAATGATCTAAATGTATGTACAGTGTGCACAGAGACCCAGTTGTTTCTTTAATGAAGCTTTGTTGACTGATGGTGTGTGTTGCAGACTTTGTTTGTTGATCCTGGTCTCTGCCTGTGCGATTGTCCTGGACTTGTCATGCCTTCCTTTGTGTCCACCAAAGCTGAGATGATCTGCAGCGGGATTCTGCCCATTGATCAGATGAGAGATCACGTTCCAGCAGTCTCCTTAATAACCTTTCTAAACAGCCATTTCTAAGCCACTTGCATTCTGTCTTTTTTTGTAACCAAACATTAGGAAACTAAGATTTTAGTTTAAAAAGCGATGCCCTTAACTTAAATACGTATGTCAGACTATCCCTCGAGATGTGCTGGAGGGGACCTATGGCATCAACATCATCAGACCAAGAGAGGACGAGGACCCTGATCGACTGCCTACCTATGAGGAGCTGCTGATGGCATACGGATGTGAGTGGTTTTACCGTTGGTTTGGCGGACATTAAAATAATTCTGAATTTGATTTCAACCAATGCCTACTCATGTTTATGCAGATATGAGAGGCTTCATGACAGCCCACGGCCAGCCAGATCAATCCAGATCAGCTCGTTATGTTTTAAAAGACTATGTCAGTGTAAGTATCACTTTATTTGTCACTGCCAGGTTAGAATTTACTGTGAAAATGGATAACATGAGATATTAACCTAGTAATACGAATTACCTTATGATTTGCAGGGCAAACTCTTGTACTGCCACTCTCCACCCCACATCAACCCCAAAGACTTTCAGCCTCAGCATGCAAGGTTTGCCAGGCAGACAGGAGGAAAAGAAAAATCCTGCGGCTGTGTCGACAAACCATCCAAAGTCAAACGCATCGAAAACACCGTGGATAAAAATTTCTTTCATCAAGTGAGATTCAGCTGATTTATGTATTTGTTGTATCATACATTAACTTGATTTGTATGCCCCACTAAACTCTGATCTCTCGTAGGAAAATGTGCGAGCGCTGACTAAGGGTGTGCAGATGGTGATGGGTTATAAGCCTGGATGTGGACCTGTCGTGGCTGGAAAACAAGGCTCGGAACAGCAAGCTGGGAAGCCCTGGAAAAAACATGGCAACCGGAACAAGAAGGAGAAAGTTAGAAGACTCACCAAACATCTGGATGCGTGATATATTTCCTAATCGGTGTGCACAAGAGAATTCTTTTCTGAGATGTTTGGATTGGATATGCTCTTTAATACAAACTCAAATTCACAAAGTGCTGCTGGACATTCCTTTTTTCAAAAATAAAATCCTCTTGATTTCAACGTATCTTCCTGATAATGAAGTAGAAACTGTAATATTTCATCATTGTACAGTATGGTGTGAAAAGATCCCCATTGACAGGTTTTGCTAAAGCATTTAAACACTCTCCTATTAATGTCAATAAAATTACATTTATTGTTAAATTCATTTCTTTTAATATTTTTTCTTTTATATTCTCGTATCTGACAAACCTGATATTTAACTTTAATCCCAATATCTTGTGGTCTGTGTGATCAAATAATCAAAAAAGGCCTGCAATATATAATATATCCCCCATTATAGTCAGGGCTTAACAAGACTGATACCCAGATCCATTTGAAATGTCTTTCTACCCCAATTATGTTTTTTTGCGAATTAAATAACATTTTAATTTGTGTATTTTAAATTCACTATAAATTATTATTACCTAAAAACAATAAATATTTAACTAAAAATACTACAAATGAAACACGCATTGATTATTATTGTAAGGTCTACCTTTCAGCCAATCTGTTTGTGGCACGTCACTGTAAGTAATTCTTTTGTACGAGTCAAGGAAATGCGTCGTAAGAACTGGTCCATGTGGGCGTTGCCAAACTGATACAGGTGGTTGACATGCGGTCAATGTTTAATTAACAAACCAACGTTAGTTTACGACTAATGATAGAAGTTAGAAACAGAAGCATTTTGATCGTATATTTTGCGAGTAGCTTATTTTTCCTTATGTGTGACAGCAAAAGTGAAAGTTATGGATAAGATTACAGCCCTAGACTTTGTCTACCGATGGAGCCCAGAGTTTGCTAAAGGCTGCTTTTCGACATTCGAAGGACACATCTGCATCTCGGTTGCGTTTTACATCCTATCTGCTTTAATATTGCTGGTTTCATGTTCTCTGTGAGTGTAATACCACAACACTAATGAAAAATAGACAATAGAAACGAACAATTTTTAAATGACAGATTAAATGGCAATAATGGTAATTGTATTGGTTTTAATGGAAACTGGTCTCTATTGGTCATATGTTGGATTTTGCTGGTAGGATGTTACATTTTCCGTTGAGTCCGCAGACTTTCCATTAATACCAATAGAATACATAACAACAAAAACCATTAAAGAAGTTGTAAGGGTTTTGATGGTTTTAAAGGGCATTGTATTGGTTTAAATGGAAACTATAATGGTGTCTACTGGTATGTGATGGATTCTATTGGTCAGATGTTAAATCCTATTGTAATAATGCCCAAAACGCCCTACAAAATGTAAACATTTTGTATGGTTTTATTTGAATGTTTCATAATGGTATTTTAATGGAAACCATTAGAATTTCTGTGATGGTTTAAGTTCAGCAGGGTAGCTGCACAATTAGTAATGGAAACCATTAGAATTTGTATTGTTTTTCAGAAGTGTAATACAGTTGCCCAAAATGTGCACATCATATGGATAAACAAAAAAAAATGGCTTGTCTCAGTCTTCTTTATCACAGATGCAGAATGAGATGCAGGCATTGGGGTGATGAGGCTGCCTGTGCTTTGTATTTTTTCATTGGGAATTTGTGCAGCGCAGTGGGAGCTTTACTCTCCAATCAGTTTGCATTTCTGGTGAGAAACCTGAAAGTTTGACGTGTTTATCTGCAGCTAGAAGTGTGTTGCGTGCAGTGTTGCATGCTCTGACTTAAATGCAAGTCAATATTGATTGCAAACCTTTTCTCTGAATCTCTTACAGGTTTCCATGGCTTCATTTGTTGCAGTATTGGACATTGTTAATATCTTGTCAATAACGTGCTCCATTTATTTATGGTATTACTCAAAAACAGGTACAGATTTAATGCTACATTGATCTGTATATAATATGCATTATAGTCTACTTCACCATTTTGATTTTTGTACCCTGCTAAAAAAACAAACAAGAAAACTAACACAGAATGACTAATGGATTTAATGGTTATAATAGGATTGTTTTGGTTTTGATGGGATCTATAATCTCTGTGGGTCTTTACTCGTAATGTGATGGGTTCTGTTGAGTGAGGATTCAATACGACCCCATTAAATCCTACTGGAAAATGCCCAAAACACATAAAGTAATTTTGTAATGGTTTTAATGGTAAGCGTCTGATATTTGATGACATTTGTAATTGACACCATTTTAAAGCATATTTTTTGTAGGAAAGACCATGAGAATGATGTCTAAGAGAAGACGGCAGAATTTTTATGCTGTGCCTTTACTGTTTGCAATGGGGGGCAGCGTTTACCTAAGTTCAGCTGTCTGTCTGAGTCCCATACAAGTATCTTCAACCAGGAGGAGATTACTAAGTCTCTTCTATGATGTAAGAAGTGTGTCTGTCTGTGAGTCTGATACTAACTTTCGTTCACATACCGTATCTAATTCCATATGTAAACCTGGTTGTAAGAAGGTATGCAAAATACTCAAACTGAATAGATGTCTGTTTTAAAAAGGCAGGTGACAGCACGGATTAGATTGCTTGTGTTTTTTAGGACTATATTGAGAACCTTGGATACATCCTGGGGATTCTGTCTTTTGCAATCAGCTGGACTGCTAAGTTTCCCTTATTTTTAAAAGCTGTGAGTAAGACTTATTCACACTAAAATATCTAACCTTTTGTTTGAGAGAACAAACTAGTCATGCATACATTTCATTATGAAAAAGTAAACGGAGCATATTATTTAATAGATGCCAGTAAAAGTTCACAAACACAATTGTGTCACACACAATGCATGTAGCTCAAACTTGTGTCCTCATACACATTGTGTAAAACTTGTGTTTTTCAGAACAGAGGAGAACAGAGTTCTGCTCTGCAGGTGTCTTCTAGACTGCTGTGTTCTCTTGCTGGAGGTCTGTACGCTTCTTCCATTCTTCTGTATGACATCCAGCCGAGAACTGTTGTCAAAGCAATGCCGTGGATACTCACAGCTATTTGCTGTGCTGTTATGGATTTAGCTGTATCCTTTTACACAGGCTGTGGGTGAGTGGTGAAAGAAGGATCTGTGGTTTACCACATATTAAACTGTGGTGCAGAATCATTTCACACATTCAGTGTTAAGGACATGAATCAAACCTCAAATTGTGTGGCTTGTTACGAAGAGGTGTACTTTTAATTTTCTAAACCAACTGAAGCATTTAAAAACACATTGTGGATGAGTTGTACTGTACAGTCTTATGGCAGTAGGCATGAATGACCTTCTCTGATCCAAACCATATCTATAAAGCTACCAGTTACATTGTAGCAAGATATCTGCGGTTATGCAAACAGGACAGGAGTTGCAAGCTGTCAAACAATGTACTTGTATTTTCAATCCTCTGGCCAAATTGTGCATTCATGTCTTGAGATTCTTTAACTTTGATTGTTTAGATTGTGGCCCTCGCCTGTTACAGATCCAAACATAAACGTCCTTCTGTTCGGTCTTTAGACTCAGATACAGAGTCTTTACTAGGAGATACTTCTGCCGCAAATAAGCATCGCAACAACAACGTTGAATGCCATAGAAAGAAGCGCTGTGTTCCCTTGAACAGATGCATCCATCCTAAAGGCACTGACATGGGGCTCTACATGGATGTCAATATACAGCCAATGAGAAAGGTTTGTATGAGAAAGAAATGTAATAATGTGTTGTCAACATATTTGTCATTAAGCAGTTGTGGAAAAGTGTAATAGTCAGAATTGTTCATGAATAAGCTTATGCTTATTTAACAGTATGCTTGGTATCTTTCAGGTCTGTTTGAAGGAGGTGACAATCTCCCGTGATGGCTCATCAGATGCTCTTCCTCTCAAGAGAACTGTGAGGGTGGTGCGGGTTGATGAACCATGTTCTTCGTGCACTTCTACTGATTCATCGTCCCTCAGCTCTGAACTCGAGGTTAGATTTCTGGGATCACCCAAAATTTAAAATTATTTCCTCATTCACTCAATCTAAATCTCTACGGCTTTCTTTCATCTGCAAAACACAGAAGAATATATTTTAAAGAATGTATCTCCCACTTTTTTGTATCTCCTTGAAAATCTATTTATGATATTTAATTCATTACAAGCCTAAACCAATGCAAACAAATATAAAAACTGACCCAAACTCACCTGCTTTGGTAAGAGCAGCACACTATTGTACAATGTTGTGTTTGAGAGGCTGCAGTACTAGTTTGTGTTGTTAGGTGGCAGTAGAGGATTAAAGCAGGAAAGTAACTCCTAGTAAAAAGGCTTTATTTACCATAGTCAATCCTTTATCAGCATAAGGTTTGAATCCACAAGAAAATTGTATAACATCCTATACATTACATAAGTCATGACATTATTGCTGACAATATTGATGCCACGTATTATAGTTTTTTCTTGGCTCTTGAAGCGTTTTTTGAGCATGCCAAGTGATTAAGGATGTCATTTAATCTAAAACAAAGGCAAATCGCCCTGATTGAAAACAATTGAACTTTGTCTTATTCACTAAACAGGAAAGCACTAAGCATGTGAACCTTCTCAAACTCCGCATCTGATAAAGTAGAGACCGGAGTTCAGAACCATGACATCTGTCATAGTGCAAAGAACAAGATGCAGTGAAAACCTCTGACAAATTTAATGACAAATCTTCACAGGTGTAAGAGACCTAAGAATAGGGAATATAGCATAATGATACTAGGCTGGGCTCTTTTTCCTTTGGCCAGACAAACACAAAAGTAAAACACCTCAGTAACTGCACCATTTACTTCAAAAAATTATGTATACGAGAGTTTCATATAGAGAGTTTTGTTTCCCAGCTTTAAAGGGATAGTTCATCCAAAAATGAAAATTCTGTCATGAATGACCACTTTCTAGTTGTTTGGTTGAACACAGAGAAAGATATTTGGACGAATACTTGTAACCAAACAGTTCTTGGACCCTATTGACTACCATAATAGGCAGTTGTGGCCTAATGGTTAGAGAGTCGGACTCGTAACCAGAAGGTCGCTGGTTCGATTCTCAGTACCGGCAGGTAACAACTGACGTGTCCTTGAGCAAGGCACCTTACCCCCGTTTGCTCCCCGGGCGCTGCAGTGTTAGCTGCCCACTGCCCCGGTGTATGTGTGTACACGACTTGAAGTGTGTGTGTTCACTATTCACTGGTTGGGTTAAATGCAGAGGTCACATTTCGGGTATGGGTCACCATATCTGACAAAAAATAGGTCACTTTCAAAATGACAATAGAAGTCAAAAAGGTGAAAATCACAAAGGCAAGTAAATTATTTTTTATTTTTGGGTGTTTAAATGTTACTTTAAACATTTTGTCAAATTCCAGTGCTGGTTTGTATATGTGTGTACATCCACAGATATCAGAGGATTACAACAGTGAATAATATTAAAAGCTTGAAGGTTTCTTATACAAAAAAATTAGCTTATGGGCAAATGAGTTCATCTACAACAAATCAACATGCAAGATGCTTGCAATTCCAATCCATTGTGTCCCTTACTGTAAGCAATTGTGATAAAGAAAGTGGGTTTGGTGTTCCAGAAATTCATGTTGCTTGATTGTTCTGCTGTTAAAGATCAGGGCAGGACCTTTCTGCATCGGAAGTGGTACAAAATACTTGGAGATTTGTCATATGCTATTTTAGGAGCGCCCAGCCGATGCATAGAGAACACACGGTCTGTTTATAAATAACATTGTACTTGAAGGAGAATTAGTGGTATTCATGTCGAATTGTTTTTGAGTTTGTTGTGGTGGTTAATAAGTGCTTGGTTTAAGAAAACTGTGGTCTGGCGTTAATACCTTTTTACAGCCGTTGGTCCAAAATGATGTCATCTGTGGGTGTAACCTTTTGCTCTACCTGTTTTGTGAAGTGTTAATGGGACAGTGTGTGTGTCAAACATTTGAATACACCTTATAAACTTTATCCCTAGTGCCATAGGCCATATAATTCAGTTTTTGTAGTTGTACAGTATAAATAACCGATGGGACAGAAAACAAAACAAAAAAAAGCATAAAGGAATTAAAGGATTCAAAAGTGGAAAAAAAGACATACTGTATATTCAAATATAGCATGTGAAGATGTGTCACACCTGATGTATCTAAACGTGCCATATCTGAATGTATGTGAGCATAAATGAGGTGTGCTACTTTGCAACTCAAAGCATTTACGTTTACTTATTTTTTGTTCGAATGGAGGATCTTTACAAGTTAAATGTCTAGATTCCTTTTTTGTACCATTGTAATTAAGTGCTTTGGAAGTGGTACATGACCATTGTTCTTTTATACATATTATAATACAAACGTTTGTTTTTCTCATCATGCAGTGGGACTTTGAGGAAACAAAGACCCAGTGGATCCCAGTAGAAGAAGCCCCTGAAGATCTACAAAACATCGAGGTGTTCCCGCTCCAGGAGTGGCAAGTGGGTCCAGGTTCAAAGTCAACCAGCAGACCCCTCTCTCACGTCTGCCTCTGCAATCGTGCACAGTTAGCTGAGAAGTTGGTGTCCACAAAATCAGAAAACTAAAACAATTAAGTAATTTTCTATGGATTGCGTGTGAAGTTTAATAAATGTTTATTTACTGCATGTTTTGCCTTGCCATGACAGGTTTTGTGTAAGGGTTTCTATTGGAAATTGCAAAGTAAGATGTTCGCTTACAAGGCAAAGAAGATAAAGTGACATTCTGAAAGCTCAGAGCTGGTCTGACTATTGTTACCAACTTTAGAAGGCTGATCTGATGTATCCTTCCCTCGGGGCTGCTGGGGATCTCAGCACTTCCCTGTCATTCACACTGACCACTTTTTCCATTGTCATTCCCTTCCCTCTGTAGAAGCACACAGCTGATTAATGGGATGGCTTTGGAACGCTTATCAGGCCTGTCGTTTTCATAGACGATACAGAACATTGACAAATGAAGGGAGGTGTCACATCGACTGCCCTAATAAAAACAATATCACCCTTTCGCAGGCTTGCCAGGTCACGGGGTCATTTCCTTTATTTTTATGGTCGCTGCCGGTTTATTTGAGCTAGACTGGAAAAGGCCCAGCGGCGTGAGATAAGCCGCAGACTAGACGGGTGTCCTCGTGGGTCTCCAGAATTGGCCTGCCGTGGTTTGCCTCCCAGGCTTTTTGTGTCTCAGTCTGTCTTGTTTAACAGATTTGTATTCAGGAGACTTCCTTAAAGTCTGATAGCAAGACAATGTGTCGATTAGACTATTTCAACTACTAATGTCACAGATTAATCCATAACCTATTGTACATTAACTTGACAGTTACAATGGGTTACCTTTTAATATTTTAAAACTGAATAAAGATCTTGTATGTATCATATTTGCTTTATGAAAGTTAAATGACCAGGCCAACCTTAAACCTCCCATATAATCTGTTTTTTTCCAGTTCCTCAATGGGTTCTGGGGCCTTAAAATCCTTAGACCAGGTTAAATTTGATCATTGGACTAAAACTAAGCTGAGCCACCATTTCACAGAGTGGTGATTGACATAACAATCCATGGATGCTGCTGTCTCTGACATCACTAAACTTCGCAGGCAGCCCGCCTATATGGGGCCTGAGCCTGCACCTAATCCTTGCCGCCCCTTGAACGTGGGGAAATCAAAGCAAACTGTCCAGTTTGTTTAAATAGGTGAAATACTGTTTGCACATTTGACTTGGAGCATGAATTAAAACATCTGATGCTGCAGTTGTGTGGGGATTCTTGTTTTTCTTTGGATTGGTACATCCCTTTGAACATGCCGCAAGGGAACAGAACAAGGTGGAATAAGTTCAAGCTTTCACTGTAGGCGCTTTTGATGATGTTGTTTACATTCCACTTTGTCAGACATATTCATCTATTTCGCATGTGTTTTCAGATGCATACTTTAAAACCGAACACCCAAGATTTGCACAATGCAATTATGTAATCTTGATTTATTCGGTAACTTATAATAAGATCTAACATTTACAGAGGAGCAGTTACTGATTACTCAACATCTTGACTTTATAAAAGGTTACACTGACCTTTGATCAGACTATATAACAGATGGACAAATAACTGGACAACTCATTACATAGTGCTCAGTTATATATTTCTTTATTATAGTTATAATCTTCTCAGCAGTTTCCCTTCTCACATGCACATATATGAGGTAAGAGGGAGTATATGTGGTAATTCATCTTTTTACATTCTGTATCTTCATACGATATACCATTTAATGGTAGATGATGTAATTCTGATTAGATAATACTTTATCTTAGGCTCACCCACATTTGCTACCTTTTCTAGAAGACTTTGAAATAATACTTAAAAATCTGTTCTTGTTCATATTTATATTATTCATTGGCAGAACAAACACTTAATAATAATTGATAATTCACCCCAAAATACAAAATTCTGTCATTTATTCATTCTCATGTCCTTCAAAATCTGTATTTGACTGTATAAAGATATTTTGAGAAATGTCTCTTGATTTTGTGTCCATATAATGAGAACCAGTGTTGTTTGGTTGTTGTTTGATGTTCTTCCAAATATATTTTTTTGTGCTGTGTAGAAAAAAATAAAGTCATACAGGTTTGGAATGGCATTAAGTGACTAAAGGATGAAAGAATTTTCATTTTCAGGTGAACTGTCCAACTTTATATAAAGCTAATATTTTATTAGATTTTATTATAATTTGCAATGCCCGAAAATAACCCATCCATAAAACATAGATATATCGCTACATAACTCGCCAAACACAAACATCTTTCACAACTCGCACTTCCCCAGTGCACTAGGGCCTCTAGCGCGTAGCGCGCGCTCGCCCGCACCTGACGCAGTTTCCACGGTGACCTCATATCCTGTGCGTCACTTCCTACGCACGCTGAGCCAGATCTGGGCAGTCTTGTACACACACACACACACACATTCATCTGCTGTCAACAGCGCATACGAGGCTGAGCCCCGCGTTTCTTTGTCCGCGATTATAACGCTTCTATCATGACCCAAAGGTGATCCTCGGTACCGTGGTTCTGGGTAAGTGTGGTTTTGGTAGTAAATACATACACGCACTCGCACGTGTTACACACAAGCACACACACGGATCGCTTCATTGATGTGTCAGTATCAAGTCATGGCTGCCTGTATTCGTCATAGACCACTTTAATGGTTTTATTTGTATATAACCTTTTTAGGGGTTGTATATTTTATATGGATATATCGATAACGCTGTTGTATGGGACATGTTGTGTAGTGATCTGTGAACTATGTAGAGATCTAGTTAGCTAGTAGTGCCGAATGTGTACTTGCAATTTTATTCGCTGCTTTGGTGTTTCCTTCAGGTTGCGAGTAAAAATACTGTAGTTTAGCACGATATAGAGATTTATTGATTTACATTACTTCTGTTATTTATCTCTGGTTGGTATAAAAATGATTTATGTGGCTTGTCGAGTTGGTTAATAAAAGTCTATTTACAGTGCTGCTGTATGTGTCATGACATGGTATATCGCCTGCTGTTATCCAGCTGACGTTTATAAGGGTTGAGGTTTTTTCTAATTTTTGAGCAACACCGTTTTCTTTAAAGTTTATTTTGATCTGTCAGAGCTGGTTTATGAGCTTTAATATGTCATTTCTATCCTAAGGTGATGTTGTTGACTCATTGACTGTCTTTAATGTTTCTGTGTAGTTGATATTTTGCATATGCGCTTTAATCATTCTAGGATTAAACTTTTGTTTTTTTTGGTCCCCAAATCCAGTTTTTAAAATTTTTGACCAACTTCAGTCATCACCACTGTCCATTGTCTAACATACAGTATGATTCCTGTGGTGAGCTGAAGGTTAAATTTCATTGTTTTGGAAGTAAGATACAGAGTTTGAGGTCAGAAAGAATTATGATTCAGTTGGTTACTGTGGGTTAAGGTTATTTTAATGTGGAATAGAAGAGAAGTTATAATTTACTTTAAAAAGATAAAGGCTTGTCTTTATCTGAAAAGTGAGGTCAAGTGTAGGGCTCATTCATTGAAAACCTCTCGGATTAGCAAACATATTATGTTTATGTTTAATTCACTAAACTTTTTTAAAAATCCTTTGAAAAAAGATACCTTTTGCATAAAACAGTGTCAAGTGTCAGTAAACTACCCACTATAGTCTTATAATTTCTGTTGTGTGTAGTTTTTTAAAACAAATCTCTGAATTAGTATGCATTTTGTAGTAGTCCACTGGTGATGTTTTTTCCATTCACCATAAATCTTTCACATCATACAAAGTTATCTATATTTTATGCAGGATACATTAAATACCAAATGCCAAAATGTATTTTACATTAAACCATTCTGGTACCAATACCAAAAGGACCAACCATAAGTACAAACTGTAATGATAAGTGGGCCTGTGTGCAAACAACAGAATCTTTTTAGCTTCTGACCTTGACCCCTGGATGGTCAGGTTGTTGCGTACCCTCCATCCACTTGCTTTCATGTCTTGGTGACATGGACGAACTGGAATTCAGAAGTTTGCCTGTGCGGTTTTACTGTCATGTTCCGAAGAACTTTGAGGTGATGCCGAGATTACTCACAGAATGATTTCGGCACACACTCTCTAAGACATCGGCATATGACGGAAGGTCTGCCAGTGTTGAATCAGAGCTGAGGTGTGACATATCGTGACATGGTGCAAGTCTCTTGAGCAGCTCTCCGACTGTTTGCCCTCAGAATCCTCGAAGGCAGCGGAATGGGTGAGACCTTTCTGGCTGTCCATGAGCGGTTTAAGATACAACAAGACCCGAAAAACACTCTGTCCATGGGAGGCGTGATGAAAGGGTATCAAATGTAGAATTTGGGATAAAGGTGTGAACCGAAAACCACAGCCAGATAAATCAAAACCAGAAAGGTGAAGAAATGGCCCAAAAGAAGTTGCATGACAACATTCAAGTTTCAGTGCTATGTAATATGTTTATTAATATAAATAATAATACTATTTTTGTCATTTATATCTACTGGTCAAAGTTATTGACATTTAATGCTTTTGCAACTTAGATCTACAGTAGTTTAACCTTGCATTTCCCTCTTGATAAAGGTTGTTTACCACACCTAAAATCATAAAGAAACAACATTTATGAAGGGTAATATACTCAAGGCAAAGTACTTTGAAACAACAACATTATATAAAATCGAAATTGTTATATATAAATCTCTCAAAGCTGCACAGTTTTTACTTTCCCTAACAGTATTGACAATGAGAGCCGCTAATCCAAGACCATGTGGCCTGACTCGGGTCCCCTTTTCTGTTTGATCTCTGTTTTTCTTTCTGCCCACCACAGACTCCGTGTTTTTTTTCTTGACTGGTATATAGTTCTCCTGAAGAGCGAGTCCTCAAAATCTTTCACATCTCTGATCATCTATTTTGTCCTCACTTGCCGGACGGGTCGATGCTTTTCTCTTCAGCTGTAAAGTGGGGTCGGATGATAAAGGACATCCTGATATCTTTTGTGAAGAGTGCTTGAGAATCTGAGGTTTTGCTTGCATAGCTTTCTGGATGGATTTATCAACTAAACGCTTAACTGGACAATTGCTATAGTAAGAGATAAGACACATTTTGGAGGTATGCATTGGTGTTGTCTAATTTAACTTTTGCACAGACTTAATCAGAGTTTACATTCTATAATATGAAACTGCAATGATCTGTTGGAACTTGACTATCACTTAACTCCATTTCTTATGGTCAAAGGCTTTGAGATAAGCCTTTTTTTCACTTTCCTACCTCCATCCCTTTACTTTATTCGTACTTTCTACTTCGAAGTTATTGACTGTAAACAGATTAGAAACTTCTGTGCTCTCTTTGAATCACTTTGAAATAAAAAAACTCATTTTTGAATTCTGTGAATTCATCCAGCTGAGTGTCAAGCAGCTTTGCCTTGTTGGTGTGGAATTTTATGTTCTCTCAACATTTTACAAAACATTTTAAAGTTAGCTTGGATTCAGTAAATGTGTATTTTTTTATTAATTATGTACAAGACTAACATTTATTGTTAACATATTACTGGAAGAAATGAGAAAAGCAAGATTGTTTAGTGATTATTCATACACCCAAAACCTTTAATACAGTGTGTACTTTTTTCAGGATGTTGTGTGATGAACTTACGAAATCAATGCTAAGTAAGCGTTAAGCTGGTCACTTTGCTTTTGCAACAGTGTGAGCCTTTATAATTAAATATTAAACAAAAGTTTGATTTCTTAAGGCGCCTTTGGTCTCACTGTTTAAAGAGTGAGCTTTTTGTATTTTATGTTTTTGTATTGTTTGACTTTTTTGTTTTTTATCTTTATCTTTTTCTCTCCAGCTCAGTTTTATCTTTATGGTGGTAAAGTAAATCACGCAACGTAACGCCTTTATTGTGACACTTTAACCCGGTGGTTAACTACACGTCTGGGCATCTAATAATTAAACTTGCTGCTTATCTGTTGAAATAAAGTATGTGCTCTGTCATTGTTCTGGATTGTCCTCCTATCATTGGGTCATGAATTATTTTTGAACTTGGACAGATGCACAGTGATACTGAAAGTGTAGGTCATGATCACAGAATCATGCTGTTCAAAAGAGGAAGGGTTTGAGACTCACTGAAAAAACTCTTTGGTTTAACATGATTCAATCATGGACAATGGTTCGATGTGTTTGTGTCAAGTTTCCTTACCATGAAATGAATAGGTACACTCTGCTCAGATTTTTCATGTAGTTTGAACATGAATGAATCAAGTCAATTATACATGTCAGAACAACTTGACCGAATCACTCTTGGTTAACTTCTACCTAATAGCAACAAGCGCTTTTTTAAATCATTAAACAATGTACAATGATGTGAGGTCAAGCAAGAGCTGGCAGTCGTGGCCTAGTGGTTAGAGAGTTGGACTCATGACCAGAAGGTTGCTGGTTCGATTCTCAGGGCTGGCGGGTAACAGCTGAGGTGCCCTTGAGCAAGGCACCTAACCCCCACTTGCTTACTATACAAAATGTACAAATTTATAGTACAATGTAATGTAAGTCGCTTTGGATAAAAGCGTCTGCCAAATGCATAAATGTAAAAAAATGTAAATGTAGCTGAGATCAGAAAAAAATGATCATGGCATTAACATTACCAATATAATGCCTTTAGATGAAAGAAACAATCAAAATAGTTTTTAATGTGTCAGTTCTCAGCCTTAGCAAATGCTTTACTCTTCAGCACAATGGTAACACAACTCTGTCTGAAAATGAGCGCCGCCTGGTTGTTCCATCACAGAGGCACCAAATCGCTTGCAAAAATCTTTACACATTCGGTTCCTCTGTGGTGGAATCTACCAGCTTTCACCCAAACTGCAGCATCTTTCACAACCTTCAAAAAAACAACTCAATACATACCTGTTCTACATTTATCTGAACCAATAACTGTCTATGTTTTTTGTGTCCCTTGCTTACTTCAACTTAATCCTCCTAGTAACATGACCTTGTAAAAAAAATGACGTGAAATGTAACAACAAAATACTGAACATTAATATGTATCATCCTTATTTGATCTTCATTAAAGAAGCAGAATATAACGCTTTATTTTGACACTCATTTTTCAGTAAAATGCAATGCATGCTGCGAACTGGCAACCTTTTTTTTTTTATTGTGTTGAATTAATAATAAAGTAAATTAAACATAAATCAAAATGAATTTTTTCAGTGTTTTAGCTACTTGATTGAAACATGTTATTTTAAAATGAAAACATTGAGTTAAGCCAAAAAAGGTACCATTTCACCATTTTTGATTTAAAGTTGAAGTGCCTGTGACCCACTGCAGTGGGAAACAAAACTGGTTATGGTCTAAAAAGCACTTTAGACCTAAAACATGACAGCAGATGAACTTGTGGGCGTTGTTGGGTGTTGTGATTCTGTTTTTGTGTGGGCTTGGCACACATGGGGTTTGGGGCATCGGTTTCACTTCTATTAAGCACAAGGACTGTGTCTTCTGAAACGATGGCTTGTTTTTCTTGGGAAACTGCCTGTAAATGGAGCTACCTGCAGAGTCCTGACTCAGCGTGCTTCTCAGAAAACTTCGCCGATCGATCAGCTGGATGTAAGACAGCTGAATAAGCCACGCATGTACCATGAGCTTTTGCCCAATGGGCCTTGTGAAATCTAGTTTCTCCCGATGCGTTTTAGTTAGATTTGCACACTTACATTGTAATGCATTGTATAACCCGTCAAGTTCAACTGAAAAGTTTTATGTTCAGATGAAGTGTCCAGTGCCAACACCTGCGACTCGGGATGGCTCCTAGCTTTGTGTTCAGTCTTTGTGCAAATACCACGTCAGATGTTTTGAATAATACGCTAGCAATATAAAGGTCCTGCAGACTTCACGTTGAGCTTTTTTCATCAAGTTCTGTCTACCGTCCAGACACTGCTTGATTCCTTTATGTACGGAGCTCCTTTTTCACGATTTTACATTGTTACTCTCAGTATTCAGATGTTTAAATCTGGTAAGATGTTTTGGGAACTCTGTCACTTTTGATTATGAAGATAATAAATCTTTGCCAGTGTTTTTCACATCTTATCGAAGGGAAGTGCAGAATTCTGCTGTTAGATGTCCGGAGGCTTTGTGATTCATGGACTTTAATAAAGTTGTTCTCTTTTGTTTTCCCTTAGGAGTCCAGGTCTGCACGGTGAGAACGAACAAGAGAGAGGCCACTTTTAAAGTAAAGGGATTGCCCAGGGCCACAGCGCCCAGAATCTGAAGGTACTGTAAAAGAATGCAGCATGAGCCTTTGCTATTGTGACCTTATAAGAAATCTAGGTGTTTCCACAAGGAACTTGTGAGCCCTCGCATATTTACATGAGACACATTGTCACGGGTCGGGTAAATAGGCCTGTCAGGTTTATGATAGCAATGCTTCCTTGCATTCATTGTACAGTCTGTGCAAGAGGAAGTAAAGTAGCCCAGCATGTTGCGACCGCAATATTCAATATAAACTGTAGCTGAGAGTGAATGCGGTGGCTGCTTCAGCTGGGGAAAATGGTAGGAAGGGCTCGGCCCTGAGTTCGGTTTTCCCTTTTCCGTGGTGTGTTGTATTGGTGCGGGGCACAGATAAGATCAGGGCCTGTGGTAGGAGCAGACTATGGTCGCTGACATCCCTCTGAAAAACACACACATTCCTTACTTTCCCTGCTTTGTGCCATGCTGCCTCCCTGCTGGTGAGGTGGCCTGACGCACGGGCTCAATGCTGGTTTGTTTTCATCTTGCCAAGCAGCATACAGGAGCCATGTTCCTAAATCGTTGATGCTTTTATCCAAACAACTATACTTTTTTCATTAGATTGTGCTATGAGTATGTATGCTTCACACACATGGTGCCTTAAAATGCTGTCTGTATAGGGAGCTCACTGTGTGTTGGAGTGTAAATTCAATATATGGCAATAGAGGGAGTGTATCTTCCTCACAGGTCTGTAATGGTATTTTTATGGCCATTTGATGACATGCCAGGAGCATTGCCGTTCTTTGTAAGGACAGACTGAATGATTGGCTCTGGGCCTGACCAATAGCAGAGAAGTGCATTTGTAGGGACATGGCTTATGCTGTAATCGATTGGTCGAAGTGAGATGAATCTCATGAGGTTTGGAGTATTGTGTGCATGTTAGTTTTAATCCAAAAGTTTCTTTATTATTATTGTAGACTGTGATATATGGGAGCTTAAAGGGATAGTTCACCCAAAAATAATTTTGTTATTATTTATTCACCCTCATGTCATTTGTATGACTTTCTTCTGCACACGAGATATTTGGAGAAATGTCTTAGTAGTTTTGTGTCCTTATTATGGGAGTCAATGGGGGTCAATGTTGTCTGGTTCCAATGTTCTTCAAAATATCTTCTTTTGTATTCTGCAGAAGAAAGAAAGCCATACAGGTTTGGAATTATTTTTATAATTCCAAACCTGGAATTTTATGGTCATTTTATTTTTTGGTCAGTTAAACCATAATTATAATGTCACAATGCAAAATCCAGTGGTTATAAAAAGCATATTTTCTTTTATGCAAAATGTAATTTAATTTGGGGTGCAACAACCCTGACATGTTCTGGACAGGCTTCACACAATTCACACTTACAAAAGGATTAAACAGTGAAGGATAATAACCTATCTTCAAGGGTTTACCTAAAGTAGGTTACCGGAATGCTAATGGCTTAGACTTTGCTCGTCTGGTGGTCTGTGTTGAGGACAGCGGATTGGCTGGTGTATCCAATAATTATGAGAGGCGATCGCTGTTTTGGAAATGTTTGCACCTTCCTCCAGACACATCTTAGGTTACACACACTGTACATTCTTGTCACTCTTCAAGACAACTGCAGCTATGAATTGCATTGACTCATGAAATATTAAGCCATTAATCTCCCTCATCTGCCAACGTATAAATATCAAGAGGTCAGAATTAACACTCGACAAGAGGCGAAAGCAATTAAAATGGCCTTTGTGTTACGATTCATATGTGAACGATTCATATCAAACTTACTACGAATGTTAAAAGGATCTTGTCATAAAATTTTCTCTGATAGGTGCTTATAGAAATGCATGAGTTCTCTGGATAACACTGGTTTGACAGCTGTTGTCAGTGTTTTATACGTGGGAAAAAGTTGATCAAAATGTTGCGCTCGGCATGGTGCTCAGCTGTAGCGTTCCTGATCGTGACAGGCAGTTCCTCGGAATGTTTTTGTGTTTATGAGTCTGTGTCATCTCAGCCCAATGATATAACAGCTGTTGTTGAGCTTTTCGTACAACTTTTACTGTCCAACAAGCACACACACTCAGCGTGTGATCTTTGTGTGTCTACAGGAGAGCAGCAGTTATTCAGGCCGCACTAAAGTTCAGGATGGAGAAGGAAGACCTGAAGATTGTCAACAGGGGTTTGGAGGATGAGATGGTATATATTCTTATCAAAGTTTTTGCCTCCATGAGCTTTTATGTGTAGTTTTTTATTTTATTGGTTTGGAGTTTGGACATTTGTTTTGTTTGTTTGTTCATTATTTTATGTGTTTGCTTTTTTTGTCTGAAGGAGCTGCGTGGATATCGGCTGTGCCGATGGAAGTTGGCTCTGGTGGGTTTTGGTGGTCTCTGCACGGGTGGTTTTCTTTTTCTGCTGCTCTATTGGATGCCTGAATGGTGTGTGAAGGCCACCTGCTCATGGACCACGGTCAGGGATGCAGAAGTCGCCCTCTTACAAAGCACTGTATGTATTAACACAGATTTTCTTTCCTTTTTAAAGGACACAGCATATTCATTTTATTCATGTTATTCAGTTAACAATCGTTTATAGAATGCTTCATAACTTTTTATTTCACATTATTGCGAGACGTCTTCTCGCCTCACAGCTGACCCTTTGCAATTCTTGTGGTCAGTTGACCGTTGTGAATGAATAGCGTCCGTAATAGCATTATATGTATTTATATGTATTCTCTGTTCCTTTTTGTAGTAAATTTTTTTGTCTCGTAAATGCTGAAATTGACATGCGAATTGACATCACTTGTTTAACTAACACAGTCACGCAGCTAGATCATCCCCTGACTTTGCAATAAATCTAAAAAAGGGTTTTTGCACTTGTATGTTTGTGTGTGTCTGGATGTAATCTGTTTACGTGTTTCTGTTCGCAGGACGAGTTTAAACGTTGGTTCCGAGCGAAGGTTCGGATAATGTTGGCCCCTGGGAAGAACCCCTTTGACAGCCTGGCCTCTCAGACCGCCTCCCCTCAGTCCAACGACACCAATCACACCCACAACCAGTCTGACTCCACCCCTCAGAAAATCACCGGGAATGCAGAGAACCAGCATGTGCAGGTGTGACACCTAAAACTAAAACAACTAAATCAGAATTTCTAACATGGGTTCCAACAAATTTGTCAATTCTGTTAGTAAAACATAATTGACTTATTCGTTAAATACGTATTTTATTCTTTTTCCTCTACAGATACGTTATTTCACCCTCCACAGCACTAAATACTTTTGGAATGATGGCATCCAGAACTTTGAAGTATTAAAGTAAGAAAACAGGACATGAGTGGACATTGATGTTTGCTGTAAATTCGGCTCTGTGGGATAATGGGTAATTAATATAATACTTTCATCTGTATTGATTTACAGGGGACTAGAAGATCTGGATATGACCTGCTCCTCTATTCACTCACAGCACAGTGGCGGGCTGAGCAAAGACCAGCAGGAGTACAGGTGAAACAATTTTAGCTGACACTTTACCTGAAATTGTATTTTCTGGGCTAAACAATAAAAATGGGCCCGGTGCCTTTGCGAGTTTTTGGCCAGCTGACAGCATAAACCTCACTTCTCTTTTGTTTCTGTCTCATTGTAGGAGATTTTTCTTCGGACCGAATGAAATAGATGTGAAAGTGCCTTCTCTTTTCAAGCTGCTAGTTAAGGAGGTACGTTCGACTCGGTTCCTGTATTTGAATATATGATGTGAAAGCCTTCCAGACCGTGAACGACAGAATGACGCAGCATTGCTGACTGTGCCCTTTTTTTCAGGAAATTGAAATAAAGGAACAGATATTTATCTGTCTTTCTTTTCCTTAGGTCCTCAACCCTTTCTACATCTTCCAGCTCTTCAGTGTTATCTTGTGGTGTACGGATGAATATTATTACTACGCAATGGCCATTATCCTCATGTCAGTTATATCAATAGCTACCTCTCTCTACACTATTAAGAAGGTAACCCATAAAGACAAATTTAAAATTTGTGTGTGTTTTTTTATATTATTCTGTTTATGTATTAATCACATTAATGTTTCTTTTCTTTTGTAGCAATATGTAATGCTACACGACATGGTGGCGACACACAGTACTGTTCGAGTTACCATCTGTAGAAGCGACAACGGTACGATCTGGTTTAAATTTATTGTATTTCCTCACTGTAAAATGAGTACCTGCTTCAGGGTGCCTGGTGCAGTGACCGGAGTCATGATGACTCAGCGTCCCATGCAAGGGAGCGTGGGTAATAAGTGATATGCTGAGACAGGATTGGTGTGTTCTTTTATTTGACGGCTCTTTTCTCTCCACCTTCTTTCTGTCCTCTGTTTTATTTGTCGGTGGCGTATAGAAACGGAGGAAGCCCTGTCCACGGATCTGGTCCCTGGTGATGTTATCATAATCCCCAGTAACGGGACCATCATGCCTTGTGACGCAGTGCTCATCTGTGGTACCTGCATTGTTAATGAAAGCATGCTCACAGGTGATTGGTCACAGACAAATTTGAATTAAGATATATAGACATTTTATTTATAATTTAGTTTTTTTTATTTTAAGTATTTTAGAAAATATTTATTTATTTGTACATTTTTTTGCTGTTTTTCATATTCAGGTTTTATACATATATTTTTTTATTTTACATTTATTTTATTTTATTTTATGATTCATTATTCATTTTGAGTTAAATTTTCTTAGATAAATTTTTTTTTTTTGCTTGTGTTATAAAAACTTATACCTCATTATACCAGTTAACTTTGTTTGCTAGCATTCACATATTTCCATTAGTTTATTTATTTTTCAACTTTTAATAGTTATTTTTTATGTTACTACAATATATGATAGCAGATTTTTTAAATTCAAAGATCATTGAAGTATATCTCACCAATATTTCTGTTCCCTGTCATCCTGTCTGCAGGTGAGAGTGTTCCCGTCACGAAAACAGACCTTCCGAACCCTCAGCTGGACAAGAGGAGTGGGGAGGGCGAAGTCATCTACGGCACAGAGACACACAAGAGGCACACGCTCTTCTGCGGCACAAATGTCATTCAGACCCGCTACTACACAGGAGAAATGGTCAAAGCCGTGGTGGTGAGAACCGGTATGAGCCAGAAAATATTTTGTTATTTCAAGTGTATTATGATACAGTTTAATGGAATTTGTGTAGATGTATAAACGATAAAATATGGTATCAGTGTATTTTGTAAGGCAGCTTGCTAGGTTTTGGAATGAGCCTGTGTGTCTGTGCTTGCACTTTTTAGCTCAATTTGTGCTTTATTTTCAGGCTTCAGCACCGCTAAAGGGCAGCTTATACGTTCGATCCTGTACCCCAAACCCACAGACTTCAAGCTGTACAGAGATGCCTACATGTTCCTGCTGTGTCTGGTGGGCGTAGCCAGCATTGTCTTTATCTATTCATTGGTCATGAAAATCATGAACCAGGTTATTATCTACACTTTAAAGAAACTATAGCACTTTTTGAAAACGTAGAGTCAGATTAGCATGTGGTTTAGAGCACAAAATTTGAATGAAGATATGTGTCCTAACAGGAACCGGTGAAGCAAATCATTGTGAAGTCTCTGGACATCATTACCATCACAGTGCCTCCTGCCCTCCCGGCAGCCATGACAGCTGGTATTGTCTACGCTCAACGCCGCCTCAAGAAAGTGGGGATATTCTCCATCAGTCCACAGAGAATCAACATCTGTGGCCAGCTCAACCTGGTGTGCTTCGACAAGGTACAATGGGGAGATTGAAGACGTTTGTGTTGATAAAACCTCACGAGTTTTAATGGCACTTTAGAGGTCATATATTCAGGATGTGTTTAATGAAACACCTTGGTTTATTTTTCATACACACATCAAACATGCGCTGTCATGCTTCATGCGTACATCACTTTCTACTGAAATAAAGGCATAGTTCATCCAAAAAATATTTTCTGATTCACTCCATTCACACTTTTAAAATATCTACACAATGAAAAATATCTTAAATAAAATAGGTTTGGAACACAACGAGGGTGGGAAAATGCTGACCGAATTGATTATTTGTGAATTATTTTAAGAATTTATTTTATTATCATCATTTCAGACAGGAACCCTCACAGAAGACGGTCTGGACATGTGGGGAATTCAACGAGTCGAAGACGGCAGGTACAGTCATATACGATTTTATTCAGATATAGCAAAGTGGACACTGTGTCTTTGTGACCAAATAATCTCTCTACCTTAGATTTCACCTTTCAGAAGAAAAAGCCGATGAAAAAAGCTTGGTGACGACGAAGTTTGTGTCCTGCATGGCCACCTGTCACTCCCTCACAAAGATCGAGGGTCAGCTCTCTGGAGATCCACTCGACCTCAAGATGTTCGAGGCCACAGGCTGGGTCAGTTTATATGTTCTCACTCCATTTTCACAACAAACAAAGTGGGGTAAAAACATGGTTAATTTAATGCTCCCATGAGACCAATGATGCCTGTTTGTGTGACTGTGTTTGTCTGTGTAATGTAGATCCTCGTTGAAGCCACAGAAGAAGAGACGGCTCAACACGATCGTATTGAGCTCACTTATGTCAAACCGCCCAATCAGCTTCTTCCTCCACCTGTCATATCACCAGAGCAGGACATGGTGAGTAACAACCTTGATCCTGTCCAATGAAATCCATTGATAGTTAAAATCTGTTTTTTATTTTAAAACGCTTTTCTAATATGTTTCTTGATTACAGGAGCTGTCTGAACTATATGAGCTCTCGGTATGTATACTTACAATTTGTTAATGAATTAGTTTTAATTGTGGACACATTTGAGATCTTTACATGCCGTGTGTTGTTTTTTGTCCTGCAGGCATCATACATGATCGGTATTGTGCGGCAGTTCTCCTTTTCCTCCGCCCTGCAGAGAATGAGTGTGGTAGTACGTCAGATTGGAGAAAGGCGTATGGATGCTTACTTGAAAGGAGCGCCGGAGGTCGTGGCAAGCCTGTGCAAAAAAGAGACGGGTCAGTATGTTTTCTATCTTCTTTTTTGTGTTTTTAAATCAGCATGACCGTTTACAACTGTTCATTTTTACCCACAATGCATCACAGTACCCGAGGACTTTGCAGAGGTTCTGGAGGACTACACCAAACAAGGTTTTAGGGTTATTGCCCTGGCACACAGACGGCTGGAGTCCAAACTTACATTTCACAAAGTGCAGAACATCAACAGGTAGACTGCTTTGGGGGTTTTGTTTATTGGGTTACAAATTATTTACAGGCTCTTTTTTTTTTAGAATTAATAGAGTTTTGTGTAATAATGTATCAAATTATTATTCCATAGGGATCAAATAGAGAAAAATATGGATTTTCTGGGCTTGATTATCATGCAAAACAAGCTGAAAACAGAGACTCCTGGTGTGCTGGAGGATCTGAGGCGTGCAAACATACGCACGGTTATGGTCACAGGTAAAGAAAATGGCAAATTTCCCATGCATGGATGTTATTTTCAAAAATGTGCAAGTTTAATACTCGCAATATTTTAGTACTTAAAATGTATTGCGGTCATTTTCTGAATATTTTTCCCAATAATTTGGGTCTGTTTAGACTATAAAAAAGTTATTTCTGATATATGATGCATAAATGATAAATATTGTGCTGGCCATATAGTATAAATGCTCCAAGTAATGCATCTAACTATACTTCTGGAGGCATTAATAAAGGAAGATTCAACTCTGTTTACCTGATTTGCTGAAGCTTCCTCATTAGTCAATAAAGAAGTCTTCATTAGAATGCAAATATTCCCCATTAGTCTTCATTAGAATGGGAGAATTCAGATCCAGTAATCCACACCAGCCGCAGGCAGATGGGAGTCTGGGAGATTTGAAGCTTAATTCATTAGGTATTTCAGGAATCTGGTCTAATAAAGTTCTTAGCTCTTCAGATTCCCGCCAAGTGCTGCAAAGTTTAGACGAGGATGAATGCGGCATTGTGAGTGTAAGCAGATTGAGTTTGTACATGACTCGCTCTTACAATGAGGGACACTGGGTCAATGCCACTTACTGTACTAGGTTTCTCTCTCTCTCTCTCTCTCTCTCTCTCTCTCTCTCTCTCTCTCTCTCTCTCTCTCTCTCTCTCTCTCTCTCTCTCTCTCTCTCTCTCTCATTGTCTCTCTCATTGTCTTGGCAGGTGACAACATGCTTACGGCCATCTCTGTTGCACGAGACTGTGGCATGATTCTGCCGCAAGACCGAGTCATTATTGCCGACGCTCTGCCTCCTAAAGACGGACAGGCTGCCAAGATCACCTGGCAGTATGCCGACAAACCCAGCAAACACTCTAATAAGCCTACCAAACTGGAGGTCAGTGTGTCCTCAAGTGGCCAAACCCTGTCACTGCAGCACATTTCATAAAGTCTATACTTCATGTATGTGGATACTTCTGGTTATTCAGCATCTTATTCAGCATTCTAATGCAATTTATTCATGGTACAAGATTATATAATGTCTACATTCATGCACTTTGGTAAATTGTATAATTAAATTGATCAGTGGCTAGATGCTCATTGTACATTCATTTTAATGTTGTTTGGTGTTGTATGGTCACAGGAGATGGAGATCATAATGGAAGACGGACACTGTGTGGATGAGCAGAGACCGCAGGAGCATTATCACTTCGCCATGAGTGGAAAATCTTTTGCTGTCATTACCGAGCATTTCCAAGACCTGATGCAGAAGGTCAGCAGAAATCACGCAGCTTATATTATACGCTTCAGACATGTGTTGAAATGTTATGATGCTTATGGTGTTTTTTCTGTTTGTTGGTGTAGCTGGTACTTCATGGAACTGTATTTGCAAGGATGGCCCCCGACCAGAAGACTCAGCTTGTTGAGACATTAGAAAGTGTAGAGTGAGTGTTAAAATGTATAAACACTTTATGAAAGCTCATTGTCTCTTTATTGCTATATCAAAATATCTGAGGCCTGGGAGTGGCCAGTTTTGTCTTGGGCCAATAAGAAACATCCTAAAGGCCACCTACAGTAGTAACCACCCAGAAAACCTTAGATACATAGTTAAAGTAATGTATAACTGTTTAGGCACCTTTCAATCTTTGTATATTCTTTCCTCTAGCTATTTTGTGGGAATGTGTGGCGATGGAGCAAATGATTGTGGGGTGAGTTAAAAAAAAAAAAAAAGGAGGTTTTCTGGAGTTGTTTTTCTGTTATCATTTTGTGAAGCTCATGATGTCTGTCTCTCCGCAGGCACTGAAAAGGGCTCACGCCGGGATCTCCCTCTCAGAACTGGAGGCATCAGTGGCCTCTCCATTCACCTCCACAACACCAAGCATCACCTGCGTCCCCAATCTGATAAGGTATGATCGCTGCTGCCGCTCTTTGGGGATTACCCACTCAAGTTTGGTATCTATGTAAAGCTTTTCAGCTTTTCGGTTCATCAATACTCCATAACATTACAGCGATAAGCCAAAAGAGAGCATTAAAACAAACTTGTTTCTTCTTAGCAGCTGCCTGCAACTGCGCCTCTGATTAACAACTTTAAAGGCCATTTTTTGTTTTTTGCACCCTTAGATTTCAGAGTTTTAAAAACTTTTGTTTTATCATAACAAACCATATATCATAGAAATCTTATTTATTATTTATATATTCAGATAATGTAAAATCTCAATATTGAAAAGTTTACTGGTTTTGTTGTCCAGGGTCACATATACACAAGTTGTCATAATAAGGGAAAGGTTATTGTTATAGCATTACAGTAAGTTTAAGTGAGTTGGGCAGATGATTTGCCTAATTTTGATAAAAATGTTACATATATAGTCCTAAAAAATATTATATATATTTTTGGAGTGAACGTTATTTTAAAAGTGAGTTTATTATAAAGGTCCTTCCCCAAAGTTTTTTTTTTACACAAATGGATGTTTTATTTCCTGTTCTCTAACATACATGTTGTTTCTTCACAGGGAGGGCAGAGCGGCTCTCATGACCTCATTCTGTGTGTTTAAGTTTATGGCTCTCTACAGTATTATTCAATGCCTCAGTGTCGCCCTGCTGTACTCTGTAAGTTCCCCGGATAACATCACACAACATCAAAAGTTGTATCTGTTAACACAAGTTAATGGACATTTGTAGGAGCCAAGTCTAATACTTTAAGCTACAGAGTTGTTTGATCCCGGAAAACTTAGGTTGACGCGCTGTCTCACTTCATGTAATGTTCTTTGCATATCTCTATAAGAAACGAAGAGACCTTTTTGTGTTGCATCACCATACACAGTTTATTGACTCCACATAAAACCAACCTCCCGGGTCAAACGCCTGCTTACCACAGTAGCAAGACCACCTATATACCAAATGCCACCTATATACCACAATGTTATAGCGCCACCCAGTGATCAAAAAATGTAAATAACACAGTTTTGCGCCAACAGACATAGAACTAACACAAACAATTGTACTGGCATTGAGTAACATTAACAAATATATATATAAAAAAAGGCTGAAGCTATATTACTCATTGTTAGATTATATTAGTTAAAGCATTTGTTAATATTAATAATTACAACATCATTGTAAAGTGTTACCAAAATATAAATGGCATAATTTTGTCATCATGTTTCCCTCATGTGCTTCCAAACTCATATGTGTGACTCGTGAGGATGAGTAAATGATGACAGAGGTTTATTTTTGGGTGTACTCATGAACTCTGTTGTTGACCTGATTTTGTTTATAATGTGTTTCAGATTCGCAGTAACCTGGGAGATTTCCAGTTCCTATTTATTGACATAGCCATCATACTTCTTATTGTCTTCACCAGTAAGTATCATGTCTTTTGTAGTGTCTCCTGGACAGCTGAAATTGATCTCAGCAGCATCTATTGCATTAGACGGTAGCCTTAGTCTGTTTCAGTGCATCTTTGTAGATTTTATTAAGAAACTTGAATATGTGGGCCAGATTGCTAAATAAGTTCTTCTGACATTTTCATTGTGATACATTCTGAATAAGTCATTGTTACAGTTTAGTTTCCATTAGTGGTCAGCCACATGTGCTGTAACTTCTTTCTTTTTGTTTCCAGTGAGTCTGAACTCTGCATGGAAGGAGCTGGTCGCCCGCCGGCCGCCCTCCGGTCTCGTCTCAGGTCCTCTTCTCTTCTCAGTTCTGACCCAGATTCTGATCTGCCTTGGTTTCCAGGTTGTGGCCTTCCTCTTGATCCAAAATATGAACTGGTACTTGAAGTCAGAGTAAGTTTGACCGCTTCAGGTCATTCATGGTACTACAACACATTGCAGCTCTTCAAATCACTTTTAGACTTTATAACTCATTCTTAAAAGGCAACTAGTGTTTTTTTACCTTACAAAGATGTGTGTTAAAAACACAAATTTTGAATCATGCATCTCTTGTGTGTTTTGTTTGTTATAACAGCGTCTACAACTGCTCGGCACCCAGTCACACGGAGATTTCCAACGCCACTGTTAATGCAAAAATAATCATGAGTGATGTAAACACCACACTGTTCTTCATCTCGTCGTTCCAGTACCTCATCATTGCCATTGTTTTCTCCAAAGGAAAACCTTTCCGCCAGCCTAGTTATAAGAACTGTAAGACATTTATTGTAATACATGATTTCATATGATTCCTACATAATGCATTGTAATATTAGCATACTTCTATTTTAGTTGGTATTTCCACACCTTGTCAAGCAAGCAAGTAATGCAGATGTAGTTCACGGTTTTTGTCTGCTGATGGTATAGCTGTCTGTTTGGTTTCTTCTAGGGCCTTTCGTCCTCTCGTGTGTACTTCTCATCATTTTCTTGTTTTTCATCATGTTCTTCCCCGTTTCTGGCATCTATACATTTTTGGAGGTATGTTACCTAGCATGCAAGCCTTATTTATGCAGACATTGAAACATTCAAGGAAATAAGGTTGTAATATAATGTATCTGCATTCTCCTCAGCTTGTGTGTGTTCCCTTGAGCTGGCGTTTGGCCATGTTGTTTATTGTGCTGAGTAACGCTATAGTGTCTTTCTTTACTGAGGTAAGTGGACATTATTTTGACCAATACATTGTGAAAATAAAATTAATATTTGTTATCAGATGGATTAGGCAAAGATAAGGAAGCAAACTCTTATTGTATATAATTGTTTTTATGCTATAGACGGTTTCAAAGCTACAAAATAACAACTGTTACTGCTTACGCACGCTTTTGTAGCCCAAACTTAACTTCCGGTACACATCCACAAAGAGTCCCTGCAGATTATGTCTGATAACAAGCAAAAGAAAGTATGTCTAGTCAGTATTATTTTGGGTTACATTTATATTTATTCATTTGGCAGACGTTTTTATCCAAAGCAACTTACAATTGAGGAAAACAGCAAGCGAAATAGTAAAGCAATATTCACGTGCTAGTAATACGAAGTTTCAGATACAACGTTACCAGTAGAAGAACTGTTACTATCATAAACTTACATGTGACAAAGTTACACGACTCATTCAACAAATTGTTTATTTAATACAATTATTATACAATAACATATGAATATAGATTAATATTAAATAAAATTTAAGTAATTATATTATTAGCCACCAGCCAGACCGATCAACAAACACAGACAGGAAGTTAACTTCGGGCCAGTCGCGTGCATCCGATGAAACCGTCTATGAGATGCACCAATATGGAATATATTATTGTATTATAAATTATTTATATGATATATTTTATGTTATATTTGTATGTAGCTCTCTTATATGAATCAAGTAGCTAAATAACTAATAAAATAAAAGTTAATTTCTTAATGGTATATTATTTATTAAAATATAGAGACTTTTGGCAAAAGCAAGTACATTGTAAACATATCATCTGTTAAGATTTTATGATTTATTATTATTGGCATAAAAATATTGTCTGATGCTTCTCTAGTTCCTATACTTGGGAAAGTATAATGTGATGTTTTTCAATATATGATGTGACTTGATGTGATGATGTTGATCACTTCAGCCAGAGTCATAACAAACTGCTGTAACCCAATTAAAACCCTCCAGTTTACATGATGGGATGTACACTCCTACAGAAAACACACAAATACACACATCAGAAAAAATTCTCTCTGATCCTGAGGCTTTTTTATAGAGAATATAGTTGGATGTATTTTAACCTATACAGCCAAGCCAACAATCGTAAAGTGTATTCAATTCCATCAGCGGCTTCTTTCACTCCTAAATAACAAAGAGAAACACAAATATCTCTTTTCCTCTTTGGAAAAAATGAAGCTCCTCACCCTGATTGAGAAACGCCAGCGCCTTTGCACTGCTGTGTAGTGGCATAGTGGCTGTTCGCTTCGCCTTATAGATTCCTTAAAACCCTGACAACTTCCCGGTGTTGACTACAGATCAGCTCCCCTCCATGGCTGCCCCCTTTACAGTCGTTCTGTTTCACCCTTTAATCAGTTAAACATTAGACTGCAGCAGCCAATCAGATTAGCCAATCAGTGTGATCATGTGATCATGTGCCAATAAACAAATGTTTTTTTAGTCCATAATAATATAATTCTCTTGCCTCTTCTGTCCTTCTTTAACTAACACACAATCCAAAAAAATCATCTCCTTTTAAATGTATTTAGTTTTGCTTTTAATAAAAGAAAAAGATGAAGGAAATTCTTTTGCTAGCCATGTGATCCGTAGCTCTCTTCATTCTTTCCGCCCTACTGCGATATTCTTTAGACCGTCGTGCTTGACGTCATCTTATGGAAGCATGTGTTCAGCAGAGACAAGCAGGGAAGTTATGGCGTCTCCCCGACACCACAGGTTGGGAAAATCTGACAATTCTGTTCACCGTTGCCTTTTCACTTCCTAGTGTTCACTCCGCCCTCTTTCCCACTCTATCCCCTCTTTCACTTCCTCCTGTCTCCCTCTCTCACCCAACACCCTGTTTTAACGTTTGGCCTTGCATGCGCCAACATAATTTTTCAACATAGCGCTCTCTAGTGCCCCCTACGGGGATTCTTCCCCCCACCCTCCATTCTCCTGTAATGCCCTTATGCTTCTCTTATGGTGGCTACTACTGCATACGTCTGTAAGTTATGAGTGTGTTAACAATAATGGTACCGAACAGAGCAATGTAAACTTCTAACGGTGTGACTTGCAAAACTTCACTAAAACACGTTTCTTGTGTGTTAAGACATCTGGTATTGTTAAAGGAATATTGCAGGTTATTGTTACTGAAAAATACACATTGAAATAAATCATGCTATTGTGGTGGAAATAGTCTTTTAGGTGTGGAAATTTATAGGCAGGCATGACAGTGATTTACGAGTTATTTTCACACTGATGCCAAGCCAGAGTATATCAGTTGACTTTTTCTGCTCGTCATGTTGTCTCTAGATATTTTATAGCTGCAATTCGTGATCTTAAGAACAAGTACAAAAAAAATGTGTTCAAAACTCGTTTTCCTACCCTGATTCACAATGGTAAGCTTATTCGGTTTTTCAGTTGTTTTGGTTTCAAACAGAGTTGATCATAAAGAGGCAAAAATTGCCGATTTTAGATTTAAATTGTAATTGACATAAAATTTGTCACTAAATGGGTAATAACCTGGAGTATTCCTTCATAAGGTTTCAGAGCACACTGTAATAAAAGCACAAAAATTATTTTTGCAGATATCTACAAATTCTTAATACAAGATACATTGCAAAATGACCCAAGATATTTAGAAAAAATATTAAAATTAAATGTATATTATAAATGTATTCTAATTTATAGAATTATGTAAGTATAATAATACATATCAAAATATGTAATTATGTTTAAAGCATGAAAAATATCTGCTAACGGAGTAAGAAAAATAAACTTGATAAAGGTTTATTATACTGTATATATTTTTGGCAGATATTGTGTCTTGTTTTAAGCATAAACTTTATATCTTAGGTCTTTTTGCTTTTGAAGTTAATGTATTTTGAATGTTTAAATTTAATACTAGATTCGAAACTTTTTGCAGTTTAACTGTTGACATAGATTGACAATAATTCCTTCCCTCAGGTTGTATAAACATAAAAAAAATCTGATTTACAGTAATGGAAAGTGATTTAAAAGTCTTTGGTGGAAAGCATTCCAGAAGTAAATGTACAGTGTATTGTCTTTAAAGGGGTAAAACTGTTTTTGGAGGACCTTTCACAGAAAAACTATATTTTTTCACTATAAAAACTATAAAATGTGTCCTTTTCTGAAACACATACATCTGTGTATAGTTTGAAAGTGAAGAAATGGATACTGTATTGTATAGAGAAAAAGGCAAGATCACTAAGTGGTTTAATGTTAACACATGTTATTTTGAAGTCTTGTTCTTTTGTACGATAGTAAAATGCACATTTAAACCGTGTGTATGTTTGCCTCGGTGCAATGCATTGCAGTTATTTATATATTTGATGTTCATTACTGTACATGATATTTGCTCATTTTTACAAACTGAAGGACCAGTGAAAATAATTTTCTGTGGTAACTGACAACATGCCACCGATTGCAACCTGCAACATTCCTTCAATACCATTTGAGCTTGAATTATACCTAAAGCACCTTTTACACATTCCATCTGTATAGAATTTGTGTACATTTATATCAGATTGAAGAGACATCATGCTTGCATGTGCTCGGAGGCATGACGGTATTAAGTCATAGACACACCCAAGTCTACTGACGTTAATCTACTGCACATAAATATGAATGTCATGTTTAATTCAGTTTTTTTTTTTTTTAAAGAAAATGATGAAACAAGCTTGTTGTTATCTTCTCTTTTCTCCACCTCCCTTGTGTTCCTCTCTGGGCGGTGTGTGTGTGTCTCTACAGGAAGGATTAGATATGTATAGCTACAGATGCCTCTCCTGGATGCCTTGCCATCGGAGAAAAGTGCCCAAGGCTCGGTACATGCACCTGGCCCAGGAGCTGAGTGTGGATCCCGACTGGCCGCCCAAACCCAAGAGCACTACAGAAGCGAAAGCCACGTCACCTTCGGACAACTGCACCTATCAGATCGAGGCCGTTTCCTAGCATTTACACGCACCCCGTCCTGCACGCCCAAACCGCCAGGGATTTCTTTGCTCTCTGCAAATTTAACTCTGTTATTTTGTTATGAGATACGGAAAAGACACCAAAAACAGAAACCCTCAAGAGAGAGTTGTCTCCCTTTCCTTGATTTTTTTTCTGTGTTTCAGCTGCTCTGGGCGGAGTTCACAGGCTGGGAACTGTGGTTGCTCCTCCCCTCAGGCGTGAGGTCTGTCGTCACGCTACCATTATTACCTTAAGACCGTAAACAGTGATTAAACCCATCATAAGCCGATGTGGCTCTTTTGATCACCCTCTGCCGGGTCTCATATCGGAACAGTTCTAACTATGTACCGGAGCTTCCGTTCTGAACTTTATGCATTATGATGCTGTCAGCACCGCTTCACTGAATCTAATCCATCCAGCCTGTCCATATTTACAAATATATCAACGGAGATATATCATTTTACGTCATTTCTTTTCATATCTCTTCCCATGGAAGAATCGGGGATTCGGTTGTGGAAGGCCAAACATTGTAAAGCGGTTTTGTGTTTTGTTCGCGTCTCTCGGCATAGTTTCTGGTTGATTTGGTCCTTTCATCATTGCAGCAAATTGAATTGGGAAGTTAAAGGGCCTCAGGTGAACTGCTTTTTGGGGAAAAATGTAGGTTACACTTTACATCAGTGCTCATGTTGCATTGCGTTTTGCTAATGTAAATGAACTGCCTGTGCTAAATGTTCTCTTTTTGGTGCGGCTCGTGATTCGGGTTGTAATATGGACTTTGTCATGTAAAGTGTTACTAAAATTTACACTCGGAGGGCAGAACACATACACATGCATGCATGCATGCTTATTCACACTTCACTGGGTCAAATCTTACACGTTAAAGCAGAAATCTTTCGGTTGTGTATGAGATGAGATTCTTGCACATGCAGTTTAAATGTTGCAATCACAACCGCAGGTCGCCAATGAAATCGCTCAGAATTATCCAGTCAGCAGTATTACTTTGACACGTACGCTTATTAACAGTTTTGCTGCTCATATTGGAATTGAAAAAAGGTTTGAAGGTTTAGAATCTGTTGCAAGTGATCCCTCCCACTTTTTTTTATTTGCATAATTTATGCAGCTCAACATTCAGGATATTTCAGTACCGTAAATGCATCAATGTTACGTTTTCATTTTTGGTTTATTTGAATTTATAAAACCGAATTCAACACTTGTTCCTGAAATGAACCACTAAGCAATATCAGGTGACCACCTGTGTTTTTGCTCATGTGAAGTCAAGTTGGTGATGAGAAAGGGTTGGTTGTCCATTTCAGGAAGTGCATTTTTATTTCGACTCGGGTGTATCTTCCCAGCACAGAATGGGGTTGCATATCAGAAAAGATAAAAAGTATTTTTATGCCATATGCTAATATCAATTTGTATTTATATCTATATTAATATAAATATAGATAGCATTGAAACATGGTGACATGTTTTACTATTACAGTTTTTGCCTCTATATTTTTTGTACAAAGCCATTGTGTTTATGACAACAGAATCTTGGATCGTAAAAGAAAGCCACAACAATCTTATCACATTGAAATGTCCTTTGTATATTTATATTTTTATTTTGTCATTCGAGTTTTACATTGCTGTATGGGCATTTTAATTGTTTGGTTCAATTTAAATAAGGGCTCAATATGTATGTCTATTATTGCGAAATGTCTGCAATATTTCGGTACTGTTTGATATTTGAATTGGTATTGATCATATATGTCATGTGTTCCTTTCAACCGAGTTTGTCCATTATTTTATCTGTTTGTTTGTTTATATTCTAAACACATGTTCTGGGCATTTGATAAAAGAGCAACAAATCACCTTGCTGGTATTGCATTGACCTGGGTGACACAGTATATACATGCGTTCAACTGATTTATTTGTTTTATAAATGACCACCTTAAAGCATCTACTGTACTGAGCCGGGACAGACAAACACAGCGATCTCTTTTCAACTCTTTATGTCCTTAACAAATGTGAATATAATTCTGAAAGCTTTTGGGATTGGGGAATGTTAAATACTTTTTTAATTTTAATTATTGCTGTAGTTCTTTTTTCGTTTTTATGGTTTGTTTTCGAGTTGTGTGGTGTGGCCAGCAGTTTCTCTTCCTCACCTGTAGGGGGCAGTAGGTTGCTGCTGGGACTTCGTCTTGAACGTCATTATTACATTTTCTACCACAGTAACATCAAATGCACGTTTTCATTTGTTCATTTTTAAACACCTGCGCACAAACACGTAGACATTTGAAATATCCGCCACTTGATCCAACTCTTGAAATTCCATAGCAAAGCAATTGAAAATTCGTTAAAAAAAGATTTTTCCAAAAGTGGGGCCATGTTCACGTCTTATCTGCGGTCCTCTGGGATACAAACACATACTGGAAAGTGTGTTTGATAACTGGAGGACATTTAATGCTCTTTGCTTATTAATTTCGTACCGTATGTCGTATTCATTTTCGCATGAATGTAACACATTTGATGTGTTCTCAAACATGACCGAAGCAAAAGTTTAGCCACTAGTTGTTTTACCGCTGGAGTGGTTTAATTTCCTCAGGGAAATGTTTGTGTTTGTAATTATTAATGCTGAATAAATGAATATAGAAAAATCATGTGGGTCAGTATTCTTGTTGATTTCCAAGTTTATGTGCAGCAGAGATCCTGTCAATATTCAAAATCCCACCACCTTTTTTTTGTAGACGTATGTAAATTTGTGATCATGGCGCTTTGTATATCTGTAATTTATTTTTATTTATTTTTGGTTGCTTTAAAGAAATGTACATTTTCTGTTCATTATTTTTCTTCTGCTCTGTAATAAATGGCACAAACTGAAGGTGAATTTTTGTGTGTGTTGATTTGAGCCGCTTTGAGTTTGTTTTCAGATGTGAAAGTGTCAGAGGTACAAGTATTTTTTTACTCTCTAATAGCTGTATTTTATAATTTTGGAAAGATTTTACTTTAATTATTACGCATATTACCTACATTTAAGAAATACATGTAGATGTTTTACATTTAATACTTGTGTACATTAACATTTTACTCAAATTATATAGGCCTACTGAAGTACTCCAGGTAAAAAAAAAAACATGTAAAATTGTATTTTTTTAATGTGGTGGAGTAAAAATGTTTACAAAAAGTGCAAATACTTGAATACTTTTCTTCATTTGTTTGTCTGTTAAAAAAGTCAGGTAACAGAAGATCTTAAGCAGCCACACAATTTAGGTTTCATTCATGTTTTTAGTTACCTTATTGAGCTTGACATGACAGAAATAAGTCTGAGTCATGTCACATGTTAGAGCTTCATAAATCAAAAAACTACTGTATGTTCAGATGATCAAAGAAAAGCATGTTACTCAGAGCATTGCGAAGGTCAATATGTGTGTGAAACATTTCCTGTGTAATGATCTTCAATGTGTCTTTGAACATGTGATTGTTTTGACCAGTGTTTGACCATAAATGTATACATTAACTCAACTTAAGCCCCATTCAACACACTTTCACCTCCACTGAGATATTCATAGAGTCAGGCTTTAGTTTTTAGGTCAGGTGTTCTGGTCGGGCTCCAGGTGTTCTGTCTAAAGTGGCCTGACCCATAGAAGCACACACATACATTTTTATATAAAAACATATATGTTATGTTTATGTTTATTCGAACAAAATATTTAAAACAAAATACACTTAGTTTCTTATTAGATCTATGATGCAGAGAAACAAAAACAAACTAAACAAATATACAAAACATATAGGGTTACTCTGCACTCTGTTACTCTATATGTTTTGTTTGCTTTGGTTTATGATTCTTGGAATGTTTGAGGTTAAGCTCTGTTGATATGCTTTTGAACAAAGAAACAAAATGACAGGCAAATCATACAATATGGCAATTTATTTTTGAGCAACATTTGTTTTTTAATATACTGTGATACATTTTTTTCATAAAATCAAGAAAGTTTTGCTGTTTTAATAGTTCTTTACTCTGCTTATTTCCTTGCAAGGATTGTAGCAAATTTTAACAACGCACATATAGACAGAACATTTTATTTTTTTTCTTTTACGTAGAAATGTATCTGATAAACAGAGTTGATCTTACATAATCGCAGAACATGCTTGACCTTGTTGTGATAAGCCCCATGACAATCCTGCTCTGCCATTGGCTGTTTTTTTACGAGACACAGTATAGTGTAAATATAGTTGTCCATACATTTGTTGCGCAGCAGATGTTGACGTAAAGTACAAGTGTAATAATGACTTGTGCATTTGACAGCCAAAACTATAATCTGTCATTTCAAAAATGGTAAAAGTAAATATAATTGTAGTTTAATATAAATATAATATAATGAATGCAGTAAATGTGAATAATAAAATAAAATGTCATTAAAAATAAGAATCTAATGAATGTTAATGTGGTTTTATGGTCACGAAGGATTCAGTTCCTCGTTGTAAAATTTTTGTAAAAGTCCAGTCCTTTTAGATGTCAATGGCTTTCAAATAGCTTAATACTAAAAAAAATCCCATTATGTTGTAGGCACACGCTCCTACACACCCATCATGTGTGTCTCTGTTGATGGGTGGGGCTTGGCATTTCAGTGTTTGATTGGTCATCGCAAATCTTTAAATACTTCACCTTATGATGAAACATTGAGAACTTTGGTGAATTACAGTGTGAATAGGATCAATTTCTGATAAACGTTTGGCTAACAACATGAGTGGATGTCCGTTTTTGGGAACGAAGCATCAGTATGTGCTTTTATTTCATAACTCAAATACAAACCAAATTTGATTTGTTTTTACCTGATCAAAGTTCATTATTAAATAAAAAATGTGTTTATGTCAAATTAGATTGTTTTCCAGTCAGGCGGAGGAAGACGATTCTCAAAAAGGCATCAACAAAGTCAGTAAAGGTGGAATCGTTTATGGAGAATATCTTCAGGTAAATGATTTTTATAAACTCATCCCCCTTTTACACAGACGTCTGTATTGATCCAAATAATAATTATAAATATATTGAAATACACTTGAATGCAGAATGTTTTATATACAATAGAAATGTATTTTAACAATAATTAATAAGCTGAATAGCTTTACTGAACATCTCATTCTGTTAGCTTGATAAAGTGCTGGACGCTCAGGTCTTACAGAGTCAGCAGAAAGGAAATCAAATCCACGATGAGCATCTCTTCATCGTCACCCACCAAGGTAACTCATTTAAATGAGTTTCACTTTTATTTTTAAAAGCCCGTTTCCTTACAGTCTCCTGTACTTCCTTCTTTAGCATATGAGCTGTGGTTTAAGCAGATCTTATGGGAACTTGACTCTGTTCGAGAGCTTTTCATTAAAAATCACGTGAGTTAAACCCACAACCCTCAGAGGATAATGGGCATTGTGGGTATGGGGCATGACACAAAATAAAAGTGAAGATGGGAAAATACTTTTTTTTAGTGTTTTCCATTCATTTTTGTGCAGGTACGAGATGAGAGGAACATGCTGAAGGTGGTGAGCAGGATCCACAGGATCACCATGATCTTTAAACTGCTGGTGGAGCAGTTCGCTGTGCTGGAGACCATGACCGCCCTGGACTTCTTTGATTTCAGGTAACAGTGTAAACAACCCTGAGCACCCCCTCGCTCTTTAAAATAACCCATCAATAGTAAATAAACCACAAAAACAACAGAGCATTACACTCCTGAAAAAGGTGCTATAAAAGTGATGCTATGGACAGTTTTTTGCGTCTGGCCCGAACTTAACTTCGGGTCTGTGTTTATATTATATTAGGCCTATATTAATAAATTAATATTTTGTTGTATAAAAATGGTATTAAACAAACAATTTCTTGATTTTTAGTGTATATTACTTCTATTAAATAAACAATTTGTTGAATGGGTTGTGTAACTTTGTCGCATTTAAGTTTAGCCAAGTAACGGTTCTTTTACTGGTAACCCAAAATAATACTGACTAGACATACTTTAAACTTGATATCTAATGTCATTTACTTGTTATTTCTTTTGCTTGTTATCAAAAATAATCTGCAGGGACTCTATTCTTTGCGGATATGTACCGGAAGTTATGTTTGGGTCACAAAAGCGTGCATGCGCAGTAAATGTTCATGTTTTGCTTTAAACTGTCTAGAAGAACATTTGTTTTGGTTTCACAAAGAATCATTCACCCAAATATTAACTATTTTGTCTTACGTTTTTAGTATCAAGAACCTTTTTTATCACACAAAGAACCTTTTGTGACACAGAAATGTTCTTTGCATGTTAAAGGTTCTTTATGGAACCATTCAATCATTATGAAGCACCGTATTTAAAAGTGTATGTTAAAAATGAATGTACGCCACATGTTTTTGCTGTGCTTGTTCATTTTCAAAATAAAAAGCGCAAGACATTGCTGAACTTTGTAGATTTTTAGATAAATAGTTTGGCCTATAAATTATAGTTAATCCAGTTACATTATGGAAACTGTTTGTCAGGTTTTAAGGAGCCCTGGAAAAACGTTTTTGTTCATTTGTTCATTGTTGTGGTGTTGTAGGCAATATCTGTCTGTAGCATCAGGTTTCCAGAGTTTTCAGTTTCGTCTTCTGGAAAGTAAAATTGGTGTGGCAGATCATTTGAGAGTCGCTTACAACCGTCAACACTACAGAGATAACTTTCATGGACAGGAGAGCGAGACCCTGATGAGATCGGAGCAGGAACCCAGTCTGCTTCAACTTGTAGAGGTAACATCTTACTGTCTTTAGTTTTTTGTGAAACCTCTTTACAATACCGAACAGAAAAGCAGTTTAGAAGGATTATTTACTGTTTGCTCAATGCATCTATGAGATCCTGTCGGGTGAATAACTTTGATATATTTGTGTTTCGTGTCAGTTAAATGATGTTATTGTGTGTTGTAGGAATGGCTGGAACGAACTCCTGGGCTTGAAAGCGATGGATTTAACTTTTGGGGTAAACTGCAAGCCAACATTGAGGAGGGACTGAAGCTAGAGAAGCAAAAATTGGAGGTCAGTTCTACTTTTATTTCTCATCACCGATTCTCAGAAATGTTCATCTCAGGGTTAACTCATTGTTTTGGTGTTGGCTTGTAGGAAATGTCAGATTCTGAGGAAAAACAGGACATGCTGGAGGATCTGAACAAGCAGACAGAGATGTTCACTGCCCTGTTTGACCCCAGTCGACATGAGCATCTTCTAAACAAAGGTGATGACTTACCCAGAATGCTTTGCCAATGATACCTGATTCAAATCACATCTGTAAATAAACCGATTTTAATCTTATAACAAATATTTCTATTGAATACAATTTAAATGCCATTCATTATTTTAATGCCAGATTGCTTTTTTAATGAAATCAAATTCAATCTGTATTATAACTAAAGGCCTTAAAATGTTTATTACAGCAAATTCAAATATTTGCCATTAAAACAGGTGAACGGCGACTTTCTTACAAAGCCCTTCAAGGAGCTCTGATGATCAATTTCTACAGGTACTGTACACGTAACTATTTCATGTGCAGTAATGTCTACTACTATATAGATATTACAAATGTATTTATATGAATATTAATATTAATAATGGGATTTTTTAAAAATACATATAAACCACTTTGCAAAATGTAAACACTGGGCCAGAAACCCTTCCGTTATTTTATTCTATTTATTTTTTTAAATTGTATGGGTACTTAAATATTAAAGATATTAAAGTTCTACTAGACCAGCGTCAGACAAACACTGTTTACGTCTATATAATAAAAAGTCTAATAGAGTATTCGTTTACGTTTTAATATTGTATTTATATAAATGTTACTTAATTGCTAGATTTATTTATATCCAGTTTACATTTTTATGAATGAGAACAAACTTGACTTTTTCTCTCTCAGGGAAGAGCCTCGTTTCCAGGTGCCGTTCCAGCTCCTTACCTCTTTGATGGAGATCGACACACTTATGTCCAAGTGGAGATGTAAGTCTTTCATTCTGATCGACAATAAAAACTCAGCAGACGGACGCTGACACGCACCACAGACACATTAACATCTACAAATCTTTGTCCTCCAGATAACCATGTGTGCATGGTGCACAGAATGATCGGAAACAAAGCAGGGACAGGTGGATCTTCAGGGTATTATTATCTGCGCTCCACTGTCAGGTACTTTCCAAACAACTCTTCTGAGAAAGAAGAAATTTGATGTCACCCATTAATAGTATACTTCCCATTTTCTGGTGTTGCATCATACACGTGATTTTAACTCATTTATTCACTATTATCACAAGTTAGAATGTCCACACTACTTCCTTATCGATGCTAGTGTGGGTTACGAGTGTGTAAAAGGCCTTAAAATGTTTATTGCAGTTTAAACCAAAGTGTGTGATAAACAGCAACATTTAAGAGTGTAAACAGATTTCAAGAAACTAACATTTGACCAATATTTGTGTGAAAGAGTAAATGTCATTCTTTCTGATTTTCTGACAGTGATCGTTACAAAGTGTTTGTGGATTTGTTCAACCTCGCGTCGTTCTTGGTCCCTCGAGCGTGGGTGCCCAAACTGAACCCCCAGATCCATAAGTTCCTCTACATGGCTGAGTGTTACGACAGCTCGTACAATTCCTACAGCAGCGAGGATTCAGATTAGAAAGATCAGACACAACCGTTGTTTGTCTTTGCTGATTACATAAAATAATTAACATCAATAATGCCAGGTATCCAAAGTTTGTTCCATAGTTTATCGATTAGTTTTTTTTCAGGACATCGCTGTTGTAAAGAACTTATGATTTTGTAATTCTGTTTTGATAGGAAAAAGACCTGTTTTGATTCAACTTTGATAACAAAACAAAATCACAAAATTGTGTACATACTGTTTATATTTTAACCCCGATGTGAAAAACATCAGTTTGTATAACATCTTTTTTGTTTGTCAATTTGACATTTTGTAAATATGCTGTAGTTGAAATGTTTTAAAGGTATATTAGATGTACACTAGAATTTATTGAGTCTACATGCTCATTTATAATAAATATATATTTTATCTTTTAAATCCAGTCACTGTGAACATGGGAAAAAAACATGAAATAAATGTAATGTCGATCAAAGCTAGAACTTGTGCAATAAACACCAGAATGTGCTTGAACCTCATGTCACTCGCTGAACGTGGGTAAATATTTGTTTGACCTCAAGCTCAGTCACTCTGATCTGACACCAGTGTTTCTGTTTTGAAACACTCACTTATATATAACCTTATACCTTTGTTTAAAATACATTCTGGCTGTTTATATATAAAGATATGTTCTTATCTCTAGGCTCTGTCTTGTTCTATCTGTAGGGACATAAATAAAGAGATAATGTATATATGTAGTAATATCATTATGTCAAATATACTATTTTTTTCAGTACTCACTAAGAAATCTGTAAAAAAAAAAAAAAAGGTAGTTTAGCAAAAAATGGCTATAAACATCTGGTTTATAGTAACCTTTTCCAATGTTTTTCTGTTCCTTTTGCCATTAAAACAAACAAGATGGAAACATAAGCTTTAGACCCACATCACTGTAAGCTTCTCTCTCCCATGACTCTCTCTGGCTCTGTGGCAATACAGTACACTATGATTTTTTATAACACTGCTGCCATGACAGTACAGTTAGTCATTGAAAAGAAAGATCCCTCTGTAAATCTACAAATGGTTAAAGTGAACACAAGTTTATGTCGTGATGGAAATGTTGTGTAACTAACATGTCGGTTTAGGAAAAGCTTCATGTTAAAATGTGACAGCTAATCACACAGGACATGTTACTCAGTATTTTTAAAAAAAAAATCTACACAGAAGATATTTTGAAGAATGTAGGTAACCGAACAACGGTGGTACCCATTAACTTCTATTGTATGGACACAAAACTAATGCAAGTCAATGGGTACCGCTGTTGTTTTGAAAGACCAACATCTTTCAAAATATCTTCTTTTGTGCTGTGCAGAAGAAAGAAAGTCAAACAGGTTTGAAATGTGACCAAAGGTCTTAAGTGGCACAAGAACATTTGTAGTAATATCCAAAAATACATTGTATAGGTCAAAATGATAGATTTTTCTTTTATACCAAAAATCATTAGTCATATCATAAAACATTAATCATAATGACCGAATTTTCATTTTAGGGTACACTAGCCCCTTTAAGCACTTTTGATTGTAAAACACTTAAAATTTTGCTAACAAAAAAACCTCAATGAAATATGCATATCTTAAAATTCCCAGTGACACACAATGCAATATGTAGGAGGAACAACGTCATGTGAGTTGTGTAAAAATAATACTGATGACACAAAGATGATCCTACGGTAGTCTTTACATACAAAATTACAGACATTGAATCAGACAGAAAGAGTAAATATTTTGTGGTAGAAAATGTGGATCTATAAAAGGGATCTTTTTGACTGTTTTGGTCAACAGTGGCATAGCAATTGTACTATCATAGACAAACAGACAGAGAGAGAGCTAGAAAGATAGACAGGCAGACAGACAGAGATATACCTTTTACATGACTCAGCAGTGCTGCAGTTGTCCACTAGAGGGCAGAGTGGCTCCAAGAGTAAATAAAATTGCGGTTTCAGCAACATCATGAGGAAATCTAATTTCACAGGACTCATTTAGCCACAATGTCTTACCAGTGTTACTTTCTATTGTCATCTTTCAAAAAGAAAAGTAAGTTATAAAAAAGCATAGAAATGCTGGATAGGTGAATTTGGGCTGGGTGGGATTCTTACTCAGGAAGTCTGTCTCTTTTAAGATTTCAAATTACTCTCATTAGCATCACAGCCGATCGTCTCCTTCCTTCCACCATTTCCTGCAGTTATCCTCCATCCGTCAACACAATACATGCACTGAAGCAGGACAACAGAAAAATAACAAGAAAACCGAGCTCGCAGTGAAGTGCATTTGTGCAAGAGAGCAAAAGTATTAAACAATTGCCAATGTGATTCAGTCTGTCTGCCAAACAGTGAAATGTTGATGTTTTTGTGGAAGTGGATTGATGGGGGTTCTTTGTAATTGATTGGTCATGAACTGCAAAGCATTGGGTTGGACTTCTGCAGAACTCTCAACGCACCAGATATCGTGCATTCTAGACAATGCATGCTTTTTTGGTAAACAAGAATGTGTCCAAATGCTTGTTAGCTTGTTTCCAGGGAAAGACGAGGGAAGGAAAGTGCTCTGTTAGTCCACCGGTTTCTCCATCTGGTTGGCAGACGGTGCTTTGAGATTAATGGACTGTCAGTGCGCTCACAGCTCAGGTCTGTGTTTAATTATCTACAGCTTTTTAAACTTCAATCCTTGATGACTCTTACAAATGAATCCTTAGAGAGGAATTTCTGAAGTGATTCGATTCATTCTCATTTTGTTCTTGCTCTCTGTCTGTCTCTCTCTCTCTCTCTATCCAATTATGTTCTCAGGAGGTAATTTAATTAAATACAGCTTCAGCCAAGCACTCTTCGTTTTTCCATGACACACTTGCGAAAGCATCGCACCTTACCATTAGCGGGCTAACAACATAATGAAGCGTTATGTTTTTATTACCTTAGAATGAGTTACACCAAGAAGCAAATATGTGACGACATCTTTGTCCTGTGTCAGCCACCGTAGTGCTTCAAAAGGGTGAGCTATTGGTTGCAATTTGCTACCTCGCCACTAGATGCTGCTAAAATCCCACATGTTATGTTATATGGGTGGTTGCCATGGCAATGCTAAGGTTCTCCAAGTTTGAGAGTGTGTTTTTGTGTGGTTGCTAGGACGTTGAGTGGTTGCTGGGTGATTTCTTTCTGGCCCACACAACCCACCCGGAAATCTGAGGATGGAACCATATGTTCAAGATTTGGGGGATGTCTAGTTCCCTAAAAATGGCTTAGGAACCTCCTGTAATGGTTTTTTCACCTGTTTTATCATGTGCCAGACTTCATATGAGAACTGACCCACCTCGCCTTAGCAAGTCGTATGATTTAAGGTACCGTAACATTCATGTCCATGTACAAACAGTTGGGATTAGCATGCAGTAAAATGTAATATTAAGCCTATTCTCTGTATTTAATGGCGTCTGTTTTTTTTCCCTCCGCAGGTGTTTTTTGAATAATGTGCTTTCCAGACGTTACAGCACTTTAATAGTGTGGCTGATCACAAGAATTGGAGAACATCGGGAAATGCAACAACAGGTGATGACAGTGTGCATCTGTACATGTGTTTACAATTAACTGTGCCACATGCCTCCAGAATGAATTTATCCACCCACCCACTACATTCAAAACAGACATGTGTAAATGATCTAAACGTCTGGAAGTCCGTGTGACAACATCTGTTGACCATCTATTTCTGTAGAATATAATACTGTCTTCATTTATCCACACAACCTACTTGGGATTATATTACATAACAGGAATCACGTATCATTCAGTTGCATGCATTTGGAATAAATGACTTCATATAAAAAATTGGCATCTGGGTTCATCAGCGCTCAGAGAAGTTCCCGAGAGCTTATGATCTCATTCTATGGAAATTTTGCCGTCTTTCCTATTTGGATTCAGATATAATACTGAATGCCAGTGTATTCATATGGTGAAAAAAATGGGATCCCCAATGCTTCATGCTGATGAATTATTCAGATTCATAAGCAGACAGAAAATACAGATGGATCATTGTTCGTGTTTCTTAGATCAATGCTTTCGCCACTCTTCCTTACTATAGACAAAAATGTCCCAGAATTCCATAGTCCTTGTCACCACGGCTACAGAGCTGGAAACATTTTCATCATACATTATACATATAAAAGCAGCCCCCTACTATCTCACTTCATTTCTTTTCATGCAAACTGTTGAATTTTGAACTTTTGGACCCACTGCATGACCTAATATATTCACTCGGAGTCCAAAGATTTATTTCACCTGCTGTCCTGCGAAATTCTAAACCTTTGAGGATCCCCAGGCAACTCCCAGATGTCTACTTCACCCCCTCCCTCCCGCTCAGTGTCAGCATAACATTCATTTAAGGGCTATGAACTTTGACCTCTTTGTCTGCCCCTAACTTTGAACTTTTTTCTCTTATCTGTTGTTATGCACCATAAAAATGTCTTAACTCATGCATGTAGGGCTGTCACAAATATCAGGAAAGAATTCAAGATAATGATGTTATCATGATGATCGGCAATAATTTGTTAATTTGTTAATTTGGTGTTTCTTTTTTTCGTTAATTTTGTGAATCAATCAATCTTACTCAAAATGCGAGTGTAAGGAGGCAAATATGAAGAATGTAACCATAGGTATGTGTGTAATATAAACACAATATCAATAATCAAGGTTATTAAGATCATGGTTATTATTAATACCGGTATACAGTATTGTGACACCCCTACATGCATCACATTTGTTGGTATTCTCACAGTACTGTACTTTATGTTTGTCTCTTGTACATATTGTAAAAAACCCTCAATGTCATTCAAGTCTGTGAAGCTCAGGCTGAACGAACCAACGCAGCTGTCAGATTCTTTGCAGATTTACATTAAGCCTCCCCTATTAAATCCTGATTTTTACCAGATGCTTTCCTCTCTTTCTCCTCTCAGTCTTGGGGTTCAGAACGATTTTTTCTTTCTTTCATGGAAGAAAAAAGGAAAGAAGCGAGAGTATGAGATCAGTGGAAAATGTTTGATTAGCTCCAGCCAGAAAATGGTCTCCTGAATTTTCAGGCAGAGTGAAGCCCTCCTTCAGGGATAAAACACCCATTTCCTCTCGGTTGCCACTAGGCAACAATTTTGATCCAAAACAAAAACATTCCAATTCACACTTTTTGTATGTCATTCTACAAAATCGTTGATGCCAGTTTTTTTTTGAGTATAAAACCATTATGGTAAGTCTTCAGTACCGTGGTAATGCATAACCACGCCATCATTACTGTGCCATGGTGTACCCAGGGACCACCCTGATCTTTCCCTACACGTCTCTATGACTACTCCAGATCATGCAACGACCGTTACAAGCCAAGAAAGGGAAAACATTGCTGTATTGCAGAACCATACCGCTGTTTATTCCTTTAGCCATTTACGCACCACTACTGGACATACAATGAGTGTAGTGTCTTCTTTTTTTACCGTTTTAGTCACTACTTTCCAACTTTACCACTACACTTTTCCAGTTTCCAATTTTAACTGCTCACATTTGGAGGCATTTTCCACGACTACAAATATACTGCATACAAATTGGTTTCCCAATAATCTTTTTAAAGTCACCAGTGATCGACGAGTATAAATGAACTATTACATTTGGTCCTAATCCTGAATGTTAAGGTACAGATTTGCTTTCATTTCTAACCTAAAATTAAAAGACGTTTGACTTCACAAAACTTGTGAAGCTATTGGCTCTGAGATGAGAGAGATCTGACGGTGTCAAGCTTCTGGTGACAAGTTCTATTGTAACGTAATTCACATGTTGAACTTCACACATGGGTGGCGCTGTTTCTCTTTCAATGAAAGGCAGATGAGGGAGTCTCTCTCTCTCTCTCTCTCTCTCTCTCTCTCTCTCTCTCTCTCTCTCTCTCTCTCTCTCGGTCTGTATGTAGACGAGATGCAGATGTGAAAAGATCATTACCTTCCCCCTTCGGATAAGAGTTGTCAGATGTCTCTTTTATACTCTCCCTCAAACTCTTCACACCTAAATTATTGACAATCACGAGTGCACTGTTATAACCCCACGGTCTCTTTCTTTCTCTCCCTCACACACATAAACATCATAGAGACCATTAGCCCATCCTGACAGTGCATAACATCATCAGTATGTTCTGTGCACTTCTTTGCCACAGTGTAACTCCAGAAAGAGCGTCTTTCAGTTTTTTCCCCAACCAAACCCCATGCACATCCATGTAAATATCAGCCATTCAAGGGATTGTTGCATTACAAACGCGCAAGTTATGTTTCCATGGTAACCATACTTTCGACTAGATTTAACATAGGTCCCACAGTTATTGCTTCTGCAATAAAAATGGTAACTTATTGGCATTAGCACCACTATTCTAAAAAAAGAAATTAAAAACAATTTTGGTCAAAAAATCGTTTCTGAACCATCAATTATGCACACCTAAAATATTTGTATATACTTTCAACCTGAAGTAGTGCAAGGCCTAAAGTCAGTATCTAGCAACATGGATGGAGCATTGATGAACAGTCTGAACTCCACCTCCTTCCCTCTCTCGGTTTAAGGCGTTTCATTCTGTTGTGCGCTCTCAGCGGGCGCAGCGTCCCACTGTCCGCTGTTTCATCTCATCCAAACCTGTTTATATTTCATCTCCCCTCATACCATCATATCGTTCGGTTTTGTGCGTTTATCAGTTTCAGTCCGCACGATTAACGTGCAGGAGATTCGTCGGAATATATGGCGCGTAATGGATTTATATTAGGCGCTCTGTGCGCATTTTGGGCAGCGATCTGCGCTCAGGATGTCCAACGACCCTCTTTCAGAGGTATTTATATATATATATATTATTTCTCATTATTATGATTCTGTTATGTGTAAAATGTATTATTATAGTTATTGCATGCTTGATGTTTTATTGTAAACTGCTGGCGTGTGCGTAAAAGTTGTGGGTAAGTTATATTAGACATTGCATGCATCTTTAGTATGAAATCAAAGCTGCTCGCACAGACATCTTCAACTATGTGGGTACATTTAATAGATTTTAGATTTATTATAGTACGTTGTGTACAGCCTTACAATATTTTAAGTGTACTGTAGCTCGGTACGTGACGTGAAGTAGTCAGTATTGCACATTAAACTTGTAAAAATGCATATATGCCCATGGCCACTGTCCAGACAGAATGTTTATTTGGAGCTGCATGTTTCAAAAGTAGAAGATGGACAATAGAAACCTCAGATCAGCTATTAGAATTATGATTAAATGTGAATAAAGTCATGACAGTGATTTATGATTCAGCAAATGCTCTGAATTTGATTATTGACTGCGTGCATCTTGTGTTTTGTATAGAGATTGAGCATGAAAGGCCTTAATTTAAGCCACATGCAGGGAGTCCTCTGATATAGATGTTTAATGTGCTACAATTAGGTGATAAAACACATAAAATAATATTATTATTTTTGTAATATACAGTAATCATAGTGTTAACTATTCTAAGAACATGTGTTTGTTAGATATTGTTAGGTCCTTTTATACCATTAGGGTATTTTTATTCTTGTTTTGTATTGACTCTTAGATCTTTTTGTTTACAGCACGTCAAAATATGTCTATAAATAGGCCTACTTGTATTTATGTATTTTATTATTATTATAAAATACTCAAAATATGTCAGGTGATGTGATGCACAGTTTTAAGCAGCCAATTGAAAGATTATTCACCAAAGGTGATCCTCCACCAATAGGGGGAGCTGAGCATTTTGCTAAAATAACACTAATGGTCGTGATTAGGAAGTTGGATTATAATTAGCAAATAAAAAAATACAGGCAATTTATTTTATGCAAGTTTTTGGTTAATTTGGTTTTACTTTTCTCCTTACAAAACAGAAAGAAGCTATTGGTTTATGAATAGCACAAATGGCTAATGTATTTTGATTTGTTGGTTTCTTTCTGCAGAATGTCCTGTGGATTTATTCTTTGTGTTGGACACCTCTGAAAGTGTGGCCCTCAGAGCCAAACCACCAGAGTTCTACATCAACCAAATCAAGACCTTCACTAAACTGTTCATCGATGAGCTGAAAGACTTGTATGTTGTTAAGTTCTGTATTTATCAATTATGAATGTTCTTCTAGCATAAACCTCTGCAGGTGCCTTTAAAAAAAGTTTTACACCTAAGGACATTATTTTGACGATATTATGTCCACACGACGCCCTCTCCAGTGGCATAAGCCGTGTTATTCCGCATAGGGCTGGTCCTTGCTTATGGGGGCTTCCATGTTGAGATCACATGACCAGAGACACTTTCAAATGAGAAATAGCATTGCCTACAAGAGCAAATGTAATTTATTTGCAGCTCTTCAGCATATAGGTGTCAGTATAATATACTTTTGAAACAAAAAATTACTGTACACCTGTATCATTGTTTACATGAGTAAAGGTCCATATTACTGCTTTGATACAAATTGTATATAATCATATGTTCTGTTGTTGCCAGGCGTCAGCCATGTGATCGTGATGTTACCTGGAACTCTGGAGCGCTACATTACAGTGACGACATTGAGCTGGTGATGGAGTTAGTTAACCTGAACACAAAACGGGCTGAACTGAAGACTGCCATTGACAATATTAAATACATCGGCAAGGGAACATACACTGACTGTGCTATCAAGGAGGGTATCGCCGAGCTGCTTAAAGCGTATGTCCAATAAGGAAACGTACACACATACAAAAACACACATCGTGATTAAAGTCATTGATAATTCACTGTCATTTCAATTTCTTTTCTATTCCAAATTCTTGTAATGCAATGAAAGTGAATGGTGACTGAGGCTGTTTTAGCTATTTTTTGCGTGTGTATGTGTGAAAGGAAGGTTTGGAATGGCGTGAATGATGAAATAAAGAATTTCGTATTGATTTCTATATTTTCATAACCTCACGTTTTACTATCTCTTCCAGGGGCTCCCATTATCATGAGAACAAGTACATAGTGGTAGTAACAGACGGTCACCCTGTGACCGGATACAAGGAGCCATGTGGTGGGATCCAGGAGGCTGCCAATGAGGCTCGACAGCACGCCATCAAAGTATTTGCTGTGGCCATCTCACCTGATCAGGAGGTACTTTACACAAGATATAACACAGAACTGAAGTTTGTTATGTGTAGCAAAAGCTGCAGTCTGTAACCATCTCTGTTTGAAACATAAAATTGCAGGTTACTTTACATAAGGTTGCTTATCTTTATGTGGGTTGAAGTCAAATGAATAGTTTACTCCAAAATGAAAGTTCTGTCATCATTTATTCACCCCATCATGTCATTTCAAACCTGAATGGCTTTGATTCTTCTGAAAAACACAAAAGATGATATTATGAAGAATGTTGGTAACAGAAAACCGTTGGTCCCATTGCATTGGTTTTGTGTCCATGCAATAGAAGTGAATGAGGACCGCCTGTTTTTGTTTACCAACATTCTTCAAAATATCTTCTTTTGTGTTTTGAAGAAGAAAGAAAGTCATACAGGTTTGAAATGACATGAGGCTGAGTAAATGATGACCGCATTTTCATTTTGTGGTGAACTATCCCTTTAAATTGGTTTATTAACCAAAAAGGTTTTGGAAGTTTGCTGTTTCCGATGTTGCGTGGTCTGATGCACAAAAAGATCTACAAATCTATCCTGGTCGCTTTACTTGTCAATCCAGTCTTTTTCTTTTTTAAGTTGGTTATAAATGACTGCAGTGTGAGCCAGACTTTATGCCTGTAGTGACATTTTAGGTTGCGTGAGAAATAGAGACATTTGGACAAGCAATCATTTTTTTCTAATTATTTCAATTGCTTCATTCCCAGGACACCAGACTGTCTGTCATCGCCACAAACCAGAATTACAGACAAAACTTCACAGCTGCAGATAACTCCCGCTCCACACAAATGAGCACCATACGGAACATCATTCACACGATCGTGAGTGTCATAACACAAACGAGCCAAAACAAGATTGTTTATGTGGTTCTCATGTCGATTTATGAATCTGACTGAGCGAAAGAAAAGAAAAAACACAAAAATGCAAGACTTTTGGTCACCTGCCAGTAGTGTTTATGTTTATGTTATCTTCTCTTTCGTTTTCTTTTTCAGACAAATGAAACAAAGGATGTGGTATGTTGCTTTTATCATCTGCTTTTATACAACAAATTGATATTGATATTTTTGCTGATATTAATTGTGTCTTATCAATCTTTTTCTTCAGTGCTGCTCCTTTGACTGCAATGTAAGTAACATCAGCTGTTTATTCAAACTTCAGCAGTGTAAAGATGTAACTATTATATGTATTTACTGTTATATGTGATGTTTACACCTTTAACTTATAGGCACCTGGAGGCCCCCATGGACCCCCTGGAGAGCCAGGATACAGAGTAAGTGTAATATTTCTGTCAGTCTGTCCCCTGTTTGTTATGTATCATCCTGTTTGTCCACCATTTTGAATTGTAGTAGCCCTTGTCTTCTTTGTTCGGTCTTGTGTTTGCATGTGTTTGTTGATGTCCCTGTTATCTTTACTTTCCCTCCGTGTTTGGATTAATGATATACACGCTGCACTTGGATCCTGCCTTTCGCCTTTGGATTTGTTTCACACAATCATTGTCATTGGGTAGTTCCCCCTTCACTGTGGAGAAAAGGACTTTTCCCCTAAACATTTCCTATCCCATCCTGGTGGTCCAAAGTACGATGGTCCTAAAGGTCCCATGCCTATAGGCGGACGAGGACGCAGCAGCATCCCCAGAGGTGCACGTGGACACAGGAACACCCCCAGAAACAGACGAGTGCTGTTCAAGTTCCCCCAAAGCAGAGAACGCTGCAGCAACTTTCCCAGAGGCGGACAACCCTGCGTCAGCTTCCCCTTTGCCGGCTGAGGCCGCAGCCCACGTCCCCAGAGGCGCACGAGGCCACAGGAAACCCCCTAGAAATGGGCGAGGCCCCCTCTCTATCCATGCCAGTGTCTGCCCTGACCTCTTTAGTCCCTGTTCTCCAGCTTTGCTCTGGTCACCATCACCGCCAATCCCACCTTGGCTTCAAGCTCCACCCTGGTCTTCTTTATATCTGCTCCACCCTGGCTGCCACCTTCTTGGTCACCTGCTCTCTTGTGGTGCCCAGCGCCAGGTCCGTGTTGCTCTTGTGCCCAGCCCCTCGGAATTCTTCCACTCTTGTTTCCTGTTGGCTTGTCAGGAGCCACCTTTTATTGTCATTTGTATGCCAGTCTGTCTTTTATTTAGCATATTATGTCACTTCCTGTTTGTCCACCATATTATATTATACTTTATGATTCCTGTCACGATGTAGTCATGTTCACGTTACCCCGTCCAGATTCTAAGCACTCATAACACCTGTATAAATAGCCTAATAGTGTTTCCTTTGTTCTTTGTTCGGCCTTGTTTTTGCATGTGTTTTTTGTGTCCCTGTTGTGTCACTGTGCTTTCCCTCTGTGTATGGATTAATAAAATACGCTGCACTTGGATTCTGCCTTTTGCTCTTGTGTTTGTGTCACACCAACCCTGACTGTAAGTATTATTAAAGAGACAAAATTGTGTATGTTTATGTTGCGAATCCATCAATCCATCCAAAGAGCAAAACCCTTTGGTTTTATTTAAAACCTCACACAAATTTATGTTTAATTGATACTTAGTGAGGACTTTGCTAATAAAGTTTCCTTTTCCTGCAGGGAGAGCCTGGAAGACCAGGTATGCCGGGAGAGAAAGGAGATGTTGGTTCTCCGGTAAGCACTCTTCTGTTAATTCCTCTGGCACATCCTGTAGTATTTGTTACTGATAAAAAAACTCTGTGTAGGCCTTTGGTGAGCATTACTATTATTATTGCTCATATACTATGTTGATTTGAACAAACTCCTAAGCTGAAGTACTAAACTTGCATAATTATAACTTTTTTTTTAAATCACTGTGTCCAGTAAAAGTAAATGAGTAAATTGGCTTTCCTGTGGCTCAGTGGTAAGAGCATGAAGCTAGCAATGCCAAGGTCATGGGATTGCACATACTCAGAAACAAATGTACAGTGCAATGTAAGTCGCTTTGGATAAAAAGCATCTGCCAAATGCGTAAATGTAAATGTCCAATGTGTCCCCGGATCTCTTTTCTGATAATCGAATCAAAGCAAAACCCTGAAGTGACCCACAGATGCTCTGAGACTCCGTGCCTTTCATCTTCTGCAGCTGTTAAAACTTCATGATCTGTCAAAATGATGGAACTGCACTCTAAATTTACTAAAAGACTTACTTTCTGCCAAACACACACTGTACAAACACACAAACATTATTCTTACATTTGGGTTTTGCTGAACTAATGAGGACATGTTTAGAAAATTGGCCCTCGAAGGTAAAGCCAAACACACACACACACACACACACACACACACACACACACACACACACACACACACACACACACACACACACACACACACACACACACACACACACACACACACACACACACGCTGGCTGGTATCCAACTAAACTATTAAATAGTTTATGGTTAGTGAGCCAGCTTTTCCATTATTTTACAGTGAATGATGATTGTGTAGACATAACAATATTAACAGTGTAAGACTATTGTATAAAGACAAAGGAGGTATATCCTCAGTGGATGCCAGCAAACCTTTTTTGATGACTTCATGTCTTTATTTTCACTGTCCTATTTTTTTCACTTCAGGCCTGTTTATATTGGAATTGATCAAATGAAAATAATTATAAAATAATAAAAAAACATCCTGCAAAGTTACAGTACAATGGGTGGAAGAATGATTTTTAACATCCAAAAAAAACTCATTCTGTTCTTCATCCTCAACCTTCTTTCATTATTTATTCTCTGATTATAATAATGTCAATAGGTCTGTTAATCACATCACTTGGTGTTTTAGTAAAACATGAAAAGGGTCAGGAGACCAGTCACTTTGTTAACAAACATTTCTGTGGTAGTTGTTTATAAGAAGCAAATCCCACACGTCTCATTGTTTTATTCTCTGACTCTCTTTTCCCTCTATCTGTCCTATTAGGGAAATGCTGGTGATCCGGGTCCAGTCGGTTACCAAGGAATGAAGGTTTGTCTAATACAGTCTCTCGCAAATATTTACATCTGTTTACATTAGAGATGATTTGTGTGCTCTTGCTGTAGGAATAATCCGTATTGTTTTCTTTCTTTTAGGGAGACCAAGGAGTAAGAGGTGATAAGGTAAAAAGAGCACACAGCACACATTCCGAGTCGTATATTTATCTTATAATGCATTTCTGAACTACACACGTCATTAATAAACTCTTCTTTTCTCTACAGGGAGACAGGGGTCATAAAGGCTTCAAGGTAAACTGGTCATTTATCTTTATTATTTTTGATCATTATAATCTGTTTTATTGTTTCATTGTTATGCTCAAATAACTTTCAATGTTAATTTTAGGGAGATAAAGGAGATCATGGCCTTGATGGCATTGATGGGAGGAAGGTAAGTGTTGTGGTCCTCTTCCTTTCCAGAAATAGCACCCAAAATCTTTTTACTAAAAGTCATACTTTACTCATCATTATTGTCAATCTTTACTGCATGGAGCCTAAAAATAGATCTACAAACACTATAAACATGTATTACACAATTTTAAATTGTTATTCAAGTCTCCCTCTGTTGTGGCACGCAAATCTTATACGACAATAAATTCGACAATTTTTTTGGAATAACTGTTCTTTAAAAGTAACTTTGGGTAAAAAAGTATTGTGTATTTAAACATAGCTTAATGATTTAAAATGTCTCTTATCTGCCTGTACTGCTTTCTCTGACATCCTGTGTGAGATTTCTGATTAACAGTATGTACAGTAAATGTTTTTCTTTTCACCACACTGCATGGTTGTCTATCAAGTCTGTCATTTATTTGGACACTTTTTCCATTTCTGCTTTCCATCACCTGTTAAGTGTATCCCCATTTGGAAGACTGTGGTCTGTGTGTCTATGACCTTTGACCTCACATTGTCCTTAACCCTGGGTCATTTTGCTCTTTTCAACATGTGCCAACAGAGTTCTCAGCTTATCAGAAATCTTTCCCTCAACAAATCACAATCCCACGTCTGCACTCCTCCGATCTTCTCATGATACATCTAGGAAAACTTTATCTTGATGTAATTTACTACATAGTGTTTTGCTGCTGATGTTTTTCTTTCTCTTCAGTGTGTAGTCTTGAAATACTTTTCTCATAGCATGATGTCATTCTCAAGTTAATTGCATGCCGTTCCTGATGTTGACCTCGCACCATACCTCCACGCTTCCGTTTACTCCCACCGTGAAGAAGAGTGTTTATGTTTTGCATGTTTGTATTATATTTCATAGGGTGAGCCTGGTTTCGCCGGTCTTCCAGGCTGCAAAGGGTCACCGGGGCCAGATGTGAGTAAAACTGTTACCTCCCCAGGTGTTTACAGGAGTTTTGTGTGTGTTTATGGACACCTGTGTATGTATATATATATATATATATATATATATATATATATATATATATATATATCAGCTGTGTGCATAAATGTGAGCATGGTTTTGATCCAGCTTTAGCGTCCACAAGTTATAGATCCTATCCTCAAATACTGAAAGTTAATTGGGTCCTTTACAACATACTTTAGCTGTTAAGCGATGCTGATTGGCTGTTCGGTGTGTCAGTCAATTTTATGAGCAGCTGTTTCTACTCAGTCTGCATCTGGAGGATGAAGGTTGTTTGCCTCTCGAGCAGCCAAACATTTACCAAATCTGACATCCAGGCTGCTCTGAAAAATCTCCCTCTGTAGTGTGTTTGTACTTCATTTACATTTTGTTATAAAGAATATACTACAGGAAAAGTGATCTATGTGCTCATTTAATCATATATCGGCTATTTGTATTTCATTACATAGGGTTTGCAAGGAGAATCAGGTCCTAAAGGTGATCCTGGCCAATATGGAAAAAAAGGAGAAAGAGTAAGTCAAAATTGATAACCAAAGTCTATTGGTGTAAATACAAAAGTATTGTGTATTTGGACACTTAAGCCACACTTGAAGTGAGAAAATGTAATGTACTAAACTGTAAAAAAACAAAAAAAAACGTAATTTGACAATTTTTTTCTGTAGATTTTTTACAGATTTTCCACATTAAATGTAAAAACTTTTTACTGTTTTATAGATTTTTCAGGTATTTTTGAAATATGGTCAAAAACTTACAGAAAAAGACCACATATTTTGGGAAATATACAAGAAAAATTGGGAAAACTATTTATTATATTTTCTTATATCCTATACAGTTTTAAGTCTTGCATAAGTATTCTAATATATTGGGGACAATGTATGTACAATCAATTACAGCTGTTTTACACAGCATGCCATCCATATGTGTCCCGTCCATAAAAGAAATCTACAACAATGAAACTTGCAAACTTATTTAGTGGACTTGTTTTTTGCTTTTAGGGTGACCCTGGCAAAGACGGTGAGCCAGGAAGACCCGGAAACTATGGACCTTCCGGAGCCAAGGTACAGATTGACGTTTTCATTACTTGTATGTTATTTTGTCAAAATGTAGTTTATATATGTTGGATTTATTCCCAGGGAACACATGTACTGTTAAATCCACCCTCAGTCTGATTGTAAATTTATTTATTAATGAAAAAGTCATTTTTGTGACCTCCCAATCACCCAACCACTATCATACGGGATGCACTTGAATGCACTGTATTGTCGGTTACAGTACTTTGGATAAACACATCTGCCAAACGCATGAATGTCAATGCACTATAACTAATAGTTTATAATGGACACTTGCCTACCCACAATCCCACTGTGTTTGTTAATTTAGGGAGACAGGGGTCCTCGTGGTGCCAAAGGTGATAAAGGCGAGAGAGGAGATGATGTAAGTGTTTCCTTTGGTCCGACAGTTTCTCACATATCTCAGTATATGTAGTGTAATAATGTTTGACAGGCCTGATTTTGTGTTATCTAACAGTTCATTTGAATTCTTACTCTCGTTTCAGGGACAACCAGGGCCAGATGGACCGCGAGGAGACAGAGTAACTTATATTTGCGTTTATATTTGCATCTGTCTTACTGTAACCAGATGTCTTTTCAGTTATGCCCAATGTTTCTAATCTGAGATATTGCTTTGTGTGTGTGTTCGTTTAATCTGTATGTATGCAAGAGCCTGTCTGCATTATTTGCATGTGAAGGTGAGATAATTGAAATATTGATATAATATGTTTATTATGTTTATTATTATTAAAGGGCACATCTGGTGAGAAAGGTGAACAAGGTTCTCGTGGTAACAGAGGACCTAGAGGCGAGTCTGTGAGTATAGTCATAACTATCCCATAATGCAATGTTAAAACCCTCAGAAAAATTGAGTCAATATGACATTCACAAAAAAAATTTCTTTTCTAATATGAAATATTTCTGAAGGAAACTTGAAAAATGCAAGAGGGATCTAATTGTATCCATCATGAATTTATTAGATTTCGATGATTACAACGTTTTATTTAATGATTTGCGTAAATCACATGTGTATTGACAAATGTTGATTTCACGTTGGATATTTCCTTCCACCGATGAGTGAGATAACTCTAGCTAATGTCTGTTAAATCAAATACACATTTCGCAAGATAAACATAACTTGAATCAATTATAACATATGGTCCATACGCGCTATTTTATGTGCAAATTCATTAAAAAAATATGATGAATGTTCTGTTATGTAAATTGCATTGAAATTTTAAACCATTGGTTTATGTACAGATTTTTTTTATGGCCGTATGGCCGGTTCCTCGCCACTGTTTGCATATTGTTTTGCAGTATTTATGTAAAGTTTTTGCATTTGTTAATACCATTTTAAATGTAATCATTCTACGTAATTTATTTAATACTCCATATAGGAATTTATAGTTTGTGTATGTTACCTGTGTTACTTTTTCCTATATGTGTGTGTGTGTGTTCGTGCGTGTTTGTGCGTGTTTGTTTGTGCGTGTGTGTGTTTGCGTCTTTCCTTTTACAAATGTAATGTTTTGCTTATAGTCATTTTGTCGTATATGTACAGCTGCTTTGAAAAAAAAGTGCTATATAAATAAAACTTGAAACTTGAGTATATGCTCAATACTTAATCAGAAAATAATATATTGACAGTTTCAAGTTGATGTTAATGTTTAATTGTTGTAGGGTGAGCCAGGACCTCGAGGTGAGCAGGGCCGTGAGGGATCGGCAGGGCCAAACGGTGAACCGGTGAGTCTTGTGGTTCATAACAAATTTTTAGTTAGTATGATTGTGTTAAATGTTGATCTGTTACATCCATAAAGTAATAAAAGAGGCCTGTAGTAGTGTAGTAGGGATAGTTCACACAGTCATCATTTACTCACGCTCATGTCATTTCAAACGTGTATGACTTTCTTCTGCAAAAAACAAAGGAAGATATTTTGAAGAATGATGGTAAACAAAAACCATTGGTCCCCATTTACTTTTATTGTATGGACACAAAACCAATCCAAGTCAATGGAGACGGATTTCAGTTACCAACAATCTTCAAAATATCTTCTTTTGTGTTCTGCAGAAGAAAGAAAGCCATACATGTATGAAATTACATGAGGGTGAGTAAATGATGACAGAATTTTTATTTTGGGTTGAACTATCCCTTTAACCACTGAGGCTTCTCCTTTTAGGCTTCTCCAAAAACCCTGAGAAAACCTTTTGTGAAAAAATGTCTTTGTTCTGAAATAAGACATTTGGGCAGGATATAATGACATTCTCATCCATTTTCAACATTGCTAACAGGCTTTAGTTACATAAAAGCTATATGAACTTACTAGTCTTTGTATGGTTTTTGGAGGAGGAACCTATAGGGAACATTTGATTGGACAAAAACCTTTCTAGTGCAGGATGACTCATCAGTGTTTTCCCTGGAGGAAGAGGCTATATATTAATCAGAATATTTTGTAATAATCTATATGTAAACTAGCAAATAAATGTAATCAATGCTTACAAAATGCATGAAAGCCACATAACGCTATTGTTGATTTCATAGGGTCCAGCTGGAATTATATGGTGCAGAATTGTGTAACATATAAAACATGCAAAGTTTAAACGTATGAAAGCGTATGACCTCAGTATACAGGCATGTTGTGAGGCCCTCTAAACTCTCTCAGGCCATTGGACAGCTTTGCTATGATACAGTATAAGGTAACATGAAGAACAAAGAAAAGTGTCCAGTGGTTTGGCCATTTGTGGTGGTTTAACGGTGGGCGGAGAAAAGAATGAAGGATATACGTTTGCAAGGTCAGATGGACTCCAGATGGACATTATTAGAGCCGGTCAGGCGAGTTTAAACCTGAGCTGCATATGCAGTTCAACAGATGTACCTAAAAGCAAATGTTCTTCCCTGACAAAAATAGCTTACGCTTTATGTAGTAAAAAGTCATGTTATTTGAGCATCGCTGTAGGGTTGAATGGGTGTCTGAAATTAATTTATGCTGTAAGCGTACTCCACCCAGGTCATAATCACATTGAAAATTGTAGATTGTTTTTGGAAAAGGTAATAGTGATTGTTTTGGAAGTTTTCTAGTCAAGAAGAGTTCACAAGAAAGAATGAAATCCAGGTTTGTGCTTTTTTTGTGCTAAATTTGATGTGTTGTTCGAGCAAGGCAACTGGATGGAAAAGAGAGTTCTTACACAAGTCAAACCTGACCCAAGATTTCCCATCTGAAATAAAATTTCGTTTTGAGGTTTACAACATCACCAGCTGCACCACTGAACTCCATCCGTGGCGGTTCTGTCAGCACTTAAGATCCCTCCGCGGCTCTTGTTAATTCCAGGCCGACTGCAAACACGGCAGGAGCAGATTTCCGTCTCAGGACTCAAAATTTCCTGTGGTGCTTACGTGAGGAGCACGTGCATGTGGAACGGTTCCCTTTATCATAGTTCTCTCAACCGCCTGTTGTTTGTCAAAAACAGAAAATTGTGCGGCGCAGCTGCTCTGAGCTTTGTGTTCTCACAAATACTTGATTCGAGCGTGCAAAGCATGCAACAGCAAGGTCATGGGTTCAATTCCCAGGGAACATATAAATGATACTATGTTGTTGCTTTGAGCCTACATTTACATAAACTTTCATTCGAAATGGTTGGTGTTTTATATGGTTAAAATATATTATGATGTGCATTACAAACGCATCATAAGTTTTAGCGTTTTATTTGAAGGAGCTGTAGTAACAGCTCTGGGAAAGAAAGTTTTCTTTTATTGGTTTATATCCTGGCATGAGATTTTTTCCAGTAGAACGGGTGGGAGGGAAAGAACCAAATGTTCACATCAGTGGAAATCTGGATGAGTTTCTGAACTCATGAGCAGAAAGCAGTGCTCTCCAAAGCCTGTTATTTTACTGATTTAATTCACCCATGTGTCAGATTGCTCTCATGGAAATCATGCTGCATGTTAAAATAAACAGTAACTAAATGAAAAAGGTGATTTTTACTGAGTCATTTACCACAAATACAGTATATTTTTAGCCGATGACTCAGATCTCCAAAGAAACTATACATGAGTAGATCACTTTTTAATTCCAATATGGTGTCATCTAGCCATGAATGGACGTCTGTGTTCAACGTCCACTCTCTTAAAGAGATAGTACACACAAAAATAATTTACTCACCCCTACACGTATTCCCAAACCCTAGATGATTAACTTCTGTTGAACACAAAAGGAGATGAATATACACTGAATATTTTAACATACCCAGATATTAAAGTTTATTATCAGATTTACTGTTTCGAAATATTAAAGTTTCTAAAAACGACATTTTGTTTTCCAACCTTTTTAACAGGGCGAGTCAGGAAGGGCAGGGCCACCAGGTTACCGTGGCGATGAGGGTCCTGCTGGGCCAGAGGTAGGTCCGGCATGCCAATAACTGATTTTTGGGTTGATGAAGACTGAAGGGTGCGGCCTGTTCGGCAGATTCTCATCGGCTTTTACATACACTTAAGTCCAATCCAATGCTACTGTTAGTCATGTATTGTTTTTTACACTTTGTAATATAAGACTGTAAAATAGCAAAGTAGAGGCAGAACAATGTGTTTAATGCACCACACATTTCATCAAACGCCATGTGAATTGCAATAGCTGGACTTCGGTTCTCATGTCGCATATCTGTGTGTTAGGGAACTAAAGGGCCCAGAGGAATTAAAGGAGCCCCCGGAGACAGAGGCCTGATTGGAGAGAGGGTGAGTTTGTCCTGTTCATCTTCTACCGGTTTTTAACTAACCAAATCAAGTCAATTTCATCTAATGATAAATTTATCTTTCAGGGAAATGATGGACCACCAGGAAATGGTACTGAGGGCTGCCATGGCTTCCAGGTTGAGTACCTTTCCAAACACAACAAATAAACCCTAAATTGTCATTATAAGACGTGTGTGAGTGAATGTGTTATTGTTGTGTGTTTTAGGGTTATCCTGGCCCAAGGGGAGATGCAGGTGAACCTGTAAGTATCATTAACCTTAAGTAAGCTAATTTCTCTAGTAATAATGCAGAGAAACCTGTGCTCTACCAAGATCCGTTTAAGGAAGTCGTGCCACTCGGCGGCCATTTTAGTCCTAGCAAGATCACTTGAATAATCTACTTGAATACATATATTTCTTAATTCCATAACAAAAATAACAATTAAATAGCATATTCTGACCAACAATTAAATCTACCATAACTCTGGTTTCCTAAGCCGAAAAACATATTATTCGAGGTCTCATGAGACTCTTTGTGAAGCCCCGCCCCAGACAATTGTCTTTATCGTTTAACGGCCATATTGAGCGTGGCATAGTCATGGCAGTGGTGCATCTTGTATCTGTCATCTTTGGCGCTACCATGATGACCTAGATTTTTAAAAGTAGAGTCAACATTTATATTGGTTCTGAAACATTCCAGATCAGACAGATTTTAGGTTTTGTGTAGCTCTGGGGTTAGGGGTTAGTGCACATTTTTGCTTTTTGCATTAGACATTTTGGCATGCTTTATCATTCTTATTGATTCATTGTGCAATAGACACTTGGACAACAGCTGAGTTTGTTCATTGCCAGCAGATGTAAATTGTCTGGACCAAAACTCTGAGGATGTGGTTGACACATCAAAGTGATTGCCTCTGATCTAAATTCTCTTTTTGTGCATACTTTTCTCTCTCTGAAGGGTGGAAAAGGAACTCCTGGACCCAAGGGAGATGATGGCGAGCCAGGTGACCCAGGATTAGATGTAAGTGATTTCACTCTATATTTCTTTTTCTTTTATCTCTCAGTGGAGTCCAACATTTCTGTGTAGAGTATCACTTTCCTCCTTATTTTCCTCCCTGTCTTAACCTGTTTTTCATAAAGATGTTATTTTCTATTAAAAGAATGTACGGGGTTCAAGAAGTTTGGCTTTCATTGACAGAATTTGTGGATATTATCAGTTACAACTGAAAAGTTCAACAATTCCCTCAGCGCTTACAATTACAGACATACATGTCAAAAGTGCTGTTAATTTCTTTGTTTACATTTGCTTTAATACTGTATTTAAACCCGAAACATTCCTTTAAAGTCCATCTGTCTTGCTCTTATGTGATGGTAACACATACTGTACATCAGTTATTTTCTGCTTTCTGGTTGCTGTCACCAGATTTAAGTCCAGACAGCTGTTGTGTTTTTTGTTATCATGGGTTCAAGATAGTAAAGTTCAAAAGGCTGTTTTTTGTTAACTTTTTAAGAAGGCTATATTTTTTAGATGCTTAGATTCAAATAGCTTGTAAGGAGATCTTGTGATGCAAAATTTTTCCAGCTATTTCTTATGTAAAAGTGTCGCCTGGGCCAATTATTATTTTTTTTTACTAAGCGGGGTAAACAAATTAGTCATTGTTGAATGCATGCACTGATAAAGAAAGCGCCAAGAAGTCTAATGAATAAAATATTGGCTTGGAATATACAAGATTACTATTTATTTTATTATTAGATGTTGAGTGCAGAAGTTCTTTGGAAACACAATTTTGACACTTTTTCTAAAGCCAGACTCCTCAGCTGTTTTACATTCTTACTCAGCCCCCAGACATGTTTGATCCAACAGATCTGTCTCCAACACACTCACAAAACAACACATGTGTTCCCCAAGCAAGAGTTACAGGATTGCACAGCAATGATATTATGGGGACGTTTTGGTGGTGAAGGGATTTAGTCATTTCATGGTCCATCAGTAAGATTGTAGTAGACTGTTTCGCCTCTAACATCACATCATTGTTTGAGAACAGCCAGCAGGCTGGCTTTTGCAGTTATAGATGATTTCTTCGGACGTATGTGCCTGGGCAGAAGTGAACTTCCGGTCTGTGTTTGTTGATCATTCTGGCTAGTGGCTAATAATATAACTATTTATATTTCATTTCATTTCTTTATATATATTTAACTGTAATAATCGAATTGTTGAATGGGTCGTGTAACTTTGTCACATTTAAATAACAGTTCTTCTACTGGTAACCCAAAATAATACTGACTACACATACTTTTAACTTGCTAGATAATGTCATTTACTTGTTATTTCTTTTGCTTGTTATCAGAAATAATCTGAAACATTCTTTGGAGATGTTTACCGGAAGTTAAGTTTGGATCAGAAAAGTGATGTTTGTTTACGTTGTTGCTTTGAAACTGTCTATACAGCACAACACTTTAGGATTTGAATGAACAGAGTATTAAACTCTGGGCTTCGACGTCTCCGACATCTGTTTTTGCTATGGAAATGAAGGATGCCTATCCACCTAGAAACCATCCAGAACATCCTAACCACGTCCTAGCAACCATTCTGTACAACTGTATAGCAACGTGGTAAAATCACTCAAATAACCTTAGCAACAGGTAACCCGTTGTTTTCCAAGTTTCCCCTTGATAGTTTAGTTATTGTTGCCTGTATTTTGTCTTTTTACCTCAATAGTTCTGACTTAACATATTCAATATAAAAAGTCACAAAATGAATTTGAATAGATGATAATTTTACGCTCCTTCGGTCGAATCTGATGTCTTAAATGGAGATTTATTCACATGTTCCAGCCTTGCATGCTGTGGTGTTTGGATCTTTGAACCCACACATGTACAAACAACTTAAAGATGCAATCATTCTGCACCCTGTCTGTGTTTACATTCGGAAATATTCTGAATTCGTTCCAGAATAAACAACTTCGTCCATCTGGGGTGGTCAGAAAACCTCTAGTAGCCTGAAATTTTTTTGATCAGTTGGGGTCATTGCTCATTTATTCCCAATGGGAGCTGAATGGCTGTCGAGAATTGACAAGGAGCTGGTCTGAAATATCACAGCTAATATTGTTGTGTACATTGTCAAACTGTGAGCTTCGGCGGCGGAAATGTTTCAAAAGATGTCACACACAACTTGGGCTTTGATCTTTTGTTCCAGGCCCATTTGGACATCAGCGAGAATAAAATTTCAATGCTTTCCTCTTCAGTACTTTGGTCTTATCACAACAGAGGCTTGTGTGGTTTGCTTTATAATCTAAGAGTCCAAACTTCCCAAAGGAAAAACTACAGGATGAAAGCATGTGCTGCGAACTTTGTAATGCCTCACCATGTACAAAAGACTTTCTTACATCTGGAACATATGCGTTGTGAAGTATGATGTCATATACTATGTGACAGTATGCGTTCAAACAATCCATTCTATAATAGTTTTTAAGTTTGGTTTTCGGATCTCAAGTTATTTTTTACAAAGTAAAGGAAAAAACAAGTGAGATAAAGTACATATGGTTGGTATTTATTAAGACATTATCTAGACATAATTATTTATTCTAATAACTTTGAAAATAACTATATGAATATAATAATTATATAAAGTGACACATGACTTGACATGAATTTGTTAAGACCGCCCACCCTAATTTGTAGGATATTTGTGATCTGTTATTTTAGCGGAGAGGTGGATGTTGTCTGTAAACACTTAACACATGCTTTTATCAAAGCGCTGAGTTTGTGTTTAATTTCTTTTCATCAAAGTGATCCGAGTTGCTTCGTTGTGGTCGTACAAGCGGACACAAAATGGCAACAAATACGTACGCTCACAAGCTTTCATCTTCAGTCATCTGGAGTCGATTTTTTGGTTATCCGACGACCAGACTCCTTAACTATTCTTCATTGTGTTTGTCCTCGTTCATACTAAATGAAAAACTTCAAAAGAACAGTCGAGGCGAGCATATGTGAAATACTTTTTCAATCCCTGGCTGTTGGCAAAATACTTTTCTAATTTTAAGAATGGACATCATGTTTTTTCACAAGCAGAGGAAATTGAGTGGATGGAAATGCTTTTTGTTTGTTTCTTTTTTTTCATAAACCTGTCCCATGTGCATCACACTACGGTTGGCACGGGCAGACCATCCAAGTTTGGACGACTTAAAACAAAAACATGCTCCTCAGGGACATTTTGAGATCTTTTGGCTCATTGCAGAACATGGAAGGTCAACTGTAGACCCAGATGGAATGTGATGACTTTTATTTTGACATTTTCTGTACTGATTGTGGATTTTAAAATATAATTTTATTTCATGTTTTTTTCTGAAATGCAATGCAAGTTTGACATTTTGCATGCACAGAACTAGAAGAATATTCTCGCATAGAATTTGCTTTCTTTCTTTTGCAGAACACAAAATAAGACATTTTGTAGAATGTTGGTAACCGAACAACGTCAGTACCCATTCACTTCTATTGTATAGACACAAAACCAATACAAGTGAATGGGTAACGCTGTTCGGTTACCAACATTCTTCAAAAATATAAAGAAAGTCATACAGGTTTAAAAAGACAATGTTTAAAAAGGTGAGTAAATGATGACAGAATTGTCTTTATGATGGCATTGGAGAGATCAGCTCTCAAAGGTCCAACTCTCTCTTTATAATAATGAGTCTTTGTGTTTATCACCTCTCTGTAACTTCAGCTGCCCATATGCACTGAGTTCAGAGGACTTCATTTCTGCATAAATACCTCTGTTAAAGTTTTAAGTAGTTTGCCATGCATACACTAGAAAGTTTAAAATAAAGCAAACAAACTCCAACAGTAATGATTAACAAAATTACAAAGGCCATAAACTAAACGCTTTACTATGTGTTTTACAAGTGAATCTTTAAACCCATGCCTGAGGCTCTTTGTAATTCAGAACATGTCTGAAGAGAACGAGATCCACATTTAAAGAGCAAACACTGTGACATGCAGTGATGGGATGCAAAGAGGGATGTACATCTGAACAGCTGTGATTTAATGCATACTGTATAATGTTTTTGCTATGAAAAAGTCTTTATCAATCACACGAGATGTTTGCGTGCGATATAAACGTTCTGCAGCTGATGTGTGTTAACTGTTTACATATACTGATCTTTGTGTTGAACATGTAATTTTTCAACGGACATCTGCTAATACTTGTGTTGTCAAGGTTTAAAGATTTGAAGATACTGTGCTATTATTTTCATGAACAGTTGTGTAGTTTTTGCCTGGTGGGTGGTTAAAATGTACTTTCAATTCAAAGCTGTCATAGAGATTTAAAGGGATAGTTCACCTAAAAAAGAAAATTCAGACATCATTTACTTGTTCTTATGTAATTTCAATCCTGTATGACTTTCTTTCTTGTGTAAAACACAAAAGTATGAAGAATGTTGGTAACCAAACAACACTGACTCCCATTGACTTACATTATAGACACAAAACAACTGAGGCATTTCTCAGAATATCTTCTTTTGTTTTCCACACATAAAACAGTGATATACTGTTTTTGAACCACATGATGTTAATAGATGTCAATAGATGATGTTTTATTTTTGGGTGAACTATCCCTTTAAGGGCGGCCCCTTAACAATCTTCCAAAGCACCTATCTGAGGCAGTGAGTTTGATATTTTTTCCTGCAAAACACAAAAAATGGAAGTCTTTTTAATTTGATTTTGGTGGACAGTGAGTATTTATATCTAGGATGTTTTTTGTTCGCTCTGTTGGTAATTCAAAACAGCTTTTTCCAGGTGCTGTGCTCACTGTAGTTGCATTTGTTTGCAGCATCCATAAACATTGTCTACGTGCGCTATATTCTGTTTGTCATACATAATCCTGAGCCATTTACTTTTACGTTCTTGGCAAACATGTTCTCGCTGACGTGTGTGTTATATGTTCGTGGGAATAATGTTAAATAACAAGGTCTTTGATTTAATGGTGTGTATGTACAGTACAATGAGGGCCTCAGGGTTCAAGTTCTTACTCACAGCCTCACATCTGCGCTATATGAAGGCCCTTTCCTTGTGTTTGTATTGTGGCTCTGCGTTTCTGCTCACCAGGACTGTTTGGAAATGTTTTTTTGTCCTTGTAAACATTTGATTGGGCTCCTCCGGCTTCTCCCTTACCCGAGGGGCCTGTACTTAGTTCTGTATGTGTCAAGGTAATGATGGAGTACCGAAACAATAATGGCATGACAGCATAGTTTAACCTTGTCTCTGCTGTGAGCCCGCTAGTAAGATCTGTGACAGTTGTGAACTTTGAAGTGCAGAATTTGAAGGTAATTGAAGCAGCATGAGAGAGATGGCTTTAAAAGGAGACAGCTGGTTAGTGTTATCTCACCAGTCCAACCATAATCTGGCACTATGGAAATGCCAGTGTGAGTGTTTCTGCAGGCCTGGAAGCAAAAGATGTAGAGACAGCAGGTTCAGACAGCAGATTTTATGACAAACAGATAAATTGTTAGAGAGAGAGAGAGAGAGAGAGAGAGAGAGAGAGAGAGAGAGAGAGAGAGAGAGAGAGAGATTGTCTGAAAGATGCAAGCATTGCATTTTGGATGTTAGATTATGATGTTTATGATTGCTACAATGCCACAAAGTACATTTAGTTATGTTATAATGGTTTGACAAATATATTTTATAAAATTATGCTGATAACTAGAGAGAAGAATAGATAGCAGAACATAATGTAATTTTGATATACCAAAATGTAGTTTTGGTATAAAAAAGGTTTGTCATATTTTTGCATAATAATTCATTTATTATATAATTATTTATTTAGTTTGAATTATTAATAATACTAGGCTATTTATTATTTAAATGTTTGAGTTATTTTCATTTGTTTTCAATTTAAAATGCCAGTAGTTCAATAGATATTTTATATATTTATATATTTTTTTATATTTTTTATTAATAGTAATGTGGTCACACTTAAAATGTATGTTAATGTAATGTATGTTCGACAGAATGACAGACCTGGACCACCTGGGCTGAAAGGAGCCAAAGGTCACAGAGGACCTGAAGGAAGACTTGTGAGTATCAACCCATGTTTTGAAACATTTTTTGCATTTAATCTGTGTAAACGTCATGTTTCCTATTGGACTTTGTCGGGGTTTAATAATGATAATCCATATCACAAACTCTACTGATGCATATTCATGTGGGTTCGAACATGCAGCATATTTAGCACCATTTATGGTGCTCATGTCTCAATCCTGAAGACCACCTTTGTATTGGTAAAAAGTAAAACATAAACACACTGTTCTGCTGTTAGTTTTGAGTAAGATAACTTGAGCGTACTGTAACAGTGTGAAGAAGAGCAAGAACCTTTAGTTCATATCTGTTGGGAAATACAGAGGAATATGATGAACAAATGTGAAGTTAGCCAGAAAAACAAGTTTTATGAGCTTGATATTGCATCGAAAACATAATTGTCCCCATCTGACACTTAAGCTCAAGAATGTCTCTGTCCTACAGACATCCAAAATAAACTTCCAAATGACAAGAGGAAGCGGTCAAATGCATTTGAAGTAACACATTTACAAAACGAGTCATGCGCAATGCAGAGGAGCTCAGAAATGTAGAATGTCGTATACAACGGTCGGTATGAGTTATGAGTTTGTGTGGGAAGCACCGTTTCTCTCAGGCTGCAATTTTGCAATGTTCCTCTTCACCACTGGATGACATCCAGAAAGGAGGAGACGGCAATGTCTCAAAAATGCTCATATTTGGAAAGCGATTCCCAAGGCTGTTTCCTAGTCTCTACTCTGGCAGAGCTAGAACTGTTTAGCATGTAAAAAAACAGAAAGTGACCCAAATGCAGGCTTGTTTATGTTGTTCACTATCACAAAAAGAGTCACACTTGTGTTTAGTATGTGACATCATAAGCACATTGTTCATTTGACCTGTCCTGTTTTTATTCACAGGGACCGCCAGGACCACCCGGACCTGCAGGAGCCGATGTGAGTGAGATTCATTTTAATACAATAAATAAAATGTCCCAAATCAGGGAAAGATCGAATCTGATGCAGAAGTTCCAACACAATTTCCTGTATAAGGAGTTGAAAAGGAATGTGAAGGATGACAGTGTTCTTTTTAATAAATGGTCTTGGATGTGCCACAATGCACTTTCCATCATTTGTGAATTCCCAATTGTCAGCAGAAATGGAAACCAAGCACAATGGTGTGTTTATGGAATAAAAGCATTTTAAAACAGATATGCGGATAGATGTGTGGTCAAGGATGACAATTTTTTTTTCTTGATGACTGGTTATAATATTTGTTTTTGATTCAAAACAGTTGATGTTTTAATGGTGTATGTGTTCAAATGTTTCAAGATTTTTTTCACCTTAGTTTACTGGAGAGAAAAATGTTTGTAGTAATATTATATAGTAAAATCAAAGAAAATTTAGTTCCACGCCCCTTTTTAAGATTTTTGAAATGTGTATTCATTCTTCATCTCAAGAGAAAATTTGCTTTATAAAATGTCTTTGCAGTAATTGTGAGTCTTCGGGGAGCAACTGTGCAAAATGTGCAGCAGAATTTCCTGTAATTGAACCAACATGGACTTTGTGGCTCCATTTTGTGCTACAAAATGGCGACAGGGAGAATCAGAAGCAGTACTCTGTTAAAACTTTAAACCTGACTCATATGTCTCTCGCTCACTCTTCCTCTCTCTCTTTCCCTCGTAGGAATGTGAGATTCTGGATATCATCATGAAGATGTGCTGTGAGTAGATCTGTTTTTAAGCTCTACTAAATTACCCATGAGTCACAGCTGTGAGGTACACTGACCTGCCTCCTTAAATGGCATTCTGCCTGATACAACACTGTCAAACAGGCCCGTGCCACAATGAAACGGCAGTCCACTTGGCCAGCTGTATTCAGATCAGTGGCAAACCTCTGCAGGGCAGTAGAGCAAATTCACAAAGGTCAAATTAAGCCCGGAGGAAATCAGAAGAATGAATGAAGGAGCCTTTTATGTAGGTCACTAAGTAAGGGAAAGTGCAGAGTGAGCATTTATCACAAAATAAAAAGGACGATCCGGGCCTTGACATGAAATGTTTGCCAAGTCAAAAAATAAATACAGACGTATTTTGCATAAATATTTATTTGAAAATGATTTTATTATGTGAGAGAAACAGATCACAACGTACTCTATATGGATTGACCAATCAGAATCAAGCATCAAGAAAATTATACTTGCACAATAACTACCATTCACATACAACCCACGCAATAATCTTAGTGGCTAATCTAATTCTACAAAACACATTTTCATTTAAATACTCATATTGTACCCTTTTATGTTAAATATTAGTTTTGGAGGCTCTAGTTAGATATTTAATATGTGATGAAAACATCAATTGAGACGCTTTAAACAGAAGTGCGTAAAAACTCAGTAAAAAGCACACATGGGTTTGAGTAATGATTTGTGGACGGTTGTTTTAAATACACATGCGATATCTCTGGCTATCATCCGTGAACGCCCCTTGAGCTTTAGTCGGTGCACATTCATCTCGACTTGTAATGAAAAAGTGTTTTGTCAGTTGAAATTTTTATAAATGTAATTTCTCATGAAATATGAAACACTGCGATTAAATCAATGTGTCAATTGTACTATGAATAACACCCCAGAGGCTTACAAAATTCCCCAAAATAAAATTCTCTTGTGGCTTCTAGCTCGCATAACAAATGAATCCGACCAATCACTTGAGATTAAGCTGCTTTGTGTCTAATAGGGTTTTTAAACGTATTTTTCTTCCCAAACTAAATATTAGTCTTGCTTTGTTCTCTCCAGACTTTCACTATTAATGCGTCTACTATGTATTTTGTCCAGATAACTGACTTATTTTGTTACTTTTGCGGCTTCTGTTCGCCACGTTCGCCAAATATGCAGTTGGTTATACAAACTCAAAAATATGGAAAATGCTTTCATTGTTTTATACTTTACACCAAAACAGAAACTTTTTGGGTCATTGCCTTAGCTGTGGGGTGTTTAGTTTTGTATTTTTTTTAGTTTTGTTTAAATGTTGAATAATTTATGTTTAACATCTGTTAATCAGTTTCCAAATTCTTCCATGTGTTCAACGTAAAAACTCATTTAGTGTAAATCTTTGCGAAAGCATAAGTTTCTCATCTATGTTATGCTTTAATCCCTTTCATTATTTTTCTCTTTCTTTTTTTTAGCTTGCTGTGGTAAGTTATTACGACATTATCTTTTCGTCATATTTCAGATGGATCTATGATTTTGTTTTTCATTGTTTTGCAATGTTCTATTGTTTTTAATATATGTTGTTGTGTTTTTTATCTGTTAAGAATGCAAGTGTGGACCCCTGGACATCGCCTTTATTGTGGACAGCTCTGAGAGTATTGGAGCTTCTAACTTTGCCATTTCTAAAGACTTCATCATAACTTTAATGGACAGGCTGAAATTAGGACAGGTTGGCTTTGACGTCTCTATACAGTAGCTCGCCATGATTTTTAATTCTTGAATGATTTTATTTTGTGATCTTGTAACTTTCTGTAATGCGATTTCTCTCCATTCTTCACAGTTTGGTGCTAATGAATCTCGTATCGGTGTGGTGCAGTACAGTGGCCCCAGTGCTCAGGAGGTCGTACAGCTCGGAGACCCCAACATCAAGACCCTGACAGATCTAAAACAGTATGATAAAAATATGGCAGTAACATCATACATGTGGCTTGCTGGTGTTTTAAATTACATAAGATGACATCTCATTCTGTCTGAATTGTTGTTCACTTTAGGGCTGTGAAAAATCTGCGCTGGCTGGCCGAAGCCACATACACTGGAGAGGCTCTGCAGTATTCACTGAAAAACATGCTCAGCAAGCTTGTGACGGAGAGAAGCATTGTCCTCGTGCTTACCGATGGACGTTCGGACACCCAGAGAGACAAAGTGCCCCTGGACGTGTTGTGTGGCAAGGGACTGAAGGTACAGTAAAAGAGCTTTTGGGCTACAATAATGATGATAGTGTCTCGTGCCATCATACAGTTTTAGAAAAATACTTCATTGCTGTCACAGATTAATTTATACGTATGTTCAAGTTCTAACTGAATAAAGTTTGAGCGTAAATCAGTCATCATTTACTGACAAAGAAAAAGAAGAAAGCATAGGAGTTGGAATGACATGAAGGAAAGTGAATGATGACAGAATTTCATTTTTAGCAAGCTACATTTTCCAACACGGGTCTATAGAGCCAAACATGGCTTAAAAAAAGGTTTGATTCCCATAGAAATGAGCACATACTGATAAAATGTGAATTAGCCAGATCAAACCCTGCAGTGTCTTTTGGTTTCCGGCAGGTCGGTGGTGTTGGTGTAACTGATTATGCAGATCGGAAGCCAAATCCAGAGCAGCTCGATAATGTGGTTTGCAAAGAAGATCCTAGACAAGGTTTCTCATTTGTCCTCAACAATTTTGGCATGCTGCTGGATGACACCTTCTTGCAAAACTTGACGGACAAAATCTGCGAAGGTTGGTTGCATATCTGCTTCGAGATTTATGATGCTTTGTATGTTACGTTTTGGATGAGATGTTGAGATAATTAAACTTTTCTTTTTGCAGATAAGAAATGTCCCAACTATACTTGTTCAAGTAAGTATTTATTTTAATAACGTTAAACAGCTGGTGAAAGACACAACACATAGACACACAAGTTATCAACTCTTGCCATATATTCGCGTCATAACAATAAGAAAATGAGTAATAAATGGTTCTGACACAAAACGTATTGTAAAAAATGAAACCCAAAAGGCAGAGCAGTCATCATCTTTCTTTTTTCCAGTTTCATTTAGTGGTAACACAGATGTTCTCATCATGATGGACAGCTCGGCCAGCGTCGGCTCCAAGAACTTCCAGATGACAAAAGACTTCACACGAATGCTTGCTAAGCGCTTCTTGTCTGCCCAAAGGCGGGGCGTCCAGGTTCGGGTCGGCGTCGGCCAGTACAGCAACAACGGCAATTCGGAGGCCGAATTTTCCACGAACGCCACCCAGGTGGTGGCTCAGATCGCAGAAGCCAAGTTCCAGAATGCAGGTACGCAGGTGACAAACGCGCTTACCTTCGCCATCGAACGCTTCAGGGGCGGCCCGAACAGGAAGAAGAAGCTGCTGGTCTTCTCGGATGGTCGTTCCCAAGGCGTCAACAACGTCCAGATCGAGAAAGCTGTGGAGCAGGTGAGCAATGCCGGCATTGAGATGTACGTGCTGGCTGTGGGCAATCAGGTGAACGAGGCACATCTGCGCACCTTGGTGAGCCGAGGCCGACCTTACGACAACACGTACGCCTACCGCCATCTTTTCAAAAAAGCTGACTACCGCTCATTGGTCACTGGTGTCTTTTACCAAACTGTCTCACGCAAGATTTCTCTGGACTGAAGCGGAGGTCATTTTGGGGACCGGAAGGTTGATGGGTAAAGGCAGGGGCCCAGGCAAGGAGTTTTAGGTTTTTTTGTTTTCCTTTTTCATGTAATGTATCTGAATGAGAAATCTGAACTTAAGAGGTTTTCAGTTGCATATTACAAGACAGAAAATGATTGTTAGGTTTTAAAAAATTTAATAATGCCTATTTTTATATCACTTTTATATCACACAAGTCTTTTTAAGGTAAAGCGAGCAGTCAAGCCATATTTCAGTGTATGTTCATTTTTTTTCAGCTGATGTGTTTTGGTACTTTTGACTTCATGACTATGATTTGTCCATAGCTGCCTTCCAAAGATTAGCATTAGTTAGGGTTGAGGGTACAAAAAATGATTTCTGTGATGATTTAGATTAAAATCTGTGTAAATATAAGGAAGATTCGTCATTTGATATTGCTAAAAATATTGAAAGATAAATCTCACAATCAGGATGCAAAATTAACTTGCTGTTATGAAAGTAAGATCTATCTTTTTGATAATAAATGCTTTCTTTAACATGACAAAAAAGATATTCTAAAGAATAATTTCCAAATACATTGAAAAATACATGAAATATGTATATTTCTCACTTTTCTTCATACATCCAGTAAAACATTAATTCTGGACCCTGCTTTAGTTGTTCACTTTATTTTTTTTTATCCCGCACAGTTCACTATTAACTACATTGGTCTGTGGTACACTTTCTTTACAAGTAAAACTTGAATATTAATTTGGTGCTAACAATGTAAACTCGGGCTCCTTTAGTTATTCAAATGTAAATGCAATGCAGGTTTCTTCATCAATGTTTCTATGACATTAGCCAAAGAAATTGTTTACCAATAGATTTTATACATGTGAGAAATGTATGTGAGACCAGCTTCAGGGCTGTATTTGAAATAAAGGACGCTACACCCCACACTGATGCTTCTGTGTTTAAAATAAACGTTATATTTTCTAAGTTTGTTTTGAATGCATATACTTTTGAAAGATTGAAAATGCAACAATGAATCAGATATTGCAAAATAGTCTTTTTTCATTATACTGTACAGAGTTAGTAAAATAATAAATGCACATTTTTACTTCTTTTCTAGACTAAAGACTAGATAGTTTCTTTCCATTTGTCATTTACACTGAGTAAGATATAGTGTTGACTACATTTGAAGAGTTTGGTTCCAAAACGCTATAAATCCATTTTTACATTTTTTCAAAATTCATGTTTTTTATTATGTTATCATGTTTTTATTGTGTTTTATTGTGTTAGTTAGCAGTATTTTTTTTAGTTATTATGGCTTAAATCAAAATTTACCAACTGCAGTTTCATTGATATTAATTGGAATGCACAATCAAAAAACATGATTTTTGAACATTTTTGAAAATGGATTTATAGCGTTTTGGAACCAAACTCTTCATTTGATACATTTCCATACAGAAAATCCAGCTTGCAGATGACAGTTTGCTGCTTCTTCACTTGTTAAACAATGAATGGGATTGAACATTGTAACTACATCTTGACAGTGTCTAAACCCTGTACCAGGCCAAGTCTTTAAATGAAAAACATCCACTGTACAACCACAACCCCCCCAACAACATGCAACATTTCATTAGAGCTGGCTGTGGTTGTCCTTTAACATGCTTTTCTCACCCCAAACAAGTCCTAAAAATAATACCATGTGACAAACCTATCCATACAATTACTGTCCAGAGCAAAGACATGAAACGGGACAAAAGAACGTATGCACCTGGTTCTCATTTTCTTTTCGGTCTTTTCTATTAATAGCACTTTTTGTTTAAGCGTGTTAAGCCAATACCTGTAAGACCTCATTGAACATACGCATTTACTTTTTTTCACGTCATTTTAATTTTTGGGTAAACTACGACTATAAAGGTTTGAGTTTTCTTCTCATGGATTTCTCCTGAGAGGGTGAGTTGGATCAAGTTTAGTTGTTACCCTGAGGTGGAGATGCAACGGAGGAAACTGCAGTGTGATTCACATCAGCTGTAAAAACATCACATGTGGATTCATTTATGGCCCTGTGAGATTGCTCATTAATGTAAAACTGTGAAAAATTTAAATAATAGTCTCACTTACAGGTAAACAAAACAACATTTGCATCTGTGAGAGGATAACATACCAAACAACACTGTTTATTATACTCCTTTTATTATCATCTTTCCAAAATTGGTCAGCTGATTAGCATATCCATCCAATAATTCTCAACATAGCCCCTCCCCACCACACTAAAACTGTTTATCAGTAAACTGAGCAAATGTTAAGAGGCCATAAAAGCTGTTGATGTCTATAGCGAAGTATTGCTGGTCTTTGATGGAATGAGTCTCTCCCTGTCTGGCCTCATATTCTGGAGACATCGATTTAACCTAAGAGGTCAATTCCTGTCAGGGATTCAGTAGCAACAGATTAATCCTGCCTTCATGTATTGAGGTTTCGCCCTGGCCTGCACTGCTTTTCCTAACTCCGGGGAGCTAGTAACCACAGCCAACCACTGAACCGTTATCAATATTTTTTTCCAGAATTCTGTTGTTAAGGACCAGTTCCAAATCTCAGTGCTCTGTTGTTGTTGTTTTTTTACAGTAGTTATACCATTAAAAAACAGATTTTCTTTACTATTTACTACAGATACAATGTTAAAAAAACAGAAAGAGTTTTGTTGTTTTTACTGTGGAAACACTGTCAATTAAAAGAAAATTTCCGTTTTTTATTTACGGTAAAAAGTCTGTGTAATGAGCTGCCAGCACTTTATCCGTTTTTTACGGAATTTATTTTTACAGTGTAGGAGATAGATATTTAAAAAAATCTAAAGAAGTTTATAGAGATCTGTTAATGGATAAATAACAAATTTAGTTCATAAACACCTGTGGAAAAAATTAAGAGACCACTCCAACTTTTCAATTTAAACCAGCATTTCTAGATGTATTGTGGTCATTCCAGTCTGTTGAATTTCAACAAAATCAAACCTCAGGAGTGACATAAAGTCATCCAACAGCAATGAGAAAGACTGACAGCATGACAAGACAAGACATGAAAACTCGAGGTTATCACATAAAAAAAATATTTTTGAACTTCCCCTTAATACATGTACAAGTACTACTGTTGTATTGCTTAAAAGTGAATATGAACTTGTTTTATTTGCAGTATTTGAGGTTTGAAAAAATACAGAGCATCTATTCTGTTATGTTGACCTGTTTCTACAAGTCAATTTTTTGCAAATAAATGCAAATAGAGACAATATTTTTATTTGGATAGTAGTTCACAGAAAGAACGATAATTTTACCTAAACCCCTACATATAAATAGTGAATTCAGAAAAACTGAAATGATGCTTTGAAATGGTCTCTTAATTATTTCCGTGGCTCTATATTGTATGAGATTGATTACTAATCAAACTTACTGTATCACTGTAAAAAAATATTTTTTTTCCGGCAAAATAACATATTTTTCATGTTTTTCTTGTAAATTTGCAGTCTTTTTTTGTAACTTACCATATTTCAAAAACAGACTGTATAAAAAAATTACAGAAACTTTTCGGTAGCTGGGGTGACAGAGACATAGGCTACCGTAAAAATACGTTTTTCATGTTTTCATGTAAATGTGTTATTCTTTTCTGATTTGATGGTTTTTGACCGTATTTAAAATACATAAAAAAACAGTAAAACTTTGTTTTTTTATTTTTGTTTTTTCAACACTAATTTTGCACTAATTTGTGCACATTTTGAGAGACCTTCAAAGCTGTACTTAAATAAGTCACATAATTTTTTTTTAGCAATAATAGAGAAATGGACGGATTGAGACATTTTAGACATCAAGACAAAGAACATCATTATTTCTGTCCAATAAAATGTAAAAATAGCACTCTGATCTTTATTTCTTTATAATTTAGCTTGGTGAGAAAACCAAGTTTGCTTCTGTCATGTTGTAGCCCTTCCATTTCTGTCAAGATTATACATGAGTTTTCAATAATACTCCCCTCTGCTTTTCTGGGAACACACCATTCCAATGAAAGTGCTGTTTACAAAAAGCTGCTGCCGCTAAAACATCACAACCTTTGACGTTCGACTTTTTTCCTTCCATTTGGCAAATTTTACTGCTGATTTTAGCACTTCCTTCTAAACACAAATAGGAGCCAAATCGCAAGAGTGAACTAGATCTGCACTTACTTGTTAGTGAATAGTCATGAATTTAATGAGCAGACTCAAAACACTAAAATGTTAAACGTACATTTAAATAAATTAAAGGAATCTGTTAAATAAACTGTTGACTGATTTCATAATTCTTTAAACTTTCTGCTGCCAGATTTTGCATTACTGGTGATTTGGTTGGAAAGATGAGAAATCCCACTGCCTTTATAACTCACAATCCACTCCAAGTCCAAATTACTATCTGTGTGTGTGTTACATAAAGATTCATTCTTTTTATTCCGACAAACTAGTTTTGTAAACTAGTAAACAAATCTGACAAACTAGTACATTTGTCATACAGAAACACCTTACAGATACTTACAGCATTAAATTTACTGTACAACTTGAATGAACTTTAAGTCGCTTTGGATGAAAGCATCTGCCAAATGCATTAATGTAAACAACGAACAAAAAACTATCCTGAATATCCCACATCACACTTTTTTTTTTATGCAATGTACTATGTTACAATCTCCCTTACATTGCCCATGTCATAAAGATGCTGTGCCGGTCCAATGAATCTGGAAGCTTCTCGATAGTGTAGGGGAATTTAAATCATCTATTTCAAGTAGGATAATGCTGATTGATGATTGATAATTGATTAGAATCAAAACCATTAAAAAGGATATGTATATACAGTATATATATAGTTTTAAACTCCACAACGTTACTAGTACAAGATTCTGCCAAGGATGTACATTATCAAACTCACGTCACATGTCAAACTCATTTGCCAAAAACTCCTGCAGAAGAACACTGTGGAAATTCAGTGTATGAAGGTGTGGGAAGGGGTTTGAAGAGAGAGGAGAGGTTTGGTACAATGTGCCCGGCTAATGCTTCCCAGCTGGCTATGAGAAGTGAGATCCAACATCTGGAGGCATGTCATCACACAGCCTGCAGAAAAGAAAGAGCAAAGGAGTGAAATAAAACCGACATGGACTGAAAACAATAGGATATGATTTAAATATATAGTGTGTATTAACAAATGCTTTGTAAGAAATCAAAAATCTCTTGTTTTATGAATTGGTAAGACTGCAAAGTCAGGTATGGACAGGAGTAAAGGTACAGTTAAGATTGTTAAGGGGTAGAGATAAATGAGGATTTAACAATTCAGAGACAGGAAATGGAATAATGGGAGATAGGAAGCAAGAAATTGTCTTGCATGATGAAGCGAAGCAATGTCACTATGCATTCGAATTTACTCAAGCAATGAAAACCAGTAAGAGCTTCATGGTGGGAGTTTAGTTTCATTTAAACAAACTTCAGCCAACTGTTCGCCACAGGACCGGGATACCAAAACCATATAAAACACTAATCACATGAGCACGGCACCATACTGCAGCTCATAGGAGAAGCTGAGTCACACTCAAATTAGAGAGGAAAAAAACTTTAACCATAGTTTATTGCAAGCAGGATGGAGTCATTACATCCCGAATCAAATCTGAAAATGTTGAATAAAAAGAACTCTTTTCTAGAAAATTAAACCACTCCTTGCTGACTGATCTGACACCAAACATGTACTGCAGCAACATGGTGTAAAACTCATGTGGTCACATCACATTTGTAGTTTAAATGTACACTACATGTACATTTTGTAGCGTATTTAGTCATGAAATAATTCTCCTCCAAATTCACATTTGGGATGTATTACATTACAACATGAAAAAAGTCTTTGGTCTCGCCTGCCCCTTTGTGCTTGTATCATGGAGACAGATGTTAACAAATTGAATCATTTGCAATAGACTGAATTCAAATGCAATTCACCGAGTAACCTAATATCAGTGATTATGATGCATGACATCATATCCAGTCTATCCCTAAAAAGCTTTTCTGTTTCATTTCTTTGAATTGCAACATTTTGATTTCCACCTAGGAAGTTCACTATAATACACTTAAATGTGCTCCATTTTCACACACTAATTTAGTGCTTTTTATACCTCCTAAGAAAACTTAAAATGATGTAAGTGTGCTATTTTAAGACTAAATAATGTGTGACAACAGAGCACTCTAAGTACATTATGGAAGTGTCTGAAGATTTTAGCGGCATCTAGCGGTGAGGTTGCGAATTGCAACCAACGGCTCACTCCACCGCTCACCCCTCCCTTTCGAAGCACTACGGTGGCCGACACAGGACAAAGATGTTGTCACGTTTTCACTCCTTGGTCGAAGGAGATAACGTATTTACGAAACACACTCTATAGAGCAGTTTGTTCGTGTAGAAACAACATGACGGACCCGCGGTGTATAGAAATAGCCTGAGCAGAACATCTCAGGACGCAGTCAATTCAATTCCAATGTCAACTTATTAGCTCTAAAGCTCTTTACAATTCTACATGTTGCTCAACCTTGCTATGCAAATGAAGCATCAGCTGACAAATTGGGTCTGCCAGTCTTTGACAAACACATCACAACAGCTCTCTCCTTTCATAAAGTAAGCTGTCACTATATGATTTTGCACCTCTTATGCTCACTGCACCTGACTGAAGTCAAAACATACATAACATTAAAGCATTTCATCATTCTGTTTACAAATTCATCCCACTTGTGTTTAATCTGGCCAGGAACTGAGCACGGCCCAAGCGACTAACAGACCTCACCGTGTTTACAATACACAAGATGACGCACAGGTGCCGTCAGCACACCCTCTTAAACAGACACCTAAATAAAACAGTAATCTGTGGACTTTACACTATGTTCCCACTGAGACAGTCTTTCCCACTGACGACAAGTCGGTTTGTTCCTAAAGGCATCCACTGTTCTGACCGCTCAGCACGAGTCATCGGTTAGTTAGGGAGAAGCAAGGGAATGTTACGTAATGGACCATACTGACACAAACTTGTTGTTTCAAACAGTAGATAAAATGTCATGCTATGCTAAATGTTGTAGTAAACTCTGGTCTCCTTCACCTTGTCTTTATTAAAAACAGATCATTCTCTTGTGTGCACTGGTCCTGTGTGAAATGCTGATATGCCTTCTTGCTTTGCTTTAGTTTGTCTAAAGGAAATTGGTTCTGCGGCTAATTCTGAGATTTGAGAGGAATTTGGGATTTTAACACAGAGCTCTATAGTTCAGTGATGAGAAGACCAATGGTCAGTTCAAAACTGAGATGACATTGCAATTATGTTTCATTTATGTATCAATAATATTTTTCTTATATTATTGAATATCATCGCTGTCCTGCTGAAACCTTGTATGTCTAAATTTGTTGTTTTCAGGAAATGGATAAAACATTGTACTTTTTACATGATTAAGTACTGTGTAGTGTAAGTTTACAAGCACTTTTTTGTACTTTTTAGTGGTTACATATTTTGCAAAACACAGTGACAGACATAAAGAGTGACTAATAATAATGATTTATGGCAAAAAATTATATGGAGATACAAGTTTCATAAGGACACTCTTAAAAATAAAGGTGCTTCGGGATGCCATAATAATCTTTTTGTCTAAATGGTTCCATAAAGAACCTTTAACATCTGAAAAACCTTTCTGTCTCACAAAAGGTTCTTTGTGGTGAAAAAAAGATTCTTTAGATTATAAAAAGGCGAGAAAGAGATAATTCTTAAGAACCTTTAACTGTATGGAGCATAAAATGGTTCTTCTATAACCTTTAAAGGCACCTTTATTTTTAAATAATATCTCATTTATATGGTTTATTTAGGGGCGATATGAATATAATACTAAAATAGAAAAATAGAAACAAATAAGACAACTGTTGACATGCGAGTATACATCTATATAGCGCAGCATGATGTTGTCTTTTGGAAGATAAAAAAAGACTTTTTTCAAGTTCTTATTAAAATAGATGTCAGAAAAAGTCTCCATTTGCTCTTTATTTAATCTTCTGAGCTATTCAAGAAATCTCTTTTGTGATTTTTCATGGGGTCTTATTGTTAATTGTTTTCAAGCAGAAAAGTCATATTTCAGAATGTGGGAATGTTCCCTGTGCTAAAGTCTCAGTCAGAATTTAAGGCAAGAGTCCAGTTTCCATTTAATAACAAGTTGAGTTACGAAATGGAATTGTGTATTACTATTGAAAACTTGTGTTGAGAGTGTGTGTGTGTGTGTGTGTGTGTGTGTGTGTGTTATAATAAAAATAACATCAATATTCTACATTGGTCCACAAATTTGGTTGGACATTTATGCTTAAGCATGCATACAATAATTCAGATGAATTATTCAGTGAAAACTTGAAAACAAATAATGTTTGACTTTACTCAGAACTAAATCACATTAAGGAGACTGTGTTTCACACAGGTGTCCAAGCAGAATATCCACATGTGTAGTTCACATAACGTTAACTGTTAAAACTTCCTGTAGCAACATGGTGTTATTGCTCTACATGACTACAAATGCTAATATTTCATCGTCCTTTACCAGCCCTGAATATAACAGCACACGACATATATCTTCCCATCAAAGTTCATCATGTACACAAATATATAATATACAATATATAACTGCTTGTGAGTAGATGTGTAGCATGATTGTATAACATTGCATGAAGGGAGGAATTACTTTTTGGTTTGTGAGCTTGTAGGGGTGGATTCATTCTTACAGTGTTAGTCATTCAGTACCTCTGAGACAAAACAGACTCAGCCACCCCCTTTTTAGACCCCTTCCATGTCTTTTTCCTTCATCTCTTTCTCTCCTTCTTAAGGAAATATGCATCTGTCGCCAAGAAACATGGAAAATAGGACAAACCCTTCTCTATTTTACGAGAGCTGCCGTTATTCTGTGACAGTTTCCTCTCTGTGTTAACTCTTGCGAGTGTTTAATAGACACATACTCACATTCACTATGAGATGGTGCATCCAGAATTGCACTTTTTGGATGTCTTCCTTATCTAACATTCCTTAAGAACATATTCTTGATTTCTCCTGAAATGTAAATTATGTTATATGTCGATATTATGTCGTAATGTCCACACATGTATTAAACAAAAAAGGGAGAGCTAGTGCAAACTTTTTCTATTAACTACATCAAGTGTGGATTCCAAGGTAAAAGATGTATGTAGCACATATATACATGCATATATATTTTTACAGTGTTTATACTTTTTTACAGTATATGTACGCATGCATATAAGCATACCACACACAGTGTTTAACATGTAAGGGGTAACAAGCAAAAGAAAAACCCCAGCTGGATATTGCTGTTATCCTTGTGTGTGTGCTTGCACATCTGTGAGTTTATGGAAACACACAAGTGTGTTTAAGTGTGTTAGTGACTGTAGGGTAGTGTGTATGTGTATTATTAATGTCTGAGTCTCTGATTTGTTAACAAATAGCAGAACCGGCCAAACCACCTCTCACTTGCACTGGCATTGGTATGTCCTTCATTTTGCTTAAATGGCTAATAAAACAGCTCTATTTGAAATCATGTTAATAGGCCTATTTTATTCCAACAAACTGTCAATCTTTTCCACGGTAACAACTATTCAAATGTTCTTTATGTGTTTATGCAAAAATTGTTGCTGTAGTTATGCAGCAGTTTGCCAGTAACTTACTGTAGATTTTTATTTTTCTAATTTATTGGCAACATTTTGTTCAATGATAAATGAACATTAAACATTCATTCAACATTCAAGTCTTTATCTCTACAGAATAAAACTATAAAATAACAGCCTCATGCAAAGCATTCTGGGAAACAAAATCTGAAAAAAACAGAATCTCGTTTTTTCTGTAAAGACAAAGACTTGTTCATGTTTAATGTTCATTTATCTTTGAACAAATTGTTGCCAATAAAGTACATAAATTTAAATCTACAGTAAGTTACTTTTTAACAGTGAATATAACCTGTGAGAGTTTATATATTCTGTGTAGTATTCAATCAAATAGTTCAGAATGGCATATGCATTATGCATGTCTTTTCTTTTCTTCAGCATTTGGAATACAAAGAGTTTCCTGCTTCTTTGCTATCTTACGTAACCCCTGCTTCACAGGGATATTTGTGCATGTGATATAAAATGCTTTGGAACTTTGGGAAGGATGTGGAAGGTCTCGCTCCCCCATCTCTCTCTCTCTCTCTCTCTCTCTCTCTCTCTCTCTCTCTCTCTCTCTCTCTCTCTCTCTCTCTCTCTCTCTCTCTCTCTCTCTCTCTCTCTCTCTCTCTCTCCCTCTCCCTCTCTCTCTCTGTTCAACACAGGGAAAATCCCAAATGTCCCTTTCCCTTCTACCAGCCTCCAGGCTGAAGGACACATGGCACCAAAGTTGACCAAAAATTTCCTTTCAAGTGGTTACAGTCTCACTACAGTACAGGTGTGTGTGTGTGTGTGTGTGTGTGTGTGTGTGTGTGTGTGTGTGTGTGTGTGTGTGTGTGCGTGCGTGCGTGTGCGTACATGTGTGTGCAGGTTTACATGCTTTGGCATGAGGGAGTAAAATGTGAGCAAATATGTTTATAGGAAGATGGGATAAGAATGTGTGTTTGTTTGTGGAGATCGTTTTTGGTAGATGTGACTCATTGGTGGATTACCTCTGTCAGACTGAACTGGCATACGGTCTGTCATACGTTTACAACTGGAAATAACTTGTTATAAATGAGTAAGGCAACAGGCAAAAAAATGACTGGTTTTGACTCTCAGTGTTTAACGTTAATGTAAAACAAAACTCACTTTACAAAATGCTTCACGCATATTTTTCTTTGTGGAAAAATACAATTTCTTTGAAATAAAGCTGTGTGGCATTCTATTGACAGATGTTTCATCCATGTGCATTTCATTAATACACTTCCACAGAAGAAGGACCACATGAGAGATCCTGCAATGACTCTCATATGGCCTGCAATTTCCAAGCAATGACTTTTCGTCATACAAAACGAGTTACGTTCAAAAAAGTTGCCTTCACTGAAGTCTTTGTGAACATATGTGTGTTTTATATATCCCCCTCCTCTTATCAACAATCCAAATAGTGAGTAGGGGGTTTGCAAGTCTGTCAGTGTGGATGCACAGCGCCGCCATGTGGACGGAAGGAGTATTGTGAAGATGCAGAGTTTGAAGAGGCGCTGCTCTAGCACTGGTGAAGGAGGGACCAGACTGCTGTTCAAGCTGGGAGAGGCGCAGAAGAAACTTCTCCTGCAGCTTGGCTTCTCCTGAAACATTCACTCCATTTGGACTTAATTCTGATTTCTGCTTTAAATCCCGGCGGAATGTATGTTTGGTAAGCTTGAACATAAGGCAGTACACCAAAAGTCTGAAGATTTTGTGGGTAAGTGGAGACTTGATTTCATGATATTTTGTCTGTGCGTTCCTTTCTCTAAGGATCTGCTTTGGATATACGCGCTTCAAACTCTAAGCAGGAACTTTATAGCACATTGTTCATGTGCATGAAAACAGTAAAGTCGCATCTGCTGTATGTTATAAATAGCAAGTTTCGATTGGGAAAACTATATAATGTGCAAGCATATAGGCTATAAGTCTTTTATTTTTATTATTAAAAGTTATTAATATTTTTGTTGTAATTGATAAATTTGACAATTTTAAAAGACGATGTCTGTTGCATGCAGCCAGTCATAATAGCCTACTTAGATTGTCCTAAATTTAGCCTATCACGTTTGCGCGCGGCCGTTATTTTTAATGGGTAAAACTCATTTTGGCACTGATAAAATTGATTAAATATATAACCTCTCTCTCTCTCTCTCTCTCTCTCTCTCTCTCTCTCTCCCTCTCTCTCTCTCTCGCTCTTTATATATATATATATATATCATATATATATAAAGAGAGAGAGAGAGAGAGACTTTTACTAAAGACTGTATATTACCTACTGTATATTAGATATTAAATAAACTAATACGCCTGATGCATGTACGGCTGCTTGCCATATACTTCGTAGGGTCACCTGTGCGCCTAAGTTTGTGGCCCTATTCTAAAGTGTTGTGTTTGTTAGTTTAGTCCTACTGTACATGTCGTGCACATATTAAATATGTTAATTCTGAGTAGCCTACAATATGAGTTTAAACATAAAGGCCTATCAGAGGATTTGGGATCGTGCCCCTCCTTCAGGGACAGCAAGCATCGTTACCATCACCAATGTTTACATTAAGAACGTTATTACATAGCCTAATATCTCAAATCAGCTGATTTAATATTTGTAATAATTGTTAGATTAAATGACATTTTAATATACTATTACATACGATCATATGTGTAAGCAACTACAACATACAGTTCTTCAAATACAAAAATTACTACATTAAAATAGAAATCTCACAAAATGCTATATAGGCCTAAAAAATTATATATTAATATAATATATCAAATATATTAAAATCCTCATAGAGACCTGTTTATCTGCTGACTAATTAGAATAAACTTCCGGTCTGAAGCCCCGCCCATTTTTAAGACCTCGGTTTCTGTCACTCAGGAGGGAGCGCAAAATTAACCAATACAGTGTTGGGCAAGTTACTCTGAAAAAGTAATTAATTACTTGTTACTAATTACATATTCAATAGTGTAATTAGATTACTGTACAAATTACTCTCTCCAAAAAAGTATTTAATTTCTTATTACTAATTACTTTCTATATCCTATATCAACCTTGATTAGTTATTTGATTCAAGGATAGACATGAAATGGCTCTTTTAATTCATTCAAATAAATAATATTTGTAATAATAAATAATAATGATGTCAATTCCACTATTGCACACACAATCATTACACACAATATTTAGTTTAATTACATCAGAAGTAACTGTAATTAAATTACAGAAAAAATATGTGTAATCCCTTACTTTACTTTTTCAAAGGAAAAGTAATTAAATTACAGTAACTAATTATTTAGCAACTAGTTACACCCAACAGTGACTGCCAATATGCATGTGTAAATTACACACCTGGGGGGCAAAAATGTCTGTGTTTCAGCTGTTGATAAATTCCTCTTTCTACTTTGCATGCCTCGTTCAACATTTACACCTCTTCATTTTTCCAAAGTGACTTAGAGGAACAGTTCACCCAAAAAGGAATTCTTGGCCACCATTGACTATCATAGTAGGACAAATTGCTTTCTTCTGCTTAAAAGAAGATATTTTGAAGAATGTAGGAAGCAAACACTTTTCCTACTATGGTAGTCAATGGTGGCCAATAACAAGCATTCTTCCAAATATCTTTCTCTGTGTACATCAGAACAAAGAAATTTAAACAGATTTGGAAGAACTCGAAGGTGAGGAAATAAAGACAGAAGTTTCATTTTTGGGTGAACTGTCTCTTTAAGTGAGAAGTACAACGAAGAGGTTCTGATATGACTAATGTTTCTTAAACTATGATAGCTTGTTTTAAGTCATATGTAAGTGTGAAATGATCTGTTTGTACTAGAGATGTGACTAGTTAAAATGATGATGTGACTAGTTAAAATTATGAAAAGGGGAAACAGAACCTCTTTAGCAGGCACAATTATGATGTGGGTTTACGCATATGTAACACATAACAAACATGCATATCTTAATATCCATTTACAGTAGAAGTCCTAACCTTTTTAATGATTTCTGTCTAAAATCTGGTTATAATCTCTGTTCATATTAAACTAAATATTATTGGATAGTAATACTGACACCCACTATAGCAGGAATTATTTATGGCTTATATGCAGTGGATAGATGTTGTTAAACAGAGGCTTTGTTTGACATAGTTTGACATCAGATCATATATTGCAAAGTGCTTTTTGTAAAACCATAACAGCCATTAAACAGCCATGTTCCAGGACTTGAACAGACATTTTTATTCTGCAGAAAATGAGTCATTATCCTGGTTTATGTTGTCTGTTTACTGTCTGTTTATTGTTTTGTTCTGCTAAAAGATGACAGATGTGTATTGACAGTGATTTATGTTGTGTATTATAACAGATCATGGTCAAGTTACACATCCTGTTTGTGTGTTTCTTTAGGAAGGAGAATGAGGATGATGGGAATATTGGTCCTCCTCGTGGTTCTTGTGAGTGTGGCGCAGGGCCAGCCTTCGGTTGGCCCGGGGTGCACACGTAAGTTAAAGTTCATTTAATGAACTGCAATGTATACTTTAGCTTTAAAATGTGTGAATTGAAAAGGGAAAAATAGTTGAGTTTATAAACAAAATAATTTAAACTTTATTTCAAATATAATGACATTACATAGCGGTTCACCATAATACAATATGAAGGAGAATCAAAAGAGCTTTATTGCCAAGTGCTAGTACACATATTCAACACAATGATAAGACAAATTATAATAAAGATTTACAGTGTAGAAAATATGCATATATAAAATAAGGACTATTGTACAGAAAATGGGAGTAATAACATATAAGAGACATTGTACAGGGTAGTATATTGTTGAATTTACATATTTGCATTTGATATTTACACTTGTGAAAATGGATAATGTTGTGTGCAGAAGTAGTGTTATGTGCATGTAGAAATAAATGAACCAGCTATAATGCTCACTTTAAGCAATACAGTTCATTCCATATGGGTAGTTTTTTGAGCCCAGAAATACATTACGACTTTGTAGTGTTTTTAAATCATTTTAGAGATACAGTTGGCCTAATAAGACATAATAGTGTGTTCTGTCCTTCCAGAAAAAATCGAATGTCCCCTCGACTTATATTTTGTCATTGATACCTCGGAGACCATAGCTCTGCAAGAGAACCCACCCGGAAGTCTTGTAGAGAGCATCAAAGACTTCACAGTCGCCTTTGTGAGGAAACTAGAGGATTTTAACTACAAAGGTTCAGTCGAGATCAGCTGGTCTGTAGGAGGTCTTCACTTCTCCCAGCGACAGGAGATCATCAGTGCCATCACCAGCAAGGATGAATTTATCAGGAGGCTGCAACCTATCAAGTACCTGGGCAAGGGAACGTACATTGACTGTGCCATCACCAACATGACTCAGCAGCTGGTCCGCTCCCCATCCAAACCCAATGCCAAGCGCTTCGCTGTGGTCATCACTGATGGTCATGTGACAGGAAACCCCTGCGGCGGGATCAAAGTGGCGGCGGAGCGTGCGCGCGACGAGTTCATAAAAATTTTCTCAGTCGCGTCTTCCAGGAATCTAGAGGAGGCGGGGCTTAGAGAGATTGCTAATTCACCCGCTGGAGTTTATCGGGATAAATACATGGCGGTTGATCTCGCGGGGGTGCGGCCTCTCATAATGACATCAACAATTGACCGGATTTACAACACAATGGTAATACTATGCCTGATGTATCCTTTGTATTTATATATATTTAAGTTAATGTAAATAAATGTTCTGTAAAACTACAACTTTTCTTTTGTGTCTTTTTTCTTACAGCTTCATCTTGCTTATCAAGAGGTGAGAATCATATCAGCCAGACTGACATCATTGATTTCTTAGTTTTTGTTTTGTATCTTCTGTGAGAGCTTTCAGATTAGAAATCAGGTTCGATCTTCATCTTATTTATTACTGTTTTTTACCACAGTGCTACTCGACAAAATGTCTGGAGACTGCAGGACCTCCAGGTCCAGCAGGAAACAGAGGACAGAAAGTCAGTATCTTAAATTCTTAATACTACGTGTCTATGACGAGCACATAAATAAACAGTTTTTTTTACCATTTAACATAAATTTTGATTATTACAGGGAGCTAAAGGAGATAATGGTGATCCTGGCCCAAAAGGTGAAAGAGGTCGTCCTGTAAGTATAAACGCATTATAGTTTCATTATTGTTTTGTTTTCTGTAGTTTTATTAATGTAATAAAGTTTGTAATTTGATATTTTTAGTTTTTTATGTTCATTTTAGTTTCATTTTTAGTAATTTCTTTATGTATTTTTGTCAATTTATTATTTGTTTCTAAAAAAAAATTATATTGATATATTCAAGTTACATTTATTTTTGTCTAAGTTTTGTTTCATGCATATCAATAATTTTGTTATTGCTTTATATCAATAATAAAAATATATTTGTTATATCAATCATTTTAGTTTCTTATTTAATTGCTAGGGCAACCTTTCACATTTTTGTGTTATTTAGTTTAAGTTATTTATATTTTAATTTATTTCAATTAACAAAAGTGTTTAAATAGACTACAATAACATTTGCTAAAATACTAAATAAAAAATTATAAATTGCATTATATATATATTCTTGCCAATACAGTTTGTTTTAACTTAAAATGTCAAACCTTACAGGGAGATCCAGGTATTGAGGGTCCCATTGGACATCCTGGACCTAAGGTAGGTTTCAAGCTTTCTTCATGTCCAAGTATTTATTGAAATTTCTGTTTTTTAATGTCTATTCAATGTCTCATTGTTTTTTGTTTGTTTGTTTTTTTTGCTTAGGGAGAGCGCGGTCTCAATGGCGAAAAGGTATGTGTTTTATAAGTGAATAAGTTACAGTAGTCATAAACATGCGCCAAACATGCACATTTATTTTTTCTCTGACATTTAGGGAGAAATTGGAGCACAAGGGAAAAAGGGTAATGCAGGAATAGCTGGCCGCAATGGAACTGATGGGCAAAAGGTTAGTTACAGTATGTGATCTAGTGATCTAGTGTCAAGGGGACTCGTGACAGAAATCTAATGAAAGTTCCAATATGTCAACAGGGAAAAATTGGCAGGATCGGCGCCCCTGGCTGCAAAGGTGACCCGGGTGACAAGGTGTGAGTTTTTCTTTTTTGTGATCATATAATCCGAATATTAGTTATTAATCAAGTTTAAAGACAGATGAATGTGTTTTTCACAGGGTCCTGATGGCCATCCTGGAGAAGTTGGAGAAACTGGTCTTTCAGGGTCTTTGGGAGAGAAGGTACCTGAGCAACCTCAAACAGTAAAGGAAAATCAGCATCCTAATAAGGCTTGTTGGTTTGAGATGTCATGCTTTTTTTGTTCTCAGGGTGATGCAGGGCGTCCAGGAAGATCAGGTCCACCCGGCCCGACTGGAGATCCTGGACCTAAAGTAAGTTTTCACAACTTAAGACTTTATATTGATATTGGCTATTGATCATGTTTTAATATGCTCTCTGACGCCCCCTACAGGGAGAAAGAGGAGGTTCAGGATCACCTGGAATTCCTGGTGTAAAAGGGTCTGCTGTATGTATTTGTTTAAATTCACTTTTTTAAAGTATAACAATGTAGATCGATTAGTATCCAAATTGTTTTATTTTTTGTTTTATAGGGGACATCTGGGGGACCAGGACCTAAAGGCGATGCTGTAAGGAGCCGTTTTATTAATTTATCATTTTCCTCATTGCTCATAGATGACCAGTGGCAGAACTGTGATATTTTATCCTTTTTTAGGGAAGACGAGGTGACTTTGGACCCAAAGGTAACACTGGACCGAGCGGGACGAAAGGAGAGAGGGTTAGTGTCACTGAATATTAATTTCCATACAAAATTAGGCTTAGGTCTTTGTGTCTATTAAAATGAGTTAACTGGTGCTTTGTTGTCAACTTAGAATTGAAGAGGGAAGATAATGCTGATGTGTGGTTGATCCATAAACCTAATGCATTGACTGATTGACAGGGTGAGCCAGGTCCTGAGGGTCCCAGGGGTCTTGCAGGTGAAGTTGGGAACAAAGGAGCTAAGGTACGAAATGACATCATCAGATTCCAGGCTTTGAGGCTTTGTTAGGTCACTTATATAGTCCACTTAAAAGAGTGAATGAAAACAAGGCAGTGAATTTAGACACTTATTGTGCCGATAGCGCTGCGGGCGTCATCTTCTGCTGATATGCAGAAATTCATGCCTCACAATGGATGCCAAGTGGCTAATATTCTATGGTGTAAATACTAAATGTTTGTTTTTTTCTGACTTACAGGGTGATTTTGGACTTCCAGGACCAAGAGGCCCACCAGGAGCCTCTGGGGAACCAGGAAGAAATGTAAGAGATGTTAATTTAATGAATAAATGTTTAGAAACAAAAGGGTAATTTCTTATTTAATGTCTTAAGAAAAAGCATTTAAAGGCATCTTTTATGATTTTATACCAGCTTCAAATGCACCATTATATGTCTAATGATGTAGAACAGATGAGAGATCGCCAAGGGTATTAAATAATGCTTATTTCTAAAATTTTAAGTCAGACATACGTTTTTGACGGAACTATACACACAGGATTGTGGGTCATAAGCAGCATTATTACATATGCTCATCGGCCCATTTTTAGTGTTTTAGTTGCCAAGTTAGTGAGTTTGATGTTAGGTATATAACCTGTTGGGCAAAAAAAAAGCAATAAATGTCATTACAGGGTTCACAAGGCGACCCAGGTGATGCTGGACCTAGAGGTGACCCTGGCCCCCCAGGACTAAAGGTATGACCACACCAAAACTTTTCATTAATTATAAATGTAATTTCACAAGAAACCGCAGTACAGCATTATATTTATTATAAATATATATTATAAATGGAAGATGCTGTTTCTGTTGCCGTAGGGTGATTCCGGCAGACCTGGATTCAGCTATCCTGGACCTAGGGGAGCTACGGTATTTAGCTAAACATTTACTGTAGTACTTATACAATTTACACAATGTTTTAGATGACATCACTTACGTCATGTCATTTTATAGAATCAAAAGCTATTTTCTGTTGGTGTTTCGCAGGGTGACAGGGGGGATAAAGGTTCACTTGGACCAAGAGGAAGCAGAGGAGACTGCGGAGCAAAGGGTGAACCAGGCTCTAAAGGAACTCCAGGAGAATCTGTGAGCATTTTGTCCACTAAGAATTGTTTGTATTGTGAAAAAATGTTGTGAGGAAACGTCATAAATCTTTTACAGGGAGAGCCCGGACCCCTAGGAGAACCTGGAACAAGAGGACCTAGAGGAGATGGAGGAAGAGATGTGAGTATTTTATCACATAAAAACCAACACAAAATTTGAACATTTGAGTGTTTCACAGCTATCTATTCATTTCGAATTATGTTTTTAACAGGGTGACCCTGGCTCAGAAGGAGACCCTGGTCTTACTGTAAGTATCAAAATTCAGATTTTGTTATCTCTTTATTGCAACTATTTACTAAGGGATTTTTTACATTTATTTTCTCAGGAATGTGATGTCATGAACTACATCAGAGAGACATGTGGATGCTGTGGTAAGACTCTTTTTCAGTCAAAGTTATTTGGTATTGTATATTTGCATTGGTTCAACAAGAGCCAACATTTCTGTTTCAGATTGTGAAAAGAGATGCGGAGCCCTGGATATTGTGTTTGTGATTGACAGCTCAGAGAGTGTGGGCTTGACAAACTTCACCCTGGAGAAGAACTTTGTGATCAACGCCATTAACAGACTGGGCTCAATAGCGAAAGATCCCAGTTCTGAGACAGGTGAACAGACATTGCATTGAATTAATTGTATTCTCAATGCACTTCATGCTATAGGTGTCATGACAAATATACAGTTGAAAAGTTTAGTTATTTAACCCTTTGTTTGTACTCGCATTCTCAGGAACCAGAGTCGGCGTTGTCCAGTACAGTCACAACGGAACATTCCAGGCCATCCGCCTCAACGACTCCAAGATCGACTCTCTGTCCGCCTTCAAAGAAGCCGTGAAGAAGCTGGAGTGGATCGCCGGAGGAACGTGGACTCCTTCCGCCCTGAAGTTCGCCTACGATAATCTCATCCGCGACAGCCGTCGGGCGAAGGCTAACGTCACTGTGGTGGTGATCACGGACGGCCGGTACGACCCTCGCGACGATGACAAACTGCTTAATTACCTCTGCACTGACACCAGCATTGATGTCAACGCTATTGGAATCGGGGACATGTTTGATCAGCCGGAAGAGAACGAAAGCCTGAAGTCCATCGCCTGCAAGAAAGACGGACGGGTGATGGGCATGAGGCGTTTCGCAGATCTGGTGGCAGAGGATTTCATCGATAGGATTGAGACTGTGCTCTGCCCAGGTGAGTCCTGTTAATTCAGGACTTTAAAAAGCTCTAAATGTTATTGAAGGTCTTAATAAATGATTTGTTTTGTATGTTTCAGATCCAGTGATTGTTTGCCCTGATCTTCCATGTAAAAGCGGTAAGTGGTTTTTCAGATTTTTTCATACTGCACTTGATAGCGAATTTAATACATATAACTAATAACATGTATGTTGTTTGTTTATCCTTCATCTTTACACCACGGCTGTATTCTATTTGCCTTTTTTACAGGGTTTGATTTAGTTTTGTTTCTAGTAAAATTTTGGTTTTAGTTTATTAATATTTTATTGTTGGTTTTTAATGTACAGTTTTAGCTTAGTTCAACTTTTTTATTTAAATTTTTATGTTACTATATATTTTTATCATAGTTTAAGTTTCATTTTTTGTTTATTTATTTTATATTCATAATTTTAGTGCCTCAACTTGTTGCACCAAAACAACAAATTTTTGTTTAGTTTTTCAAATAATATTTAGGCCAATATTTTATTTTATTTTAATAAATAGAAATGCTTTAATAGTTTAAGTGAATAACATTGGTTTTAATAGCAGCCAAGAACTAGCTGGCCTATATAAAATAATGAAAAACAGGTCCAAAAAAGTATTTTATAGTCTTCTGATGTTTTTTCCCCAAATAATGCAAAATTATCAGACCATCATACGGTACACAAAAATACAGTAAATTATATTTTAAATATGTTGTTATGCATTTGTAAAGTATGCTAAACCTGTCCAGTCTCACAAAGGGAAGCATTGCAGTAGTGTTGCATACGACCCAAGCGTTGCATCGTTTTAGGCGGAGCCAGTTGCTAGGAGGGCCCCTAAAACTGTGTTTCAACGCTCACTTGCAGATGTGGTGTCTACGTGGAATGGGTATCCCATACATGACGCCCTTGCAGAGGAGGGGAAGGACAGCCCCATCCCGAGCACTGTACCGGGCGTCGCAAACTTAATCGACAATCTACAAGAGGCCAAGCACCCAGATACCTACACCAAGGCTATAGCTACATTGGCATACGCAGCCCAGAGAGCCAAGCTGGCCTCTGGTCCTGATAAACAGAGATGGACCGATCTGTTCATTGACTCGTTTAGAGTCGTCTATTCCGACATCACGGGAGACCCAAACAAAGCTCTCAGCATGTGTTAGGGTTCAGAAGCTTGGGATTGGGCATTAAACAAAACACATCGATAGCTTTCATTTGGAAGGAACAGGAAGCACTTGGCCTCGCTGTAGAGTTGTGCTTAACAAGGACAGTCGATGAGTAAAACGCTAGCTGGTCTACGCATGAATTTAGTTTCTTGTTAATTCGTTAACGATTATAATCGCAATCCCTAATACTTAAAAAAAGCAGCATCTTGGCTAGATTAACAATAACTACGCCACTTATTTTAGCTTACCTCTGAGCAGTTTGCTTAGTAAATGTGAAATAGCTGTTTGTCTCTGACCTCTGCTGCACCGTTACACTTTTTTTCATATGAAGGAAAGTGCGCAATGTGCTCTCTTATACTAATTTGCTTGAATCCTCAGGGTTTGTAGGATTTGAAGGCATTCTGATCTTACACACTAAAACAAATGTGACGGGAGACGGAATAGGGTTGTGAATTAGCGGTTAGCATACTTGAAAGCTCAAATTTAAAGGCTGTCATCATTTATCACCCTTAAGTTATCACATAGATTTTATTTCTTTCATGGAACACAACATGAGAAAAAAACATTTTAAAGATTTCCCTTTTTCAAACAACAATTGCAAGAGGTTTGTGAAGACCAAAAATATGGAAAGCAACTTTCTTCAAAGCGGCTTTTTATGGTGTGCACTAAATAAAGTTATATACTGCACATTTATATTGACATGAGGGTGAGAAAATGATAACAGATTTTTATTTTGGGTAAACAATTTCTTTAAACCATCTGTACATATGCCATTAATTTAAAAATGTATTATGTTCATATTCATTTTAAATCAGTTTTGCACTTTGCACACAATTCCAAAGCTTCTCATAGATCGGCTCATAGAAGTTTTTTTTAGTGCTGCTTCACCCCTGTAGATTATTGAATGCCCCCTGTTTTTATGGAAATGATTTGTACAACATTTAACATGTGGTAAATGGTTATGTTATAGCATTTATGTAATTCATACACATTATATATCCAAAATGACCCCATTTATTAATTTGCGTTTTAGACAGCGATAAACTTGAGATAATCCACAATTGAAACACTATTTGACTGTGTACACTGTGACGTTTGCTTATTTGTAGCTTGTTTTATGAATGTTCATGTCCATCTACAGTATGTAGCATGTATTGCATGTGCAATGATTATTTAAGCAATTGGTTATGGCTGGAAATACATAGCAATGGGAATTAGCTGTGTACATCTCGACATTATCTTTCCATGAGCGAAAGAAAAAAGTTTGGACTATGTACTATTCAGTCTGCACAATCACTATACAATCAGTCTGCAATTATGGTCAATAATTTTATTTTTCTTGGTAATGTGAAATGATGTACATTTAGTTAAAATTATTATATGTGACACTGTGTACTCGACATGTGCAATGAAATTTTTTTTATTAGCGCCAGGACTGCAGGAAATGTTTATCTAAAACTAAGCAATTTAAATGATTTGCAACAAATAAACATCTTTAGCAAGCAAATGCTTATTTTTAATATTATTGGTTCTAAAATTAACGTCGTCATTTCTGTCCTTCTGTAATATTTGTAATATTTCAATGCACATTTAATAATTTAAACTTTATCTAAGGTTCTTGACAAATAAATCATAAAATAAATCATATCAAATAATAAATAAATAAAAATAAACTTTCCTCTTTCAAATGCATATCCAGGTTAGGCATTCTTCATAAAAAAGTGCTAAGCATTTGCATTTACCAAATCAAATATTTAACTAATATGTTTGTTTATGTGTTTTATAGAGCCAGCAGTAGCCAACTGCATCCAGCGTCCGGTTGATGTCATCTTCATGCTGGATGGCTCAGAGCGCATGGGTCTGGAGAATTTCCGCTATGCCCGCGAGTTTGTGGAGAACGTCGCCCGCCGTCTGACCCTGGCAGGTGGAGACAACGATGAACGCAACACCAGGGTGGCTTTTCTGCAGTACGGTGATGACAAAAATCATCAGCTGGCCTTCAAACTTTCCAACAACATTTCTGTCATCTCTGATGGCCTTGCCAGTGTGAGCTATCTGGATTCTACTTCCAACGTAGGGAATGGTGTCATCTACGCCGTCGATACTATTGTCACGAGCGGAGGCACGCGATTGGCCAGACGAAATGCAGAGCTGTCATTCGTCTTCATCACTGATGGGGTCACCAGCACCAAGAACCTGGAGGAGGGCATCAGCGCAATGCGCAGGGCAGAGGGGGTACCTACGGTAATCGCCATGGGCAGCGACGTTGACAAGGAGATTCTGACAAAGCTTGCGCTGGGAGACCAGACGGCTATTTTCAGAGGCCAAGATTTTAGCCAGCTAAACAAAGCCAGCTTTTTTGAGCGCTTCATTCGGTGGATCTGCTGAGGGGTGGCTGGGTTTATAGTTCAGGGGGGATTGGTGCATCAATGGGTTTAGCACAATGGTAAGAGTAGATCTATGCAATTTGTTACTCAATATATTTCTGAAAAAATCTGTTAAAATTGGTTATGCAGAAATAATGGTTTGGATGCCATTATAGCTTTTGAAACTAAACTGAAAACATCTTGGTGAAGACCTCAAGTGAACCATTGAAAATAATAATCAGTCTAAACACAATGATGCACCGGTGGAGATGGGCTTTGGGTACAGAAAAAAACATTGCAGTAAACAAGTGGTCATGTTACCAGTAACTCTCCAAAGAATATGTACTGAATGTGTATTTTGACAGACTTCCAATTGTAGTTTTTACACTTGTATTTTTATGCTGAAAGGTTTTTTATATAGTCCTCTACACAAGGTGCTAAACCAGATAAAGACTGGAGTTTTCCTGTATGTCATTAAAAAAGTGTTGTTATGATGCACATCATAATTCAGGGGTACAAGAAGGGGTACAAGAAATGTATTAAGTATACTTAATACATTTTATTCAGTGTGACTGAGGGTACATGTGTTTTAAATCACTGATGCAAATTAGAAAATTTGAGAGTATTGATTAAATAGATGTTAAAATGTGCATTACCATTGATTTAAAAGAACTTACACAGTAAAGAAACTACAGTAAAGCTATGCCATCTTCCAAAGCACATTCACTCTTAGCTCGAATGACACTTCGATTGAACAATCATATTTAGTGAAAATTGAAAGTATGTTTACCCATGTTTTAATATGAATGGAAATATGGTTATAATCAATAATCATTTTGAGAGTATTATGAGCACCATAAAAAGTCACTTAATCCCAAGAACCAAAAAAAGGCCGTTCAGATATTTGACATGCTATTGGAGACTTGAATAATGAATTCCATAGTTGTTGTCGAACTGAAGTCTTACAATAAACCAAACTGTGGTAACACAGCTGATGTTTCTGTGGTGTCTTATTTCTCAGTTTGTTGTTTTGTAAAAATCAGGAGTGGTTTTTTTTGTCACTAAAGTCACTTTTTATGGTCTTTGGGTCAAAGTCAAAACGCAAAACTAGTTTCAAGGTCAGCACTGCCATTGATTTCCAATGCCTCTATAATTTAAGGAAATGTATAGTCCAGCAGCTGGTTCAACATGCTGAGTTTAATAAACTTAGTGTTCTCAAAACAAACTTGTGTGCAAAAGGTCAGAGACGCAAGAACATTCTTAAATCTAAAATAGCATGAATCATTGAGCACATGTTTGTGGAGTCTTGTGGAATTAAAAAAAATATATTATTAACATACATTTATTAATAAATGTTATAATCCAAAATAGAATGTACATTTTATGATAGGCCACATATAATATACTTTTATTCTGTAATTCTGCAGTACTCTGAAGCTCATAAATATGAAGAGATTGTGTAGGCTATATGCGACCTTAATGAGTCATGTTAAGATTTATATTTACTTTATATATTTTTTTTCTTTATGTCTCTACCTTGCTCCAAATTCACTTTTTTATGCACTTATTATGAGCCAATGAGGCGAGGAGCTACTCAACAAAAACAAATCGCCTTTGGTCCACTGCGCATACCGTAGACACAGAGCCCAATGTCAAAAGGAGATCATGAACCGAGTTTTTCTTTTTAACACTTAAACCATTCGGTTTTATTTAACGTTCGGCATGTATTTGGTATGAAGATTATGTGAGGATAATATTACAATTCGTTAACAACTCAAATCAATCATGAAAGGGAAAGACTGTTTACAATAACTGTAAATCATCCGTCTTTGAATGCAAGCAAAGGCATTAGTCTACTTCCGTGTTTCCTGTCGCTCAAGACGGCAAACGTCACAATGTGGGCGGTGCTTTCTTCAGCCGTCAACCTCGGGATGTACAATTTTTACTAACACGCAGAACCGTCGGCTTTAAACGGCTGTTTACACACTTTAAGATGCATTTTAAAAGCATATTTGTGAGGTGGGCATAGAGGACGTATTCGTTTTTATGAAGTGCATGGAGAGAATGGACAACAAAATTGGGGACATGGCTTTTCGTAAATAAATGAAACATTAGATCTCCGGTTGCCTGATCTCCTCCTGTTATCAACAGAGAAGCAAACGGTTTTCTCTTTCTAAACGTCTACATTTTTAATTGATAAGCAAGCATATAAATAGATGACAGCATGAGGAGCCGCAGTAATTCGGGAGTGAGATTGGATGGATTTGCCAGACTTGTCCATGAAACAATATTATGTCATCAGGTTAGTTTAAAAGATCTCTGTTCGTTTGCACAGACACCATCTATTCTATAGCATTCCCTTTTATGCTATTCTATGTAATATATTTTATATTATTGTGTTTTGAACGGTTTTGTTATTCTGTAGCTATTATTCTTTTCTATTATAGCATTTGGGGTTCACTTTTTATTTTGTATAAATGAAGTACAGACATAGTAAAGGCCTGTCAACAGAATACTCATGCTTAATATTATGACATTCAAACAACAGTCATTGCACAATATTTGTGTTCATATAGCCAATCAATCAATCAATCAGATAGGTGGCAATTTTTGCACCGTCAATGGATTAAAACAAGTCTTATTGATGGGGGATTTAGAGTATGTATATGTAATGTATATTCAATTCAGCACAAGACATATTTGCAGTAATGTTGTAAAACTAGTATAAACTGACACTTTACTTTTATAACATAAAAATCCATCCCAATTAAAAATAGTTTAAAAAATAAATAGGAAAAAAGTCTGTCTGTGGGTTTAATGTGACTAGATTCCATTCTACCATTGATGCCCTTCTGAGAGGAGAAATCTAAAAATAAATAAGGCTTGAACAAAGGTCACCTTTAAATAACCCACGAGTGAGGAAAATATTTGTATTATCTACAGCATGTGAATTCCTTTGCACAACCCAAGTAACATGAAAAATCAATAACTTTCCTGCCATAAAAAAAAAAGTTATTGCATGTGCTATCAGCATACATATCAAGTGATTTTAGATAAAAAGTTATTAAAATGTGCAGAAATATAAATGCTCATACAAATAGCATTAGAAAAAGCAAAAACACATTTAAGTTTAAAATGTGCTTGGCCGCTGTTTATAGAACCCAGTGACTGGTCTTCTGCCGGCGAGCGAGCAACAGAAAGATGCCTGGGTCAGAGACAATGTTTACAGCATTCTGACCGTGTGGGGACTCGGCATGGCTTACCGGAAAAACGCAGACCGTGATGAGGACAAGGCCAAAGCATATGAGCTTGAGCAGGTGAAGCAAAACTATACCACCTATTTTGCTAGTCAACATTGTTCAGTAGCACACTAGCGTGGATTACAATAGATGGATGTTGGATGGATTCTACATCTAAAGCTTTTTACACACGATGGAAAAGTGTCTTATTATGATGGATTTGAGATTTTACAATGTTATTGAATTGCTAAATGTTATAAATGCAATATTATGTATCAAAATATGTCATACAAATGAAAAGTAGCATTGTAATTGTTCTCAGTTACTGCTGTGATTATTGTAGAAGTTTTCTAAATGAAATCAAAACCTGTTTTAAAAGCATTTTATTATTTCAGAGTGTTGTCAAACTCATGCAGGGACTTCTGCAATGTATGATGAGACAGGTATAGCATTTCAATCTCACTTCAAACCCTTTATCCAAAGAATTTTTAACCTGCTGTTATCTTGCTTGTGCTGTCATACATCTTAATATCTGTTCTTACTTCCGTTCATTTATTCTTTGTTGAGCACATGTGCACAAATTTGAACACACACCTGGTTGAGCATGTGCGTATTACTGCAGGTTGCAAAAGTGGAGAAGTTCAAACACACGCAGAGCACAAAGGATTGTCTGCATGCCAAATATCATACGGCAACCTGCGCCACGGTGGTTGGAGATGACCAATGGGGGCATTTGCAGGTAGATGCGACTTCACTGTACCTGCTCACGCTGGCTCAGATGACGGCTTCAGGTATGGATTGTATACATTCAACCGAGAGATTTGATCATTTGTTGAAATCAATTCTGCTGTCCTTCAATTCGTATTCCAGGTCTACGCATCATTTCTAACTTGGATGAGGTGGCGTTTATCCAGAACTTAGTGTTCTACATTGAGGCAGCATATAAAGTGGCTGTAAGTCTTTGTCTGTTCATCGCGTATTTACATAGCGTAACCAAACTAGCATCACAGTCCTGTTCACACTTTCCTGCAGGATTATGGGATGTGGGAGAGAGGGGACAAAACCAATCAGGGAATCCCAGAGCTGAACGGCAGCTCTGTCGGAATGGCTAAGGTACAGAAGGACAGTTGCACTACTACCGTCTACTTGGTACAAAGTTACTCATTTATTTGTGTTCATGTGCTCCCAGGCGGCATTAGAGGCCATTGATGAACTTGATTTGTTTGGAGCTTATGGAGGACCAAAATCAGTGATTCATGTTCTACCAGATGAAGTAGAACACTGTCAGGTAGCTGAAATAAACCATCACGCATCTGCCGGTTATCCAAAGCACTACACAGTGCATTCAATGTACTACACAATTGTTTTGTTTCTCTTCGCATGTCTAGTCTATCCTGTGCTCCATGCTTCCTCGAGCCTCCACCTCTAAAGAGATAGATGCTGGTCTGCTGTCTGTGATCTCCTTTCCTGCGTTTGCAGTGGAGGATGCAGACCTGGTCAACATCACCAAGAGTGAGATCATCACCAAACTGCAGGTACTTCGGCATAAATAAAGAAGCTTTATTTGAAAACATGCTAAAAGAGTTGCTTTTGTTGTTGTTTTGCAAATTTTAGGGACGATACGGTTGTTGTCGGTTTATCCGAGATGGATACAGGACTCCAAAAGAGGTAACTAGCCATCATCCAATTACAATTTCACAAACACACTTAATGGCTTTCATCGTGGCACTAATAATGTGACTGTTATAGGATCCTACTCGACTTCACTATGATCCAGCAGAACTCAAACTCTTTGAGAACATTGAATGTGAATGGCCCGTGTTTTGGACCTACCTCATACTGGATGGGATTTTCAATGAGGATCATGAGCAGGTACCTGAAAAATAACCTGAAATCTTTTTATCTTTGCTTTATTCATGAAAAGCAACACACGCTGGCCACAGGGAGGCGACACATTGTGTTGTGTTGACATTTGGCTGTGTAATTCCTCATAGGTGCAAGAATACAGAGAAGCTCTTGATGGAGTTTTAATCCGGGGCAAACATGGGATTCGACTTTTGCCTGAACTCTATGCCGTACCTACTGACAAAGTGAGTTTAAAGAAATTGATCATCCAAAATCAAAAGTCTAATAGTAAAATATGCCAATTCTGACCCATCTCAGCCCCCAATATCAGTGGCTGTGATGCTGTTCTGGTCCTTTGTAATTGACAGGTAATTCTGGTTGAAACCGTGTTTGTGCACAGATCAGTAACTGTGACAAAACAATCCCGGGTAAAATGATTTCATCTGTTGCTCATCTGTTGTTTGTGTCTTGTTCAGGTTGAGGAGGAGTACAGGAACCCTCACTCCGTGGAGCGTGTGGCCGCCGGCCAGCTCCCACACATGTGGGGCCAGTCTCTGTATATCCTGGGCAGCCTGCTCTCTGAGGTGATAAGGCTTGTAAAGATCTTATCCAAACGCCAAAAACATTCATGTGAATCACATTAAAATAGATTTTTTCGTACATTGCCAGCTTTTGAAACCCTAGCGTCTTTGATTAAGTGCACATGTTAATGTCAGCAAAGATACAGCAAGATTTGCGTATGCTATATTTAATATGTAAACTTTTCAGCTGCTTTTAATTTGTTGATAAATTGTTCATTTTTATTAGGGATTTCTAGCACCTGGAGAGATTGATCCTCTCAATAGGAGGTTCTCCAAAGGGTTCAAGCCTGATGTTGTTGTGCAAGGTTTGTGACTATTATGACAACAGACAGCATACTTGTTCGTAAGGTTTCTTGTAAAGTTGTGTAGCATGTCAATGTAATAATTAAAGTTCTATGTATTTTGAGAAAATGATCATTTGGTTTGATCTGTTCAGTGAGTGTGTTGGCTGAATCAGTGGAGATCCAGCATTTGCTGAGGGATCAGGGGATAGAGGTCCAGACAATTTCTGAGGTTTCGCCCATCCGAGTCATGCCGGCTCGCATCCTGAGCCACATTTATGTAAAACTGGGTAAGTATTCAACAGAGCATTCAGTATGACAAACACAATTATTTTGAACACACCTAACCACATGGTCTGTAGATTATGATCAAGAAAAAAGGGTACATTTCTTTCCATAGCAATAAAGTGAGCATGAAATAGAATTAGTGAAATTTTTGCATTTTAACTATTTCATAATTTTTTTGTACAGGTAACTGTAAGAAGCTCAATCTGAGTGGACGGCCGTACCGTCACATTGGTGTCCTTGGAACTTCAAAGTTCTATGAGATCAGAGATCGTACTTATACATTCACTCCACAAGTAATAACTCAAAGCATAATCTCACATACTTGGAAGACTAAAATAAATCTCCTGAAAACCTAATGTACAGCCACACCAGGACGAATAAAACTATGTGTTTCTGTTCCGTTTTGTCAAAGTTCATTGACCAGCATCACTTTTACTTGGCCTTGGATAACCAGATGATTGTGGAGATGTTGCGAACAGAGCTTGCCTACCTCTCTTCCTGCTGGCGTATGACAGGAAGACCTACCCTTACATTCCCGATCACAAAGAGCATGCTGGGTAAAACTAATGTCTGTCCTTGAGCACTTGTATATTATAACCTGCTGCAATTTGAACAAATGAATTATCAATATGTTGATCTTTTTTGCATCCAGTTGAAGACGGTGATAGTATTGATCCTTGTGTACTATCTACTCTGCGCAAACTTCAAGACGGCTACTTTGGTGGTGCCAGGTTTGACAATACGAAATCAAATGAAATGAGAAATTATTATATAAATTTACAATGAGAATAATATGTATTTTTTAATAGCTCAATATTTGTATCCTTTGCAGGGTACAGATGGCAAATCTATCCTCATTCCTCACCACCTCCTTCCACACTCAGCTAAGTTTCTTGGATGCCGATTCTGAAGAGAATCTGCTCGATGAGGATGAGGATGAGGAAGAAGATGAAGAGAGTTTTGAGCCCTCAGGTATTTTGACTAAAAATGTTGTTTTCAAGTTTTACTTAAATGATTTTAAATTACAAGAGGCCACAACATCAGCAATGAGTATTGCATTTTATTCCCATAATAAAGTGTGATTTGTTTTCCTGTAGGAGGTTCTGGAGACATGTTTGAACAGTATCTCACAGATCTCCTACACAGCACTTCCACAAAGTTTCACCTACCTCCTATCCAGAGTGGACAGCACCACGTTTTCAGTGCTGAACACACTACCAGGGACATTCTGTCTTTCATGGCCCAAGTTCAGGGTCACAACATGCCCAGTAAGCCCTCATAGCCAATCTTGAATAGATTGAGTTCATGTGCCATTGACAGCCCTCACAGTTGTACTATATTTTTTTCAGAACCTTCCATGTATTTACCTGTAGCCCCCATCATGAGCAAACACAGAAAGTCTCTGAATCTGCTTGAGATACCACAACATCATGCTTCTCACCATGCCAAGGCAAGTGTACAAACAAAAATGATCATAGTTTTGATTGTTCTGTTTGTATTGCATTCATATTTATGTGTATTTGTTTGCAAACCTTACAAGACTGATAGCGTGGACCTGCACTTACCGCATGATGCTCATGGGAACACAGATTTTGCCCATCTGGTTGACCAGCTCAAGCATTGTCCAACTCTCCAGGATCAAGCAGATATCCTCTATGTCCTCTATGCTATGAAGTGAGTACACACACACGTGTTGCGGTGTAAATCATCAGTCATAAAATACACGCTATTTTGTGTGTCTGTGTTGTGTAGGGGTCCAGAATGGGTTGTAAAAATGTCAGGTCAGGGTGAAGCAACTGTTCGCTCCCTGCTGGAGGAGCTTTACGTTCGGGCTGGAGCGTGTAAGGAATGGGGTCTTATCCGCTACATCTCAGGCATCCTGAAGAAGAGAGTGGAGGTCCTAGCTGAAGTGAGAGCCCACTTAAATCAATATATGTGTCATATATAAAATAAACTTCACAAATATATAAATCATATAAAAGGTATTATCGATTAGTATTGTCTTTTTAGTTCACCCAAAAACCTGTATGACTTTCTTTCTTCTGCAGATCACAAAAGAAGATATTTTGAAAAATGTTGGTAGCAGAAAATCATTGGTCCCCATTGACTTGCATTGGTTTGTGTGCATACAATTGAAGTCAATGGGGACCAACGGTTTTTGGTTACCAACATTCTTCAAAACATCTTTGTGTTTTCAGCCAAGATTTCAGCCCGACAGTGATGCTATAAAGAAATAAAATAGCACTATTAAAACACTTGAAATTAAATTAAAGTAAAAACTCACATAAACACTCTAGTCATATTAGCAGCTTATTCTAAGGTGACCTGATTTCTGCAGACTGAAAACATTTGCCATGTATAATACTGAATTTACACCACTTGGTTTTGATTTTCTGAACATATTGGGATGATTCGAGTAATTCCTCCTGTGTTTGTGTGTGTTCACCAGGCCTGTACAGATCTGATCTCTCATCATAAACAGCTGACGGTGGGTCTTCCTCCTGAGCCCAGGGAGAAGGTCATCACAGTGTGAGTGTCTTCATCCGCATTTTTTTATAATCAGTTTACAATTACCCATAACTAAAATCATTATTTCATTTTTAGTCCCCTTCCTCCTGACGAATTGATAAACTTGATCTATGAGGCCAGTGGACAAGACATCAGCATCGCAGTCCTAACACAGGTGATGCTAGTTCAGACACTTACAGTATAATGATGCTGCCACATTTCCACACATTTCCGAAAAATTTATGAAACTTTCTCGGTTGAATTTTTAAACGTCTGGATTCTTTGTACCGCACAGGAGATTATGGTGTATCTGGCCATGTATGTGCGCTCACAGCCGTCTCTGTTCGGAGACATGCTACGCCTGCGTATCGGCCTCATCATGCAGGTGATGGCCACAGAGCTCGCTCGCAGTTTACACTGTTCAGGTAAAGACGACTGAGTGCATCCATGCTTTCAAACGCACATGCACGCACAGGAACTGAATCTGAATGTGCCACCTACAGGTGAGGAAGCGTCAGAGAGTCTCATGAGCCTTAGTCCATTCGACATGAAAAATCTATTACATCACATCCTGAGTGGGAAAGAGTTTGGTGTAGAGAGAAGCAGTGAGTATACAGAAATCTAAATGTATAACCACATTAAGAAAAAATTAGAGGGACACATTGGGGTCTTAAGAAGTAAATTAACATTTTGTAAAATGTTTGCAGTAAAAGTTGAACGGTTGAAATAAAGTTTTATGCATTATATGAGATGATACAAAAAGTGACTTAACACTAGATCAACTAGATCATTACATAAAACAATAACTAAAAAGTAGTCCAGACTCGTTTTTTTACTTCAATAATCTCTCTGTGTTGTGTGAAAGTGCGTCCGATTCAGTCCACAGCCATAAGTCCGGCTATTTCCATCCATGAGCTGGGACACACAGGGGCAACCAAGACTGAGCGCACGGGCATCAGAAAACTGAAGACTGAAATCAAACAGGTGGAGTAAGAAAGAACAAACATCCGTAAATGATTTGCCAAGTGTTTATGAATTCTGTTTTGATCTTTTTGACGCTTTTATCTTTAATCTGTACTATTCCTTAAATAACTTCTGCATTATTTTTTTTCCAGCTCGATGACTCCAGACCCATAAGTGTGGGTTGAGTTTGTTAATTTTTCAGGAATGCTAAAAATGTAGATATTGTATCTCTCACCACGTCAGTCCAGACCATAAAAAGCAGTAATTGCATGAAAAGTATTTTCCTGTTTGCCCAAATCACACACATCTTTTACAGTCATATGAAACATTTGTTTGGAGGTTTTAAGTTGTGTCTTTTTATGTGGTGTCGCAACTTGAACAGTTCAGCGGACTTGCAGAATTCATTTGAAACGGTTTCCATTTTTCTGTTCATTGTAAATGTTTGTATGTTGTGCTTTTATCGTCGTAGATCTATAGCAGCAGTCATTCCATCAGCAGTAATTTCACGTCCCCTCGTTCAACGGTAACTTAACGCAATTGAATCTGTCAAAACTCTCTCCACTAACCCCTCCATTTCGTGAATGAGCAAGGCTGAGATCTTTACCATTTTTGAATTTAAATTTTTTAAATTTTTTAATAATTTAAAGATTTACTCAACCCGGAGAGATAAATTTAATAAACTGATTTAAAACTTAGAGGATATGCAGAAATACATTTGAGATTGTTCGTTTTTTGCATCATTATATATAAAAGGGGATGAACTTCCAGCCATGCTGCTGAGTAATATTTACAATATCTATCACAAATCAAGTCAACCTCATCATGTTCACACCTGTGATCTTTTCACAAATTACATGGGCTGATAGGATGTCATTGTAACTGTCTGTGCCCCATTTCCTGCTTGCTAACCTTTAAAAGCATGCGCATCTTAAACGCAGATTAGTTAATTCCCACATTGCGTTTATAGATGTAAATATTAATGATGCATATGTGTCTCTAGAGATGCAGCAGCCCCTCTACTCCCAGCGGCATCTTATCCCCGACCGGTACAGGTGACTCGCACCTTCAGTGGGAGGAGCGTCAGGGCCAGTGGCTGAGACGACGCAGGCTGGATGGAGCCATAAACAGGGTGCCAATGGGCTTTTATCAGAAGGTCTGGAAGATTCTGCAGAAATGTCATGGCCTCTCTATTGCTGGATATGTTTTGCCTTCTTCCACCACCAGCGAGGTGCATTAACAAGCACACAAACATATAATATTTATTTTCCAAGTGCACTACTACCAACAAAATTTTTGTTTGTTTTCACAAATTATTAATGTCATTATTGTAGATGACAGAGGGAGAGATCAAGTTTGCAGTGCACGTGGAGTCTGTCCTCAATCACGTCCCACAGCCAGAATACAGACAGCTGCTGGTTGAAGCTATTATGGTGCTCACCCTTGTGGCCGACATGGAGATTTCCAGTATTGGTGGAATTATTCACATTGATCGGATAGTCCACATGGCCAATGATCTTTTCCAGCAGGATCAGGTAATGTCATGTTTCTTTTGTATGTGATGTTACTCAGTACACTTTGAAAACAGTTTTGTGTTCAGGACAAATGTGTCCTTAACTGAACACATCTCTGTGTTTCTGGGACAACACATTTTGTGGTACTTTTAACACAACTTATGTTGTCCTTTTATTTCACACTAAATGTGTTAAAAAATAACACATGATGTGTTGAATAGCATAACGCAAACAGCGTGTCTGGAGTTGTTTTAGAAAGTCTGCACCAGTCTGCCGATTTTATCACGTATTGTTTTCTATGCAAACGTCCAAAAATCTGCAAGTGTATGATGTCTATTTTACAAACAAATCTGTTCAGATTTTAAAAGTTGTGTAGTGTATTTCAGCCTATAGTTTCAGGCATTTAAGAATAAGCTTAGATCAAAGATTGTTAAGATCATGAGAACCATAAGGTTTGACCGACCGTGTACTTCACAACATCTGCTTGTGTTGCAGAGATCACATGGGGCCAATGAGTATTTCTTGGAGAAAGATCCCGCCACAGGAATCTGCGACTTCTTTTATGACAGTGCCCCTAGTGGCAGCTATGGTACCATGACTTATCTTTCAAAGGCTGTGGTCATATATGTGCAAGACTTCCTGCCAAGCAGCAGCTGTCTAATGCAGTAATGAATGTAGTTCCCAGAGTCTTTGACCTCCAGGACTGATCTATGACTGGTTTAATAAAACCAAACAGAAAAAGAATGTAATAAATCAGCTGATCTTAGATCTTAATCATCAACATGGAAGTCGCTAAACATCGGCCCTGAATTTGTTGGTGGCTGACTGCAGGAAATGCTCCACTGTGCTGTTTTTTGTTTGATGGAGATTAATTTTCAGACTGTGAAATAAAAATAACACCAAAAGAAATAGTATTTAATGAATTAATTTATTTTCAGCAGTCATATTATATATTTATATTATTTTAATAAGTTAACTTATTGGTTGACTAAATGATTTTAATAATTTATCATTTTACGCTCATAGAAATGTGTTTTATTTAAAATGGTGCTTAAGATTTTTCTGTAACAATCATTACATATGTTTAAGAGAGCACATTATTGCTTGATGTAAATTTCGGTGTTATGTTCTTTTAGAGGAAGCCTTTTAGAGAATCTTTACATGTTTTTAGTTTTAAAAAACACTGTTATATTACTGTAAGCATCATGTTTTAGCACTAATGTTATTGTATGTTGATGTTACATTCTAAAATGTAATTTTGTTTAACAGGTAACGCAACGTATACAATTATACAATACAAATGTTTTGCATCTGAGAACTGTGTGTAAAATGTACTCATGGTGTATTTGCATGGAAAAAATGTAACTCTTACTAGCATACAGGATGTACAATACTAGTTTGTAATGTCTACATGACATTTGAAGGGCATAATGTTCATGAAGCCGACAGCAGAGATGTGTACTTCCATTGATGTGACTGAACTTTGACCGTCTTTGTATTTGCATGTGTCCTGTTGGTTTCAATTCTGTTAACAAAAATTACTACTTTTAAAACGATACTGTATATTAACCATCAGTAAACATTTGTATGACCACATACAAATAAAATCTAATTATTCACGTTTTATTGCATTTGTATTCTGAATGTTTATGACATATATGTAATATTAAGAGCATAATGTTTCAATAGCGGTCAGCATTGTTAGTGTTTATGGTTTATTTTTTTGTTTTATACATTTTTTAAAACAGTTACCCGAATAAGCATTTGGCGCCCCCTAAAGGCCGCCATCTTTGAACTGCAGTTTCCGCTTCATGACGATTCGCGCGACGTTGCTTGCAGTGAGCGCGCGTTTGTGTCTGCCTGAGGTAAACAGAGTAACCGCTTGTCGTTTTGGACAAATCTGCATCAAATTCAGATTTAAAGCGATGGACATTAGCGAACAAACGGACTACGGATATTGCGAGAAAGAGTAAGAAATCTACCTCAGATTTTGTACCAAACATGAAGGGGGAGTTCAAAAAGCGAGTTAACTTAGTGAACAAGTTTAAGGTATTTCATTGAGAGAACAGCACGAGTTGAACAGCGTGAACATGATATGTGTTAGATAATTTAGTTGTATCCACTAAAATGAAACGAAATGTTTGTCAGGAATGAAGCGTTTCCTCTCACTTTATGTGAAGTGTGGCCGTGTCTCAAAACAAAAGCTTTGATGCCCCAAATGCATCACTAGGTTTTAAAACACAGCGTGTATGTGTGATGGGGTTTACTAGAAAAATTAAGTATATGTCATGATTTATTATGTAATTATTGTTACCTTAGCTGACCTGTAACGTAGCTCATACAGAAATTTTACGTTAACGTTAGTTGGAAAATAAACTCTAACACGCACATATCCAGTCGTCACTCACAGGTTAAGTTAGTTAACATATTAGTGAATGACTTGTTTCACACTTTTGAGATATGATCGTCTTGTATGTTTGAATGACTGTTGTTTTCAGGGAATGGTACCAATACCTCGCTAACTTTCCCCAAAGACAGAAGTCGGGATGCTACGGAGAGGTAGAAAGAATCACCCTAATGAGTCAGGAAAGAAAGATTGACAGATTATATTGGATTTTGAACTGTGATGTTGTTGTTTGTGTGTGAGTGTGTGTGAGTGTGTGTGTGTGTGTGTGTGTGTGTGTGTGTGTGTGTGTGTGTGTGTGTGTGTGTGTGTGTGTGTGTGTGTATATATATATATATATATATATATGGTGTTTTGGTCCTTATCTACATCTTTAAATTAATTCATTACAGGTAAATGTCTTGGTTATCAGTGAGGTCACTGCCAGATCTGTCTCCATGAAACTGCGACGAACATCAATCCTTCAAATGCAACAGCAAAATGTCAAGGACTCCAAAAAAGAGAAAAACAAGAGGGTTTCAAAGCATGCGTCCTTTGGGAAGAAAGCTGGTTCCACCAGCCCGGAGATGTGCTCAGTGCTGTTACCAAGTGACACCGATTCGGATGATAATATTATTGACCTCACTGTTGGCAATCGAAGAAGAATTGAAGATGATTTGTTTGTAAAATCGCAAATAAACTCATCAGGAATGGGTCAGAAGATCTCCCTGGCTTCATCCGCAGTGGCCGAAGACACTTTAGGAAAACTAAGATTGATGAGTAACGCGACTGTGCCAGAGGCAATGTTTAGTAGCCCTCTTGAATCTGAAAGAGAAGACGTTGAAGAATGTGAATCTGCGTTGGATGCATCCAGCACTGAGTTTACTGTGCGGTCGGGTCCCAGCTCCCCTAATCCTGATGTTAATACTGCAAGGTGCAGAGAATGCGAGAGTCTTTTCTCCAAGATGAGAAGAAGACAGACACCTTCAAAAACTAAAAACAGAGACAAGAGTAAGCATCTCTCTTTAGTGAAATTAGGTTTTGATGTGTGCACCTGTGTATGTTTGTATTGACCGAGACTGAGACTGCTTATTTCTTTATGTAATAGATCCAGCATCTTTGTCTTGTGACCAGTGGGTTCTTGTTAAAAAGTGGCACCCTTGGCAGGGTCGTCATAGGAAGAGGGGGTAAGCTGATAAAATGTCTCACAATGGTATTCATCATAACACTTGCTTTTGTTTGTTATTGAAACAGCAACATTTAAACGCAAGACCAAATTCCTACATAATTATTTCCTGTGTGCACTTAAATATCTCATTTTTCTAAACAAGAAATATGTTACATGCAGTGATGGTCTGTCCCATTTAAAGATTTGTTTTAACTAAATTAGAATACAGTATTATAGAAATACTCTAGGAACTTTACTTTTGTATGTCTCGACTTTTCAAATTTTAGGTTATTGTGGACCAGCCTGATCCAGATCCGAAAGGTGGCAGTACAAGGCGACGATTCTGGAGCCAGAAACCGAAGTCAAACTTTCTGCTCCAGACCTCATGTGTTTCAGCAGCGGTGAGTCCAGACAGCATTCACTATGGAAACTGAAATTCAGATCAGCCTCTGGGTTTCAGTTTTAGTGACATCCAAACAAGAGAAATTCTTATACTCTTTTTTTTATGTACCCAGTATTGTTTTTTCTGATATTCATAGGAACATCTAAGGTATTAAGTACTGAAACAATATGTTAAGTTAATTTTTTTCTCTATGTATTTAGGAATTTGCGACGTTGCAAATTTCTGGCCTCCATTCAGACAGACCTATCTTTGACAAAAGTAAAGCCACGGCAGCGTAAAAGACACCGAGCTGTGGTCTGGCCGCCCATCGGTGGAAAGAAATTGGTTAAAAGGAAGCCTTCCATGAACAACACTTTATCCCAGCAGAATGTTTCACCCCAGCTTGGCATCAGTATTGCACAGAAAGAAGAAACACAACCTGATGAGAGTTTAAACACTAGTTTAAGGCAGAACTCTAAAGCATCCTCCAAACAGAAGAGGAAAAATGTTCAGGACAGATTTGACAAACAGGAAGCATGTGATGGCATAGAGGGAACACGACGGGTGCTAAAGTTTGATGACACGCCTGAAGTTGTTGCCGAGAAAACTGCGGAACCGAGTTGGAGCCCTCTGCGACAGCATGAAAGTGGAGAGATTTGTGAAGCTCAAAATTGTGTCAAGACCAAGAATGTCCTGCAGGAGTTGTTTGAAGATTCGGATGGTTTTAAGACACCGTCAGATCTGTTCAGCGTGAAGCCTAAGATTAAAAGAGGAGGCCAGAAAACAGTCCCAGCCTCTGGTAACACCAAACCTATCAAAACCTCTTCAACTGCAAACTTCAGGTCCATGTTAGCCTCTATGGTGAAGAATCAGAACAAGATTATTAAAGAAACCTTTCAGTGATTTTTTTTCCTGTAAGAGTGTTTTGTAAGTTATCTTTGAGGCCTAGAAGTGGCTTAGTTTTGTGAAGTCAGCACAGATGTGCTTAGTTTTTGTTCGGTTTACAAAATAGATCTAATCTTTGAACGTTTTAGGGAATATTTATTGTACTGTTGCGTTATTTCTGTTTTGCAATTGCATTTGCATCTGTAAATAATAAAGCGTGCATTGACAACGTTTTGACTGTGTTTAACTGTAGTGTCGATAGTGACCACAAGGGGCCGCTGTTTTCAAACAAACTTGAACGTCTGTGCTTGGTTGTATATTTTGCACTATTTCATTATTATAATATACATAAACCTTACTACATATAACCTTATTAAAACAGAGTGACATTTTGACATCTTGAATGTGAACTGTTATAAAACAATAAAAGCTTCCATGTCACTATTTTACTTGTATCTTCATAGTCTCACAAATGATTTGTTCTTGAAATGAGCTTTTTTTTTTTACATATATTAGACCACACATACAGGTTTGGTTTAGGTTTTGTATAGGAATTATGCAGAATAAAGTTTTTTTTTTTTTAATGAAAATCCATGTACAAAAAGACCCCCAAAAGAACTTCCCTTGTGTGAGAGGCAAGTCTGTTTTATGAAGTGTTTCGTAACACCATGCGGTTTTAAATGGGTTAACGTGCATACAGAAGACATTGAAATTGTTATTGGTGCTGATGTTGAGGGGTAGGGCTCAATGGCTCCACTATCAAAACCTAAAAGCACTCCTACACAGAGCATCAGTTAAGAGCGCGAGCAGGCAAGAATGCAACAAACCCGGACTTTTCCTCAGAGGAGTGTTTAGTTTATTTTTCATGGAAAGACAATCACACACCCATAATCGCGTTATGGTACATGTGAGTTGCGGCGGTAAAGCGCACAGCCAGATGAGCAAAGCTAAGAGGATTTAATGCAGCTGGACATGAGCCACGTTGAGTGAAGAAGATTATATTGTTTTAATCAAAAGCAAAGAAGTTTGTATTGCTGCTCACTTTAGTTGGAGCTGTGGAGGAGTGATGTTTATCCGTTATGTGTTCCCTCTGAAGTGCATTGTATAAGGATGCTCATTTTACAAAGATGCATGGCGTCAGCTTCACAGTAAAAGGGTGAGTTATCTTAAACATGACCTTTTATTATTAATTAATAATAGTAATATATTTTTGTCATTTGCAGTTTTGGTCATTTTAAATCCATTGCATGTTAACAACATAGATTGTAATAATTTAGCAGTAAAACAATTACATTTACAGATGTGAATTACAGTTGTTCCTTAATATTATTACAAGACATAATTATACAGCAAACATTTTATTGTAGCATGTGACCTTTCTTGTTACCTGTAGTTTAGAAGCCAAAACTATTAAAAAAACATTATGTATATAAATCTCATCGTTTTTGTTTGTAGGCATACAGACACAGGACTCTTTCACAATTGGACCTGATCTTTACTAGCCAAAATCTGGACTCATATAACTCAGAGATGTGCCAATGTTACTCAGCGCTGCTTTTGCTCTGGTTGCACATGGTATGTGTTTTAATTAATTAATTTATTCTAATAAAAAATATAATTTTAAATAAAACAAGTTTTTATGATTGTGTTGTGCTAATTAAAAATTGTTTCTATTAGTGATATAGAAAAACAGAAGACAATGCTAATATGCTTTATAATAATAAAAAATATTATTATGATAATTATAAATAGTACTAGTAGTAGTAATTCTGTTATTATTCTGCTGTCAGTCACCCCCTTTTAATGTTCAGTTTCATTATTGTTTTTTTCAGGTACTCTTGCTTTAAATAAATGTATTTGTTTTGTTAGAAAGACAGGACAGTATTTATAACCCTCTGTGATACGCATAGGCTTTTTGTAATGGCACTTCTCATTTCCTTCGTAAATCTTAATCCAGCTTCCACAGGGCCCTTAATCCATCAGTTTTACTTATTTCTCAGAGGAAAACAAAATGTATGTGTGCGTGCGTGCACATTTATTTTCCAAAGATAATTCAAATGCATATGAATTGACTTCACAAAGCCCACGCAGAGGTTAATTTAAGGTTTTAGCACATAAAGCAACTGAAGATGAAATGACAACCTGCGTGATGGCTCAGTCTTAAATCCTCTCTCAAGAGAATTCGATTTCCATAGCCTACACTCAGACTTTTAACATTAGTTTTTTTTCTGCATTATTCCACCCGGGAACTGCAAAATGTCGGATTAGGAACAGGTCCCAAATCTCTTGACTTTGAAGAGAATGAAAGTATTTGTTATTTTTGTAATAAATAAATCTCTTTCCACTGAGAGGGGATTAATGGCAGAGGAAAATTATCCACTTTTCTGCTTTTTTTGGGTGAAATTTTCATACATCTGACTTGTTTTTTTTTAGAGGGTGGTGGACTTGAATAGAATACATTAAACATGGTCTAGTCAGACAAAACCTGTTTACACATTGTGGGAAATACAGAACAACCCGTCAGGCTCTAAGCTTAAAAACATTTGTGTTTGTGAAGAACACAATGTTTCAATTCTCATTCACCATTGAGGTTTTTGAACCGTGTGGTTTACAGGATTAATGATGCATGTCTCCTAAATTTCTGCTCTGCTTGGTTCTCTCTTTTTGAAAAATGTGTACAGACATACTCAAAAAGATTGTAACTAAACAGCCTTTTGGGACATAATAGTAAAGATGTTTCTGAGTGTCATTGAAATAAAGATAGAGAGAGAGTCGAGCAGCTCCGCCCTGTTCTTCCTCCCTTCATGTTTATTTATATAGTTTACTGTTTACTGGATGTGGTTTGGTTTTGTGGATGTCAATGTTTTGGACGTGTGGTGAAGAACGTGTTTATTTTGTCAGTAAACTCTCACCTCACATGGTTATTCACAGTCTCACACTGTTACATCCTGTTTGCATCATTAAAAACAAAACAATATGACGCAGCTTTCTGTTTCTCTTCCTTTTAATGTTCCGATTATTCATATCAGTGATTCTCACTTCATTTTCTATGTATTCCTATTTCATTTGATTTACGTTGTTTAGCTTGTGCATTCGTGTACAGTTCATAGTAAAGTAGGTATTATATATTTCATGTGTATAAAAATCAACAATTTCCTTGCATAAAAAGATTTTAATATCCATTTCTGTATGCAGATGCTATTGCATTTTGATATTATGATAAATATCTTGGTATGTGCAACCACTTTGGTTAACGGTCTTTGCTTCTGTCTTTGAAGGTGACTTGCGGAGCAGAGCTCAGAACAGCTGTGTCGCCTCTGGGTTGGAGTGAAAGTGATAAGGAGGCGAGCGTCTCCCCTCACGACTCTCGTTCTGAGATTCTCAAATCCCTGCGGCTTTTCCCCCACCCATCCCATTCTAACACTCAAAGCCGTGATGCTGCACCAGACCCTGGAGCTCTTGATCTGTGGACGTGGTTATCCAACCTCACCGATACAGAGGAAACCCTCTCCAGGGCCAAACGCCGTCCCTATGTGAAAACAGGCAAGTTTAAGAAGATGTTCGGCTGGGGCGACTTTCATTCCAACATCAAAACTGTCAAGCTAAACCTCCTCATCACAGGGAAAATCGTCGACCACGGCAACGGAACCTTCAGCGTTTATTTCCGCCACAACTCCACCGGGCTGGGCAACGTGTCGGTCAGCCTCGTCCCGCCCTCCAAGGCCGTAGATTTTGAGATCACGCAACAGGAAACGATAGAGGTACCTAAAGACAATAAGGCTTTCAATTGCCGCGTGGAATACGAGAAGACGGATCGCAGCAAGAGGACGTCCCCTTGCAGTGACTTCCCAAACAGGGTGTGTCTTCAGGAGCAGACCCAAAGTCACGTATCCTGGCTTTGCTCCAAACCCTTTAAAGTCATCTGTATCTACATTGACTTCTTCAGCGCAGACTACAAGCTGGTGCAGAAGGTCTGCCCGGACTACAACTACCATAGTGACACTCCTTATACTTCTGTGGGATAACACTGCCAAGATTGCATGTCCTTTTTTCCTTAAGGCTTACTCGCCTTTTCCTGTTAAAGAAAGAACCGGATACATGGAAGCAGAGGTCAGAAGAGGAACCACCCTTTTAATTCTACATGGCTTGCCTTTATTCGGGGTCACACGAAAATGAAATTCTGTCATCCTTTACCCAAACTCCTACGTTTTTGTTTCACGGAAGAAAGCATGTTTCATGTGTGTGTGAGATGTAGGTGTGTAAATGAAGGCAAAGTTGTCATTTTTTGGTAAACTGTCCCTTTATAACTTGAGACTGATGCTCACGCTTCTCATTTGGACACATGTACATGCAACAGTGACCCTTGTGATGTCATCAGTTAAAAAATAAAAATGTCAAATCAACATGGCTGGGATTTAGAAATAGAAAAATGTAAAACATTTAGTATTGCTGTCAATTGTGATTTCATGTTTTTGTGTTGTCATAATGTGCTCCACTGTCTCCCCAGTTTTTGTTTCTGTTATTAAAAGCAACATCTGGTAACTGAAATTTTCTAAACACTCCCTTGTGTGTTTGTTGCTTCTCTCCATATTTGTGGCTAGAGGTTCTTACAAAGATGCTCACAGTGGACAAAGCAAAACAGCAGTCAGACGAAATCTAAATCGTCAAATCTGTGCTACAATTTTTGTTTTGTACCAGCGTTTGTTAAGAGTGGCGCTAAAAAATAATTCTTAAAAATCATGTTCTCAGTTAAAACCTCTGTCAGGTCGCCATAATAAATCACAATCACGGCAGAAGACCTGGTTTAAAACATTTGGATGCAATGTCAGATCATGTGCATAGACTCTGATCTTAAATATATACTCCGTGTCAGTGAGGGTCTGTAATCTAAAGCCTCGACAAACAGTGTATGAAGATTTGTACCACAGTAACTTTGATCTCAAGTTGTCTCCAGATGTTTAAAGACTAAAGTTGACTCAGACTAAACTAAATATGGTTGCTTCCAAACATCCAGGTAGTGATCTAGAGCCATTCATTTGACAACCAATAATTTCTTTTTACAGTTTGAACAAATGTCTTGTCAAAAATGGTCACTTTTTATAGAAGTAAAATATTTCATTTTATGAAAACAAAACATTTATGTGCAAGACTCAGAATGTGATGAATTTTGATTTCATCGACTAAAAATTTAACACGTTACAATAAGGTTTTATTTGTTAACATTAGTTAATGCATTAACTAACATGAACTAACAATGACATTTACATTTATGCATTTGGCAGATGCTTTTATTCATTGCATTATACTATACATTTTTTTCCCTGAGTATGTGCAATCCTTGGGATCGAACACATGACCTTGGCTTATAGCAACATTATATACAACATTCATTCATCTTTGTTAATGTTAATACAAATGCAGTTTGGTTCATTCATGTCAGTTCATTGTGTATTAACAAATTAAGTTAAAAAATATTTTAAACGCATTAAAATTAATAAATGATGTAGAAATATTGTTCATCTGTAGTTTATCCTTACTAATGTAGTTACCTTATAAACACATGTTAACAAATGCAACCTCATTGTAAAGTGTTGTCCTTAAAAAAAATCGTGCACAAATTTGACGACTTTGCCATTTTATTTCCAAAGCAATAAATCAAAGTTCTTCTGAATCACAAACACAAAGAACTCTCCTGTTCCATAGAGTACGTCAACCATGGAAAATAAATTCACCTTCAACTAAGGTCAAAACTAACTCTGTGCGAAAAAGGGGAAAACAAGTTCTGTAAACAACACGGTAAACAAATCTTCATATTTACCAAACAGTTGAACTTGGTGCAAAATATCGACATCTTTACCTGTGTTCTTGTAATACTCAATGTGAACTGCATCACATTTCACTTCACAACCTCAGTTAATACTTACGCCAATTGAAACGATGACAAACATACCATGAGACATTATTGCCAGCAATATGGGCAACATCACTTTTAAAAGTGTCAGTGGAGACGAACCTTGCACTTGATGCATGTGTGTAGCTATGCGTTTAGTGAGTGTATACTTGGTTTTCCAAAACGTCAAAATTTCACAAGGCGGCCGGTCATAATCCCGCCCCTTTGAGAACGTAACACAAGATCCTAAACACCACCATGTTAAAACTACTGCATTATGTAGGAGCTAGTGCAATCCATACAGGTCTGGGATCAGTCGCAGCAGGCACGTAGCTACATGTAGACACACAAAGAAACAGGGGGTGAATCCTTTAAGGCCATTTTCCAAATGACTCGAATGAGATTTCAGCAGCCCGAAGTAAACAGCGTGGCGGTCGACCGCTGCGAAGTCCATTTCTTCTTCTCTCTTGAGCAGAGACCACAGTGGTTTAAACAAGCCACTTCGATGAGTCTTCCATAAGGGCAAGTGAAAAGAGGTCGGGGGAAAGGGCTTTGTGGGGTAGTTGCCGCCTCATGCGTCATATTCTATGCAGTCAGTGAGGGCAAAGGTCAGGACTGTTTTAGCCGTTTCCTAGGCAGACCGAAAGGGGGGCACTGGGCGGAGGCGAGAGCACGGAACGCCTCGGCCACGAGGTGAGGATGAGACTGAATCATCGCCTTCCAACCGGCCGTCTCCATTATATCTGCGGCATGACTGCGAGAGCAAAAACAAACATTCATCACAAAACAGTTCCCATTTACAAAATGAGCAAAAATAATCTCGTCCAGAGAAATTATGCAGATTAAAAGGAATGTTCTGGTTTGGTTTTAAAACAAGCTCTATAGACAGCATCTGTGGCATCACCACAGAAAATCTGATGCATCTTTAGCTGGTTTGTCAAAAGAAATAAATGCATTTATAGTAATGCACTGTTCTGAATCTTAAATCTGAAAACACAAGCCTTGTTCCACGCTGATAAAATGATCTCTTTAAATCATCTTTAGCGGTGTGACTGCTGTGTAAGGTGGGTGAACTTCTGGTTATGTGTTACTAATGCAATTCCTGTGGGTATGATAATTAACCACATGCCACAGATGGATTCAATAGGGCATAATCTTTAAACATTCATGTAAAATACATAATTATACAAGAGAAAAAGCACCTCGTTTAAGATCTAATGTGTTTTAATACCATGAATGTTTTTTTATAGGCATCTCTTAAGTCACAATAGGATACAACCGAGAGCTTATCTTAAAATACAACTGCGTTCAGTGCTTTTTCTTTGTGAAGGTTTTTGGAAGTTTGCAACAAGTTGGCACACATACTTGCTATTCCAGTTCTTGCCATCTTTACAGCCCAGCTGTCTGAGAACACTGCACCTGGAAAAAAAAAGAAAAGCACAACTCACTCAAAGGCGGCACTTCTAACTTTCGAAAGAACCAAATCTGGCGCTAATGGATGTCGCACTTACTGCCCGGTCACTTCATCAATCAAGTAAACGAATAAATGCGATTCTTCGTGTGTGCACTTGCCTATTAATGAAGTCTATGGCTTGTGCTTTAAGCTGCTCAGCACTGTGGAGGTCGGCCAGAATGAGGATGTCGGCCACGTTCTCTACAGACAGACTGTTACAGAGAGCCTCTTCACATAATACTTTTAATCTTTCCAGAGCATACTAAACAGAAAGACAACAGACTGGAGGTCAATTACAGGAACAGTGACAATACCAACAGAATGCTTCCTTCAAAATCTCTCACCTTGTCTGCAGCAGCTAACAGGTTGTCGGCCATTTTCTCCAGGTTAGGAGCTTTACCAGTGTAAATAAATACCATCATTTCCCTAAATACATCTGGGTCTACATCACTGATGTCCACTCGGTTCTGCAACAGAATCAAAATTCAATTCAATTCTATTGTATAATATTATTATAATGTGGTTGTGTAATTAATAAAAAGAACAATCACAAATACTTATATGTAAAACAGTACTTAATTATTGGCTCACTTTATATCACACGTCGTTGTCCTTTCAAAACCTCGGATGTCCAAATTCGTGGTTTTACAGAAATGGTAAAAAAACACTTTTTTTTAAAGGACTACATACAGTTTTCTCTAAGTTGACAAGCACTTTTTAATACCTTTAATTGGTTTGATATTTGCAAAAACCAAGTGGCAAAAATAAAGGGTGACTATTAATAATGATAAAAACCTGAAAATATGGAGATACAAAGATTCAAAAGGACAGCAGTACACAAAAAGTACTTCATGTTCAGATTATTTCTGTATATCTTACCACTTACTTTTTTACTCTCCTCCATCTTGTGTTCAAACATCGCATTGAAAACTGGCGACCTCGCTGTCGATGCAAAGAAAAGAATCAGTTTTTGTGTATCATCTGTGTACACATTTCACTAAACTGTCTGTTTAGACAGTTTTTTTTAGCAACACCAAATCTGCATCAACCTCAAACGGCCATTTATATAACAAAGCTCACCTGCCAGTATGGATTTGTGCGCTTTGAACTCTTGCCCTCCGACGAACAAGCTGCAGTCTGTGAACCTGGAGCCTTCCCACAAGTTACCCAGGTCATCTGAAAGTTGACACTCCGGAACCTTTAGCATGTTTGTGTTAGACTGGCCCGAGATATTTACAGAGTCCTGGACCACGCTCACCTAAACATAAAGAAACAGGAAAAGGATTCATTGCTTTTTGTGTAGATTTTTAGTGGACACTTAGCATCCTTGTTTATTTTTTGGTGAATAATGGCAAGTGAGTCAATGTACGTATTCTGGATATCAGCGCTGGTCTTTCAAAACCCAAACTATTACTGCTCAAGAAAGAGCAAAGAATTAGATCTGGTTGTGGTTCTTGCATGGAAATACATTTTCGAGGTCAAGGTACCTCACAGAACAGAGTGAGCTTGTCATCCGGCAGCAGTCCGTTCGCTTCATCTAGCAAAAAATCTCGTCTGATGAACTTCTTGAAGCCCCAGTCCTTTCCCTGGACGAAGCGGTATGCTCTTTGGCTTTCTAAAGCGTGAGAGGAAAATATAAGAACGAAAATATCCCATAATTCACATCCACACTCAATCCTCTGAACTTCCTGACAGGGCTTACCCATGGCTTTAGTTTCTTCTCTTTTGGCATTCAGTAAAGAAAACTTGAACTTTGCTCTCACTTCACTTTTTGGACAACTAACAAGCAGTAAGTACAGAGAGAGATAATCTTTACTCTCATCATCCAGACCCTTTGGATTCACTCTTAAACACCTATAGAGAACAGAGAGAGGAACGTTTGAGCTGGTGTGCATGTGAGGTTTCGCAAATCACGATGGGATCACAGGCATTGATATTTGAAAATAAACTTCCGGTTGTGTACTTGGCAAAGTTTTGCTTGGGCATTTGAAAAAAAAATCGAGAGCTTTCACCAACACTCAGAACACAGTAAAACACACCATTTCATCTTGTCGTTGGGGCCAGACGAAAAGGTTGAGCTTCTCACGACTTCTCCCATCTCCTCCCGACAGAAGCTGAAGTTGTTTATTGTCCACATGTAAGAAAACTTCACGACTTTCACCTGCCGTAGAAAAACAGACTTCATGTTCTCTACTCAAACTACAACAGTTCATTTTTTCTTTCTCTGTTTCTCTCTTACCTGTGTGTAACACCAGCTCTCCGCCACAGGTCCTGATGTCATTTCCCCTGGGGGAGGCGGTGTGGGAACCCGTGACATGGCCTGTTTTTCACCCTTCCACGTCCCCGATTTAGCTTACTGCTCGACCTACAAACAAACAAGACAAAATACAGAGCTGTGGTCAAAACATACACATATTTAACAAGAGCGCAAAGTTAAACTGATTTCCCTTATGGCAGTTAAATAATGACAAGTTATGGTGCATAATTTGCTCAATGTTTCATAGTTATTATTAACAGTAGATGTATGCAAACACACAATTTTCCTAAGAAAATCATATGCAAAACTTGCCAACTTGAGATCTTAGGCAGTTGCTAAAGTGTCTTTTTTTGGGTAGTTCGCTCTACATGGTTTACATTTAGGCATACAGGCCGGAAAACAATACAATTATTAGTAAAAGTCATATGGCTCCACCCCTTCTTGCAATGCAAGCCTATAGGATTTTTCTACTGACTATTGACCTGCCAGGTTAAAATATGTGCAAACAATTATAAAATTAATACCACACATCTCCTTAATAAGCAGCCATATCAAACAATATGACATGCATGTAACCCACCATGTCATACTTGGTGCTGGAAAAAAGCAACAGTAATAACAGTGAAGCCACAGTATAAAGAAAAACTGAGCAATATTAATAAATGAATACCTTCTGTTCAGAGATCAGCTGTTCTGTTTTCCATGTCATCCCTGAGCTCAAGCTCAGAGACACGCCGGCAGTGTGACTGGAAACAATGACTAACAGTGCAGACTGACCTCAACCTCTAAACAACCCATCCTAAACACACACACAAACAGAATGGACTACACATCACATTGTGTATCTTGGGGTTCCTTTAAACAAACTTGAAATCAGGAAAATCACTTAACGAATAAAACATATCAATGTTCCAGCTGAAGATGACAATAAATCATAATTCCCCCCTCCCCAAACAATCATCAAGCCTTCATTCACCCCACCCACAGACCACAGATATAAAACACACTCACCTCACAAAGACTGCTGAATCTCACTTGTGGGAGTTTGGCGAGTTGTTCAGAGTTTGGCAGACAGGGACGGTGTGGGACGCCACTCTCAGCAGAAATTCAATGAACCCTGGAAAGGACGACAGAATTTGAATACCACATCTACAATGATTGGCAAACATTGCATTATGTTCCAAATGTGGCACATATGGCAATTTTAGATTATAAACCTCATAAAGCTGATATGCCACAAATATTCAGAGTCGGGTGGCTGATTTAGTTTCGATTACAATGTGAGGCATGTTTGGGAACATTAGCATCCAAATGCTGACATCAATGGAGAATGTAGTAAATGGTGCAAAGGGCACTCGGATGTTTTACGTAATTGTTGCAGAGAACAAGAATTGACAAAGACAAATCAAACATTGGCACAGAGACCAGCTAATATGAGACACAAAAACGTTTTGTGACAAATACAAAAATGTATCAAGTTGTATGAAATGCACAAAAAAGTTAACCAGGAATGTTAAATAACATTAACAATAATGAGTTTTACAATAAAAGCAAGAACTTATTCATTTATAGGTTTTTCTGTATATATTCGTAGCTAATACAAATGGAAACTCATTTTTATGGTCAAGCTATGATGAACCAGCATGGCTGATAAATCATATCAGTACTCCTTTATCTATTAAAAAACTATTAGGTCAACAACCTCAAGATGTCTCAGATGTTATGAACCATGACCTGCCGTTCCAAACAAACTTACATCAGAATAACCACCAAGACTATAGAGAAAACCTTTAAACTTTAAATAACCCAAAACACAACTGCACTGTAAACGTTTCAGCACATGTAGTTGCCAACATGTTTTATGTGCATATGAACTGTTTGACTGCACACTTTTCAAAATACATTTTTTATTAACCCAAGTTTTAACAAAGCATGGTACAGGCGGCGGCTAAACCGAGTTATTTTCACGCCGCGCTATGACACATTATAGATACGTTTAAATTACTGGCGGGCGCACGCGATTCACGTCCACGCGCAACAATGTAACAAACATACGAGCTGCATCCGAAACCAAATCATCCGGTATAACAAGTGAAGTTTCTCTAAACATCCAGCATACAATCGTGCCGGCTAATGCGCTACAAAACCAACCCCATCCGCTGCAAGTTTCTGTTACAAACCCAAACCGCGTTTCTCGCAACATAAGAACAAGTATTTGCATATTTACGCGCCGAGCACTTGTCGTCTTTCCGTTAGATCCGATCGATACGAAAAACGGAGGAGAAAAAAATTGTAGAGGAAACCAAGTTAGCCAACCAAGGCTTGTCTCGTCTGGCCTACATTTCATGCACGGCCCAAACAAGCGGCAGAACCATAACAAAGGACAGCCAACAATTTGCTTTCCGGTCGAAACAAAGAAAGAGCCTTCTAACAAAGCCCTCGCGTATCTGATTTGTTTGAGGCAAAGTAAAACATAATAGTGAAGATAGGTGAAATCGAGTAAGCCATCTGTCTTTGTGTCAGTGCGCAGAACGGTGGTTAAAATAAAAGAAAAAAATCATTTTACAAACCTCTCAGACACTCCGCATCACAGACATAGAAACACGGTTCAATATATGACCTGAGTGAGACGTAGAAAGAATTTTGTGCGAAAGGAGTGAACTTTTAAGCCTGTCTTTACAGATAAGGGGTGTTTTTTCTCTGTCTCTCATAGCTCTGCCTGCCTGCGCTAGTGCGCTTCGGTTCTAAACAGAGCGCATGCGCGGAGAACTTCCTCCTGACTCCATCTGTTCTAAAGCGCAGCTTACAATATACATTTTAATGTCTTTAAACTTTTTTTAGTACTAATAGTAGAGTAATTAAAACAGTGTGTTTTAGTTTGTAAAGTATATGTAGTGTTTATAAAATACTACATTGTAATACATTTTATGATGCATATTTTAGCTTAACGTCTTTACTTTAACGTTAGTTGGTTAATGTTAATTTATACATAGACTATACTATGCATTTTTCACATTTTAGATTATAATAAATCCACATAAACATGGATTGATATTTTTTCCAAATATGAACATTAACCTAGAATAATGTTGGTAATATTGGTAATTGCTAATAAACAATAAATGAAACCTTTTTTGTTGTTAATTAATAATATTAATTAATGTTGACAAACTTCATTTCAAAATGTTACCAAAGAAAATTATTTGTTCGTTCAGAAATATGTATGGCAAAATTAATACACATCCTCTTTTCTATAAATTTAGCACAATGAATTAGATGATATTATGACACGAGTCCTGAAAAAAACTTTTTAGAATGTGTGAAACTGGGTATAAGTATCACAATTCAGTTTCCCCTCCCACATACCCCCAAGACTAGTGTCTGCCAGCCATCATTGACTAAAAATGATATTTTATCCCACTTGTCATCATTTAAGACTTGGGGCATGCTGATCGGTATCTTGTCTGAGAGAGTGAATGAGATGCCACACAATATATATCATCGTTGAATATCACTAGAGAAGGTATAACATCATTTTGGGAGCAGCTGTTGTAATGGTAATGATCCTCAACAAACCCAGGTTATCACTCAATGGGATATGAAAGAAAGTTCCTTTAAGCCAGGAGAGATATACACTGGAAATAATAATAGTTGAAAAAGTGACTTTGAATGGTTTTTAAAAAACTATTATTTCTGTTGAAGAATGTGAGCTCATCAGCTGTGAATTAAAAGTCTCACTTTCTTCATTACCATGACAAAGTCAGAGTCTCAATGCCCTGTGACCTGCTCTATAACAATATCAATGTTTGAAAGTAAGAGGATTATCGACTAAATGAAAAAGATGAGAGTGGATGAATTGGTATCTGTGTGGAAAATGATTCTATTATTAACAGATGAAAGTTTAATAAAAACAGGCCTTTATATTTCTGTGTCAGTGGTAAAATGTAGATTTGGATTACACGTACAACAGCCCTGCATACAAATCATTTTATTGAAATACAGCAGCGCTTTTATAAACACTTCCAAAGACAGAGCTGGTTTGCTACCTTGTAAGGCAGAACCTCAACAGTCAGAGAAACCTTATAAGACACTGTTGTGAAATGCTCTGCATAGGCAGCAACTCCATACAACATAGTGTTTCTTGTGTGAGGTGTATGACAAAATCAGAATAGACCCCCACCCTAAGAGCCGGTCTTATAAGAAAATTTGGGTTTATTTATAATTGACATGTCTCCAGTGTTTTCAGCCTTTATAAGTTCAGTTTTGTCCTTTGAGTTTGTCACGATGCATTATGGGGTTGATAGATTTTGGTGGAATAGGTTCGTGGCATGTAACAAACATTTTGATCAAATGGAAGAGGAATAAAAGACGTTTTTTCACAGTTTCGCGAGTTTACCCCTGTGGCTTTGTGATTCCCAATTAGAAGACAAACATTTCCTGTCAGGTAGTGAGATGCACCGCTAGCTTGAAACTGACAAGGAAATGAAACAGCATCAGATAACTACATCAACAATATACATTTTAAATGTACTGTTATATTTGACCACTTTTTCAGATTTGAGCATTTCTGAGCTTTATGTTGTTTTTTCTGTTTTAACAAGCACAAATGAGTTCACTGTAGTATTAGCTGTACTGGTTTCAGTTGAACAGTGTCAGACTCAGAGTTGACCCCCCTAGCCATGTCTTAAGAACTCCAGAGCTCTCACAGCAATAATCATCTGTGGTAATTAACTCTATTGTTTGAGCTCTGAATTCTAATCCGGGAAATAGTAATGAGTTTTAAAACCTTTGGCAACAGAAAGGATGGTGATAGATAGAATGTAAGGACAGAGAAAGAAAAATAACCCAGTCTGTTACAGGAGGAATTTTATAGTCAAATTACACAGGCCATTTTTGTAGGCAAAAACATCAACAGGAAGTTACTTTCAGCCTGCGTTTGCAGCAAAAAATGTGTTACACCATGACCACAAGGCTGTGCTTTACCATAAACAACAACACCTAAAAGAAAAGTAAATTACATATGAGATCTCATTTCTCATTTGTTTCTCCTAGACATCCATTTAATAGTGAGATGAATAGAGAGCATTGGTGCAAAGTGTAATATTAAGGAGGATCTATTGACAAAGGTGTAAAAAGACCTTACATAATGAAGCGTTATGTTTTTATTATCTCAGAACAAGCTATTTCTAGCCATACACTTTCTATCCATCCCTTTACATGCAGTTCAGTTGTAAACTTTGGTTGCAATTTGCAACCTCACCACTAGATGCCGCTAAAATCTCTACATTGCTCCTTTAAGTTTCCAGCATTTTGCTTAAAATTGCTTAAATGTCTCCATCTGTTTTAGCAAAGTCACAGTCACAAACTAAGCTCAGATTTGCTCCAAACAAAAGTCAATATTATTGATGAGTTCAATATCAACTAAAACATTTCTCAATCCATACATACATTCTACAGCTCCAATCTCTTAATTTATTTATTGTCTCATTTGTTTCTGAAATTTTAGGACAAACAAGAGACTAAATTGATATTTAAATGAAACACAGCACAACACAACATCCATCAGATCTACTAAAAGAGAAACCTCTGAGCAACAACATTTTCTGTTGACCATTTTCCTCGTGATTTTATTTTTGCATACTGGTTTGTGTAGCACACACTAGTGTCTATGTAGTGTTAGTGTACTTGCGTGCTACTGTGTGCATAGGCCAGCAAAGGTTCAAGTATTAAGTTAAGGAAGCTCTTCTTGTAGGCCATAACATTTTGTCTGGATCACTCATTCATGAGATGACCTATGTTGCCAGCACCTTTATGTGTCCATTGAAAATTTATTGAGGTGAACAGTACCAGGAATGTGTGCAGGGATATAAAGGTTGGTTTCATGCTTCACTAGATTTGAGCATATGCCAGCTGGGTAAATATTCTTTAAGAGAGAGAGAGAGAGAGAGTGAGAGAGCAGATAGCATTTGGAAGCCTGTCTGCACAGAGATATTTCAAAGACTTCTGACAGGCCCATGGTTTCAAAAAACAAGTAATTATCAACAAAAGCACAAAAGCTTGTGAAGACATTAGTTGGTTTGCTTAATTGGAAGAAATGTATTGCCAAACTCCAAACACACTCATAACTTGAAGAGAACTGTTACAAGTTAATGAACATCAGCCTTGCTGATAAAGCATCAGAGGAAAATGTACAGACATACAAAACCATATTGTCTGTCTTGGCTTCCCAAGAAATTATCCTTATTTCTCTATTAGAAATAGAAAATCTCTTTGTTGCCCCTCTCTCTCCACCGCCGCTTGTCAGAAGAAAGGACAGAAAAGCGAGAAGCGCGAGGCGGCGAATCGGTCAGCACACGCGCGCGCTTTCCGTGCTTCCAGCAGCGCGCGCTGTGCAGATAACACACACGCGCGCTGGAATGTCAACGGTTTGACAGGCTTCCGACGATTAACTCCCTTTCATCTCCGCAGCTGACAGCGCGGTTTAAAGCCGGTTTTTGTATTTATATCTAAATTTGTGTTTTTGGAATAAGAAATGACTGAGCAGAAACGCGTGTTTTCATGAGCTGGTGAAGGAGGAAGCGCGTGAAAGAGCCGCCGTGTGATCTGTCATTTACAATCTGAGGTAAAAGCCACTCTGACAGACGAGGCTAATTTTAGGGCATAAATCAGTTTTCACCTTGATTTTACAGTGTTTAGTATGAAAAGAAATGTCCTAGATGAAGAACACACATGTTTCTTACATTTTTATACCAAAAGAAACTCTACAGTACACGCTACAGTAGGACATTTTTTCTCATTGGAAAACAAAAACAGTTCGAATTGTTGCAGTGATTAGCCATCACTGACTTTTAACAGGAAATCATTACGCTAAAACGTGTAATCTATGCTAGTACCAGGTATTGACAGTGTCACAACCGTCTAGTTTGTTTGCTGTAAATGTTTAATTTGGGTGTGTTTTCTATTGAGCCATATGCCAAACATACAAACCTCATCCAATATCTGCCTCAAAAATAAAAAAAACTTCTTTAACAACATTAGGAGGTATAACTGCAAAATTGTCTATAGCATCATGAAGACGGTTTCAAAGCAACAACATAAACAAACGTTACTTACGTTACATCACTGCGCATGCGCGCTTTTGTGGCCCAAACTTAATTTTCGATACACATCTGAGTCCCTGCAGATTATTTCTGATAACAAGCAAAATAAATAACAAGTGAATGACATTAGCTTGCAAGTTAAAAGTATGTCTAGTCTGTATTATTTGGGGTTACCAGAAGAACGTTACTTGGCTAAACTCAAATGTGACAAAGTTACACGACCCATTCAACAAATTGTTTATTTAATCAAATTAATATACAATAAAATTCAACAAATTGTTTATACAATTTTAAACAATAAAATAATGATATTAATAAAAGAAAGTATAACTATAAAGTATAGTATAGTTAGGCTACATTATTAGCCATTATCAGCCACATTAACTTTGGGACAAGCGCATGCGTCAGATGAAACTGTCTTTAGGTTTGAATGTGCATGATAAATAGAAAGCAAATAAGAGCTAAACCACAACGCTTCACATCACCCTTAAGCATTTGTGCGTGTTGAAGCCTCAAAAGACTTCTTTGCTTGTTCGCAACTCTTTTTCAAAGGCCACCTTTTACTGACCTCAATTTTAATCAGTACTTACTGACCCTATCACCTAGTCATAATCTCCTGTGTATTGAATTTAGCAGGGGGCTATATTAAGATTCAGGCCCTTGGCAAAGGTAGAAGTTTTTTAATTTTCCTGTGACATTAAGACACTGCGGCTGCAAGGCATACAGTGATGCGTGTGAAGTCCTGTGAGAGGCCTGAGAAACGCTCAGGATGTCTCTGTGGAGAAGCAGAAGCATCTCACGTGCACGGGACTTTAAAAAGCAAACGACATGTGAGGTTCCCCGTCTGCGACATCAGCTTGGAAATTTCAGAAAAACATGACTTCTATGGATAAACAGTTGCAGCCACTCACACAAATGTCCGCACATGCTCACGCCTCGTAATTTCATTTAGTTTTTTGGGGAAAAGCACTTGAGGGCTTGTTCTCAATCACCCTTCAATCACATGAGATCGCTGTTGAGTTTTAATTGTCAGCGGGAATAAATGCATGAGTGGCACTCTTGAATATAAAGTTCATATCTACTAATCATTTAATTATGATCGGAAAAGCTAATGAAGCGAAAAGATTAATTAAGTGGCATTTTCTTGATGCTCTGATTGATTTAGAATTACAATGTTGTTTGCCAAGAAGCTCAATAATAATAATTATTTAAATAAAGGTGAAAAATATTTCAAGAAATGGCAAACTCTGATGTGTCAGGCACTTTCCTATTCAATAGAATCATGCCACTGTGATATAAGAATGATCATTTAATATCTAAAATGGTCTTGTAATCCTAAAATATGAAGGATTTGTCATATAATCGTTTTCTACTTTTAATAAAAATTAACCTTATTTTTAGTAACCATATTATACAAAACATGGTTGCTATGTATATACACAAAAAGGTGCTAATAAATATATAGATATAAATATTGCAAACCAGTCAGTAAGCAGGCTAATTTACCATACTGATATCTAAATCTTTGACTTGATTTTCTACAACTTTGGAATCGAAACTGGGAATCAATAAGAATTGGAACTGATAAGCAGAATCGGAATTGATCAAATTCAAACGATACTCAACCCAACCATCGCTGTGAAGAACATTTTTAAATGGTCACTAAAAATATAACCAACAATCCTTTGAAAAGAGCCATCTTTATTCCTCCAGGATGACTTGCACTCCAAGGTGCTTTTTCTCAGCAAAGAAATTTTGCATGATGCCTTGAAAATGGGACTCACACCCTCTGCACCCTGTATTTGCGTTATCAGAAGAAAATAAATGGTGTTGTCAGTGTTCACACCGAGGAGAATATGTGGTGTTTTTTTTCTACCAGTGCTGTTTAAACAGCGCAGATCAGCGTTTCCCACAGGTCTGAAACATATTTGTGACTTTTTAGATTTTTTATAAATAATACATGCAGTCTATTTTTCCAGGTTACTCAGCAGTAACAGTGCACACAAAGCACTTTTTTGTAGTGCACTATAAACGGCCTAAAATTAGGAAATTCCCTAATAGATAACTCAAATGAGGGGATTTATTAACATTGTGGGGAGCTTGATAGATGAGATAGATAAGACATTCTCGCACTCGCAGAACAGGTGCTGAAGTGGTAGAGCCTTAAAAGTGAGGGGAGATTATTCACAGGTTGATTGATTGTAGAAGAAGAAAAAAAATGCTAAAATGGGCCACATATACTTCAGCAAATTAAAAGTGAAGATATGTGTGGGATGCACTGAAGTGTAAGGTCAAAGATTAGATGGGCAAGTGTGGTTTAATGTCAGAGAATATGAGAAACTCCAGCTATATTGGGGCTTTTCCATGTATTGCAGTAGTTTAAAGCTGCTGTAGAACTGTGTATAACTTTATATTTGACATAAATTAGTTATTAGGCGTCATAAGAAGCTATGACTACTATACCTTAAAATTCCCATCTTCTGTATTGTGGCTGAAAAAATAGTGCAGACACCAGCTCTCAACTGCAGTTTTGTGTCTAAGAGATATCGAATGTTAACTGCATCCATCACTTTCTTTTTAGGATGTGTGGGGAGTGGACGTAGATGTGATTAGCATCCTGGTTGCAGATCCGCGGTAGTGCTTCGGAAAGGAGCGGAGGGGTGACAGTGATGTATGGCTTATGGAGCTGCGCAGACTTCGCCTGTTGATTACCTTGGCAACCTGAATGTTGAAACTCTGCTGAATCAGTTAAAATGGTCTAAAGAAGAAATGTATTATACATAACCGAATAACTTGTTTATGGGCGAATGTCATGAAATCTGTCAGGAACAGGTTTTGATCATATTTCACTCCAAATTTAAAAGAGAGATAAGAAAAAGAATTTTGTTTAAACATTAAGACTATTGAATTGTGTTATAAGAATATGCAGACACCCAGAAAAATTATGACAAATATATTTATGTCCCTTAGATTTTAATTTATACATATTTAAATATGTAAAACATTATTGCATTATTCTATTCAAATTGTTTTTTTTTGTTGAAAAAAGTAGAATGTCCGTAGATATTTTAGATATTTTTAGATATTCAAAAGATACTAAAAAAAAAGATTTGAAAAAAGGCTTCATTTAGGCATTAATCTAGTATTTCTTATGTATGCGAGAGAAAGGGGTGGACAAATTGGTGAATTGGAAATTCAGCATTGTTTGACCAACATTTGACTTATATTCAACTATTGACAAAAGCTCCCAGAGAAACACTTTTCTCTTTTAAAAAAGTTTGGAATCATTGACTCTCCATTGCCTTGAAGATTATACAGTATGACACGTGAAATTAGGTGCACACAAGCAGTTAAACCCAGTCATTTCACTCCTTCCATTGGCCTGGTCAGACTAGAATAAGAATTTGAATCAGAGTCTCGGCACATTTGCTGCGTAATATTAAAAGAACAACATCTTTACCGCCAAACATCGCCTCAAGCAAGACTATCGACTCGCATCTCCAAGAAGAAATGGATCAAATGAAATATTATATGGCCAAAGGTTGCCCGCAGCCACCCGCGGTTGAAGTCCTGCATTACTGAGCGGATTGCGGATGCCTTGCTGAATTGTGTTGGGGGGTGATGAGGTGCTTTGCCAGGCCAGGCCTCAGGTGCCAAATGTAGTAGAGCAGTAGACTAATTCTTCCCGCTGGAGCGAGCTCCCACTGTTTAAATACCCCAGGCACTCGGCCATCTCTGTCTCGCATAACAGCATCTACACACTCGTCTTTACCCCCATGCACTTCTTCAGCAGTTTGGAGAGCAAGAGAAAGACAGTTTGAAAGAAAGACGTGCAGAGTGATGGAGAGAGAGAAAGATAAGACAGCAAAAGTGGGTCAAGGACTCGGTTCAGCCATAATTACAGAACTCCCAACACCACAAGCTAGAAGATCAATCCGGCATGGGATTAGGAACCTATTCTCTCTCTCTCCTCGTGAATGAATCTGTTTTTGCTCATTTTTGGCCGAGCCTATAGTCATTAATCCCTTTAATTAAGATTAGGCTACAGCCCTCACTTTAAACTCACTGCAGTAAAATTTACCAATTTTTAAATAAATCCCACCAAAACATGTCCAGGTTACAGGTTAAGTTCATATGTTAATATATACTTTCAATGGATGTGAAGGTAAACAGATTTGGCTCGCTGTCCATAATAGAGGGCTTGTGCTCGGGACTCGAAAGTAATGAGATTTTTGCGGCAGAATTAAAAAAAAGTTTTGGTCTTTTGTGCTTGACAGGTTGAAATTCAACTTTTAGTGTGTTTTTAAAAACTCAAAATATCTATCTAATTTGTAAAAAAATAACCCAAACCTTATATTGTACGTTTTCACAACCGCTACACATGTCTGAGGATCAGTGGCCGATACGAATCTGTCAAAATGGCCCGTGGCATTCTCCTGTGTTTTATGATCCAGGGTTAACACTCCATTCTGAATATCTCTTTGGAGACCAAAAGAAATGACACCGGCTGCAGTGACTGAATGCGATGCCACAGGTCAGGCTGCTGCCGCCGTGTCTAATGGATTCTCATGCGTCGTCCTGACATTCACATTGACAGGTGATATTGACAAAGAGGCGGCCCGGCGATAAATTTTATACGTGAAACACTTCACGAAGTAATGAGTGCTGTTTCAGAGTTCCCTCTGCTGCCTATGGGCTGTGATACCACAGAACATCTATTAACAAGGGTCAGCAGACAGCTTTATCATGTTCACCGGTCTAAAGTTATAGTAAAATAGATATGTAATACAACAAAAGTGATATTTAGTACTTTGTAGAAGTAAATCCTTTTAAATATGAGTGTGTTAAAAAGTTGAATAGTGTCTAGAAGTACCATGTTTGTTTGACTTCTTTTGACTAGATGTTTTTAAATCATGGAAAAATATAAATGATATAAAAACAGAAAAATATATATTTAAATTGAAACTTTCAATATTAGTGATAACAAAAGTCTAACAAAAAGTACCCAAAAATCGATCAAACCTTACAAAGTTTGAAAAAGAAACAACACAAATTTTAACCTTTTAATAAGCGGCCTTATTTTTGAGGAATTTTTTGATTGCAAAAACAAGTTCAGAACAGAAATGTTGAGTGTTTTAGCTTCTGAATAATGCATAACACGATAAAAAATGTAGCCACTAAAAACGCCTTTCCCACTGGCCCTACATTTTGTGGGTACTATGTCAACTTTCCCTAAAAACACCAAAATCGACACATACATCGAACCCTTTCAATAACTCCAATAAGCAGAATTACATGTAGTTTCTACGATGCTCTGTGAAACCAAAAACAAGAGCTATTGTAACCTTTACAGAACACATGTCATAAGTCTAGCATCATAAGAACGAACACTTCTGCCTACAGCCAACATACCGCAACCTGTCAGCGTTCGTGTAATGCATACCACTGTGAACCTCATCTCTCAAGAACGCAGGCCGGGGACAATGTCCCTGAGACAGTCCGACTGCCCATAACTCTGCCCTGATCGGACAGGCCTTTCTCTGTGTGTGATTGATAATGCCTGTCCAGTGCGAGGTGAAACACAATGGTGTATGGCAGCCACCTGATTCGAATGGATTGCAGAAAATGAAATCGATGCGGCTCCGTGGAGACGGGTCGCTTGATCGGCCTCTATCGGACCCTCATCAATACAATTATTGATCCCGAGGGAAAACGTTGGCCCGCGCGCTCCGCCAGACGAACTGATTAAAATTACCGGAGAGAACAAATGCGAGATTTGATTGGAGGAGAAAACGCAGCAGTTTTAAAGCAATCCGTCATCAAGATAAAAGCTTTGGTATTCATGCATCATGAGTCGGACGGCAACAGAAAAATGTTCATGATGCACTTCTGCTTTAGACTTGCTGGCTTTGTTTTTAAATCAACCCACCAGGGGCCTGGCCAAGTGATATTGTACAAAACAAAAGTATGTCAGATTGTGTCTGAGATGGACAGATATGACATGCCGTTTGTCTTACACATAGATTTTGTACCTGACTTGCATAATTTTAACTCAGAAATCATGTTTACTGATGCCATTTTTGTGCAGTTTAGTCTGCCTTCGCAGTTACGCTGCGGCTTCGCTTACGCTCTGTTGACGTGCCGCTTGAGTGTTAAAGATGTGTGTGTCGTGATATAGCAGACTTCCTTACCCTTGGGGACTCAGTATTTTAAATAGTGTAGCAAGTCGCAGACTTAATTTCCCATGCACAATTACACTTTCTCTCCAGAGTCTTCAGCCGGGGGCAGAGGAGCTGGAAAAAGCTTTTAATGGAAGAGAGAAGGGAGTAATGAAGAGAAGGGAGTTATCTCCACCAACACTCCTTTTTCTCTACGCTCTGCCACTTTCTTTTATCTCTCTCTCATTATTGGCCTTCTACTCAGCATTTATGTCTTATAATGGTTTACTAATATTTGGAGGGTTAGCTGCCCTCTAGAAAGTGCTTTGCAAAGCTTCTTTCTGTAGAAGCAGACTGCTTTTTATGTTGTGTGCACAGTGAGTACATATCATTCTGGTCGATATTTAATGGTGAAATGTGTTATTTTTTTAATACTGCCTATCATCCCAGCTTGATATGCAGAAACAACTATAAGTACGGCAGTCGTACATTGATTCTCTTGAACACTGTAGCCCTGTGATGAAACCAAAACACTGCTGTTTGTTTGAGTAATCTGACCAACCTTGCCACAATGACAAGTCTTTGGAGCGGGACTGTGTCTGAATAATGGAAAATAAGAAAGAGTTTAGAAAACACACACCAAATATATATTATAGCTTTCAACATTTAGAGGTGCAAAACAATACAACGTGCATAGAGATATCAATTTAAAGGGACAGTTCACCCAAAATGAGAATTCTGTAATTATTTACTCACCCACGCGTCAGTTAAAACACGTTCTTTCTTCTGCAGAACACAAAAGAAGATATTTTGAGGAATGTTGGTAACCGAACAACATTGGCCTCTATTAACTTCCATTGTATGGACACAAAACCACAGAGACATTTCTCAAGATATGTTTTGTGTTCCACAGATGAAAGTCAAACATGTTTTGAGAGATACTAAAGCAAATGATGAGAGATAAACTATATCTTTAAAATGGTTTAATGGTTTAAAATAGAGCATATGAAAGGACAAGTTGAATACGTTAATAGTGCTTTCTGGTCATTATGTATTGAAAGAATACTGTAAACATTCTTAAAAATACATATTTTATTACTTCCTAAACAAAAAAGAACATTTGAAACAATTTGAATTTCATTTATGGGTGAACTATCCCTTTAAAACACAAGAATGTGGACATGTTCAGGTGTTTTCAGTAAACTGGGATCTTGATTAGAAGAATGTGTTTGAGTTAGTCACCGCTGGTTTGGTTGTGTTGTGGAGGCTGATGTGCCGGCACTGTGATGTATGTGTTTGTTGTTCTCAGTGCACGTGAGGAGAATCCCGCTGGACTGGAAACCTATTAGAACTTCAGCACTCATTCTTATCTCATCTGATAAGGCACACAGAGACACGAGCGAGAACGAGAGTTCTCTAATGCACTTCTCCACTGATAGCGAAGAGGAGGAGGAGGAGGGAGAAGATACGAGAGAGGAGGAGAATGAGGAGAGGTCTTGTGTTCGTCTGAAAGGTAAATTATAATTGTAAATTTCCAACACTATCCTGTTAAACAGAACTGTGAACTGGTTAAAACAAACACGCATTTAGAGAAAAGCAGTTGGATGAAAAGTTAAAGTGTTGCAAAAATGGACATGTTATATTAATGTCGTCCTTCAATGTCAAGTGAATTGTGAGAGACAAAATACATTTTGATGCAAAAGGACTGCTGTGGTGGGCCACCCATTTGCCTATAATGGGTAATTTGATGATCTGAATTTAGCTAGACAGAAAATAATTCAAGGACCAAATAACCTACAGTATTTCCCTTTGAGAGTAGTAAAAAGTCGTTTACCTCCTCTCATAAATCAATGAATCCAATTTCGAAACTCTGGGCTGTTGGAAAGTCTTATCTGTGACCTGACGCAAAGCACGCTGTGAAGAAAACTCACTTAAACACCTGACGTCGATTCACAACTTTTCAAATCAATTCAATTGGCAGATTTAATTTACTGTCATCCATTTGTGGCAACATTTAAGTATTAACAGCATGCATTATTTGGCCAAGCTAGACTAATGTATTATATATATATATGGAACAGAATTTCATCTATAGATGTTTTCCATTTATGCATTTGACAGATGCTTTTTTCAATAGTAACTTAAAGTGCGTTCGATCAATGCATTGTTTTAATTAGTATGATTTTTTCCTTGGATCAAACTCATGACCTTTCCATTGATAACACAATACGCTACCAAGGAAACTGAGCTACATGAAAACTCATTTTGAAGAATGCAAATGTCACCAAACTCTGGTAACCAATTATAAAACTCAGTTTTAATGTGAAACTACTGTTAATATAAAGATTCAAATGGCAATAATTTAATTTTAGTAATGTGGACTATTCTAAAACAAAATCTGCAACTCTTATTTTGTGCAGTTAAATGTTTAAAAATCAGATCCTTTTCAAAAACACATAAAGATCAATCTATACAATCAACCAAGTGCTGATTTTTCGCAAACGTCAGACAACTGCCTTTTCAATTTGTGTCATACTGCCACCTACTGGCTCGTATGTGTTCATGCAGTTTCATCACACCTGCGTTTGCCTCATTTGATCTCATCTGCTGTTGCTAATGTGCATACTAATCACAATTCATGAGGGGACTATGACAATCTGGACCTGGCTCATAAAAGTTGGCCCGGTGTATTGATACTAATAAGAAATGACAGCAGCGCTGTTCCAGAACAAAGTTAGAGAGCGCAACAGTGAAACATGGCAAACATTGAAAGAATCACACATGTTTAACTCATATCCAAATAGTAGATGGTTAAAACACAGCTGCGGTCACCAGGTTGAGGCTCCTCGTGCAACAAATCAAAGACATACTTTGTCCTCTCAGAGATTTATATTTATTAATAAACCGCTCAAAGACACATAGAAAATATTTACAGCATACATGTAAAAAAAATTTCACAAAATGTTTCAGCTCCTTATCGCGAGTATAAAAGTTTCCAACACTTCATGGCTGGTTGGGGTGATTTTAAATGCTCTAAAGAATTCAAACAGCTAATAAATAAATAAATAAATACGGCACTTAAACTGGCACTAACATAGTGCATCACTAAAACATCCCTTTAACATGTAAAGGACAAGTTTGTCAAAACATGTGGAATGTGTCTAAATATGTTTGAAATGTGTTAAAGGTGAGAATTTACAGTTTAATGTTGGCACAAAATACAATTAAATCAGCCAAAAACATGATACTAAAAATAAAGGGGCAGAACATGTATAGAAGTTTATAAATTAAGCAATATTTCTGAAATCTGTTGAGCTTTCTGCAGATGTACAGTACTGTGCAAAAGTCTTGGGCATGCTAGTATTTTTCCCCCAAAAAGAGGTTTTTTTTAGAAAATTTTTAGGAATTTTCAGTTTACATTTTCAAACATTTATTTTGTCATTATTTGTAATAATCCAGTGAGGTTTTTTATGCACAAGGAGTCTGACAACAGCCGTTGCTACACAGAGATCTGATCTCATCATCATCAAGTCTGTCTATTATTACATGAAGAAAGAGGAGAAAACTGAGACAAACTAAATCCAAAAGAATTGTAGCAATGTCTCCAAGACGCCAGAAGACACCTTCATGCACAGATACCTGAAAAACTAGGTGCAAGTGCATCGAGGACAAAAGCTGCTTTAAATGCAAAGGATAGTCGCACCAAATGTTAATTTAATTTAGTTAATAGAAATGAATTAATAAAGAAAATCTATTGATGACATTATTTTTCAAATCATCTTCACTTTACAGAATTTTAACACAAGTGCCTAAAACTTTCACAGAAGAGGAGGAGAAATTGCCACAGTTCTTCTGGATTTAGGTTGTCTCAGTTTTTTCATCTTTCTTCATGTAATAATAAATGGACTTGATGATGTTGAGACCAGATCTCTACGTGGAGCACCGGCTGCTGTCAGACTCTTTATGCATACAAAAATCTTACTGTATTAAAACAAATAATGCAAAGGCATGTAAAAAAAAAAAAGTAAACTGATATTTCCTATTGACACACTACAGCAAATGATGTAAATAACTACCTTAAAATCATTTACCTTGAGAGAAAATACTAACGTGCCTAAGACTTTTGCACAGTACTGTATGTTTCGTGTGGGTCCAAAACTGTAATAGCATTACACGTACACATATCAAGACACATATGCATCATACAGACACACACAGATCCTCTCATATACACATACACACACTAGACAAACATACAAACTCACACCATAGTTATCATGATGACACATTCCATTTCAGTTATATGAAATTGTCCAAAATGCATATACTCAACATTCCCAAGTTCTTCTTTCCACTGTGTTTAAACATCAACCCTGTCTCTGTCTTTTTGTTTCACTCTGCACGTGTGCTGTAAACATCCATGTTGTGGCCTGAAAGATTTCAGACTGATTTGAGATTGCTTCAATATTGCATACACACTGTTAGTGAGACTTCACATATCCACATCACCATCATACGCCAGTGACACTGCTTTTTGTGGATAACTGCTGGGACTGTCCTCAGTGTTTTTACTGAAACACAAAAACAAACAAAGAATTTATCAACAACACAAGCAGCAGTAAATTGCATCGGTTGTTTCATGTTTCACCACAAGAGGGCAAAATATAACCATAAAATCAGTGGTTCAGTAATTTTATCCTAAGCAACTTACAAGTGAGGAATGTTTTCCTCACCATTATGTCTAAGGAATCAACAAAAAGCATAGTCTACAATACTATGTGTACTAGTACACATTCAATTGATGAACAAGCTAATATAACTGTAATTTATCATCAATATCAAATGCGTAACTATCCGTTTTATGTCAGGTAAAAGAAAGCTTACCACAAAAGAAAGGACATAACAATGAGGAGGAGAATCAGGACGAACCCAGCAGCCATCAGCCCATAAACCCACAGCTTTACACGCCCATCTGTCAATCAACATAAGGAGACATACAAATAACAGAGCCTGTCTAGACTCATGCAAATAAAGGTTAGTTGTTTTATCTAAATCTGTGTCATCATAAAATGTCATTATGATTCTGTTTGTGAAAACTGGCTCTGGACCAGTTGCCATCAATCAAACAATCTATCCAATAATAGAGCACATGGATGCTGTTGTACCTGGTCCAAGGGGCTGCAGTGCCCAATCATTGATCTGGTTCTTGTTTCGAGCATGTTCTGGTCTAGGATGCCTCGCACCGGTCTTCACATCTGCTTTCTTTTGGTCCAGCCCTGGAGTTCTTGTGCAGTAGTCCAGGAAACCGTGAGAGGTCATGACCTCTGTGAAACCCTTTTCACAACCACAAACTCCACTCTGAAAGACAGAAACTCTGGTTTGCATGGTGAAAGATCCAGACTGTGAAATGTGCCATGTTGCACATATGGAAACGTGTCATAATATGTGATAATGAACATATTTACTCTGTAAACAGATGCTGAATGATAACACAGTAGGTAACTGTCTGTCACTAGTTATTTTAATATGAGAAGACTTTCAAATGTTAAATAAGGAAATGTTCATGAAGTTTGTGCAATAATGATTAAGATCAGAGTATGTATCCATATGTTCTGTAAATGTTACCTGTGTGCAGAAAGAGAAGGGTTTGGTACACGGAGGGTGACACTGTCTCACAGCAGAGGGCTTGTTTCGGGAGATGCATCCTCCTAATGTAGAGAAAGATTGAATAGTGAACAAGCTTTGATGAAAACAGTTTCTATTTTCATAGTATCACTGCTGTGCCGCCTTAAACAGCAACATAATAGTTGCTTTTTTACGAGATCATGTTAAAAAATAAAGCATCTGGACTGTTAATGTTTTCAGTAAAATGTCACTGACCTGTGACATTGACGCCATCAGAGCGCTGACACCACACCAGTCTACGGTTATGTCTCCAGTCACCAGTCATCCATTCATAAGTGAGACAGGTCCCATCTGGAGACAGACACAAATAAACCAGAGTGCATTTAGTGTTTAGTGTCTGAACAACATCTTGTCTATCAGTCCTATCTAGTCTCGCAGCTATTTTCTCAGGCAGACAGACAGAAAATAAGGTCTGCAAAACAACTGCATGCAATTGTGAAGCTGAAGAGAGAAAGGTGTTCACTAGATCTGGAGAATTGTCACTTTATAAATACCTGTCAACAAGCCCACTCAAAGAAGGTATTGTAAAGGAAAGGTATACTTATGACAAAAAAAGCTTTCAACTCAACAAGCTTAGAAACCACTTGTTTTTCTCTTGTGGTTAGTCTTGTGCTTTTTGTAAAGTGGTGCAAGGTTCTTACGCCTTGACCAATGAATTTCCATTACTCTTCCTTTTGGTCATTACTAGACACGATTTTATATAATCCATTTCTAGACATTGGATTGCAAAGAGATTTTTTAAACTGATGATTTCTTTGGGGTTAACCTAATCTACAACAGAAACACAATCTGTATGTGGCTTCTCTACATACCTTGGCATGGCTGTGTCTCATAGACCTGATTGGGACAGCTGTCTTGGTTTTCCGCCACCTGTGTGACTACGGCTCTAGAACGAGCCTGTCGACCCCATGTCTCAAAACTCCGGCCATCCAAACACAGCAGCTGACAAGAACTCCATGGTGACCATTGGGTCAGGTGACATTCGCCTGACACACGAGGTAGTCAAAGATCAATCACAAAATCTCTTAAAAACAATGTGTTTAATTAAATATATAATATTGTGTACAAATGTGTGTTGCCGGTGCAAACCTGGGCAAGGGATCGTGCATGGCTGCTGTAACTCAATCTCGCAGATTTTACTCGGAGAGTTTACCACACACCACTGGTCTTCTACAGAGACAGGCTGAGGAGGACCTGATAGAGAACCCCAGTGCACCACACAGGACATTTCCCTACGACTGACACCCTCACCACAATCGGCGCCCTGCGGTAAAAGACAGACGGATAAAGACAATTTAAGCCGGATGTATATTTCTCATCTAAATTTGGCAATGGCTATCCTGATCCACCAGCATGGAAATGAATGCTGGCCTAAGTTGCTTTCTTCGGCTGAATTGCATCTGAATGGCCGAGTCAATACCTCCACCCTGCATGGACTCCAGTCGCCGAGCCTCCAGCTGTAGCAGGGCCTGATGGGACACGAGCGAGTCTGCGAGAGCTGAGACGGACACGGACGACCTCCCTCTCCAGCAGACTGTAAAACAATCCGCGAGCGGGTCATCTGACCTGGAAAATTCACACGCATACATAAACGTTGGCATATGCAGATGCAAAAGTATACACACACTGGATCAGGATCTAAGGTACGAGCACTGTTTGCATGGTTAGGTTTAATAAGAGCTCAGGGAAGAGTTTACTCATGGGCCTTGAATTGAGATAAATGAGACTGCGTAAAGCTTAATTAAACCCCTAACAATAGCTGGAAAGAGAGACAGGGCTCCAAGAAGCACGACAGAGCTCACAGGTGTGTGTTGTTATCGTCTCAAAGACGCTAGATTCGTTTTTATGGGACATATTATTAGTGATGCTTGCCTGCTGTTATCGCTCACACGATGGGTTAGGGATTCGTTTGAAACCTTTAATACAATGTATTAAACTTAACTCGACATCATGTGTCTTGTTGTGGAGAGGTGTGCCGTGATTTTTGTAAGCAAACAGAGAGATGATTTTAATCTAAAGGTCAATAAAACTGATAATTAAATCCCATAGAACCCAAGGCATATCTTGTGACCGGAGTATCAAAGTGATTTTGATCTGGGGGAGTAAGCGACCAGCTCGCAATTGCTGTAATGTTTCATGCTGTCATTTTGCCTCCACAGAAAGATTTTAATCTCAATCGGATTAAAAAATAATAACAATAATCTGACAATAATCGTACTTTGGCTCCCACAGGTGTGTGAACATTCTGACCAGGTGGACCATTCTGTGAGCAGGCAGTTTACAGGACAGCCCACCTCACAGGGAGCCGACAGCTTTCCTCGTGAAGGACCCAACTAGAAAAGAGAAGAGTAGGTAAAATAAGCTCATTCCTGTTAAGAGTTTTTATTCAGTTTTATTAACAAGAAATGAAGGAGCACCTCTTTGCACATGCTCAGTTCCACCAGCTTTCCGTCACTTCGGACACAGTTCAGGAGTCGGGTCTTAATCCCTGTGCCGCATACTGCAGTTTCACCTATCTGACAGCTACTCCAGTCTTTAAAACACACACATTTGTTTTTGTATTTTGTACATGTATTGTTTCTTTACTAAAGAAATGATTTTTTTCTAGCCCCAAAAATTAATCCTTACAGAAAATCTCTTTTTTTTAACTATAATTGTGGGGACAATGCTGAAAACTGACCCACACACACATGCAACACACATTTTCTAATGTGGTCAAGAACCATTTCAGCATTAATCTGAATTCAAATCTGTACATGTAAAGTGAAGTGTGTGTGAGTAGAGAAGCAAGCATATATACTTTAGCATTACCTGAATACACATATGAGTATTTGAGACAGGTCACATTGTTACAGGGTTGAGTTTGGTTCAGATCAGGACAGGTATGACTTCCTTCTGGCCATCTCAGTACAGTTCTGCTCCTCCACCTTAAATCACCATCATTACAATCCTGTAGACACATAAATAGGTGTTGCAATAAACACTTCATCCCTCCATCCTGACATGTCATAATTCATTTATCTCTATCTGTACATCAGTTAAACTGACCACGCTACATCTGGTCCATTGGCTCCATTCTGATGTCACGCAGTGGGCGGGGCATGGCAGTAGACAGTTCTCTGCTGTGATTGGCCGCTCCTCCTGGTCACACAGCGAGTCATCCACACTCTCATCCGGGTTCTGTCCATCCCTTTTTACACATCTGTGAGTTAGAAAGAAAGAAATGTCAAGACTAAAACTTGGTTGCACCTTTAATGAAAAGGAAAACATGAATCAGGGACGACACGACCCAAATATTTAACATTCAATTATGACGTTACCCATGGCATCCCATCATCCTCTCTGACCTCACTTCAGTCTGAAGGGCAGAGTTATGACCTCATGAATCTATTTGGCTTCTGCACGGTTTTGAACGCTGACATATGAGATGTGAACTGTTCTGAGATAATAATAAAGGGCTGGGTGCGATGAGCTCACCGGATTTTGCGGGTCCGCAGGCCGTTTCCGCAGACAGACTGTCCTGGTGTTGTGTTAGTTGTAGTGTTGTTAGTGTTTGTTGCATTTATGATGCACATGGACCAGGAGCCTGCGTCCCACACATACTGACTGCATTTAGAGTAACAGTGAAGTACCTCAGACACCTGAACACACACAACACAACCGGGTTTAGATACGACATCATGTGAAAACACGCATGTACGTTCAAAAAAGCCCTTTACTTTTTTGCAAAATAAAAGATAACATGTAAATGCACGGACAAGCATTCACAAAAACACAAAAGGGTACGCTCGGGGACTCACCTGAGCCTTTGAAGACGTTCAAATCACCAGTAGCCAAACCACAGGAGAGGGGAAGTCAAAAACAGAAAACGGAAAAAACAAAAAAGGACAAAGGAAACAAAAATAATTATTAGGATAAGAGAGCAAAAAGGAATGAAAAGTAAAGTGAAATAAGTAAATAAGAAAAGAAGGGAAAGTTTTTTCATTAGTGTCTAACTTTTCACCCTGTACTTCAGGGTATTTAGTGCTTCATTTCTATGAGTGAAAGTGAGCTGAAGGAAATGCTTGCAAGACTTCAGTTCAGACCCATGAAACTTTAATTCTTTCTACACCTGCCCTGATGGAATGTTAAATAAAGAGAGTTGAATGCAAGGAAAAGCTGAAAGGATAAGAGCTTCAATCCCAGAAGACCTCTGTCCTCTACAGTCCTGACTTACTGTAGAACACAATGTGATTGAGAAACATTGTGAAAAGGCTTGAAAGTGGGCAGCCCAGGGAGCAGCCAAAAGCGAGGTCAAATGAATAATGAATCAGGTTTACACACACTGTCATGTCCTCTGTGATTCACATCTACTGTTAAAGATATCGGTGAATCTTTAAATACATACAGTATAGAAACGAACACACACACACACACGCGCTTGTGCAGTCATGTGTCATTTTATAGAAAGTTTTTACTTTTAGCAGCTTTAAATAAACTCTTCAGATATTTAGATGTCTACATTATTATATATTCCTTTAAAAATCAGTAAGGACAAGGCCAAACATGGAGAAATGGTCCTCACCTGATTTTTGTAATTGAGTTGCGGGCAGGGACGCCCTCCATTAAAAGGTTTTTCTCGTAGCCACTGAGAGCGAACTTTTACACCTCCACCACAAGAGGCGCTGCAGGTGGACCAATGAGACCACTCGCTCAGTTTACAGTCTGTAGAGCAGGGCACGTGACACACTTCCTCTTCATAACCTGTTAACAACATGAATGAGTCTTGATATAGTTATGAATGCCTGTAATGCATGTGGTGTATAATGCATTCATTTCAACTGGCAAAAACATTATTCATAACATACGAGCTAAAAACCCAGCTTCAGTTTTTTTTTATTTACTCTTTTCTACATAAAATCATCCTTAATGTTGAGAACATTCTGTGAACCTTGATATCTTTCATATTGACCATGTCAGATCAATGTTTAGACAGCCAACCTCTGGTACTTTCAGCAGTTATTTCAGAATTTATTATATTTATCACAAATGAACATTTGAGTACTGTATCTTTAAATCTATTATATACCCAATAATAATAATAATAAACACACATGACCTATTTTTTGTCATTTATAAGGGTATGACTACTTTAATGCTTTTAATCTCATAAATTAGATTATGTGACTTTAGCCCGGATTTCACAGACAGGGTCACATATTATTACATATATCAGACATTTGTATCCGTAGTAACTTAGGAATCATACCCATGACGTTGGCATTGCTAGCGCCATGCTTTAAAACGATTCCCATTCATTACGGACATGATGTTACATACACAGCAGAGTAATATAGAAATATATTTAAACAGAAATAAAGCACAAATCACCCGAGCTGCTACAGCGATCTGGTTCCACCAGTCGTCCCTGGTGATCCAGACATGCGAGTGCTCTGTAGCGCTTTCCAGGCCCACACTCGCTGTTCTTTCTCTGAACTCGCCAGTCCTGAGCTGCCTTTTGGCATTGCTGGTAAACTGCTCGGATGAAAGGATGTTCAGCCTGGTTTGTTGTTGGTGGGAGCAAACAGGGGGACCAGGGGCCGCGAGGCTGGGCGTGAAATTCAGAACAGGGGCAAGCTTCTTTCTCCTGGAGAGGAAACGACTCCTGCTGCTGACAACGCCAGCGCTTCTTACTGCGACCTGAGAGTTTGAGTGACAGGAGAGGCAAAGTTTTCCTTCATCTATTGACGTTTTAGGTTCCGGCTTAAATTGTTTAACCCCTCCATTTAAAGTAAGTAAATTATAAGTATTAACATGTTTGTGTTGCATAAGAGTTGAGGACTTCAATTTACTTATCAAGCTCAAAAATGTTCCTTGTTGTTTTCTCACCATTTGTTCATTTATTCACAGATTTACCCAAATTGTGAAGCACTTTAGGCAACAAATTTGTGTGTAAATAAGCCATACAAATGAATCAAGTAAACTAAAATATGACTTGTTTTATGATTTGTAACCTGCCAAAAAGAAAGCTTAATCCCTGGGTGAATGCGTGTGGTACCTATCAAGGATCGGTTTCGAGTGCGCAGACTTCCACAGCCTTGGCACTGCGTGAATCTGCTCCAGGAAGTGAAGGTGCATTCGTTTTTACATGGCACCTGACACTCCCTCACCTGTGTGGGCATCACACCTGCCCACCTCAAACAGTCAGCCATATCTGCTGGAGCATCATCTGCACCAACACACACCACATCTACAGATGGAACAAGACAGGAAGAGAGAAAAACAGATTTTCTTCCTCGTGTCAAGAAATAATGAATTTTATGATTAATTGTGGATTGATTTTAATGCCGATCTTTCCAAAACTGATGTAGAGAATCTGGTCCCAAACACCGAGCAAACTGCTCTGAATTGTAGATGCTGTCCAAATTCTGGTTGCTAGGGTTACTGTGCGTGCTCGCTGGATGCTGAGACGCGCTTTGAAAGATCCCCGCTGTGTCGTGATAGGCCGGCACTTGCTTTTAAATTTACATGAAGGCCCAGCAGGAGATTTTAAAAGGGGAATGAGATGTCAGGTGTAACACCACAGGCAGCCAAACACTGCTAAAAGATGCTCACTGACATTTACAACTGTCTATACACAGAAGTTTCTTCAGGCTGCTGAGGAAGTCGAACATTACGTCAAGAAACTACATTGGTTTCATTAACCACAAACTTTCCAAATCAAACATTAAATCTGTCACTTACCTCTTACCTCCAGACCCATCCCGCACGCCTCTGAGGGCCCGCCCACAGCCTGTCTCACCGAATCGGGTACCAGAATGCACTGATGCCAGCGATGGGTCTGCCATCTGCCAGGAAACATCGGTGTGAAGAAAACACATGTTGGGGTTTGGCACATCCAGTTATGTCTTATAAACATTTTGCAAGATTCTGTTGACATGCACTCATTGTACACTATGACAGATTGTTTGTGTGTGTCCTGATTCTGTTTGCATTGGAAATGTTGAGGAGTTTTTTTTTTTACCTGTAAACTGGGCATAGAGGGGGCGGCTCACATTCTCTTTCCTCATAAAGAGTGTCTGGACATTCTTGACCTCCATTAGCAGGTTTCTGGGTAATAATCCTGTGGCGTGACTGAGTTGAAGCTGTGGCATTCACTAGTGTAGGAAAGAAGATCAAATAGACCTTTAAGTTCATTGAAATTATTTTTCAACACGTCCAGTTCCTTTTATTCCTTTAATAAAAAAAGATACTGGCTAACAGGATTTTGTGTGATCATTATGTGTACATTTATGAAACTTTATTCTGCACTTGTCAACATTATTCTGCACTTAGAAATGCAAAAATGTAAACTATATATAAATCTGCAATAGCACAAAACAAAAACAAAAAAAACCACCAACAAAATATCTTGAAGAGCTTTATTATGTCAAGCTCATTTGTGTTAATACTGTAGATGCTAATCTTAATTTATGTCCACCGGAGAAAAAGAAACCCATTCGATATAGCATGACTGAATTTAAAATCTGAATTAAATATAGCAACATATAATGATGTGTTTAAGCAACGAATACCCCAGAAACTGGTTTTGACAGACATTGCTGTCTCCATCTCAGCGTTTCAATCTCACATTTGCATAAAGTTTGCGACTTTCTGCCACTCTCACCACATACTTCACTCTAATGTCAATCCCACAATCCTCAAACCTGCACCTCAGCTCCAAATGAGAATGAACTGGGTGGACAAATGTGTATAATAGAGAAGACTGTATGTTTACCTGGTACACAGGAAGTAGCACAAGGGCTCCATTCACTAAAAGGTGTGACGACACAGTCAATTTTGCAAGGAAGAGAACAAGACCGGATCGATTCAGGATGAGATGATTCAGGGCAGCTAAAGTAGAGTGAATACAGATTTAATAACTGAGAGCTTGTTTACATCTGAAATAAGAGATTATTTTCTATTTAAAAGGGATAGTTCACCCGAAAAAAAAAGAGAAAAGAATTCTGTCATTGTTTATTCACTGTCATGTTCAAAACCTGTATGTTTACAGAAAGTCATACAGGTTTGAAATAACATGATGAAGTAAATGATGAAGAAATTTTCATTCACATCACTTTAATCCCAATGTATAGTATATCAGAAACAACTAACATATTATAGAGATCTAATTTTACATATAATTTCAAACCTGTAAAGATCTATACAGAACAAACAATGAATCTAGTTTAAAGCATTTTCTGTTTCTTTACCGTTTTGGTGCAACATGTCCGTTTCCAGCTTTTCTGCAGGTAACTTGCCGCATCTGCACCCCAGTACCACAGGTGGCTTCATTCTCCATCTGGCTTGTGCTGTTCCTTTCACCCCCATCTGTGATGTCCCAACACGTGTCCCAAGGAGAAGTATCCCAGTAATACACCGTGCATGAGTGTGTACCACATGGTCTCCACTGCTCCAGCTCAGAAGATACAGAACAAGCCTTGCCTTCTGCAACCAAACCAAAAATATTTATTTTATTTATGACTTTGTTAAATCTATTGTATGAATGCATCTAAATATTGGTCGATTTTGGCACTAAAAATTAATGTAACTTCATTATTAACCTATATCTACAACACAGTACCTTTTATTACAGAGAAAAATACAGCATGGCACATAAGGCATAGGAATACACACACACACACGCACGCACGCACGCACGCACGCACGCACGCACGCACACACGCACGCACACACACACAATGTATAATATAATATAATATTGTACAAACATATATATAAAAAAAACACATGATACATATATAGATTCATATTAATAGCATATAACAAACATTAAAATGATATGCATGTCTGTGAAAAGGGTCATGGGTTCATGGGTTCAGGAAGAGGTCACATCTATAATGAGTGTGTCAAATATGAAACATGTATAATTGATAAGACAGAGCTGCTTAATGGACACGAGTATGAAAGAAACATGTCGAAGTATGACACAACAAAGATTAATAAACTATCTACATTTGAAAATGTGGATTAGAGACTGAATCTAGTAATTGTGTAGAAGCGTGAGTATATTTGGGCTTTTTTGGGAAAAAACTGACCACATTTTGAAACTTGTCCACTTATCATGTACTCTCATGACACTTATACAAACCTGAAGGGAACCCTGTGGTTTATGTAGAATGATTTTAATCAAAATGCATTCGCCTGCATGTCTTTTTAACATTTAATCAATGCTTTGTCAGATCCAACACTTCCACGTATTTCCAGACCAAATGTTTAACATGAATGACTTACGCTCCCCAGGAAGAGACAGAACGAGCCGCGAGCGAGTCCGTTTTCCCTCAAAATGTTTATTAGAACAGGACTGTGAACATGGAGACCAGGAACCCCATTGTCCCAGGACACAGTCCCCTGGGCAGGCCATCTCACACGGCTGCTGGACTTGAGGAGGATCAGGACATCGGTCACTAGCGGCCGACTCACCTGTAAGACAAAGACAAAATAGATTTAGACTGAATGCATTTGGTCTGAAAAAACATCTATTCCATCTATGTTCCTGTTTACATTATTTTCTTCTCCAGTAAATAAGCATTTTCAATTAGCATTTGATTGTAGTACAAGGAAATATTCAATTAAATTCACCAGCAAAAACGGAATAAATATTAAGGTTGTTCAAATAGCAGAAATATCTCGGGTTCCTCTCATCTTACGATAATTAAACGAAAAATATGAAAATTGCACTGAACAATCAGTTTTCTATAATTACTGTAGAAAGTTGTTTTACAGCGTTTTCATGGCTCTGTTCTCTCCTCAAAGACCGTGATTAAGAAACATTAAAGCTATTCATTTTCATGAAAAGAGAGCTTGAAAATAATCATCTGCAAATAAAACATACAGTAAAATATCACCGTTTATTACGTGGCTTGATTATAATTAGTCAACCGTGTTCTTTTGTACCTTTACCTTTAAACTGTGACCGTCGTCGTCCAATCTATCCATATTTCATATCCAGTCAAGATATTTTAAAGAACGTTGGCAACCAAATAACATCGTCCCTCATTGACTTCCATTGTATGGACACAAAACCACTGAGACATTTCTCAAAATATCTTCTTTTGTGCTCCACAGAACAAAAAGAGTCACATACAGGTTTAAGATGACACGAACATTGCTCATTTAATACGAATTACCACTTCAAAATTATATATGAGCCCTTTTCTTCTTCTAAGGGTGCAGTTCACCCTGTTGGGGTACACATTAGTGAACATCCTTCAACCCTCCTAAGATAACATCTAAACACAACAAAACATTTTTTGTCAGATTGGAATGATTCAACTGGTAGAAGATGTTCTTCAGGTTGTTTGTGAGATAAAAGAAAAGATAAAAGCGGAGTAATAAAACAGACTCTCCTGTGAGAATCAGATATCGAGCCGCAGTAGTTCATTTCTTCATTACATCTCATGCAGGAAGGACAACATTTCTACAATTGATGTTCAGCCCTAAAATCAATCTCTCTGAACCATATCCCCACACATTCACAAGAGACTGAAGATGCACAGCTCTTAATACACAATGTATTTTTATGACCTCTGTAATCACCATCCTGCCAATTGTTTTATTATGGTTTATTTCATTGTCTTTTTCCACCTATTTTTAATGTTGCAGGAAACCATTTCCACGAATTATTATTTAAAATGTGCGTCACAGTGAAGCAGGACTGCAGAAGGGTTTATAGCGATTGAAAATCAATAGCAGGAACTGCCTCATAAACATGTATCAGACTTGCAGTCAGATCACAAAATCTGTATCGACAGCTATAAAACCATTAAACTATTTTTGTACACTGCAATAACTCTCTCACACAAACGCATGATATTTTTCACTAAATGTAAGTTAGACTTTATAAACAGCGCATGTCCTGTTATGTGGCTTTACCGGGGTTTAACGTAATGACTGTACAGCAAGAATCTCCTGCACAAATCTATTATATATCCTCAGGTCAACCGCACTTCACATTAATGGGTTTGGCATTTCAGGTTCACTTTGTATTTATAGAACACTCCAGATGCATGCTGGGCAGATGATGCTGTCAGGGTTAATGCATATGTCTGATATTCAACTTCATGTCTAGTCATGCCCGACGATCGCCTACGCAGGACCGCAGCACCGACAGGCGGTTTTTCAATTGGCATTTAAGAATCAATCAAACTATACAAATGCAACATGTTTTCACCTACATAATAAAACAGCCTGTTACAGATGATCAGATATTGTTATTTAGCTGACATATTTATGTGTTTGTCCATTATATTTACTCATTTGGCAGATGTTTTTATCCAAAGTGCATTAAAAGTATGTTTTTCAGCATGTGTGTTTCCTGGGAGTTGAACCCATGACATTTGTGTTACTAACACAATGTTTTACCAATTGAGATACATTTTGTACACTAAATCAATGCAAATGAACACACACATAGCCAAAACTGATGTCCGGAGAGAATATTTGAAGAATTTATTTGCAAAAACAGATAAAAAATCATGTTGGTTTATTATGTTATCATGTTTGTATTCTGTTAGTTAGCTGTATTTTTTAAGTTACTATTACTATACTACAACAACCCAACTGCAGTTTGATTTATATTACTTGGAATGCACAATAAAAAACAAGATTTTTGCAAATAAACTTAATTTATAAAATTTGCTTTTAATGCTCCCTCACGTTAGATTATCAAAATATAATGTTTATGGTAGAAAATAGAATTGGACTAAATTAATTGGGGAAAAGGCAAACTATAGCATGTCAGGGAATTTATTCAAATATAGAAAATAAAAATATTAGGCATACAATTTTATCATGCATTAATATTTGTTAATCCTCTCGTGCCATTAACAGAGCCTAAGTATTTGTTGGGATTATTCACTGTCAATATAATACCAATAACATAACATCATTCTTAACATAATGCTTAATTCAGTAACTCATATTTCCTAAATCAATAACAGAATAACATTCTTAACTGTGATAGGGACGTATTTCTGGTGTCCTAACCCAAATCTACACCCATTATTTCATATGCAGCGGTTACCCTCTATGGAACACTTATATCCTGTCTGATGATAGACAGCACACGCAGTGACACTTGTCATAGATGAGTGACATTTGGACAGTACTGTAACAAACCTCAGAGGATTCCTCAGGCTTCTTATCTCTGTGCACGAGTGTGTCAGAACTACAGTGAAATATTGTGACATGTGTCTGTCGAGGAAGATTCTGATCTCAAACCTATCAGAAGACAGACAGCTAGGTGATACACTGCACGCACACTGAGTGCAGAGAAGGTGGGAGGAGACCAAGATAGTTGATCATTTGTTTATGCAAGTAAAAATAACTGAGCACTGAAGGTCTTGATAAGGGAATAATAGAGTAAAGGAAAAAAATATGCCCATTATGGAAGAAAAGGTACATTAGTTTTAGATTCCATGAAGATGTAAGTGGTGCTGGTTTGTGGAGAAGTCACAATACTACAGTATGAAGTTCTGAGTGGTTGCTAAGTTGTTGTGAGTGGTTTATTGCTAAGGTCTTGTTGGTGGTTGAAAAAGTACAAAAACAAAAAAGTCAGCTGCTCACCAGTGACAGAGAAGCACTCCACAGTCTGTTCTTGGGTTCCTGGACCACACGATCCATTATAAGGAACACAGGGCCCTTGTGATGTCACCTGCCACAGGAAGCAGATGGGGTCATCACAGATCATTGCTTCGGTGATATGAGGGCAACTGTGCGACTCCACCCAGGACTCCGTGATTAAAGAACGAGTCCTCATTTTGAAACCTGAAATACACAGCGTGTGCATAGAACATAAGAAACAAATCTGTCAGCAATCTACTTTGATTTTATATCGGTACATATCGGCATTGGTACACAGGAAATGCAGAAGCGCCACAAACCTGAGGTGTTTTACTGTATGAGCGGGTCAAGGTTTGACTGGAGACTGCACAATGCTGCAGAAATGTTTTTACAGTCATAAAAAGTACACATATTGTATTAAAGCTAGGGCAAAAAGGGCGAAATTGACTGCTAGCTGCCTTTGACGTCATTTTGCACTGAAGATGAATAGAAGTGCTATATTGGGCAGCCCTCTCCAAATATTACAGACCTACACAATGATGTTCCTCAAACTGATGGAGTTGTTTAGTTGCTCAGTGGGGTGTTTAATTTTAAAATGCAAGGAATGTGTAGAAAAAACAATTTAGAGAAGACCACATTCACCCGATGACTCACTTGCTAATGCCAATGTTGCAGCAGATACTGTTCTCCTACATTCTGGCAAAATACTCAGGGTAACAGCCAAGCATCTTAACCAAATATATAAATGTGTGTAGAAACAAATTAAGAGAGAGGTTTTAAATATTAGAAGAATAAAGCTGTCGCCCCATTTAGTGGGCGGGTTACCGCTGAAAGTCAAAATCACGCCCCCTTTGAGATTTGTGCCATCTGACACACACCATTTACACGGAGACCAAGGTCAGGAATGAGCGTGCGAGTTTGTGTGGGAGAGACTATATATTTGGAAATGTGTAATATGGTTTAATGGGATGCTTTTTGTCTCGTACCTCTCTTCCCTTGAAGTTCTAAGCAGTTGTCATGGAGACAGGGTCCCCAAGGTGTCCAAGGTGTGAGGGGGCAATGTTTCAGACAGGGGATGGAGCAAGACTGAGCCAAGGGCGGTAAAGGTCCAGTGCACAAGTTCCTCCCGACAGGCCTCTTGACTAATGACAGAAATACAAAAGGGGTTTATGATTTACCGTAACGCTTCTCCAAGGGAGTTATTCTGTCCAAATTGTTTTCCAAACTGTATAAAAAGCCTTTTCGGAGATCTAATAGAAGTTTGCTTGAGAATAAATGTAATTCAAATCCGCCCTCTCGCTGTGTGGCCACAGATTACCATTTAAATCAAAAAACACAAACGCAGAGAAAACTAAATCCCCGCCGTCAGCAATCTCTGCCCTGAGCCTTGACTACTCATAAAGGATTAAATAAAATGAAAGCAATCTTCCCTCTCTAAGAAAACATTTCCTAATGGGTATCCCATTAATAATCAAAACACTCAGTTGAGTTTATCACATTTGTTTATTTGTCTCCTAAACCACATGATGCTTTTTTGTTAATTTACTTTTATTAAAAACCTTACTATGGGATGGAGAAGTGTTGTTATGGATCCTGACACAATATGCTTCTCGGGTCTGGATCCCACCACCACACAGGATGCTGGTGTTGCTATGGCGATGGTCCTGTTGACTCAAAAGGGGGGTCACCTGACATGGATTCCAATTGGTCACCCTCCATTCATACCTGAATTTCCAGCCAATTAAGATTAAGCTCAAATTAAGTCGCATCTTTTCGCCAAGGAAATTGCATAAAGTATTAATTTATGAGACAATTCTGGCAAAACATCCTCCCTACCTTGGGCAAAGCGGCATCGTGTTGTCCAAAATATTACAGCGCTGTGTTTCCACCAAAGCGGGACATGGCTCTCCTTTACCAATGGCTGGTCTCTTCAGATTGCGGTACCGATTCCTGAAGCCTGGCGATTGGTCGGATATTCGACATGTCTTTGAACAAGGACTCCACGATGACCAATCAGTCACTTTGCAGTCTCTGGGCATCACGCACGACCGAAAGTTCACCGGGTTGTTATCATGGTCACAAAGGCTGGAGAGAAATATACAGTGTCATCATTTTTATTGCAAGAAGATCTGTTGTGTTGTAAACATTGATTGATATTTTGTGGCCGTCTGTTACCGCCCCCCCTTTACTGAGTTAATTTGTCTTTCATTTTTCTTTACTGGTTTAGGCTTTAAGATGCTTTTGTTTAGCTTACAGCTAAATATAACATAATTATAAATATAAAAAAAAATGCTTTACGACAAAAAAACAAACTTGAAATGACATCTTTTGTGCTATGATCGGTGCCTTTTCTAATAAAAGTTTTCATCTGTTTGTTCTGAAGCTGTTGGCATGCGTTTAGCCTCTGGCTAGCATGACAGAAAAGGTAACAACATAAATAGAAGATTTTTCTTAAAACTCTCCAAGGCTTTAGCATTGTTGCTGATTCTCGTGAATATATTGGCATCCAAAACACGACAAAGCCAGCTATGAAATCCTGAGAGGGAGTTAGGGTGGTCTGTGGGCGTACAATTTATTCAAACGTTTTGGCTTAATATCAATGTGAAAAGTTGGCAAACCACAAGGGAAATCTTGTAATCTGCAGACATGTTAAAATGATGTTCATTTATAATGCACTTTATGTAATCGAGGGGTTTAAATAAAGACTGGCATTAGCATTTTTGTTCTAGTAATAATTCTGCATAGGAAACAAAGTTTTGATTGCATGCTTGTTTGAATATTAAGAGGACAACAAATACAGGTTAAATAACATTTACCTTTATAAACCTAACAATGACATTCAATGAAATATATACTAAGGCTTCAGTTACTCATTAGGAATATCTCTGTTATCAAGGTGAGAACAATAAGATAATGAGTTTAATGTACTAACGTGTGACACAATTTCACTTGGTAATGAGGTAATTAAAACACTAAGATTTACAGAACTCAGGTGGGATTTATAATTTATGTGCACATTTTAAAACCTTTATATGCTCATCAGATCAGATGTGTTAGTTGTGCCAAGGGAGTTTTATTTAAAGGGATAGTTCACACAAAAATGAAAATTCTGTCATCATTTTCATTTTAACAAATAAAATGCCTGTAATGGGATTTTGTTTCCTTCTTTCCGTGTGAAATCTCTTTTATAATAACAGATATGGTTTACATGTCTCGCTGGAATTCTGCTGTTGTACAGTATGTTTGACAACATGTGTGGATCCTCTGAATTGCGTCTTCATTTTTTATATTCACTTCAACCCGCTGCAGCTCTCCGATCTCACTGGAGCTTATTATTGTGATTGTCAAAGAGCAACAAGAACTATTACCATTAAAAGCTATGAAATATTAATCAGGTACAGTTCACTTGGGATGTTACCTAAAAAAGGAAAAGGGCTTTTCTTGTTTCTCATCGTTCACAGTAAACAGTAACATTCAGATACTTTTGGGACAGTGCAGTAAATGAGTAGGCTAAATCCAAGAATAAAATTGTATTTTCTAATTTTATTTGTAAATCGTGTAAATCGTATCATATAAACTTTAAATAACTCCAGGACATTAACTGAGAGTTCAAATCTGAATTCAGAACTTCATTCAGATTTAGATTTAGAATTTTAGGTTTTTAACAAAAAATGTGGCCATTCATGAATTATTCATGCGGTCATAAAATGGATTAATTGGATGATTGATGTATGTATATATGATTTATAGGGCTGTGAAAAGATTAATCGCATTCAGAATAAAAGTTTGTGTTTACATAATAAATGTCTGTGTACTGTGCATATTCATTTTGTATTTATGAACACAAACATGTAGGCCTATACTGTATATACTTAGGAAATATTTAGATGTATTTATTTATATTTACCAATAATTGAAATTATATTAAAATGTTTATTATTTTTTATATTTAATATTTTTCTTAAATACATACATGTATGGGTTTGTTTTTATAAATACAAAATTAATATGCACAGTACACAGAAATATATTATGTAAACACAAACTTTTCTTCTGGATGCGATTAATCGCGATTAATCATTTGACAGCCCTTATTTATTCTTTCATTCACATTGCACGAGAGCTCACCTAAGCATTGAATTCTTCCCATCACTCCTCGTGCAGCGAAGTTGCCGAGTCTCATAGCCGATGGTGATTTCCCACAATGCTTTGTGGCCTATTTTCTCATCATAGTGATTCTGGTGATGAATACTTCCGGCGTGCCGTTTAACAAAGTATGACGTTTTGTCTGCTTTATTCACATCAACTAAAGTCAAACTAAAGTCTACTGTTGTCTTTCCAATAGGCGCTTTCCCTTTAACTCTACACGGGCTCCAGGGCCCCACCCACAAACTGTAACTGTACTCCTGTTGGTCAGAGGGACAAAGGGCGGGGTGGGCGTTGTCATGGTTACACGGGCGTGTCTGGGTGAGGCTGGGACAGTCAGCTCCTCTGTAAAGGGGCGGGGCCAGAACGTGCCTGATGCGCTGCTGGAGAGCCGACCCACAGGTGCGGCTGCAGCTGGACCAATGAGAGAAGGCCGAGACGACGCAGTCAATAGGGCAGGGCAACAAACACGCCTGCTCTCGCTCGGGTGTCGAAGAGAACGCTTCGCACATACGCGGGTTCACCGTGGTGCCGTTGGTGCGCTTCACACACAGCACTTCTCGGTTTTGTGCTCCGCGCTGAGCGGTCACACATCGATTGGCTGGCAGGAAAGGAGTCGGGGTGCAGGGACCCCAAGGAGACAAGTGCCATTCAAACAGATCCTTCTGCCATTCGCATGTCTTCACACATACTCGCTGGTGTGGTGGGCGATCAGACGAAAAGCAATTGGACTGATGGGTACTCCAGCCTTCTGAATGGACGCACCACACTGAACGATTCTGGAGACCGACGGAACCACAATCGCTGGCTATGCATACACCCCATACACCTGCAGAAAAAGAGACATGGATATTATTTATTCATTTTAAAACTGTTTGGGGAATGCAGACAAAATGTGAATAATGCGATTACAAATCACCACATAGTATCTATGTAGCCTAATGGAAAATAAAAGTAATCTGATAAAAAGGAAATGATGAGAACAAGATAGGGGGAACAGATGTTTAAAACATAAAACATGACATCATCGTCCTCTGGGGAAGTTAAAGGGTTCATCACATCACTGAGGTCACCAAATCCCTGCTAATGCACAGAGTAAAGGCAGAAAATACTGTAGGGAACATACGGGATGACATCATCACAGTAATCAGCCAATCAGATTATAACCCAAAAAACTCTATCCTCATTCAATTACAAAGGCCACATAAAAGCTCAAAAGCAGCATGCTAATTATTTCTCGTGTGCACAGCTTCCATATTTAAATATCAATTTATTGGGAGATGGGGTTCAGGTAAGACTTTAACCGCTGAGACCTGTCCTGCTGAGATCTCCGGCTTCATCAGGATTATGATGGTTGGCATGCTGATTGAAGACTTTAGGAATAATCGCTTTGGACTGAAGCAATGTGAGAGAAACATGTACCACCACGAAAGCAATTTCTGTTATTGTGTTTTTCTTCTGTGTTTTCTTGGCTTTAAGCTGATAAGGCAATTTGACATTTTGTGTGGGAAAAGCAGTGAAAAGAAAAATGATAAGAAGCTCTCAGATTTTTTAAACGCTGTGGCATCTAGATTTGTGCTCATTTAAATACGATGCCGCAAGAGTCGCTCGTGTGCTCTGTGAAAGAAAACCATACAGGTTGGAACGGCATGAGGCTGAGAGGTAGACAACAGGAATGTTTCTCCTCTTACATCATTAAATGATAATCTAAATAAGTAATGGTATTTGTGTAAAAGTCGTATTTGTTAAACTTTTCAAACGTTTTTCATTAGCTCACTAGGTAAACACAACATGCAGTCCATCTCATGGGGAGTGGATTCTCTATCGCTGCTCTGTCACTCATGTGGTTGTCATGGGAACATAGCAGGCCGAGAGATGCTCACAGAACTGAGATTTAAGCAGGATCCTGTCCCGTGGTGTCACGCCACTACAAAGCTTTGAAACTAGATGAGGTCATTTCAAGGGCATCAGAAGCGAAGGCTCCAGCTGCAGGACCGTGACTGCTTTCTCTCTGGTTTAACAAGCTTGACACCACAAACCCGGATGTACTTTGAACTGGTCTGCTGCAGGATATCTTATCTGCTAGAAGAATTCACAGTATTCACTTCAAGCATTCAAAATCAGGAGTTTCGCTCAAAAATCGAAAAAAAAAGAAGTTTTTCCCAAACACCTTCCTCTAGTGAATAATTCATTTGCACCAATCAGAAACTTTGGTTCAAATGCACCTGAGACAGGATATTTTCTAATATCCAAACCTACTAAAGCTTTAGTCATTCGAAAAACACAAAAGCCCTGAGAGCATTAGCACTGCTTTCTATGTGCCAGTTTACCGCAGTCATTGAAACACATTCCATTGCTTCAATTATCTTAATAATGATAAATACAAGAGCATAAAACTAAACCAAACCACATCCCATTAAGCCAAGCCAGACAGTAGTAAGTATATTTAGAAACGACTGGCGACTGTTTTGCTAATAAACAAGTGTATTGGTATGTATGCAACACAGCAAGAGATGACAACACTGCCTTTGTTTATACAGAAAAGAAATCGGATTACCCATTTATGATGTCTGAAAGCGCTAGGCCCATTAGTGTTGTTTACACATTTATAAAACATTTCCTGACCCAGAGATCTCCCGAGACGGGCGGTTTTCTTGCACATGCACACTTTTGGGTTGTATCCTGGGTGCAACAATAGGGCTCATGACAGATTAATTACTTGCTGATGGCCACAGACGCAATTACAGTGCTTTTCTGCCTATCACAAAGGAAATAAAGCCGTTTTTGGTCCGTCACGAGTCTGTGGGAGTTAGGATTGGTGGATTGTGACATCTTGAATGCAAAAGTATGCTGGAATGGAACGCTTAAGTTCATATATCTAAAAACTGCACCGTGGTGCTACAAAAATATTGCTTGTGCAAACAAATGATAGCAAAACACAAAAAGTTTAAGTCTAAGCTCACACAAGTGTCCTCTGGCACAGGTGTCTTTCCAACACAATCTCACAAATCTTAAGTTAACTTATAAGTTTAAGTAACATTTGCTTTTGTGCCAGTGACATTTAGTTTGAGGGATGGGGTTAGGGAAGGGGCTTTGCTTTTTTAATAATCATCTGATAATTATTCATATGATAGCAACCTCATAAAATAGTAAATCCTGAGATCAGGATGGTATTTTATCACATTTACTAAGGACATGTTATACCATGTTTCTAAGTTTCACTGCCCAAATACAGCTTCCCTGTAGCTGGGTCACGGGTTTGATCTCAGGGATTGCACATACTCAGAAACAAATGTATAGTATAATGCAATGTAAGTCGCTTTGGATAAAAATCCCATTGCGTGATTCATTTAAATACTCCCCTCTCATGAAGTTTGCGTCTGAGGAGGAAACTCCTACAAATGCATATGCAATAAGGTCAGTGTCCATGCCTTTTCAGCACTAATTCTCACTGCGTGTCTTTAGTAAATACAGACAGTAGTTTCTTACGCGAGCCGTTAGTAAAGCTGTTAGTAAATCTGTCCCTTTAAACCTAAAAAAGTCAGAGATAAAGAGAAAGAAATATTAGGCAAAGGCCATACAGTAAATACAGTAATGGAATTATCATCTCAAGGGTTATCAGATTGTTCAAACCTTTCGACAAATCGTCTTTAAGATAAAACTCGTACAATGGGAACGGGGGTTTCATTGATTAAACAGAAATGAACACCACCACCGACCATGACTTTGTCAAGGTTGTGTATCTTTGTGTGTGTATGTGGTGCCGATTTCCTCCAATTCACCACAAAAAAAATCAATCAAAACAAGAGAATGAAAGAAATTAGCACTAAATTGATTGAACAGTAAACAAACGACAATTGCAGCCCAAGACTCTCTGCTAAAGAAATCCTGCTTTGTACTTCCTTTTGAAATAATAAAGAAGCACCAGGTCTGTTCCAGTCATTTCTTTGCTCTTTTTCAAGGTAAATTTTCATCTTGTTTTTTTGTGTCCAGCTCGTGATGCCAGATAGAAGTAGAACTCCATGGAGACGAGTTTAATATTAGGTTCTAAAGTTGCCTGAGTGCTTTTAAGATGAAAAAGGAGTTTCCTCTTCCTCCACAAAAATTTCTTCCTCCCAGAACTCGCCAAAAGGAAGCAACAGGGGGAAGAGATCTCCAAAGCTCAAGCAATAGAAACAGAAATAGAAGAATTAAACTATTGCAGATACACTGAACCGTTGCATGTTTTAGGCACAGCAAACCTGCATTTTATTCACACATACTGTATGTAGTACTGTACTGCAATTTTGTCTCGTCTATGCAAATAGACAGAAATGGCAGAATTGACAAAAGTCAGTGCTATTTGCCTGGTGTAAATACCTCACACTTTCATCATCAGCAGAAAGCAATAAGCTGAACTTGTATTCAATTCCTCTTCTCTCTCAAAATGATTTTCTATATTGATCACTTCAACAAAAGATGATCAAATGATGCAGAAGAGCACTAGACTCTTAAAGTATATATCCACACAAGAACACTTTTAAGAAGTTGAACACATCATAATTTTTTCTTACTGAATTCCCACCCCTGTTTGCAGATGTGCGAATTAGTCTTTCGACACAAAGGACCGGAGCAGACCCACACATTGAGGATGAACCATTTTCGATTTTACATTCCAGGAATCATCACCCCTGGGCCTGTAGAGCTGCTCTTCGATCCAAACACAGCACGTGAGGAGACACAGCCAGAGCCTCTGTGGACTGCTTCACAGGACAATAAAGCATTTAAAGCTATTCATCCATCCAACAAAATAAAATTGTCTTTCTTCAATATGGCAGATGTTGCCTGATTATTCCCTGCCAGGAGCTTCACAGCCAAACCTTTGTAGTTTAGGAGAAGTGTTTGTATTAAAAATTGTAAAAGCACAGTAGCTCGGTAACACCGGACAGTGTTAATGGACCACATATTAATCTTCTGTTCCATGCGAGCTGTCAATCTCACACTTAACAATTGTTGCCATGGTGACATGAAGACCACTCCAGCTGGATATAAGATTGATCAGACTTCACAGATAACACAGGCAGATGGTCTCGCACTTTTCAGCCATAATTTCAGAATTACCAAACGTGAATCCTTGCTGCTCCCAGATCTGTGACTACAAGGATCAATATCCAAACACAACAGGTCAGTTGGCGTTCCTGTTTCTGCATTCACTACTTCTGTTAAAGCTAGATGAGAAATGAGCATTTCCTTCCATTTCAGAATGTTGATCGACTGTACCAGACACCGTCATTCACACATTTGATTATATAATCCCAAGCTGTGACTTCTCCAACTGGTTCTGACCACAGAGAAACGAAAAAATTGTCAGACATCTCAGCTCAGTCTGTGGATGAGTGTTGCAAACATAAACTGTGCATCTCTCCCTGAAAGCCCTGGAAAATTTACTGTGCGTTCAAAATATCACATCAAAAGGGAAACATCATGTTGCATTTACATTACATTTACATTCATGCATTTGGCAGATGCTTTTATCCAAAGCAACTTACATTGCATTATACATTTTTTTGTTTCTGGATATATGCAATCCCTAAAATCAAACCCATGACCTTGGCATGCTCTAACCACTGAGCTACAGGAAAGCATATCCAGTTATAGACGGTTTCAACGGATGCACACGGCTGGCCCGAAATTAACTTCCAGTCTGTGTTTGTTGATGGCTCTGGCTAATGGCTAAAATAGAACTATTTATATTTTATTTAATATATATTCATATTAATATATAAATATTTAATTGTATAATAATTGTATTAAATAAACAATTTGTTCTGCTACTGGTAACCCAAAATAATACTGACTAGACATACTTTTAACTTGCTAGCTAATATAATTTACTTGTTATTTCTTTTGCTTCTTATACCCCAATTAAATAATATACTAAAATGAATATATGATAGTTTCTGGCAATCTAACTTTTAGTTTAGCTTCATCAGTGTACATTACATAGAGAAAAGCTTGCAATAATAATACCATATACTATCTATATTATTCTCTTTCTCATCTATTACTATTATTATTTAAAAAAATTAACCATAATGTATGTAAAGCTGCTTTGCAACAATGAAATTGTGAAAAGCGCTATATAAATAAAATTGAATTGTTATCAGAAATAATCTGCAGGGATCTAACATCACGTCTATATCTATTATATCTACTTGCCTATTTTACACACAATGAAAACATACTGTGATGAGAAAATCTTTCAACAAGTGATGTTTAATATCAGTTTTAGTTTGTTCCTTAAAATAAATATTGCCTTGACTTGGAATATAGTTTTGTGGAAGATTTGTATTTTTCATTTTGAATCTTTAAAGCCCTCTTATACTTTTGCTGTTTAGACATTGGAGGCATAACTCCTTTTGTGTTCCACTGAAGAAAAAAATAACATAAAAAAATGAAAATTCCATTTTTAGTAAATTAGTTCTTTAAGAGTGGTGACAGCAGAGAAATGCTGATAAATGAGACAGTACAGACTGAATTCACTATTGTAATCAAGTCAGACGAAGCAAAATCAAAAGAAATCTCAGCATCCCACCTGTTTTCCAAACATACAGGCTCGTCTTTGGTGCATCTGCCTCCAGGGGAAGGGTCATTAGTGCTACACAGAGCAGGGACGCCCACAGAGAGAACACAAAGGCAGTTTTACGTCTCAGATATGCCATTCTCTGTCAGTATGGTGGTTTCCAACCTGCAACAGAAGTACCATGTCTTAAGAGAGGACAATACGTATTTTTATAGTCTCATATTAAATATCAGATACACCACAAGACAAATTTTTATAGTCTCATATTAAATATCAGATACACCACAAGCCAACAATCAAGCCAACAAACAGAAATGATGTAAAATGTAAAAACAATCCCATTGGTATATATAACAATTAATATATAAAAAAGAATAAGATATTTCTGTAGTGGATCTGGTCTCATTTAACCAATTATCTAATTTTCTGCTATGATTTATTACATTTGTGTACACACAAATAAACCTTAACATGTCTAAGCTCAAAATATTCCTGTAAGAAGTTTGAGACACCGTGTGTGTGAAAGAGAAGAAAACCTCCAGAGACACTGAACAAATTTACACAAAACATGTGAAATCTCTTTTTCTTTCCCATGTTCCTCTTACTTCTTTGTTTCAAAAGCTCAAATCACCTTCCCAAAGGAAGAAAGATCCATGCAGTGTCTTAAACGGGATTCATTGGCACTTGTTAGAGCTGCCAGGATGATGCGTGTGCTGTGCTCGTGGAGAACATTTAAAGAGATGAACAGAACGCTCGGAGAGCTCGGCTACACAAAGAGCCATGCCTGATTCCACTCTGCTAAATTACATCTGCCACATTCCCACCATGTCAAATCTGTTACTTAGGGGAGGGAGGGAGAGAGAGAGAGAGAGAGAGAGAGAGAGAGAGAGAGAGAGAGAGAGAGAGAGAGAGAGAGAGAGAGAGAGAGAGAGAGAGAGAGAGAGAGAGAGAGAGAGAGAGAGAGAGAGAGAGAGAGAGAGAGAGAGAGAGAGAGAGAGAGAGAGAGAGAGAGAGAGAGAGAGAGAGAGAGAGAGAGAGAGAGAGAGAGAGAGAGAGAGAGAGAGAGAGAGAACTAAAAAGATGACAAGATCACTTCGGAAAACGTAAACAAAGCTTGTGCAACGCTGGTCCAGAAGAACTTCTCGTTTTAGTTTTTTAACACTACACAAACGTTTGAACAAAATAAAACCAACAAAACATTAATAACTGAATCAAAATGTCAAAAAACTATTTTTAAGATTTAACTATACAGTTGTGTTCAAAGGTTTGCATATAGGTAAATATGATCAATTAAAAAAATAAATCTGCGTGGTTAAACCTTTGGCTGTTTTCTTGAACCATGTTAGAAAAATGTAACCTTTCATTGGAGAATAAGAATTATAAATGTCATTTTGAAATAAATGTGATTTTCTCTAATACACATTGCTCATTATTATTCACACCCTTTTACAGCTTCATAGTTTTTACCAAGATAACAGCTTTGCGTCTTCACTTATACGTTTGGAGAACATCTGACAAAAGATTGAGACCATCGATTTATAAAGAATTGCTCCAGACCCTTCAGATTTCCAGCTTCATGCTGGTGCTTCTCCTCTTCAGTCCTCTCCACTCATTTTCTATAGGGTTCAGGTCTGGAAAGAGGGATGGCCATGGCAGAAGCTTAGTTTTTTTTTTTGATTTTGATGTTTGTTTTTAGATCATTGTCCTTTTAGTCCCATTATGTGACTTCTATATAGTATATATTTGTGTGCAGTCTCGCCCGCCCCAATATGACGGCAATGATGTTAACATACAATCCCTGTGTGCATTTATACATAAAACTACCAACCCCCATATTTCACAATTATAAAGCAAAAGAGTAGATTGTCACGTTAATGATGGGACAATAATCTTCTGTAAACAGTTCCTCATGCTCATTTAAAGCTGCTAAACTTCCTATTCCTCTCTCTGATGTTTCTGAGAGATAATTCACTCTTTCTCCATAATCCTCAGAGCGCTCAAAACTTCCATCCATAAATATAAATCATCATGCTTCATTCAGGGCTTGGCATTTGTACTAAGACAAACCCTAAAACTGTCTGTATCTGCATAGCCGCCTCCTCGAATGTTTGTTTTGCTGCATTTCGCTTGCTATATTCTCTGAAAGGCTTGGAACAACTAAAGTGGGCATTGAGAGCCCATCCCTCACATTTCTGCTGTTCTCCTGGTGCTGTTTTCTTAGCATTCCTGTCTTGCGTGAGGTTGTAGACTGACGTATAGCATTAAACATGTCTGTTAGCACTGACCGGAGACTCCCAGCCAAAGCTGAGTAATTACAAAGCTAATCATTTTCGACAGGGGCCCCATTCATTCACTGGCACACAAACACATGCACAGACGGATACACACGATTCGGTTTGCTTCACCATATCAGTTTTATAACAAGCAGTTGATTTTTTTGTCTCCTACCCCTTAAGCGAACCTTTGCACACTTTGTGGACATCAAAACAGAACATGATTTTGCCAATTTAAGAACTTCTTAACATTTAAGGAGCATTTCCTACTTTTTACAAGAACATAGAGTAATGCATATACTTGTAAACACAGAAACACAAAGTAACTGTAGGTTGTCCAAACAACTGCCTGCACTTTTAAGGTTGGTGATGCAGAAGAAAGAGTAATTGCTTTAGTATTCACTTTAAAGTTTAATTAAACAGTTTGTTTGTCTGATTAAATGGGCTCTTCCTTTTCATTAAGCATCCAAATCTTCTCCGTTTGGGGGTTGGGAGGTAGTTAGGAAAAGACTAATGAACAAATGCATCTTAATCTCCAGAATACAGACATCATTAACGAAACATCCGTACATACACTCCCGTATCTCATGCAATAGATCTATTCCAGGCAATCTGTTTCAAGGCGAGCCGTTTCAATATATATGAATATGTTAAAAGGCTTTTACTGCTTATTCAAAGCATTAACAAACACATTAACTTTCACAGCAATTTTCAAAAAATTTGAAAGACTTCTCGCTCTTTGAAATCCGCTTCTCACCTACGAAAAGCGCAATGACATTTTCATAATGCCATTCGTAGCCGCATTTAAAACATTAAACTCCTGCTTGCATTACATCTCCTACATCTCGGTTTTTGATTTAAATTTTCACACTTCAGGTGTAAAAGCAAACTCGGATATCTAAACTAAATGTCAACGTGGCTCACCTTTGTTTAACCTACATCTCCGGTATTGTAGTAATTAACCCGAGAGACATATGAACTAATCTCCAGTTATTGCGACGGCTGCGCTCACAGATGTTGTCTCTTTATAAATCTGAGATCTTATTTTTGCTATCAGGTTAATTAACTTTGCCTTACATATTAAAGAAATTAGTGCCTTTTCATAGGGCAGTATATATGTTTATAAATGGGCAAATAGAGAATTTTAGCCGTTGACAATTGTTCTTTCATCATTTATTCATCCTCATGTATGAACCTGTATGACTCATCATGTTGAAGACAAAAGAAGATATTTTGAGAAATGGGAAAACAATATCAGGTATGAAGGGGATTTATCTTTTCTATAAATCACACCAAGAACACAGGTCTATTTGCCTATATTTTACATTACTAATTTTATATATTTTACATTATAATTTTTATGCAAGCTATTTGTTTGTAATTTGAAGGTCTAGGTCTGGTATTTATGCTTAATGAAACAGTACCAGTTTGGATCAGTTCTTGACACAATATTTATAGGTTTATTAATTTATATTTCTAATCAGATAGCAAAAATGCTCCTTTCATGCTCAAACATAACATCACAGATCAGCAACATGTTATTAAACTCTATTGAACTTCATTGTGAGTCGAGTCTCTAATGATCTGTCCCTATGTAGACCGCTTGAGGATTCATGCCAGCAGCTCTTATGTAGGCAGGCGGGCAGCTCTCTAGATTTTGGAAGAAAGTAACAGTTCATATTGGAGTTTTAAAAGCGTAGGAAAACCAGAACGGTATTCAGATTATAAAGACAGACACCAGAAACGTCAATAACGCCAACTTACATTAGACGATTACATTAGTGTCAATGGTGATCTATTAGAGTGTGTGTGCTTTCTCCAATTCTCTTGTTGTGGTTGGGTCCTGCATACGTGCATCAATCTCACTGTTTTATCATGTAACAGAGCATCTCAGTACCCCTGGCATGAGTCATAACTGGTTGGATCAGGTAACAGGGTAGGCGGCTCATTGTATGAGCTACTCAGTGACAAACTGACCTTCCCTGCTGCTGAGTCAATTACAGTTCAATTAGGACACAGACCCTGCTGTGGCCCAGAGCACTTGCCGCAGGAAGCATATGGCAGCTATATACGGCCCAACCAGCCTCGACTCTGCAGGAAACTGTCCCACATACACTTACAAAGCAGAATGGCAATAAACGAATCAATAATAACGCAGTTTCTATAAGGTCCAAATGAAAGCTCTGCACATCTGCTCTTGTAATTTGCACGGTGGTTAGGGATAGCAAAAGTCTTCTGCATAAATATGATAATGCATGTAGAACATTGATGTGTTGAGAGTATGAGAAATGGACAGCGCACGGTTACAGCACTCACGCATGAAAGACGATTTCGAAGCTCTTCAAACACAACCCACAGAAATGAAAAATCCCAGAGATCCCTTTAAAATGATAGTTCACTCAAAAATGAAAATACTTCAACATTTACTCATCCTCATGTAATTCCAAACCTGTATGACTTTCTTTCTTTTGCAGAACACAGAAGAAGATATTTTGTAGAATGTTGGTAACCAAACCCCTATGGACTTTCACTATATGAACACAAAACCACTGAGACATTTCTCATAATGTGAGAAAAAATGATTCAGGTTTTGAAGGATGAGAGGGTGAATATTTATAAGAGGATTTGTATTTTTGGGTAAACTAACCCATTAATGTCTCTGCTGAGACAGCAATGAGATTAGATGAAGAGCATAAAAACCCTTTTGCGTCTTAATCTTGTCTTCTCTCAAGTTTCAAATGAGATCATTATGTCTCAAACTATGCTCATATTTGCTCAGACACCAAAGACTGAAATAAATCTTTCAAATGATCTTTGATGCTATACAATTATACATTCATTATGCACTTACCGTATGTCTCAGTTGCAGACAGATGGTTAATACTAATATTATGGTCTGTACTGTTTGAAAGCATCAGAAATTAAATGTCTACTGTATACAGCTGGGATGAAAGTACTGCATTGACACCATATTGAGGACCTCTCATTCAATACACAAGTCAATATCTGTCAAACAGCAAAGACAAGAGCACAAAGATGGTATGACTAATTTTCATAAAGATTGAAATGGTGTTGTTTTCATGTGTGCCAGACTAATAGAGAACTTCTGCATTAGAAGTAGGTTTCAAAGGAAGTCACTTAAAACAAACTCAACACGTTTTTCAATCGTCTTTGATTGTCTTTTCTTTCATCTGTTCTTTATTTAGTCCTATTGTGATTAGTAGCCACAAGGGCTGAACAGAGAGCTCAGATTTTTGAGAGCTAGAATTATATTTGACACAGCAGAGTGAAACGTTCAGACTAAGGTTAACCTTATTTTAATAGGGGTTTCTTGTTTTATCAGTAGTTTTAAAAGTTTATGAAACTTCATGAAATAGACTAGACAGTGGATCCAGCACATTACAGAAGTTGGGAAAGGCCTTTCATTCTGACTTCAAGATTTTAATTAAACACATTTTTAAAAAAGCAGACCGCTTTCACTGAATACAGATTGCGCCGGATCCTGTCCTCCTAAATATACAGCTACTGTAACTTTTGTACATGCTGTTTGATTTGATGTTCAATCTTCAGATCTCCTTCTGAATTGTGTTGGGTTGTTCCAGTCACTGTGTTACCTCTAAAAAAAACCCTCTTGTACAAACTTCAGATAACCAATGAATTGGATGCTTTGAAGGACTGGACAAAATCTACTGCTGTCAGTGCTTTGATCTCCCATGAATCTTAAACTTTTGTAGCTTTACAAAGTCTCGATCGTCTCGATTGGAGTGTCCACCTCAAAATTTAGATCAAACAGCAGAACGCTGGTGTCTAGACTGGTTTATAAAAACACTTTAAAATGGCAAGTGGGAAGATCCTAGACCAAAATCCTAGATGTGTATTTGAAAGCACAGACATTCATGTTCCACAGATTTGAACATTGAGGACTCATTTAGGTTTACAGACTCACATTTAGATGTTTCAAGAATCATCTGGCTTTGTTTTTGAGTCAGTTCTAGTTTAAATAAAATATACTTTGTGCTGTGTCTAAAATATGCCCATCTGTTTTAAGGGATAGTTTACCCAAAAATGAAAATTCTGCCATGAATTACTCACTCTCTAGTTGTTCCAAACCTGTATAAACGTCTTTGTTTGGTTGAACACAGAGAAAGATATTTGGACAAAAGTGCCCCAAAACTGTTTGATTTCCTACATTCTTATTCATATGTTTAACAGAACAAAAACATTATAAAGTAATTTTTCCTATATGGTAGTCAATGGTGGCCAAGAACTGTTTGAATATAAGCATTGTTCCAAATATCGTTCTCTGTGTTCACCAGAACAAATAAACTCAAAGGTGAGTAAATGATGACTGAATTTTATTTTTGGGTAAATTATCCCTTTAAAATGACATCCGCTGGGAAAAACACTTTGTTTCTTGTCTTGTTACTTCTCTTTCTCTGTCAAGTGTTCTTTTCAAAGTTGTGGAAATGTACCATTTTATTGCAGTGCATAATTAGTGCATTTAGTAAGAAATCAAACTTTATACTCTCACAGGTGTAAAAAACACACTTACACGTTTCATCTTTTGCACAACTTACAGCAGATGCTAAGACACTCTCATATGAACTCCTGATATGAAGAACTTTTAAGTGTGCACAAAAATGATCAAACAGATTACTGAAACGTACCATACTACTGTACATCACAAAATAAAAGTGCATTTATACACATACTCTTGAAGGTAAAGCCACTATGTTGTAGGTCCATGTTGCACTAGTTGAACTACTACAGTACATGACATTTATTTATACTGGTCACATATTTATTTGTACTCAGAAACAGACTAAATGTTCTAGGATAACATCCAACCATCAACCTTCTCTTTACTCATGCTAGGAATTAGTGGGTGCTGATTGTTAAACGCTCTATTCGCCCATCAACCGCCCAGTCGGTTTTTAAATAAATGCCAATGATAGCAGTTCTACTCTTCGCCTACTCTTCATGATCTTTAAAGAAATGTCCTGCAACAAACATATATGCTTCCTTGACCATATTTTGCATCACTGAGCACTAAATTCTGCATTTAAATCTAAACTTTTCTGCAATAAACAGAGAAAGATCTGACAAAAGAAATCTTGAGAACAAGTCTTGGGGCGGTTTTCCAGACAAGGATTCGATTAAGCCAGGACTAGGTCTTAGTCAAATTAGGACATTAAAGTAGATTTTACAAACATGCATTACAAAAAACATTACTTGTGTGCCAACTGCCAAGTTACATTACATTTATGCACTTTTTTTCAAAGCAACTTACAATGCCTTATACTATACGTTTGTTTCTGATTATATGTGCAATCCCCTGGGGTCGATCCCATGACCTTGCCATGCTCTAACCACTGAGCTACAGGACAATTCAGTAGATGTTTTCAGTGGTTGGAAAGTTAGAGAAAAGTGCCCCTCTCGACTAATACAATACATGTCACTCCTACCCGGATGACTAAAGGGAAGCATAATGTCTAATCTAATGAACTTTCACAACAAGTGCACTAAACAGAGACAGGATGTACGTACTGGATCAAACAAAACTGGATTAGGGCACACACAAATATGCTTGTTCTTTTCTGAATCAAAGGTCTCGGAACGTCAAACTGCTTCAGCCTCAATTGAATCCCCAGGAATACTTAATGTTTACGATCTGTGTGCATTAACACCGGATTTGTACCATTATCCCTTTAATCGTGTCTGTTTGTGTGTTATGTTCTTGCCAGTTGTGTGAAGATTATTTTAGAGTATCTCAATCTGGACCACAATGACCACTTGGCCTCTGCTAGCTGAGATTCTATGGGGGACCCAACAGCATTAAATATTCAATCATGGGTGTTTCATAAAAAGCTGTGAGTATGTTACGAGTGTGTACGATGATAGTGGTGTGTGTGTGCGTGTGCGCTATGGTTTACACTGTATCCCCTACAGGCTGAGTCTGGTAATGAGGTTAATTAGCAGATTTAAAGATATGATAGAAACGCGCATGTGAATAGCAATGAGCTCTCCAGCACTTCATGTTTGGATTGATTTCATCGAGAGAGCTACACTCAGTTGCTGTCTCTCTCTACACACACAAACGTGCACACACACTTTTCTTAAAGTTACATATACATGATAAATAATAAATCAATGGGATGTCTCTATATGGTGTAGCTACACCTGCATGGGCTAAATGTTCGAGCAAACCTTAACCTCTTAAATCATTGACTACAATTTACAAACAATAAAACAAAACTTGCTTCCTCTCCCACCTGTGGTTGAAAAGAAATACCCATTGTATCTGCATGCGTGGTGTGCCGGGCCTATTTCACAACAATTAAAATCATTTCCCTGGCACAACCTTGATTGCTAAGTGCCTCAGCCACCCCACCTCTAAATTATGAAAACAATAACATTAATTATGAAACACGCTATAGGCTTTAAACATTCACATCACACTCCAGTTCACAGCACACTCATTCAATCATCCGTCACTAATGTGCACTTGCAACATGGGAATACACGGCACAAATGCACACTGCATTCTTCTTTCAAGCTGAAAAACAACAGAATCACACAAAGCGTTGAACGGCGCATCCCAAATTCATGAAACTCAGAGAGCTTTGATATGGACACACAAATATTTTATGGTTGTATAGATGAATACACACAAATCTATTACAGCACAGATCAATGAACATGTGAGCCAGATTCAAACCGGCAGGTAAAGTGTCAAAGGAGGAGATAAAATAAAAATATAAAGAAAAGGTTTTGCTGAGTTCAAATGATAAAGCAAAGGAAATGGAGAAAGAAAGGTGAGAAAGAAAGAGCGAGATGAGAAAAATGAAGGGAGAGAAAATTAAAGCTATTAAAAGCACATCTGTGAGCAGCACAGGTAAGCCTCTGCCTGCCTCAACTTTCATGAAAAATTCAATTAAAACTCGGCAAAGAGACAGAAGGCATATGTCTCATGCTCAAATTAGTTTTTACTGTATACATTACAGACAGTAAGGTGACACCTTACTGTATTACCTGTTTTTTACTTCTGTATCAAACTTAAGGCACAACAACAGACAACGTGGGTGGTTTGCTGTCAAGGTCACATTGCCCACATATAGAATCTCTTAAACATCTTCAGAGGTCTAAAGTAGCATCCATTCATCTCCACTGGTTGCATTCCTCATGTTCTTTCTCCGTCTCACAGGAAAAAGGCTTCATTTGCTCCCTGAAATAGTCTATAACCGCCTGATGAGTCTGAGAAAAACTTTTCTGAAACACTCATAGAACCACAAATATTTGCAAGCGTTTCTATCAGACAACAAAATGCAAATATAGATTTTTCTCCACTGAGAATATAACCTAGTAATCTCTCATCTGGAGTTTTAAAAGAGATCTCTCAGCAACTGTGCTTGGAACTGCCGAGAAACCAAACCTAAGCTCTCTACCTTCATTTTATAGTCCACAATTGCATGATTTGTATCTATTTTCCATCCTTGCAAGCAAACATGATGCACAGTTGATATTAACCTGAATTCAAAACACCCACAGGTCTCAAGAGTTACAAAAGAGCAACATCTGACAGTACAACGATACACAATAATAAACACAAACAATATTGAAAAGAAACACAAATTTCCATAGTAAATGTCAACTAAAAACACTGTCATTTACTTTTCACACACCTGCTTTGTCTCTCTCTCTCTCTCTCTCTCTCACACACACACACACACACACACACACACACACACACACACACACACACACACACACACACACACACACACACACACACACACACACACACACACACACACACACACACACACACACACACACACACACACAATCTTACCTGTCCTACTGCATCCCTCAGCCTTTAAAACGATGTGAGCAGCGAAAAAGAAGTGATAAAAGAGGAGAACACAAGAGTGAAGGAGGAATATGACACAAGATACAGAAACAAAGTGTGAAATAATGAGAAAGAATGAGAGATTGAGAGAGAGAGAAAGAAAGGGAGAGCGAGAGAGAGAGAGAGAGAGAGAGGCTGATTAATGTGCGTGAAAGACAGGTAGAGAACAGTATCCCAGTGGGCAGTCCTTTCGGAAGATTAAGCAGCGGAGAGAGAGAAGTAGAGGACGAGAGACAGCAGAGATGGGATTGTCTGTGTGTGGTGTGCAGACACTGGCAGCTCTCTCTCTCTCACTCTCTCTCTCTCTCTCTTCGTCACTCAGCCAACCCCCCCTCCACCCACCAATTCCTCATCTCATTTTCAAATAATGAATCGCCATTCAAAGCTTATCAGACGACGCTCTTAAGCGTTTAACTCCTTGAACCATCTCATAAATTTTATCAGATGGCAAATATTTCATTGCATTTTAATCAGAATTCGGCAACAGAAATTCAAATTTAATTTTGCTTAATAATATTCCAAATTTTGTGATTTCACGGCTCATTATGCTCGCTGCAAAGGAAAGCATCACTGTTACTACTGTTCTCACAAAGGAGACTGCAACAATCTGTTGCCTGTGGAATCATCAGTGGATGATAAAACAGGTAAAAATAGGACAGTGCATTTTATTCGTGAAAATAATTTCTGCCTCCCACAATTCATTATGCATAGGCTATTGTCACAATATTTATGTGTTAGTAGCATATTTAAACATTAACACGTATTCATTTGCTGTAAAGTGAAATAAATATGCAGAAGTGAAATAAAAACATGCTAAACTGACAGAAAAATAAAAATTATCCTAGCAATTATACCAAAAAACTTGCATTAAAGATGCCATATTTGAGAACCATCACACATTCTTGGCTATATATTCTATTAGGCTAGTAAGCAATAACTTAGCACCTGACCAGAACACCCTGACTACAACACAGAAACTTTTTACAAATAACCCAAAACGTCAGAATATGGAAGTAAAAACGATCGCAACTTCCGGTTCACAGGGACTGTTCACCAAGAATGTTTCTTGGCCAAATAATCTGGACATGTAGCAGGAAATTTTGCACCACTTACATTTTATCTTCAGCCTTTTAAAAGTACAGGTACAGTACAAATTTTATGGCTTTACTAAAATGTGTCATTTTTACACATTTTGTGTTTATTTTGTATTAAAATAAGTTTATTTAACTAAATTCAGGAGGAACATAATAATGTAACCCAACCAATCAGCGCAGAGCAGACATATAAAGATATAGAAAGCAGATATATAGCGCAGTCCCTCGCCTCTGCCTCATTTTTGCAGCATCCCTCCTCCATCCATCGCTTCTCTCTCTACTGGTTATTTCCAACCTGATCTCACGGGAAGTCGTAAGTATTTTACGAGGTGGCTAATTCGTATGGATTCATACGTTGTGAGTCATACAAAAACGTACGATTATGCAATGCTAAAAGCCCGCCCCTAACCCTGCCCCTACACCTAACATCACTGGCGCGACAACAAACATCACTGGCGCGACATCAAATCATACTAAAACGTACGACTGATATTGTACGAATTAGCCAAAATTAGCCACCTTGTAAAATACTTACGATTTTGCCGTGAGATGGCGTTGGTATTTCTCCCAGTTGAATGGGGGAGTACTTTGGGTTCAGGCCAAAATTCCAAGCTCGGAGCCCTTCCCTCAGACAGCACGCTAAACATGCTTCATCTAATCTGATTACACGTTAATGCGAACTCGTAAAATAAATTAAATGGACGACACAAGTTGAGTTAAAACAGAATGTGTTGTCCCAGAAATAACACGGAGATGTGTTCAGTTAAGATCAACACATTTTGTATGTTGTCCTTAACTCAACACAAATTGTTTTTATAGTTTAGCATGACAGTATGAATGGGAATTAAGTGTTATTTGTATACAGTATTGTTAAATCTTGTTGTAACCGACATATACGATACGTTGCTATATAATTACTGTACAAATAAAAAACAATATTGTAACACAAAATGTGTGCATAACACAGCGAATAACTGTACAATATGAATTTTTACATTTCGATTTTCGAATTGAGCACTTTGTCATGTGTTTTGTCACTGGTTTTAACATTAAACTTTTTTTCTAAGTTGGAATGGCGGCTTCAATATGTGACCATACCAGAATGTTTTTTTTGTGATTTACTGTTTTCTACATAAAACCATGCTACATAATCTAAATAACATACAATATAACATAATGTAAAAAAAAACATTATATAAAAACCCAAATAACGCCTTGAGAATCTTTTTCCAACAAAAGGTGCAATGGCTATTTGAAAGGGATTTCCATATTTCTGAGAGCTCACATTATCAACGAGAGGGGTAAAAAATACTACTCTGACGATTTGAAAAGAATCTGATATGCTGCGTGTAATGGTCTGAAAGGTTTTGAATAGGACAGGAGATCAGTGCATTGTAAAAAGCCCAGGTCTCAATGAAACACAAAAGTCTACATTCATTGAAAGAGATGCTGATTACTCATCAAATAGGTTGTTCTTCATCCGCAGTTCCAATAATACACACATACGCACAGAGATGCATATACACACGCTATAGATACAAGGTTGTGCTTCCTGCCACATGTCTGCGAGCTGTGCTGTTCACATGGCAACGGCAGGGAAGGATGGGGAAAAGAACACGCAAGTCTTTCTGAGGAAGCAAAACAATGGAAAGTTGTTCCTGTCTGTAAACTATCCCGTGATTATCTATCAAATCTAATTTTGTAGTTTGTGAAAAGATAATTAAGTGTCTAACTACTGACTCTGACAACAAGCTACTTTGATTACAAATCTTAAATAATGTTACACATTATGAAAAAATTTTGGCACTATGTGGAAAGACACCGCATTTCACAGTCTCCAGAATTACATTTTGGATAAGAAATAAATGTATATAAAGTGTTATTTTTGCTATTAAAATATACATTTTATAAATATTTTAATTATTTACGCACTTCCCTACGTTCAATTTGTCAGAACAATGCATTTTTCTACAACAAATCAAGTTTGAAGACTAGAGACATGAAGAAATCCTAATTCATATTTGTATGTTTTCCCACATTCCCATGAGATATAAACCCAGATGCTATTCTATAAAATCTTGACAAAGCTTAAAGAGTGTTTAAGTGTATAATTGCACGCGCACACACGCCGATGCACTCATGCAATGACAAGTGGAACATGATTGTTTATCCATGGTCTAAAAGTTTTAGATAATATATTGACTTTCCTCAACATTTCTAAAGCGGTGTTGACCTTGACATGAATAGTGATACGAGTCTGTTTATTCACAGCATCTTTTAATTTTGATCCGCCATGGGCGTGCTGGTGATTATACCGTTTTTATAGGACTCTGAATGCTAATTAGACAATCATACATTTATCTTACCAGAACTTTGGATAGATCTTTGTGCATCAAAGTGTATCCATGAAAACGACACCGGGGAGGTGATGAATTCAGAATAAAGGGACGAGCCCGGAGGCCATAAAAGGAAAATGTATAAACGAGGGATGCAAAATGTATGGGGTTTTTTTGTATTCAAGATTACAGCTTAGAAACCACAGCAGAAAGATTAGATATAGCTGCTCTTATATTCAATGGACATTTACAAACATTTCCAGCCTCACACTAAAATATCTTATGAACTCCTGCTTGTCCTGTTTATTAACTCACTGCTGCTGTTGATGCAAATGATGGTTCATCTTTTTATGGACTACTAGTGCAAATATCACCTTGCGAAATATAATAATTAAAGTCATGACTGTGCACTACAAGAATACTGTTAGATTTACCACATTTTTTTAATAACAAGGCTTTATTCTAACTACTGCAAGTGGTAAATATGTTACATAACACAGCAAGTGATCAAATAAATAAAGCTAATAGGTTATTTTAATATACATATAGGCCTACTGATATGATGTTTATGGTAAATGCACATGAGACTGTTATTTTATACAAACCAGCAATGAATACTATATTTTCTTTTCAACAAACAAGTAAACACTTCTCATCAACTCTTTAACACGCATATATTAATTCATAAATCACAAATACAATAATGCTAATGCCAACATATGCTGTGTTAATGTCATTTGTAAGCTGTTTTTGTTTTATTTACCTTCGTTTTGGATTAGTCAATGAATCCTCCATGTTTTAGCTGCATGTTCACAGCAAGTACACCAGCTTTAACAAATTTCCGGTTAATTTAAACATGAATGAAAGTAGTAACATCCGAGTGGCCGAGTAGTTAACTGCAATGAATGTCAATAAGCATTTGTGCATGATAAATGCAACAGCTCCCTCGTGAGGTAGATATGCGCTATGACATATTTTGGAAACTTGAACCGGTCACCCACCTAAAGATGACTGCTAGCGCTACAACAAGCTATTAATTTCACAGAATTTCTGGACATTTAAGTGACATATAACTATTTCACTGGTCTGTAGGCTTGGTTTCTCACTTTAAGTACGAAGAATTTATGGCTGCTCGGCATCAATGCCTTATAAGTCTCTGTTTGATAGATGTGCGCTAAAGTGTGGTGACGTCAGAGGAAGGGTGTAGACGCGTAGCGTCTCGCCCGTTTCTGTGATCTAGCATGTCCACTCCGCTTCTGTGTCACGCTATTCAATGAAAGCACAACTTCTAACCAAATAGTTGGACGCAAAATCAATCCTAAATAAAACATTATTATAAATGAGTGTTTTTGTGGATTAATTGGCAGAGCATTGCGTTAGAAACGTAAAAGTAAACGTATAAATTCATAAATGAAACACTGTCGCGTGGATAAAAGCACCTGGCAAATGTATAAAAATGTACAAAATGAAAACATGATATATATAAGAAATGCAAATGAGTTTGTGTCAACTCAATATTCGTTATGATTTTGTTTAGTGTAGTAACGAATTCTTTGTTACATTTCATAGCCGAGTAGCACGTGACCCAACCCGGCAGTGTAAACAGAGTGGAAACACCCCGCGTTTCAGAAAAGCTTCTTGCTCTGTGAGAGAAGAGGAAAAAAGTGGAAAAGCAACAGATTCGAGGGGCGTTATATGTGTCCGATTAAAATCTGAATAGTCTTCCAGGATAAGCCGTGTTGAAGGGGATGCTGGGTATCTCAGACATGACGGGCAGGTAACGTTAAAAGACGTTATTTATAGTTTTTGTCTTTACCAGAGATGCGTTTAGCAGGTATCGCCAGTTTTATTGTATTATCCTTTTTTATATTTCCTCATGGAATCATCCCAGTTTTTTTACTTTTGCAACATTTCAGCTTTTGCTAAATACGTGTATGTTATTATGAGCGTGATTATATAGGACTGCTGGTTTAAGGGTGGATGCTAAGCTAGTTAGCCTCCCTGGTGGAGTTTTCTTGACACACACACACACACACACACACACACACACACACACACACACACACACACACACACACACACACACACACACACACACACACACACACCACAAGTGTGTAGTACTACAGTAAGTTGTTTTATTTTTTCTGCTTTGTTGGGAGAAACTCTTGTGTACAGATTCCCAAACATTCCTGAGCTTGTTGTTTGGATTGTCAGATCTCCCCGAGGAGACAGATTCAATCTGTTTCCTGTACTAAGATCTGCTTTAAACTGACAATCATGATTTTTCTTGTTTCACACACTAACGCCAGATACTAATTTCCACCCTTTTTCTCAGACAGTGTGACATGTATTTATAGTGAGAAAAGAAATACAAGTTGTTAAATATATTGAGAGTTAGGTGTTTGTTCTCTTCACAAATGCCGTTCTGAGCCACAGACATAAATAAGCTTTGCCCACAGACACACAGATGTTAAACATCTCCCACTTCTTCACACAGCAGTGTCACATCTCCAGTGTGTTCCTGTACATTCTTGTATCATTCCTGACATCTTTTTAAAAGTAAACCCAAAAATGAAAATTTTGTCCTTGTTTACATATAATTTTCTGTCTTCAGACAAATGTATACAGTAAAATAAACCATACTTGGTTTTTGGGTGAACTAAGCCTTTAAGATCTCTTGAATGCACACATCTATTTTTAGACCAGTTCTGTGTTAGTACACACTACACAAACAGATCAGCTCCAGTTCACCATAATAGGGAACGCAGCCTTAGAATCAACAGTCTGTTTTAACGCCTCGGCAGCAGTGAAGAAAGTTGAGAGGAAGCTCCCTAATAGCCACATCACCTGTGATGTCATAGAAAAGAAATGTCTGTTTGGGGAACCACTTGTGATTCACTTTGAATGGTCAAGTCTGGTAACAAGGCAGGCTATTGTGTTAAAGGGACACCCAAAAATGACAATTACTCATGAATTACTCTCTCTCAAGTTGTTCCAAAGCTGTATACATTTCTTTGTTTGGTTGAACACAGAGAAAGATTTTCGGACGAATGCTTGTAACCAAACAGTTCTTGGACCCCATTGACTCCCATAGTATAGGACAAATTACAATGGTAGTCAAAAGTGCCCCAGAACCCTTTTGACCCTGTCCTACATTCTTCAAAATATCTTCTTTTGTGTTTAACAGAACAAAACAATTTTGTAGAAATGTTTCCTACTATGGTAGTCAAAGGGGTCCAAGAACTGTTTGGTTATAAGCATTCTTCCAAATATCTTTCTCTGTGTTCATTAGAACAAAGAAATGTATACAGGAACAACGTGAGTTAGTGAGTTATTTATTTTTGGGTGAACTATCCCCTTAAAACCTCCAGCAACACAAAATCAAATATGTTGGAGTCTTGCTTGTCCATTGTGTTTAAATAATAAGAACAACACTGGTCGATTTGGATGGGAATGTCTATACTAACATCATAAGCTTGGAGACACTGACGTTCCATTTATCCTGTAATCGATCTGTTTCAACAGCAACATGGCTAATGCCCTGGCAAACGCCTCGTGCGAACGGTGCAAAAGCGGTTTCGCCGCGACGGAGAAAATCGTCAACAGTAACGGTGAGCTGTATCACGAGCAGTGCTTCGTCTGCGCCCAGTGTTTCCAGCAGTTTCCAGACGGACTCTTTTATGAGGTATGATGTAACTTAATGCTTGAATTAACTGTATTGAAATGTTTGGTACATTTTTTTATGTTTTTATATGTTTTTTTATAATATATGTCAAGGCTATTTGTTAATAAATGTATTTACAGTTAATGTGCTTCTTTCATAGTTTGAGGGAAGGAAATACTGCGAGCATGATTTCCAGATGTTGTTCGCTCCGTGCTGTCACCAGTGTGGTAAGACACAGACACGCAGACAAACACAAACAGGTGATGTCATTGACTGGCTCTGCTGATTGTGAATTGTGTCCCCCGTGTTCCCGCAGGAGAGTTTATAATTGGGCGTGTGATTAAGGCCATGAATAACAGCTGGCATCCCGACTGCTTCTGCTGTGATATCTGCCAAGCCGTACTCGCTGATGTTGGATTCGTCAAAAACGCTGGCCGGTTAGTTTGTAACCAATTAGGAGTGACCGTGTGACTGACAGATAAGCTACATGCAAATGTAACGAATAATGCGAGGTTGGCGTGTTGTTCGTGGGTTCTGATCGGTTGATGTCCGCACGTGTGTTTTTCAGCCACCTGTGCCGCCCGTGTCATAACCGCGAGAAGGCTCGCGGTCTCGGAAAGTACATCTGTCAGAAGTGCCACGCCATCATCGAGGAGCAGCCTCTCATTTTCAAAAACGACCCCTACCATCCTGACCACTTCAACTGCAGCAACTGTGGGTCAGTGCAGCGCCGAGCAATTTTCAACTCTGCGTCCATTTACTCAAAGCGATATGAATCTGAGGTGTTGTGTGTGTTACAGTAAGGAGCTGACCGCTGACGCTCGTGAACTCAAGGGTGAACTCTACTGCCTCCCCTGTCATGACAAAATGGGTGTGCCGATCTGCGGCGCATGCAGGCGCCCGATCGAAGGCCGTGTGGTTAATGCCATGGGCAAGCAGTGGCATGTTGAGGTTTGTGTCTGCTTTGTAGACCGTGTGTTTCGTTTTTTGCTTATTTCATTGCATTCGTGTAAGTAAACAAAGTTGTTGTTAACATTTCTACAGCACACTCATTATGTTACTGTGATCTCTTTAGTTTAGCGTTGCCTCTGCTGTGACATAAATCAATACCTAAACGAATTAACGTAAAGTTATTAACATTTTAATTTACCTTGGAGTAAATGTAAGTGTCCGAACTGATAATGTTAAACATACTTATTTAGGAATGAGGGTCAACGTGTAGTTTAATCCAGTGGTTCTCAATGCCAGTCCTGCACGTCTCTCATATTTAACACCTCTGATTCATAATGACTTATTATTTAAAAGATTTATGAACTGATCTGGTCATGTCAGAGATGAGTGAGATGAGCGTCTCTGATGTGTGTTCTAGTTAAAAGACAAAACAGTGCACAATTTTTCCTCTTGTCCTCAGATTTTTGTTTCATATGCATTATTGAAGATAAAGGCACTATTATAAAACTTTGATTTCGATTATTGCCGCAAAAATGGGCCGTCTTTTAGAATCATTTCTGTGATTTATTCTCCACACTTTGTTAGCCCTTTGTTGAAAGTGTATCTTTCACTTTTTTCTTTATCTTTTTATTTAGTTGCACTCGTGTGAATTACGTCTATCTGAATCTCTTCGTCTGCTTGTCTTTTTGCTCAGCCTGTCTTCTGTATTTTCACTTGAGTGGCTCATCCATTTACTGTGTGTGTTTGTGTGGATTGGCACATTGAGAGTGTAGTGTGATGAATGTGGCAGATGTGCCCATGAAGATACACTTTAACATCTGACCTGTGCCCTCAGTCCACACACACACACACACACACACACACACACACACACACACACAAAGCCTTTTCCACTATACAGCTGAGCACATAGACTTAAAGTGTTTGTAGAACAGGCTAGTGATAATGTTCAATCCTCTAACCATCGCACAAATCTGTTTTACATTTTAAAATCTCACCTCTTTCTGCACTTCTCCTGTATATATTTGACGCTCAATGCTGCACGTGTGTTTGTTTGCAGCATTTTGTCTGTGCTAAATGCGAGAAACCATTCCTGGGACACCGTCATTATGAGAGGAAAGGTCTGGCTTACTGCGAGACCCACTACAACCAGGTAATAATACATGTAAAACTTAAGTAAGACCTGAAACATACAAGTACATGAAAACAAATGCACAAGCTCAGTTTCATGAACTGTGAACTCTAGTTAAAGCTGTGTCTTCATTGGTCAGAACCACATTAAACATCTAAAACTGTCTCCTTCCTGATTTAGCAGGAAATGTCAGTTTTAACGTCATTTTAATTTAACCCACATAAAGATATGTAAAAAAACCACAGTTTTATGTCTCATATAAAGATGGCGATATTGAGTCAAAAGTCATGGGTTGCAGGTTTAACAATATAAAAGCAATAGTCTGGTTTAATGGCGCAGACATTTCAACAGGCCCATCCGCTCCCAATGCATCTGAGACCGAGAACCTCAACTGCATTTTTAAATTTGTGTAAAATATGTTTCTAGCTTGTCTTAATAGGTTTCCTTTAAGGTTTTGTCTATGAAATGCTGTGATTTATAAACTTTATGGGTAGTGAATGCTTTGCTTTTGATGCGAGACTAAACCATCTGTTATGTCTGTCTGCAGCTCTTCGGTGATGTTTGTTACCATTGCAACCGTGTGATCGAGGGAGACGGTAAATACTGTTTACTTCCACGTCGCAACTCTGTTCTGATCTGCAGTTGTTTTGGCTAAAGGTGCCATAGGTTTGAATATTAAGATGTTGTTTGTTGTTTTTTTGCTCTCAGTGGTATCGGCTCTGAATAAGGCTTGGTGTGTGAATTGTTTCTCCTGCGCTACATGTAACACCAAGCTCACCCTCAAGTAAGTGATCTCAACCCTAAAGGAAGTCACCAGAGATACAGACTGGCTTGTGAGGGGTTTCTTTAAACTTAATGTTAATCAGGTTCTTACATATGTGGAGATGTGAGCCTAAGAAAGGGATTGCAGACTATAAAGATTGAGAACCTGTGTGCTATCATCTTTTCTTTTCTTTGACTCTTCTGTATTTGTGTGTAAATTTCTGTGCAGAAGTGGTTTTAAATTGGGTCTCTTGGCTGCCGTGTGTCCTTTGGATCATTACTAACTTTTCTGTACTCCTAATGCTTGTATTTTCTGTTTCTGTCTCCCTCAATCTTTCCACCGCTCTTAAAATGTCACCACATCCTATTTCTCTCTCTCTCACTTTAAATCGGTTTCCTCTTTCTGTTTACCATCCACTTTCCTTGTCACTCGTTTCTGCTGTCCCGCCTTTCGGTGGCCCTGAAGGGACAGATTTGTGGAGGTGGACCTAAAGCCGGTGTGTAAGCACTGTTACGAACGGCTGCCGGAAGAACTAAAACGTCGCTTGGCAAAACGTGAACGCGACTCTCGTGAACGCCGAAAGAAAGCCATCGCTGTCTGTCTGTAACTCTTTTCTCTCTTTATCTCTCCACCTTCATCTGCTTCACTCATTGTCATTGGTTAGTGTCTTCATTTGTGTCTCATTTTGTTTTTGTTTGCTTCATTAATGTTTTATAGTGTTAGGTTTTCATTTTTGAAAATTGGTCATTGGGTAGACATGGTGGACCTGATGTCATATTCTTAGTGATATTTTTTGAATTTCCATTCCATTACTTTCCATTACTCATACATCCTAATATATTACAAAACCTTTGAAAATGTTATAAAACACACTAGTCAAAAAATTGAATTCAATTGTAGGTGTTATGGTGTAATAATGTTTACATTTTAATTATATTTGAGAAAGTGAGAAATGTATTGTACTAAGGAACAGAGGTGGACAGTACTTTTTGCTCTTGTATACATATTCAAGTATCTTCATCAGAGTGATTTTAGCTTGGAATAATTTGACTACACTAGATTTTATAAATACATGCTTTGGAAAACAAAATGTAATGTGACGCAAATGCACGACATGTTCATGCATGGCCACAAAAAGCATTACGGCAGGTGTTGATGTTATTTGTGTGTGATGCTGTTTGCAGGAACAAGTTTGTGGAGTTTGACATGAAGCCAGTGTGTAAGAAATGTTACGAGAAGTTTCCTCTGGAGCTGAAGAAGAGACTCAAGAAGCTAGCGGAAACTGTGGCCCGCAAGTAGACCACCTCACCTACAGGAGGAGCCAAAGGGTAAACAATTATTCCAACAATGGTGCTTCAAAAAGAGACCAAAGAAAATCTGGACCACTTGCGTCTTATATGTCTAGTCTTACCTAAATGATCTGTTTCTGATATTCTTTAAAATGATGTCTTTTTTTGGCCCATAGATTTTCATTGGTCTCACACCAAACGTTGTTGTGTGTTAACACGCTTGTATAATCACTGAAACTAAAACCAAATAAATGCATTCATATTGTCTTATTATGTACATATATGTACTTGCATGTTTATAAAGTCAACCGTAGATGTAGACACACCGTTCAAGGGGCTTGTGATCATCTAGCACGTATTTGAGCTCGTTTTTCTTTCCTCAAAGCTGAAACCCTTCCTGTGTCTGGCCCTGGGCTTCAGCTTTGATCTGTTGATCTAAAAGTGCTATTTGATATTTAATGTATGCCCAAGCCTTACATTTTCTGTCTGAGAGGGAATCAAAAATAAGCGCATGATGTAATGAGCTTAGAAGAATGCTAAAACCTCTAAAACCAAACTATTCACTCGATCCAACAGCTCGAGTGCTGTGTGATCTTCTCTGCCTTTATTGCTCTTTATTAAAGCTTTTGCCGTCTGCTAGAAATATGCAATAATTTATATCACTTTTATTTCTATACAGTTTTAAGTATCTCTGTGTCATTTTTGCATAGTTTTGTGTGTCTGAATGTTTCAAAGTCCTTTACTTTTTCTAACGTGTTACTTCTAAGACTGTAGATTTAGGACCCATCTGCCTTATTTGATCACAAATCCACACATGTAAATGAACTCTTGCCTTGTGTTTTGGAATCTCAAATGAATGGCAGATTGTGTATGATTTATGTAACAAATGACTGAACTTAAAGAACATTCTACCCTTGTATCGAGACTTAAAACACAACTTAAAATGTTTTTATAATTTGTGTATTTCAGGTTTTAACCTCATTACATTTCAGATAAATGCTGATAATTTTGTTATATTTGTATGTTCAATTGTACATTTAGGTATGTGCTCATTTGTTCACTTATTTGAAATAACTTTTTATGCATTTATCTATATGTGCATTCACCAATGCGTTTCAGCAGAAGATACAGAGTCGTAATGCTTGTTGAAAATTCACTGTTCTGTATGAAATATCAAAATATATTAATAAAGTATGCACTATTTCATCATGGTAGTTTCAGATGTCTTCATAGTGTTTTTGTGCATCTAAAGGAGACTCAGGAATACGAAAATCGAATCCCTGAATATTAAACTTATATCGTTGTTATACACGTGATGCACCTATCTGTTAATATCTGTATATAAATTGTGTTTGACTCTTGCTTTTAGGTGTGATGTGATGTGTGGTCAATTTGTCACCAGGTGGCGCTCTGCACACAACAAACATGTAGGTAAAGTCTTCACAGTTTGCTGTGCTGGATCTGGACATTTACATTTATGCATTTGGCAGACGCTTTTATCCAAAGCGACTTACATTACATTGTACTATACATTTGCACATTTTGTATAGTAAGCAAGTGGGGGTTAGGTGTCTTGCTCAAGGGCCCCTCAGCCGTTACCCGCCAGCCCTGAGAATCAAACCAGCAACCTTCTGGTCATGAGTCCAACTCTCTAACCACTGGGAGATCTAGAGTGTCTTAACTTAGTTTTTTCCTTTGCTTATTTATTCCTCTTTACAATTATGCTTTCAAATTTAAGATAAACATTAATTAAATGTTCAGTCAAAAAAATAAAGAATGGAAAAGAAAAGCAACAAATCAAATACTCGCAGGTGGATTGAATTGAAGGACCAGCCTCTCAGTTTCTCCGTCTTCTCTAAAGCTTTGCTCCCAAGCAAAAGTTTAAACAATACCTCTGATTCCATTATTGCGACTCAAGAGCACAACTGAGAACTGTGGAAAAATATTATCTGGCTGTCGTCTCCTGACTGTCATCTTTTACAATGGGAGTAATTTACAGGTGGCACTAATTTCTGCACTCCCGACGGCTCCGGCAATTCGTCATTCCCCCTGCGAGAGTATCTTCCTTTACGGAGTCTTTTCAAATCAAACGAGAGAAGGAAATGACAAAGAACAATGAGACATTCAGAAAGTTGTGAAGAGGACAATTGAAGAGGGTGGATGCGTGCATGCGGTTAGTTTCCTTGGAGATAATCTTGCGCTAGCGTTTCCAAGCGCTTCACCGAGAGGCCTTTTAATAAACCTCGTTCATCTTTATCTACACGCACCGGACCAAATAGATTTCGCTCTCCTTGTTCATCGATTATTATCTAGCATTTTTATAACAACCCCATAAAAAAAAAAATCTTAAGTACACTCTTGAAAGCGTGATACGGGAAGCTAAAATTGGCTCCCGCCTGTAAATAAGGATTTACATCAAACTAAATGTTTATTTGGAGCCTGCAGTGCATCGAGTTTGTTAAATCCATGTCGTGCCCAAAAGGCTATTTTGGTCTTTAAGCGAATAAAGTATACAGTTGTGTCCATAAGTAGTCGCTTTTAATTATTCATGCTGACTGGGAATAGTTATATGTGCTGGACTTTGTTATTCAAACATTGAACGCATTGATTGACCACCGTAGACGTTTGGCACTCCTGGATCAGTTCGTGTGTGCGTATGAGACTCAAAAAAGGATGAATACAAGCGGAGAGGTTCAACACTGCGGGGAGTTATCGCAAAGGACTGAAAATCTATCATGGTGACAGTATGCATGGAACATGTCGATACGTGTCACACACAGAAACCCTTCCGGGTGGATAAAAGAAAGCGACAAGTGCCGAAACCGGGATCTATGTGCGGAAGCGCGCAGGTGCAGCTGTGCTTATCGGGTTTCTGGTTGTCCAAACATAGCCCGGTTCATTTTTTTGATTAATATTATTGATCCGAAGAGGAAAATTATGGTAGGCTACTCATCCGATATGAACGCGCTTGCTGTGCCGAGCCGTGTGGTGGTTTTAAAGTTGTTTTTCTCTTCACTAAAGTTTACAGAGGATGAAGTCAAGGGAGATGCGAATGTGTCCATTAATCATCTTGTTGGGTGGCTTCTATATACAGTATGCATATGCGACAAAATCTTGAAATCGTCTATAAATGAGCATGAGCATGTTGAGAGAGGAAGCATGACAGGTGCAGTGAGTCATCACTTCCTTTACTGGCGGGACAGGTGTCGCTCTGTCTCCGGTCCATACTTGTTTTCTCAAGTAGAGAATTCTGGATAAAACTTAGAGGAGGGTTATTTCAGAGTTGCATGATTTATGTAATTATCCATGAATATGAGGCGAGTGAAAAGGATACACAGACTGGAATTTTTGTGCTGAAACTATTTCTACAGTTTCTCTTCTACGTCCCGTCGGGCCAGATCGCTCCCAAGGATGAGGCCAGCTGAATCTAAATGGGACACATGTTTTATTCAGGAGACAAGCTCTATCATGACTTCGGCTCGCTTGTGCATTGCGGAAAAGTGTGGATGTGTTTTTGTTTGGGTTGGTGTTTGACTGGGAGTCACTAAAGTGAAATTACTTGAGGTATTGATTTCTCTTCGCTCCATTATCTTATAATTTAGGAACATGGTCGAAGAGAAACGCTTTCACGGATATCTTATTTAAGAATGGCATTAAATAAAAAAAAAACGTAATGAACCTTTGAAATGTGGGGGGTGAATTAGATGTGTGTTTCTGATGCCAATGGTTTAATTGCATCATTTATCAGGGTGGCAGCAAGTTTTGCTCGGTTTTTGCGAAAAATGTTGTTAGGATGTAGTTCCTATGGAAACGTAACGATAAAGCATTTGTTTTGTGATCGAAAATGAGATTACATTGCCGGAATGTAGTGTTTTTCTACTATTTTCTTTCTCTTCCATCAATAGGTAGTTTCCTATCATTTTGAAAGTTTACGATACGCCAGTTTTTGTAATTTAGGGTCTTAGCAACAGGTTTGATTCCCATAGAATGGCCATAACATACTGTATATGTATACAGCCATGGAAAAGATTAAGAGACCATTCCAAATGTTCATTTAATCAGCATTTCTAGATGTATTGTTGCAACTTTTCTTAAATAGCCTAAATGCAGAAATGCTTAAAAGTGAATATAAACTTGTTTTCTTTATAATATTAGAGGTCTGAAAAAATACAGAGCATCTTTTCTGTTATTTTGACCTGTTTCTCCAATTTTCATTTTCTGCAAATCAATGCAAATAGAAACAAAATTTTTATTTGAAATTTGGGAGAAATATTGTTTGAAGTTCACAGAATAAAACAAAAATGCTAAAAAAGCTAAACACATACCTATAAATAGTACATTTAGAAAAACTGAAAATGGTTTTTGACATGGTCCCTTAACCGTCTCTTATTTGTACAGAATAAGAGCATCAAGAATTACATCAACCAAGGGTTAAAAATGTCAATTTCAAGAGTAAAAAGATCTCTTCAAAAAGATCCTAGCTTGTGAAAGCACCGCTTCACTCGAAACAATCTATAACGTGAATGAAATAACTTCTTGTGCGCCATCACCTCATCAAAACTGCCTATAAAGCAAAGTCTTCGTTGCATCCAGGCCCTCCGAGTAACATAAAAGTACGTCAGAGTGCCAAATTCACAACCCTCCCAAAGGGTCATACTGACAGTATCCTATTTCTCCCTGTACTTTCTGTCTACAAATCCTGGTAAGCTAAAAGCAGATAATTTGTTTCAGACAGAGCACAGTATGAGAGCTCTTCTGGCTTTGTGAGCCATCCCTCTGAATCCCTTTGCAAATAAAGGAGGCATGGGAAAGTAACTTTGTGCTGGGTTTTTGACACCGCGATGGTGTTAACAGAGCTTAACCTTCTCCAGGTTTAATTTGCACAGGTACCAGTTTAAATGTCATCACTGGCCTCCTGATTGAAGATTCTGTGCCGCGTTGTACTCGCATGAACATATTAAACAAACTCCAGCCTGCTATTTTAGGAATGTCTTGGTATATTAGCAGTCGTGATGTTATGGCTGTGAAGTAAAATACGAAGATGAATCTGTAGACGCGGTACATTTTGGACACATGATATGAAAAAGCGATTTTGAGTTTATTATACGAGAAGAGATCACAGAGTGAAAATAAAGATGTGAAACTAGCGCAGCTGTGTACAAATTTGGTTAGCAGAATAAAGGGAGAATTTTGTAAAAATAGGGCACAATGCTCATATATGGTATTAATATGAAGGAATTTTCCAGACACAAAAGTTTATACAAATATATGCAGCTTAAACTGATCCAGCACTGTCTTTTAAATGCAATAACTTGTTTTTTAGGGATCTTGCTCCCTATACTGCCAAAATAGATGAATCTGATTAAGATTGACCTCGGCGGCCTGTTAACCTTTAGTAAATTGCATTGGAAGTTGTGTGTGTGTGTCTGAACTGAATCCGTCCTTTGTGATGAGACAGCGAGAGAGTGCGAGCAACAACAAGGAAAGGCATGCCATTGATTTGCCATCCAACTCCTCTGCCGTAATCACCTGATTGTTCCAGACAAATATACGAGAGATTCGGCAAGAAAACCAAATTAGATCTCTCTCCCCTCTGGCTTCCTCCCAACAGACCATCATTTTCCTCAACCATGGGATGGGTTACAAAAAGCTGTATTTAAGCCACAGCATAACGATGGGTAATTTGGCATATTTTTGTGATTGGCAGTTTTGAACATTTTAAATGAGTTTTGTGGAAAGCTGGGCCAAAGCAACACGTGGATCCGTGAGCTGAATGTTACATGTGATTACATTTGAGGAACTGATCGTAACATTTTAAACATTATATTTGACAGCTGTTTGTCATCGACAGCACGCTTTACATTATAATTCAAAACAATATAATTCAAAACTTTGTATGAGTGGTATTTGCAAATATTCTTATTAGAAGAAAGTCTACAGACTTGGTAAATTATGGTTTCACCAGCTCTGAACAAAAAAGTGTTGCCTCTGGGCAGTCATGTATTTTTTGGTAAATTAACAGGATGTTAATAGTTAAGCATATGACTCCTGAAAAAGTTGTGTAGCTTGTTTCTGCTATAACTTTTAGTCATACTTTTCTTTCCCATTATCAGCACGTCAACATTTTTTAACACATTGTTCTTAAAAACCGTCTTGCAACTGAATTATTTGCTCATTTTTACTGGCTATAGTACTTTGAAACAACTTCGCAGGTGGAAAAAAGTGCACTTTAATACACCTAACTGTACAAGTGCTTTATTTTCATACACTAATTTTGCACCTAATCTTCAAAAAAAAGTAATTTTTAGTACTGTTTAAGGAAGTTGTGATAGTCTTCTCTTCTCCATTGTGAAGTATATCTGAGTGTACATGCAGAGAAGAGATTTTGTTTGGAGGGGAAGCATGTGATTTTGATGAAAGATTATGAGGGTACACACAAATAAGTTATTTATTTATAATTCGATCTTGTGCTTTATTTATATATGTAGGACAGTGGAGACACAGGAGCATGAGGGTGCGGGATCAAGAAATGGGACTTGAACCCAGGTCCTCATGAGCCAACAGTTCACATATGTGGAGCGCTGACCACTGCGCCACAGCTCCGACCTGAATAGATCATTTATAAAAAACAGTCAGTTTAACAGCCACCATGAATCAGACAATGATGCCAACTTTTTAAAAAGATGCTAATTTCACGTTAAGAGAACAATACCCTTTCTAAAAATAATCCGAACATTCATTTTTGGCACAAAAACAATGAGAATAATGATAAAGCTTGAAAAAGACACTCAATTTAACACAACATTTAATGTAATACTTATTAGCCTGCCAAAAAGAGCAATTAAATGACAAGATTTGTAAGGTTTGTGAATAATACTAAGTGATGACATGGCTAAAGATAAGGAATAAACATGCTACTCTAATTTCACCATGGTGTAAAATGACTGGCCAGCTCAAAGTATGTTTGAAATAAATAATGACTGAGGACCAAAGCCTCATCGCCCAACATGAATGCATGACCTCACTGATGCTTTTGCTGTGGTTGAATGAAAGCAAATCTCATGTTTCCACATCTAGTGGTGAAGGTTTTTTATATTGCATGTGCATGCAGGATATATGTTAGTATACGTGTTCCCTGGGAATTGACCTTTATGTGTAAGTTAGTAGTGTCACTGTTTTTTATTAGTTCACTTCCACATTCGGTTTGGTAGCAAATATGATTAAGTTATTCCCTAAGGAGGTTTATGGCATTTAAAACTTTGCTAAATAAATGTTTTGTATATTCAGCTATTCATCTGGAGAATTGGCATTAATATGATAATGTGGTTTAATTAGTTATTTATTCTTGTTAAAGTGAGCATTTTTTTTCCAAACCACTGAAAAGTAAACAGATTCTCTTTGCTCTTTCTAAAGGTTAAGCGTGTTTTTGTCATAATTTGCCCATTACCTGATGCGGCGGTCATGTAATGGCTATGGATCTGAGCTGATAATAACTCAAAGGTTTGAGGTTCAATCCCAAATTGGGCTGACCTGTGAACTCCAGAATCATTGGAAAGAAGTCCCGCTCTGTTGCCATTGCGCCAGGTTGCACAATTAGTGTCGTTTACGTTGCTTTGAATGAAAAGCATCTGCTGGGCCGGCAACATAATGCTCCATTCTACAGAGTGGGTTTTAATGGAAGGGGTTGAGGGTTATTTGAAAGTGTTGATTGATGTTTTAATGGTGTCATGATGAGAGGTTACAGGCTGATTATGCGGTGTACCATTTCAGGTGGAATTGTGGGTAGTTTGTTTTAATGCTGCACTTAGAGGCAGAGGAGACGATATTAAAATGCTCCGACTGAATTGGTAATAAATGACAAGATCTTCATGAATACAGCTCTCTAGATTTGTGTTTTATAGCAAATGACACAGAAAGGAAGAACAATTATTTAGGTGAGGCTTGAAACTACTGTGGTGTAAAAGATTTGGGAAGGTAAATCCTGTGGGACAGATAAATGTATAACTTCTTAAGAAGTGAGCTTCTTTGATATAGTTGAGAGGTTAGTGTCTGTCAAACATTTATGTCACAAATCATCCCTATGTATATCTTTAGAGCCTACCATTTTGAGCTTGTTCCAATCCAGATTGTTTTAAAATATAAAGTAAAATTTGTTACAGTTGTTTGCCATGTTTAGTTCCTTATAATATTTCTGTTATCATTTACTCACATGGGAGGCAGGGTTGTTCCATATGAGTTTGTTTCTTCTACAAAACTAAAAAGAAATTTTTATGGTAATCTCCTTTCATGGTCCATAAGGCAAAAAATCATACAGGTTTGGAACAACATGAAGAAGAATGATTACAGATTTTTCACATGAATTAATAAATAAATAAAATATTAAAACTTATATTATTAGCCGCTAGCCAGACCGATCAACAAACACAGATCGGAAGTTAACTTCAAGCCAGGTGTGTGCGTCTGATGAAATCGTCTATAAGCTTGTTGAGCTTGTAAGAGGAAGCCATGTTGTAGCCTTTCTGAGTTTAAGTGAGCGAATCAGAGAATGATTTGATGTGTTTTCAACCTCAATTTAAAGCAGAAACAAGAGAGTAATCACAACCCAGTAATGAAAAGCATGATAAATAAATACTCATTCTGATATAGTTGCATATTATTTGTGTGCAAAACTGACATTAAAAAGCCATATTATTAAAAAAACGATTACGACCAGTGTAATGCAAGCCTGACTAACTTACATTGAAAGTGCTAACCAGTATAATTGAGGTCTGACATGTACATAAAATGGTCAGCCAAAACTAGATGTTGATGGTCAGTTAAAAGTATCATGACCGCAGTTTCAGGTTTAAAGTACACTTTAATAGAGTTTCCATTTCCAGTAATACTTTAATTGTGTATTGATTTTATTTCCCTGGAGGCATAACCAAGCTTTTGAAATGGCCTAAATTCCCAGAAACCCATTATGTCAACTACACAAAACACACAGTTCACCCCATCAAGCCTTAAGTGGCTGATTTTAAGTAATCTTAAAGAGTATTACATTTAAATAGTTTAGTAGTAATTATTGCATATGTTGTGTTGTGTTATATAGTCCATTCAGCTTGTGTAGATTTTAGGAACAGTAACCTTGATGTGTTTTGCAGATGCTCTCAGAGAAAGTGAACATTAGATTTTCATTACCTATATCATGCTGGTACATTTGCATTACAATTTGAATATACAGTGAGGTCCAAAAGGTCCAAATTGAAAACCTGGCATGAAATCTTTGGATTTGGAAAAATGTTAATCAAAACTTGTAGGATTGATCATATTAAAATTAAGATTTCAAAAGGTCCGATTTCTTTCATTTTCTTTTTTAAAGCATAAGATGCTTTTTGGAATAATGTAAAATGTAATGTAATGTTTATGGTTTTCAATTATATAAAAAACAGGATTTATCAATATATTTTAAAGATATAACGTATATTAATATCTTTATATTAAAAAATAGTTGTCTGATAATTTGGTCACTGACTACATTATGTGCAGAGGTTTGACTAAATCAAAAGCACTTTTAAATTACTTTCCGAAAGATGCCACCCTTATTAATCAATTTTTTTAAATATATGATCTATTTATATAATCAATTCCATTCTTACAAAAAATGTATTTCAACCAAAAAAAAAATCTACACTCTTCACATCTGAGTGATACTGAAAAGGTTACATAGATTGATTCCAAGTATTTCAACAATTTTCAAATGCATTCATCTTCCAGGGCAAGCTGTCAAACAACTACTAACATGATCATATACTTGGCAACAGTGGGCACGTCAGTCAATAGTCAATACATGTTCAGTTACCGTGATTGCTTTGTTTTGGGCATTTTAAATTGAGCCTGGTTGAAACTGGCAATGCATTCTGGGAACACTTCCAGCTGAGAAGCATCTGGATACATTGCTTTGTGTGAAAGCACTATTAGACCTCTGGCTGATGGCTTTGTTCAATGGACTTTGAAGTATGTTTTTTCCACCTCTAAGAACACTGAGCCTTGTACTGTTTGCTGATCTCTTCTTTACCGGAATGAGCAGCCTGTGACGACAGACAGCACTTGGCACCGGTTGTTGTGGAAATCATTCAACCGAGGGAAGCACTTTTGCTCCTTGATTGCAGTTGGAAATTTAATTTAAATTGAGCTATTGATCTGTCCGTGGCTGCATGTTTGTGCACAAAAGCACATACTCGATCTTGGTGATTTGGACAGTCGTGGCCTAATGACTGTACTTGCTGTTTGCGCTTTTTAAGTCTACAGAATGGAGCTCATCTGCCTTTTGTGTTTAAGGTCAGTGACATGATACTATTAAACTCAAAGCACACTTGCAAAACGCGCTCTCTGTAGTAAGACATAGTAAACAATTCTGCAATAATCCTCTCTGAGAACTACTGGAGTCAACTATGCTGTCTCGAACAAGCAGATGCAACAATAGCAAAAGCCAATGAAACTGTTAAATACAAAAATTCCTTTCACTTTTTTCTGTTCAGTGCCAAAATAACTATATTTGAAACCATTTAAGAAATTGTAATGGATTTAATGGTTTTAAATGGAATTGTTTTGGGTTTAATGGAAACTATAATGGTGTCGACTGGTATGTGATGGATTCTATTGGTCAGATGTTAAAAACTGCCTAAAACACACAAAATTTTGTAATGGTTTTAATTTAAAGTTAATGGTTCATAATGGTATTTTAATGGAAACCATTACAATTTTTGTGATTGTTCCTATTGGGTTTATAGTTTTTTTTTTTGGGTGGGGTCACTGAGCTCATTTCCAATATAATTTTATTAACAAACAAAAACATTATGTGGCAGATATAATATTTCATTAAATCAATTGTTTATCAGTACAATAATCATTCACATCAGCATTGTGATGCATTGTAAAAAATTATTATATTTACCAGCCCTACTGTCTGAACAAAGTCTGAAAAAAAGTGCCCATGGACAACAAGCTTCTGTTGTGTAGTGTATCTGTCTCTACAGGCATCTAAATGCTAAAAAAAAAACCATACCCTATTTACATTCAGTATGTTATAGTATGACTAGGACATTACATCCAACAGGGACTTTTCGACCACCCTGATGGTGGAGCCCCTCAGGCAATTACATTACACTGTTGATTATGAATATTTACATCCCAAATCCAAGCTTTGACAAATGTATGAGATAAATATTTTTCCCAGCGCACTCCAGATGCATCAGAGGCCGTCGAAAACACTTCTCGGATGAGTTCATCTGTGTACGCCTGCGGGGGGGCGATCAGCAGGAAGGCATGATGAGAAAATATGTTGTCCAGGACACCCGGCCATTTCAAAGACACACTGAGTCTGTAGTTTATCAGCAGCATAAAAAAAATGTCAAGCTCTCGTAACACAAGTGCACAGGCGGAACCAATTTTGGAGTAAATTTACACAATTATCCTGCTTGAGTAATCAATGACTCTGGAAGCTGGCAGAGAAGAGGGATGGCCACCAGATGTAAAGTGTGTGTGTGAAAACAGGTATGACTGTACCCCTCTGTGCTATCGTTGAGTCTCATTGCCCACACCCTGCCAAGTTTGCAAATTGAAGCATGCAGCGGCTCAGGTAATGTGGCGACAATTTGAGGCTCAATTGCAGCTTTAAAGTGATAGTTCGGCCAAAAATGCAAAATCTGTCATTTACCCAGAATGGTGAGAAGATTATTAAGAAGAACTGGATCAAACTTGTTGGGTGAACTAACCTTAAGAATACCAAGCAGCTTTTTGTGACCAAATGTGCAACTTGTGATTATATACCACTAGAAATTTTGTGATACTGTATGAACACAAACACCTGCTAGCAGAGCATCTATGATAAACCGCATAGCATCTTAATCGTCTCATACAAACGAAAGCTAACATAACCTTTTTGTACATTTATGCTATCTAGCCAGAAGTCAACTAATGGTGTTGCAATATGTGCATTATCGCTTTAGACAATAATTGTAAAATGAATAACAATGATTATTGATATTGTGTTAATATTACACATATATTATTGTAAATAATTCAGCACCAGTGTACAGAAGATGGAATAGTTCACCAAAAAATTACATTTCATACATTGCGGAACACAAAAGAAATTTAGGACGTTGGGAAACGAACAACACTGGCTCCCATTGACTTCCATTGTATGCACACAAAAATACAGAGACATTTCTTAAAATATCTTCTTTTGTGTGCCACAGTGACATACAGGTTTAAACCACATGAGGGTGAATATGATGACAGAATTTTAATTTTTGGGTGAACTATCTCCTTTAAGAGCCCCTAACATTAAGTATGAATCATTGCCTAAAGAAAATAAAGAAAAACAAAACAAATACTATTACAGATAAATTTGACTTTGAGCAATATTTCTTATTTTTATTGTGTATACAACTTTAAGATACCGTGACAGTCATTAGCTCATACAAAACTACACAAGTGTCTAATACTGTAAGTCTAATAGTGGCATTTTGAAAACCAAGATCATGAACACCTCAGGTAATTTTTGCTTGATATCTTTACAGATATTTTTTATATTTGGGGTTTAATCAATTTCTAGAGCTTTCCAGCCATTCACAGTTGCACTTACATGCTGCAAAGTAAAGCTGTGCCCCTAATGTGAACGATTCTGCTTCCAGACACAGTGTAATTAAACCTTCACCAGGAGTTCTCTGCAATGACTTTTTCCAAGCAAATACAGACGAACTTGCCAACTCTACCAATTAATAACTACAAAAAATGCAATGCATGTTCAAAGTTTCTGAGCTTCACGAACGCTGGCTGGAGTCCAGCTCATACCATCCGCCCCAAAGGTCCATTTGTCCAGTTGAGTTTTCGAAAACACTGCCAAAACCGAGAACAATTAATTATGAGTTTATGCCAGCTTTTCCCACGAGATCACGTCGCAGATAGGACAGATGACACACAATAGACGCGCAGGGTTAGAGTTCCCTTGAATCTCATCCCAAAGTAAATGGCAAGCAAGGTTAATTAGCTTCTCTGGACTCCCTAGAGGCTGATCGACAGTATCAAAATAGTTTTGCTTTTGTTAAATGCAGAGGGTGATGGGTTTAATCAAGGCATTAAGTAAAAGAGATTCAGTCCCCACCAGTGATTTAGTCTATGCTCCTGGCGTTTGACTGTCCACTGTGCATCCAATTAAAATCAATGTGAACCATAATTGTATTTTATAGTAATAGGTTTGTTCCTATTCAATCAGACTGGGACTCACCTGTTGAAATTATGTTTGGGAATGCTGCCTGAAGCTTTCATTTTGCATGCTGATAATGGCAAATGTGCTTCCGACACAATAAGCCACAAATGCATAAAAAATAAATATGAGACACAATTAAGCTATTTCAGTGCTCAATATCTTTAGAAATCCATTTAGGTTTAGGTATTTTGTCTTCTTCCTTGTTCCTTTGGATGCTATAGGTTCAGGTTATTTTTTACTTTGGAGAGTCTGAATACACACACTAGGGTTGCACGGTGTACCAGTGCTACGGTGGCATCCCGATGCTAAAGCTTTAAAATACCCACGATACCGCTGTAATTTTTAAACTGTAGTATCGTAGGACGTTAAGTAATGATTTATATGGGCATTAACATTCATTTAAACACATCTGCCTTTTTGCGCTGTTTCTCTCCTAAACGAATCTGTGTTTTGAAAGACTCGGACGAGGTAATGATTCAGTGAGTCATTCATCAAGACACTTGCTTCGTTCTTTAATAAATCAGCCGTTTTGAACAAATTGGTTGAATGATTGACTGAAAAAGTTACTGTCCATTTCAGTTTCATATTTAAAGTAAGCTTAACGTTTCAATTTTGACTCACATTTGAATTAGTTCCCAGTTCAAGTGTACTTAGTACTTATTACAGTAAACTTTACTAACATTTATATACACTAGTAAATATTAAAGTGTACTACAGTACTTTTTAAGTTTAGACAAGTAACAGTTCTTCTACTGGTAACCCAAATAACTTGCTAGCTAATGTAATTGTCTTGTTATGTCTTTTGCTTTTTATTAGAAATATTCTGCAGGGACTCTGTTCTTTGCGCTTGTGTTCCAGAAGTTAAGTTTGGGCACAAAAGCGTTCGTCATTAACGTTTGTTTATGTTGTTGCATTGAAACCGTCTATAAATACGTCTGGGTGTCATTAAATCATTTACACCGATTCTTTAGGTCTAAGGCCAAACAGCAAAGACAAAGTAATTCAAAGTATTTCTTTTTATCTCCTTTCTCGTTTCTTTCCCCCTGACGTCTTGCTTGAAAAGGCTGAGGTGTTCGTCTTTGATTAAAAACGCATCCGAAAACACTCTTCCAGGTTAGCGCTGCTGCATTTTTCATACTCTGCGTTTTCGGGTTCATGCATCTCAAGATATTCAGTCATATTTGGGCTGAATTGAATTTGGACTTATTGATAATTCAATCTCCAAGCTCCCTTCTCACCCGCTATGTTTTCCCTTTATCTGGCTCGGAGAAAATAGCAGAGCAAGTTAGTCATGTGAAACGTCGGCGTTTGCAGGTTTCTTGTGTTTCCTTTGTGCTGTTTCTTTGCAAACTGTGATGGCATTTGATACATAATGCTGCTGTCGTGTCCTCTGAAAACTTGTATCTCAATATTTTGTGATTTTTTTCTCTTTATGTTTGTCAGTGGCTTTTGCAAATATCCAATTAATGTAAAGCATAAAAAAGATTGTCAACTTTAACAGCACAGTATGTGTTTCCATTTTCTGAAAACACCAAGTTTGGACATACAAGGTTTCAGAAGAACAGCAAAGATAAGCACAATTTCAATTAATCTTTTCAGATATTTTCGAAATGTATTTTATGAAAACATAAATAGAGTATAGTGTGTCCAGACCTCTGACTGATGTTGTGGAGTTGTATTTTACAGTGAGATTATAGTCAGACAGTGTTGTAACTATAAGATATCTCTGTCAGTGGGATGTGTTGTTTGGTTTGTCCACATCCTACCTGTTACAGCAGATGACCACGAGAAGCTGTTTCATTACCACTGTATCCTAAGGGTCTCTCGATCGATTCTCTCTCCCTCTCTCTCTTTCCCTCTCTATCATTACTTCAAGAGTGTCTCTTCCTCAGGGCTGAGAATTAGAGCATTCAAAATAAACATTTCAAGGGTTTTCTCTCAACTTTGTCCTTCCACTACAAATAGAAACAAACTGATTAATTTCTGCATAACGCACCACATTCATTTAATAGTCCATCTGCACTCATAAGCTCTTAGAAAGCTTTATTTATTAAATATAATTATGAAACATATGTACAGCACTCATTTACAATAGTCATATAGAAAAGAAAACAGCCATAGAATTCATTCTTGATAGAAAGCAGGTTTTTTTGTTTAGTCAGGAGATTAAACGTACTTCAATAAGGAGGAAATTCGTTCCGGGTCACAATGCGTACGCTCAGTTGCGAGACCGGCTCGATTGTGGAATTAAATTGCCTGAATCTACTTGGTCCTTGGGAATTGGGATACACACAAATGACTCATATTCCATTCCTCAGTCGCTACAGATATATGCTTCTAGTCCTTTGGTGGCTAATCCCAGCGTTTAGTGGCTGCTTGTGCCAGTCAATAGTTTCAACATCAAATGCAGGCTTGTCAGATGCTAACATCTTTCATCTTTTTTTGGTAGGGAGGTGGCAGGGAACACTGAGCAATGATCGATTCTTTAAAAACAATGTCTGGGAAGGTCCACTATCCTGCCACAAAACCACTCCTTCAGAACCCTCTCCACTGGGATTTTAGTCCATTATCTTAAACCCACTCCACATCCCGGGCTATGAGATTGACACGTTTGAGCAGGCTGGGAAAAGACCATTCAGAGTGATGCGTCAACCCTCCCGCTGTGCTTGTAAAGTGTGTGCTGTGCATGTTTAACCTACTATTATGCCTTTAAATGACAATATACAGCTCTGATCATCCAAGAGGCATTTACACACCATTTTCACACAAGCGTTACTTTCTTCATAGAACACAAACAAAAAGTCTCTGTAATTTTGTGTACCCCACCTATAAAAGTAATCTCTGCGAGGCAGCCGGCTGCTGTCAGGTCATCACATCCGCAGCTAGAACAAAACAGGGCTTCTGATTGGCTGCTCAGCCTGCGGTGATGATACAGTGCAGAAGGGCGATGCGTGTGTTCTTTGTGTGCACACGCGGACAGGTCAAATGTAGTATTCTTTGCTGTCGTGGTGGGGTTTATGAAGGTCCAGTTCAGTTCGGTATGGTGGGCGCTCCATGCTGGGGCGGTGTGTCTTTCCTGTGATGCCGGAAGGTGGCGGGGGCTGTCTGTGTCGGTACAGGAAGCGAATGATTATGGCCAATGCGCAGAGGGTGATGAACACCACTGCAGCCACTAGTCCTGTTTATTAGAATAACCAAGAAAAGTTTGTTTAAAATATGGATAAAGGAAAACATAATACATATTAATAGTGTAAGAATGTAAGATCCAATTCTAGTTTCAAAATGCACAGGAAATATAAAATATCTCATTCCTACACAGTGCTGGTGCAAATAAGAATATAAAAAATACTACATACTACAAACTTTTCGAACCAAAGATATAACACTAAAGATGTATAAAGCTGTAGAACCTTTTAGCAAATTGTTTGTCTAGGTTTACTCTGAAAAGTTTTTCCCCAAGAACAATATCACACAGATCTATACCTCCAATTAGTGCCAAGTCATTTTGATCTGTCTTCTTCAGCAGGCCATTGCCTCTGCTTGATTTTGCTGAATCATCTGTAAGTAAAAAAAGGTTAAATTTGGTTAAATAAAAAATAAGAAACATTTAGAATTTACTATTTATAGGTATGTGTTTAGGTAAAATTATGATTTTTGTTTCATTCTGTGAATCACCTAACAATATTTCTACCATATTTCAAATAAAAATATAGTTTCTGTTTGTATTTATTTGCAGAAAATGAAACTGTCGAAACAGGTCAAAATGACAAAAAACATACTCTGTATTTTTTCAGACCTCAAATACTGCAAAGAAAACAATTTTGTTGAAATTCAACAGACACGACTGGAATGTCCACAATACCTCTAGAAATGCTGATTAAATGGATTTTTTTTTTTTATAGTTTTTTTTTAAATGACAATTTTGTTATAATCATGCTCAGGCATGCAGGTAGGTTTAGTAGTGTTGCTGTTAAGATCAGACAAAGTGAACATTCATGTTTGTTTTGGTAAAGTATCCCTTTAAAAGATTGCTCACCTGACAGTATGTGTGTATCTGTCAAAGTGTTAAGGCTGGATATCATCCCACAACTCGATGCTTCCAGACGGCCGATAACAGTAACTAACGGGCTTTGGCTGTTTTGTAGGGCTTCCTTCAATGGGGAAGCCTGATTGAATTGCACGGAGGACAAGCAGCCAATAAACCCTCTCGATCCAGCCTGGACCAATTCCTTATCAGTGACATCACCACCTGCAACAATGAAACACAAACACTGTGTTAGTTTTAAAAACTCTGACAAAAGCACTCTCTAATCTGCTTCATTAACACTTAACCAAGTTTCACGACAATATTCCATGGCTTTCTCTTTTAATATGTAAAAAGCCTGTCTAAAATGGAAAAATATCTGTGCCTCATTCTCTTTCGAGTTTGTGTTGACTAAATCTGAGTCTAATAGGGAATTGTTATAGTTGTGCAAATGCATTAGAGGTAATGTATCCTAAATGTTGTTTTTATCAAAGCGCCGGAGTGCACATACCATCTTTATTTTGTTTTTAGGTGAAAATAAGAGGTCTCCTAGGCAACGCTGAACAATTCGATTTGGCTTTCACTTGGCAACTCACCTGTCACAGCGCTGTCAGATGTGCACGCACCGTACAACCTCCTGCTCTTTTTACCCATGCCGCTCTGCCCAGCCAACCACCCGCCTTGCCCTAACCTGCCTGGATTCTAACACCTGACGGCACATCAGTGGAATAGAAAGGTGTAAAACAGCATACGAGGAGCTCACCTTGAATTCTCCCCAGAATCACTGTCCTTACTGGGCTGAGAGCGGGGCTGGGAGACACACTGTACTGCTGGGTTATTGTGTTGTCAATCTGGAAAGCCAGAGATATGAAGACAGAAATGATTTGTACCAATATTGGATTTAAATCAATGCTGGAAACAATAGGACAATGAATCTGAGATTGCATTGAAGTAAATGTGTACATCTTTGTTCATGTTCCAGTAAAACCAGTAGCACAACACCAGATGTGCATAACACCCAGCCAATATGTGCAAGGTCTCATAAAACCACATTTCTGTACAAAACAGAATCTGTCGTGCCTAACTATAGAAACAGACTCACCTGGACAAGGAGTTCCTGTCCTCTTCGGTTGATTTTGACCCAGTGGAACCTCCCATCTGCTAGACTGTCTGACTTTGGGCTGAACACTTCTGTACCTTTTTCCTGGTTTAACAAGTATCGTATTTGCAAGCTGCCTGGGAAATCACAGCAAAGCTTTTGACTTAGTCATATGTCTTTGTTGTGGTTATCATATGAAAAGGAAATGTTGTCATTACGGCAAAATAAACACTGGGTGTTTGGGACCTGAAGTGTTTTTTTTAAGCATTTTATTTCACTTAGAGCAGGTTGCCTGACAGATTAAGATGACAGATGAAAACCCCTCATGAAGTCCTCTAACTAGACTTTTTTGCTTGGAAGAAATAAATCGTGGCTGACTGCAAACACAGTATTTCTACAATGGCATCGCTAACCAAAAACATTTGTATTGGCGTGATGCTTCATCCACGACAAATGTCATTATTGCAAAGTCTAAGATCGCTGTCATATAGACCAGTTAAGATTATGTGTACATCTAAGCTGCCATATACAGATACTGTACCAAAAGGTGTTAACCACTTCAATACAATTACTAATTTTCTTTTAAGCTTCAATACATTTAACAGTCATTTGAAATAATAGCACTAAAGCCCTAAACACTTTTGTACTCAACGTTCTTTTCTCATGTGAGTTATGGTTTTCGTTGTGGCTTTAATGCGTTTTCTCTCTGCGCTCGTCCTCTCCTGTCATTACTCCCTCTTTATAGCTTTTGCTTGTTTCCTTGCATCCATTGATTGATTTTCATTTCCAGTATTTTCTTACTCATGAACTACTTTCCATCTTCTCCTTCCTACCACTCAAAGCTTCTAACTTTCCCTCTTTCTGCTCTTTTTGTCGCTGTATGTCAAAAAATGATGCACGTTACCATGTCATGCGCTCTATTGATGAGATGGCGTCATATTCTTTTCCACCAGCTGATAAAACCATGAGAGGCGTGAAACCCGAAGAGTAAGTGGTGACAATAGCAGAAGCTTTCAGCTAAGATGGCATGTGCTCTTTATTTAGGTGTGTGCGACATGTGCTAAAGAGAGAACAGTCTGTTTCTATATGATTGTTTTAGTAGAAATGTATGAATTTCAAGTAGACTGTATGAGTGGGTGCCAGCAGGAAATTTGCAGGATGTGAGATTAAAAACTTCTTGTATAGAAATTCTGACTTTGTAAAAGTGTAGTCTGCTTAGCTAAACATTTTGCTTTCATTTCTAAATCACAATGACAATTTTTTATATGCAAAAGAGCAGTTTCAAGATGTTCAATGTGAGTAAAAAAAGACTAAACAGTAAAATCTAATGTTTTAACAGTAGTGTTGTTCTGTATAGTAATGTATGACTTGGTACCGTTTGACGCTAGCATGACAGCCATATAGTGCAGGTCAAGAGTGTGAGCCATCAGAATGGAGGCCGGCGCGTGATGCGTCAGGAACCCGAACGACACTTCCTCTTGAGAGTTGGTAACTTCTGTGTCATGGACTACAGCTGGAGATCGTCTGGCTTCCTCATTCAGTATTCCGGAAAATGGCTCCTGGAGAGTGTACAAGACTGAGGATCCGCTTTTAAAGGATGCTGCCAGAGCTGTGATGGACACGGGGAAACAGAGCATTCCCTTGAAACCGAGCTGTTGCATTATGGAGGACATCATAATCTCTATGCAAATGCAGACTGTGAGGCAAGAGAGAATAAACTCCACATCTCATCTGTCATTATTAGAGCTATAAAAAACAACAACATTAGCATTGTTTCCTCCCTACCGCAGCTGAGACCCGTGGTCCTACTGATTCTTTCTGTCGCTTCACATTTTATGGTCATCTATTCTAGTTAGCGGTAAGCAGCGGTGGCGTGAGTGGGACCCATTGTGACATGGCATTGAAAAGAAACAAAGCCATTACATCACTAATTTGACTGACAGGCTGCAGGGGCGGGTACGCGTCGGAGCAATGGCCACTGTAATTAAATTCCATTTGTCAGTTAAAGCATTTCTGCCAAGTCCTGTCAAGCCCACCTCAAAGAATTCGAGTTGAATACGCCATCAAGGACGTGTTGTCAACCTCCGGAGGTCGCCGCTCCTGATCTAATAGGAAATGACTTTGAAAAGTTGTCTAAGAAGGAAGCCATTGAGTAATTTCCATGAACTATATACAGCACAGGATTGACTTCAATGCCTACACATTTTCGATCAAGTTCCTCGAGCAGTACAGCTCCAAAAACACTACTAATACACCCTAGGCCTCTGCTGTAATGTATATTAAATATTAAAACTCTAATAGAATAAATTTAATAAAACATACACAGTGCAATATTACGGCATTTAAACAACAAGCATCTGAAGCAGAGTTCAGCCAGAGGTCATCATACAAACAGCAAACCTCACCTGTCCTGCAGTGTGGTCCATCAAATGCCGTCTGTGTGCAGTCGCAGGTATACCCGCTCCTCTCCTCGACACATCTTCCTCCATTATGACAGATGCTGTCACTGCTGCAGTGACCCGGACAGCCTGAATTTACCCCGGGGGTGGTCTTCGCTCGCTCATAAAGGTCAAGGGTAACGCCATTGATGGTGAGGGCACGTAAGCAACCCAGAAATCCCCTCTGTCTAGAAGCTGTTCCTCCTAATGGGGAGATTACAATGATTAATTGTCTAACTTAATTCATAAAGCCAAGCCCTTTATAATCTATAATAGAGTCATTCTCGGAAACTGTCTTACTATTGATACAATTAACAGGATACTTTGATAGATTGAACTCTTCTTCTGTGTAACAGAAATGAAATAAAACATTTTGATTTGTTTTGATCTGGTCCAAATCCCACAAAAAGTATACAGATACCATCGCTAACTCACATCTTACAATTTGATACACATACATAATGGAGCTATGAACTAAAAAAAACTTATTGCCAGGCAATTTGCATATCCCATTCATAACAATTACATTTAGAATACAATAAAATGTATGTAAATGTAGCTTTTAGTGACAATAAAATGCTTTTAATATCTATTAATTTCTTTTGAAGCAATATGGAGGCACTTTTTATTAAACTCCATTTAGCTGTGACATTTGCCCCCTTTAAAGAGGTTTGACATTTCTGACATTGACTGTTTTTGTCCATATATCATCAGTCTTCATCAGTACTTCATTATATTAAACCTTACATTGGTCTAGTCAAGCTTAATAGTTCAACCAGAAAAAAATAAAATACTGTTCTTGACATAAAGCACAATGTTATTTACAAATGTCATTTGTAAGCGTAGGCAACCTTAAAGATTTTTGCACTGATCTTCAACCTAGTTCAACCACACCAAAGTTAATTTCCCTTTATGTAGGGTGCTCGTCCTCCATACCCACAAGAATCCACACTATTGGCGCCTACGGTCCATTAAGTTTTCTAATCTGATCGAGCATTTTTAAACATTTTCAGTGATGTTGGGTTGATTGTTTGGACGTAGACTTCCATACCCACAAAGAGCTGACTGCTGAGCTGAAGGCGGTAGGGTCTCTCAGATGGTGCTTCATTTAGTTCCAGAGGTAGCGAGTCAACCTGTAAAGAAGCTTCTCTCACGTTTCGCTCGACACGAACGTAATGCCACTGACGATCATTTAAGGCCACAGGTGAGCGAGCGGTGAGAGTTACGGGTCCATCCCCCAAATCAAAGGTGAAGTTCACTGTTGAGGGAGCTATGGATAATAAAGAATGATATGTTATTCTCACAAGTTTTGAACAAACATATTGGCACTGTGGGATGGGAACCTTGTGTCTCCCATTTTTTTATTTACATTTTTTTAAATCATGTATACAGGTCACCCTGGTCACCCTTCATCTGTGCGTTTTGCAAACATTTAACCAATCAAATGTTTCAAAAAGAGCTTGTAAAGATTGACAACAAGCATTTAATTATTTATTTTTATTTACTGTAAAAGCAGTTTTGGAGATACGTTTCCACCCAACAGCAATGATATTTAAACAGTTTATTGAAAAAAAGAACCGCTTTTATATGGAAAACCATTTTAGCTAGTTTATCATCCCAATAATGAACCTATACTTGGGACTCCAGTGTACACTTCTATCTACAAAATAAATCAATAAAAAAGTACAGGAAATTTCAAGTAAATATCATTAATCAGATGCTTAGTCACTTACAACTAAGTTCCAGTCTAACAAAATCTCGGACTCCTAAATTTTCCAAGAAGACCCCTGAGAGGGCGCTGGTTTTAAAAAACAGCGAGATGTCGACGCTGAGTTCAGCTTGCAGAGTTGGGAAGTGCAGATATGAAGATTCCTGGTAAAAGGACGCAGAGTTCCAGAAGAATCCTGTAGCAGAGGGACAGTCGAGAAAGCAGGCAGCGTGTTGAAAAGCAAATTGCTCATTGAATCGGATAACAAAAGGTCCATCTCTCCGGTATTTTTAAATATGAAAATGAATTCAGTAGAGAGCAGTATTACCCCCCCGTTCCCCTTTTAAATTTGGTAAACAAAACACCCACGGTCGCCATAGCAACGCAGCGGTCCAATTTGGAGCACGGCCTGCGAGCTTGTCCTGTTTGTGTCCCCGATGGCGATCTCACTCAGGGGTAAATGGTCTTTGTAAGACAGTACGCCGGTATCATTTGCCCTGTGAAAAGAGAAAGAAAATGAGAGACTGTGAGAGAAGAGAGGAGACGTAATGAGCGAACAGGCGGAATGAGACGGCAGCCGGGAGGATCTTTTTAATCTGTCTCTGAGGTAAACGATTGCCTGCCGAGGAGTGTGCATGCTTCACTTGTTGCTTAAAAAATGGAAATATTTGCCCTATGGCGAACATTAAGCTTTGTGGAAGTGTCTGGTTCAATATAATGGCTATACTCAGAAACTGCTATTCTGTGTGCCTTTTAATTGACCAACTCTTTCGTTTTCTGCTTAAAAACGATCCTATTACCTCGCAGACGTGGAAAGACTGCTCAGTGACTGAAATTGAGATGAATGACATTGATTTACCAGGTGTCTTGGTCTGCATCGCAGTTGCAGAAATAATTCATGTCTCTGCAGTTGCCATCCAAGCTACAGGAGCACTGCTGGACCCCGGGCAAAAATCCCCCCCAATACGTCCTCTTCACACCATCTCTATCCAACCACCAAGACAGAGGCATTCCATCTGAAAAATCAAAGAAATGCCAGAGGGATAAGGATAAATAATTATGCAAATAATGACAGCACAGTTTGGGATCTAATGTAATTTAGGCATGCATGACGACATCTGGTCTTCTGCCCCTGCTGATCCGTAATGAGCTCTGAGGCTCCTGTCAGTCAAAAGTAGCCGTTATACTACAGCTACAATGTGTGTGACTAGGCATCTGCTATCACTGCGGTGTTGCGATCCGGCCAAGAGCTAAACCCCTGACAAACGGCAATCTGATATGCAAGATGTCTAGTGCTGGAGGTTCACCGTCTGAGTGGATTTTAAGAAATTTTTGTGTGCAGAACCATCAAAGGTTGCTCGGGGGCATTGCTGGGTCTCTCATTCTGGCAAATGAAACATATTTCTAAAGTGTGTGTCAAGAGTTTGAGGATAAGTTGAGTAAAAAACTTAAGCGTACCAACCCAACAAATTCGAAAGTATTAAAGCAGCGTGCAAAAATAGACGGAATAATTTTGCGTACCAGCTTATAATCTTTTTAATGCATGCCTTTGCAACTAAAACGATCTCATCACGTCGCATAACCATCTTTGCATCACGAGCATTACATTCTAACCGTTTTTTAAGTGAACATCATCATTCACTACACATCGTCGTCATGTCACACTTCAGCCCCTTTAATATCTGTGGTAATAACCTGCTGTTGTGAATCATTTAGCTGTGAGGTAGTTTTTTTGTTCCTTTGGAACATATTAACCATATTTAGAGAATTGGAAATCCAGAGGTAACATAAATCACACAGTATATAGGAGCGACAACATTATGGCAATGCATGGATTCTGCCTACACAATAATAACATAAACTCTGTTAAATCCAGTATGCAGTATTGAGAAAACAAGACAAACCCCAGGTGTCGAAAAGCCGTGACTTCCTGCAGCGATATATCACTTCCTGTTGGCATTGTTCTGAGGATGCCACGAGTGAACGGAGGTGGTACTGTGATATGGTGTAGTTGAAGATGAGAACGAAAGGGCTGCGTGGAGTGGATCCTTGAATGTCTATGGGCCTCATGTGATCGTGACCCGCCACCGTCCAGACTTTGTCTTCTGTGCAAGAAACACACACACAAAAAGACAGAGTTTGTGTGAAAAAACAGAATCCAGAACATATTGAAATCCCCATTGACTCCTATCGTCTGTCATCAACCCTGTCAAGCCTGCACTTAATCGACCGCATGTGCCTGCGAATGAAAATGAGAGATTAACGGAGTGATGAAGTTGTATGCAAGTACCTGATGAATATTAAGCAGTGAACAGAAGGTTGTTCATTCAGGAGATTGCGAAATGACTACGCCACGCTAACACCTTTCGCTAGGCAAATTGAAATTCCCACACGTGGCGTCCAAAGGTGCCTGTTTGCCGTGTCTTGTGAAATTAGCATAGCTAATAGCTCCAGTAATTGAGGTCAGTTTCAAACGATTTTCTTGCCAGTGCTTGTTGGCGACGCCCGAGAGACACGTCTATTTGTATTAGCACTCTTCTAATGTATGCAGAATGGCAAATCTGACTTTGCAAGATGGCTAAAGCTCAATCAAAGCTAACTTTGTAAATTAAGCCCGCTTAGCCATGCCAACGTGCGGCGGGTGGTCACAGCGTACAATCACAGCGTATGACAGCATCCTTGGTGCTCGCTCGGCTTGCAGCTTCAGTAACCTCAAAGACAAAGCCAGCTTCCTGTGAAACTAAGAAAAATGGAGCCATCAGTCTCAGCTAGTATGCGCTGCCAGTCTCTGCAGGATGACATGCTCCCTGAATTTTTTCTTCCGTCACCTGCATTCCTCCCTGCTGCTGACATAATGGGGTCTGAATTTCCTTGTGTGATGACATAATGTATTACAGTCTCATCTCTGAGACAAATGAGGACAGCGGAGAGTCAGGGGCCAAAAACTGTGACCGCTGAAACCGGTGACGAATCCTAACAGGGGATGTTAAAGCACATTGTTCAAAAGTACTTCTCCCAGCAGATGCATGTATCTTCTCACCAGATATATTTCAACTTCTTTATAACAAAAGAAAAACTGTGAAATACATAAAACAGATAATATATATAAAATATAATGCCTTTTGGCCCAGCATTCAATCAAAATAGTCTATAATGTATTCAAACAAGTGAACTACAATATAAATGTAGATAATAAATAAATAATATTAATATTCATTATATTAAGTTAATACCTTAATAACGAAAATATTTTGAAGAATGTTGGTAAACGAACTTGGCGGTGCCCAATCACTTCTATTGTATAGACACAAAACCAATGCAATGCAACCAATGGGCACTGCCGTTGTTTGGTTACCAACATTCATCGAAATATCGTCTTTTGTGTTCTGCAGAAGAAGGAAAGTCATACAGGTTTGAAATGACAAGAAGGTGAGTAAATGATAAAAGTAACAAAGTGAACTATCACTTTAAAGTAGAATGAAACATTCAAACCAGCAATATCATACCATCCAGCTACAGTCTCTGTAACACTTATGGACCGCTTCGTTGGATCCTGTCTAGCTGAATCAGGGAAGTTGTGTGGGACTTGAGCACAAAAATCTGCCTCACCAGAGGCTCCCTGGGAGGAAGGTTGGCCAACCCTGATCCAACCTGATGAACTAGACAGCCTCAAGAGAAGATGCTGAACTCACTTAATGAGCTGTGTGATTTCTCCAGGCATTCCCGCACACATGCTGAGGTCACACCTGTTCGTGCACTGAATCGGATTTGTAAATGAGAATCGCTAGGCTGTTAGTTTCATCATTCAATAATGTGAAACATGATGAACGTTAGTGTCGGATGATTCTACAGATATGCTGAGCCGAGTATGCGTAATTGGGTAATATGTAGTTCAGTCCGTTGCCAGCTTACCTGCCACAGTGCAGTTGACTTGAGTATGCTCTAGCGGACCGCTGCCATCAAGGTCGATTGTAAACACACCCAAATGGCTTCCTGTTTTCCTGAAGGCCTCACAGGATCGCTCGTATATTGCTGAAAATTATGATAAATGACGGAAGTAAATAGTAACACATATCCATGTTGTGTTGTTGTGTAATTTCAATTCCCAAATTTGATAGTAAAGCAACAGTGGGATGTTTGTTTTACTCTTGTTAGCCACGGTATGCTTACATTTTGGCATATTAGCATAGCTTGGGACTTCATGGTGACAACAAAATGTTTTGTATCTCACAGCATATTTTTTGTACCAGGCTTCTCTACTGAGAAGCATCAGTAGTACAGTACAAAGGTTTTTACCCTGACAAGAATAGTACCTACATATCAAGTAAGTTGAAATAAACTGTTTACATCTTTCATTAAGTTAAATGAATGTTTCCAGCAGTAACAACTAAACAGCACATTTCAAACAGTTCATTAAGCAAACAGAAGTAATTACTGTTTATTTGAAACCCGTTCGTCATGAGTGAGAAGTCCTCTGTACGGCACAGCGAGCTAATTTGTTACACGTGTTGTTTTGCTGACGGTGTATTACACAGCAGGAGTTAAAACAGAAAATCTTATTTTTTGTCCTCCCTGTTGGTCTTTTAATTCAATGAGACTAACAGATGGGCTTCGTCGTGCCTTGCTCTCCACCAGAGAGACACGTACAGTCATAAGCATATGAAGAAACCGTGCATGCGGTGACAGATTAGAACATATTGATCCAACAAATTTGATTACAGCAGGAACTGTAAAAATAGATCTGGCAAAAATAATTACAGCTTAATCAAATATTCACATAAGACACAGATGCCAGCATTAAACAGATACATTTCAAATAACAGTTTTAAAGACATGTAGATTTGCATCTGTCTAGTAATAACTTGAGAATAGCCAAATTAATGATAAAGATAAGCAGCAATGGATTATTTCAATGACTACCTACCTTCTTAAAAAAATAAATGTTTTATTTTAAAGGCGGGGTGATCTCTGAAAACGCTAGTAGTCGGGCCGAGTACTAAAACAAACTTGTAGCCAATCAGCAGTAAGGAGCGTGTTCGCTTATTGACGGAGGGATTGTCGCATTGTACAGCACGGAACAGGAAGAGGCGTGTTCCTGTTGCGTAGTAGTGTGTTTTGTTGTCGATTTCAAATAACAACAGCCGTTTTCAGAGATCGGTCACCCCGCCTTTAATAAAAGAAATTAAAATATTGCATACAATTACAAAAAGAACGAATAGGACATACAGCCACGGAATAAATTAAAAGATCATTCCAAATTTTAATATAAGCAGCATTTATGTATTCCAGTCCACTGTCTGTTAAATTTCAACAAAATCAAACCTCAGGAGTGATAAAGTTATCCAACAGCAATGTGAAAGACTGACAGCATGACAAGATCGAGGTTATCATATAAAAAAAGTGGAACTTTTCCTAGACACATGTACAATTAGTAATGTTGAATTGCTTAAAAATGAATATGAACTATTGTTAGTAGTTTACAGAATGAGACAAAAAAATCATTTTACTAAACTCATATCTATAAATAGTAAATTCAAAAAACCTAAAAATCTAAATTTTTTCTGCAGCTGTATCAAACATGCAAATTTAATTCTCTAAAAAATTAAAATGGGGTTGTAAAAAATGTGAAAGCTTTGGCTTGTAACAATTTGATATTGGCACATAAACTTTCTGTTCCCCTTCTTTTCTATTCTGTGCATTTTTGCAGTTTGTTTAGGCTTTACTTACAGACAGAAACCTATTATTTAGATATTAGAAAAACTCCAGAACCATTTCTCTGCGAAACACTGTTGAGCTGTTTTGGGAACTCTTTATAACTCACAGTTGTGGCAGGTGGCTCCTGTGTATCCTGTTCCAGTACAGTCACAGTAAAACTGGTCCCATGATTGGATGCACTGACCACCATGTTCACACAGATTAGGCAAACACCTGTTAGGATAAACATACTTATTATAATAATAGTGCTGGTTGAAACAAGTTTTACGGTTCATACTTCGGGTTAGCGGTTTGTGTAATTGTGTAACTCTACCTGCAGTTTGTGATACGGATAAATGTAATGTTAAATCATGCGGCTTACTGAAGAAAAAGTGTGCCATTATTCTACTAAATGATCTGGATTAAAATCTGATTCAAGGAGGGACCCGAGTCAAATTTAGAGACAACGGAGACTTGACCTAAGCAATCACATAAAAACACTCAAAACATTTTAACAACCCTCTTAGCAACCTTAGTAATGCTTTTTCTTCAGAATATGTACATTTTGCGCTTTGTCTGTTTTGAAAAAATAAAGTAAAACTGTGATGAAGTATCACAATTGGTGGTTTATTTTTCAGCTTAGTCTGAAAAAGGAACACTGAATACATGAATCTGTGGGTATTATGGTTTATCAGCCAAATATATTTGATTGCTCTATTTTGTGAGACATAAATGTCATAACTTCGATCTACTGTTAGTGTAAGACCTTAACACACAAGAAATCAACACGGATAAAAACTGACCTGTCTTGAATGCTGCAAACATCAAAGCTAATCTGACTAAAGTTGCCCAAGCTTTCCTGTTGAACTTGGAGGAAGTTGACTGGATGGTTGTTAATGAAAAGGAGACGAAAGCAGCCCTGATATCCTCTGTTGGGGTTCTCACAAATGTAGCCACTCTGAGATACAGGACAGCCTAGAATAATAAAAAATCTGTCTTTAAAAATCTAAAAATATCACTGCAACTAATACCAAGTTGCTCAAAGACAAATCTCTGTTTCCAGCAAAGCAGCTTATAAAATCTCAGCAGGACTGCATTGTCTCAGAAGTGAGCAAAATGAGAGATTTAAAGGTCTTAGTAAAGACATTGGAAATTTGAGTCAGAGATTTGAATTACAGCTTTAAAGCAAAAAGCATTTATCCTCTACAGTAATTGAATGCGTTTAGAGCTGCCTGAATGAACTAAAAAGAAAACCCCTTTAAGAAAAAAGCAAGTGTGTTGGGAATAACAGCTATATGCATGAAATGAACAGACATTAACATAGCTCTCGGCCTGCCAAGCTTGTTTTTTATCAAGGATATGGGGAACATTAGGTTGATGGAGGTTGGACTTAATAAGGTAGAAGCTGGAAGAAAATCGTCCCTTGCATTCAGATAAATGTTTTGAGTAATAACCATGTTTTGCCAGGAGTGATTAGGTTAGTTCAGTTGAACTGAGCTTTGTGTATAACAGCCTAATAATAAGCAATGAATGATCAAAATCCTGAATATAAAGCTGTTCATTTACTGCATTGGGACAGCCAGTAAAGGAATCAGAAACGTAAATTAACGTATTTTATTTGTAATGCCATACCTCCAAAATAGATGGTTGTTTTTTGAACACTGTTGCTAAGGCCACGGCTTTCCATGGTTACTGGTTTTTGGTTGTCGACGCTTAAAGACAGCTTCTGATCCTTGACCTGGACTGCTATGGAGTGCCACTGTCCATCACTCAAATTTTGACCTGAAACACAAGCAGAAGGTGTTTGAAAGACATTTATTTTCAATAGCAGACAACAGATCAAATCTGTGATCAGATTTTAAAAACTATGGCCAGTTCATCCTATTTTAGGAATGCCTCCAAGACTAATTGTGTTAATTTTGCATTTGCATCAAGGAGATTAGCAATAACCATAAAGATAGCTTTAAAATTCTTTCTGAATTTAAAGAGAGTCCACAGCACAGCACAACTATAACAATAACAAATACAATACAGGGACACAATATCGCTGGGATGACTTTCAAAGCCACTTTTTTTCAGATGATAAAAAATAAAAATTGACAGGCAATCAAACATTCTTTACATCTAAAGAGCTTGCACATTTAAAATGTGAAACCGCAGCATACAAGATTGTAATAAACACAGTTATCACCCCTTAATGTGGTCTAATATATTTATCATTCTTATAAAAATGCTGTGAGATATTTAAGGCTTATCATAGACACAAGAATATGCACACACACACATATATAAATATATATTTATATACATATTACACATTCATTCTTTAGATGCTGTGAGATGTCATGTCAATAAATGCTTTTTGATCCTACACTTCTTACCACTGAAAACCTGAGCAGAGTGAAGTTGTTCTCTAGAGAGGGTGAGGAGCAGTCGGGCTTGGCTAAGCTGCAGAAGCAGGTTAACAAGGTCCGGATCACGAGAGAGCTGGACTGAGAATAGCAACCCTTCCTGGTTCCACGTGCGAAACTGGAGGCGTATGGACAGATCCTCTGTTCTGTAATCCACGGGGAGCGCCAGGAAGCTGCCAGCAGAACTGAGGAATGTCACAGAGACTGAGGAACTCTCAGAGCAGGAAAACGTCACATTTCCCTTATAAAGGAAAGAGAGGAAGACCACGAAAGAAAGTCAATGTGAAGAAAATATTAAGAAGAGGGGTAATTAAAAAAAACAAAAGGTGAGGCTAAAATACAACATTGACGGTGCTTTTAGTGCCTAGTAAGCAAATAGAGCACTATGATGGTACTGTATTATTTTAGAAGGGTTAAAATATAAAAACTGTCAGTCATATTCTGTGTGTGTACTCAAGCATATACTTTTCACACTAGATCAATGCTACTCAAAACTTGATGGTGGCACGAGTAACTGAATAAATAATCAAGGGTTATGATTATAGCTGCTGCAATTAACTTATCATGAAAAGAGCTGATTACTGCATTCCATTTATAGTAGATCTACTCCGGTTCCTTTCATTTTCTGTTTTTGCAGTGAGTGGGCAATATAACCAGATACATTTAAATTAGTCAGTAAAGACAACCAATCCTTGCACTCTCATCAGGGGTCACACTACCCAAAGAATATGGTATCAACAAAAATCCAGCATTTTAACATCATGTAATTTACGCTAACGATATCAAAGCAAGAAATCAACAAGTGATACTTTGACAAAAAAGAATATAGGCAAAACCTTGTGTAATGTTTAAAAAACTGTTTTAGCATTTAATCAGTGATGAAAATGGGTTAACAATTTAATTTACGCATGGAGATTAGTGCATGCTAAACATTTTAAAAAGATTTTGGTTCATGCCTAAGCCACTTTAAGTGCAATTTCTTAAAAGTGTGTCTGATAAGTGGGAGGGAAAAACAAAATTAAGACCACCCCACTGTGATAAGTAAAGAAGCTATTAAAATATGCACAAAAGTATATCAAACCACATGCAGAGATAGAGAAGGACAAGAGATATGTACTTCAACTGTGGAAGCACACTGTGCCTGTCCCTTTAAATACACCCACGCCAGTACTTGGAAAACTACATCTGAGCTGCCATTTGATTTCCAGAGATGACAGACATATTGAAAAGGTATTCAGAGTAACTGCGATTGACCTTACCACTGTATAGATCTGTGGCTTCCGTCTCTTGGCCATGTCAATGACATTGACGCCATTGTAGTTGAGGTTCTCTATGCAGCCATGGAAATTTTCATGGAGAAATGTCCCAGGTTTACCAGGCAAAGGAATTCCTCCAAAGCTGAGCTTGAATAAGGACACACAAACACATGCGCACACATACACACACATACGAACAACCACACAAACAACCACAGATCCCAGAGATCAGTAATACACCAATATTATTTGCATAGCAGAGACTGGACAACATTACCAGCACAAGATTTGGACTTCACCAAAATCAATATGTTATGAATATTTTTGTCCTAGTTTTGTGGGCGCATTGGTCTATTTTCAGAGCATGTTTTCATGTGATGAATTTTTGCTTGTTGTTTTCTGTGTTGAACAATGATAGCAAAGGTACAAAGTGTATCAAAGAGGCATGGAGTAAATTATATACTTTGCTTTCTGGAACAGACTAAAAGTGCTTATAAAAAAGGAGACAGAAGAAAAACTGAGAAAGAAAAAATATCAAGAGACAAGTGGTAAATATTTCAGATGTTTGTAACAAGGTTAATCTATAATAAATTATATCAATTTCCATTCAGTATTGAACGTATTAATCATTTAAGCAAGTAGGAGTAATAAAATCAAGGAGTGTATGCTTGTGTTTGAAATAATCACCTACACACACAAATGGAGAAAATAGAGGGAAGAGTTTGGGGGGGCACCAAAAGGAGTAAAAAATGGAAGAAGAGAACAAGGTCAGACAATTTATAAAACAATACAAACAGAGCTTGTAAGAAATTTGGCCTACAAACAAACAAAATGTCTCACTTAAGAGTTTAGGAAACTACAAAACTAATAGTATGAATGGCCCAGGTGCACTTAGGGTGTGTCTAAATCCACTTGAACAATGAAATAAATGGTCGGCACGCTAAGTGCATGGTCCAAATGGGTTGTACATATTCTCTTAATGAGGTATTTGTGTTTTAGGCATAACATGCAATAAACCAATCAGAGTCTAATCTCCCATTTCCATTAAAAGCCTAAGCCTTAAGGTGCTCTGACACCATGGCGGATTCGCTGTTTACATGGCGGAATTTCACTGAACGCTTCTGCAGAAAGGAAACGGATCTGCTCATGCACGAGTTTGGCGCTTCAAACAGACTATCTAAAGACAAGCCAGATTTTTTTATCATTATGTACTCAATAAAAATCTTTTACATTGTAATCTTTTCATTTTTAACATTTGGCATGTTTGTGTGCTCCTGTTCTTCCCTGGCAATACGTTTCTATGAACACAACACAATATTAGGTCTCAAATACATACACACAAAATACATATACTATTCAACAATTTTCACCTCTTGATAAATTAACTTCATGTTAAACTCTAGCCCTACTGTGGCAGGGTCACAATCTGGGAGAAAATTATTTAAATTATGTAATATACAGAATTATGTAACACTATAAATACAGAAAAATTCTATGAACTTATATTGATTTAAATTTGTGATGATACCTGGAAGCACTGTATGTGCTGTCTATGGTACTTGGGCTTAAAATTTTAATAAGTGCTCAGTGGCTGAATAAAATGTTGTAAAAAGTCATTGGATAAAGAAGTAGTGTGATATCTGGTGTCTGTTTATTAGGATAGTCATATTTTCTGACATTTGTGTTGATGGCTAAGACATGGATAAAGGTGAATGTAAATCCACTACATTTTGAACTGGAACTCCATCCCCCATTTCCAGCCCATCTTAGAACTCACCTCATAATCTATCTCCAGTGTGTCCTCTTGGCCCGGACTGCGAAAATGTTGTGTGTGTCCATCCACTGTGAAGTTGACATGTTTGTTAAAGCGCTCGATCTGAACAGAGTGCCAATGATGGTCATCCAGCAGGCTTCCTAACATGAGTGAGGTTGACCGACCACTAGACTGGAGCTTGGCATCATCTGTACAGAAATAGCAGCACAGAGACTTAACAGCACATAAATCACATCAGACGGGCGGTGAAAGCATAGATTTGATTTAGCGGCACTAAAACACAGCTCCCAAATGAAGGTCACGACTCTACAAGAGCAACAGGTGATGTCACACATCGCACACAGACCTTCAGATGCTTCTCTTTGAGTGTACAGGTGTAAGAGCAGGTCTGAATGAAAATACGTTGCTATAGCAACCACACACAATGTTAATGTTGGGGGCCATTAGTGCCTCACTTCACTGCACAAGCTGCTGTTTTCTCACAGTTCTTCTACTTTTCAGGTATATCTTTAATCTTTTATTCTCTCGTCCACCGAATGACACTTCAACAAGACTGTGAATAAATGGACAGAAGGTCATTCTGCGGTTTACGGCATGAAAAAATCCACTCCTCACTTATCGTATGTGCTTTAATTTCCCTTTCAGTCACCTAAATTGAGATGTAAAACAAGTCTTCCTTTCTGAAGTTCCAGAGTCAGGAAATCTCCTCTCTGTCCCTCTCCGTGAACCAGAACCCCTTCTGCCTGATGGCTCCTGAATCTCAGCGATATCACATCTTTCACTGTGCTGGTGGACTTCTGGTTGAACCGGTATAGCAAGGCGCTGCGACCATCGAAGTCGGCCACGTCAGATTCTGTGGAGAACAGAAAAAGAATCAAGAAGAATGTTAGAGGACCCGCTCTTCTGTATTCGCTGCACTTTCATTGACCTCCTAAGACACTGACATTCTGACACTTTCTGTCAATTTGAAAACGAATCTGAGCTAAATGATTTAAGACACACTTCAGTGCTTGGATGGCGAAAGTAATTCTTTTTCAGCAGATGGCAGATGACTTCCTCAGATCTTAAAGTGTGCAAGACAACATGCTTAAAGGACTTTGATAATGATATTGAAACACATTCTTGAAACATGTTTTTTTTTATATTGAAACTCATATTTCTGTGTAAGAATGCATATAAGAATGTTATCACTCACTGTACATGCAGCCATAGACTTCCAGCCGTAGACCCGCTTCTCCTTTGGGGCTTTTCTCAAGGGGTAGAAGCCGCAAATATCGAGTCCTGATTGAGTGTGGGAGTTTGTGTTGGACCACCGTGTCTGCATCAGTATTCCCTGTAAATGCCTGTGCATATACACACATAAGGATCCCGGTCACACGGTGCTAAATAGATACTTCTTTCAATACTGTGATTATACTCTTCAAAAGCATTCACACTTTTCTCAGTATTTCTGTGGATCGATGATAATTTCACTCCCAGCTTATTAGAGGCTCTTCAAGAAAACAACTGACAGAACTGCCATATTAAACAGCTTCCCAGAAACCATTTAGTATACAATACTACGTACAGTAAGATGCAAACGTTATATTAACACAAATCATCCACCCCAAGTTTGGTTCTTTGTTCTCTGGTGATGATCAAATAAGACCAAATTGTTTTCTGATGAATTCTGACCTTCTTGATCTTTCTACCTTGTGCTGATTCATCTCTACTGGGTTGCTTTGTTTAGTTATTTTTATTAAAGAATCCTGAGAAATAAATCACTCCTCAAGCTTGTACGGGGAAGCTGTGTTTGAAAATGGCAGCTGGTCTGTTTGTCTTTCACTCGTGCAGACTGATTCCATACCAGAATAAACTCATTTTCAACATGCTGTCTGCTTCATTAAAGTTAATGAAAGATCAAGAATGTGATGAAACAATGGCAAGGTATGAGAAAATGCAGAGGAGGTGTGGTGTGGTGGACTGACATATTTGTTCATTGCCAAGTGAATTTCATGCCCTTTCTCAAGATGAGGCGTGTAAATGAGAAGCATCCCAAAAAAATCATTTGAACTACAAAATTCGATGACCTGCTTTAATAAATTAAAGAAAAACACAGTGCGACATAGCAAAAATGTCACCAGAAAAGGTCTGTTTAATTTCTTTCAGAATTTCTTTTGAGATTTAATTCTTAATTAAAAGGGAGTGTAATGTGATTGATGTGATCTCCTTGTGTTCTGATGTCTTTGAGGTTGTTAAATTTGATATTAATAATTCATTCAGTGAGAATACAACAGTGAGCCATACCAAAAAAAGAGAAAAAGAGAGTGGAAATGTAAACCAAACTAGGGTGATGAAATGATTCATATAACAACCCAACAGTTCTTAGAACAGAAAAATGTGTCAGACAAAAGATCACAAAATGGGAATTATTATTTTGATAAGCTATTTAAAACTGTATATGTTTTTCATATAAAATCCTTTAAGAAACCAATTTTACCATAAAACACAAATGCCACACTTTGTCATACAGTGTATAAGTTATATAAAAGCATCTGCTGCATAAAAGCATATTTTTGATGTAGATAGCCTGTTATAACATACCGGCTTCACGCTACACAAATTGGTTTTATGTGAATGACCAATTCTGTAAGACTCCAAGATAATTTTTCTATTGACTTCCATGGTCTCATCTGCTCACAACTTCTCACAGGGGAATAAGCATGAAAAATTGTGCAGTGCAAAAATTCTATCTATAATTCAACAATACTTTCTATATGTTTTATTCATTGGAGAGAGGAAGAATGGAACTTCCCCCAACATCCCAGTGGACAATAAAAAGAAAACTTAATTTACAAGTAATTCAACTTCTCAACTCAGGGATGAAGGCCTAGGTGTTTAATCCTCAAACTGAAGAATAGACTTGTTCTTATTTCTTTACTTAGCATAGGCAAAGTCCAAGCAAGAGAGAGAGAGAGAAAGATAGAGAGAGACAATAGCTTTCCAAAGATGTTCATTAGAGAGATACACTAAGCAGAGAGGACTAAAGAACTCACCGTAAATATCATTTATTCAAACTGAAATTAAAATCCTAAAGCTTAATCCCCCACAATTATTTTGCATAATCAACAATGAAGAATTAACTGTGAAGTTAGATATCACACAATTGTGTTTGTTATACAAAAATGAAAAGGCAATAGCAGATTCAGGCTGTCCTGTTGCAACGATGCTGTCTTTGAGTGTTGTTGGAAGCACACAGTTCTCCCATTGGGATTTCTATAATAGAAGAGCTGTTGTTTAGGTGGTTCCCAATTTATTCTTATCCTTTATAAAAATGCTAGATATCCCAAGTCTCCTTGCATATTAAAACATTTTGTTCTTCCAATTACCTGAAAACATAGCGTGACTGTCTTTATGCAAAGTCAGACTTTAGTTCCCTAATTATTCATAAAGGAGCAATGTGGAGATTCTAGCGGCATCTAGTGGTGAGGTTGTGAATTGCAACCAACAGCTCACTCCACCGCTCCCTTTTGAAGCACTACGGTACAAAGATGTTGTTACGTTTTTACTTTTTTGCTGAAAGAGCTAACATCTTCACGAAACATGCTATGTAAAGCAGTTTGTCCATTTAGGTAATTCCATGTAAGGGGACCTGCGGTGTATGTAGATAGAAATAGCTTATTATAAGGTAATAAAAACATAACAATGTTTTCAGAAGTGTATAAAGACCATATAAAGCGTTATGTATATTATATTGCATTTCTGTCAATTGAAAATATTACATACAGCACCTTGAAGTATAACTTTAATACTACAAAACATTGCTTATTATCTTCTAATGTTGTAGGGGTTAAGGTTATAGTTGAAATGTTGTCGAGCAACTTCCTCGTTTCTTTATTTGGCCTATGTGATGGCATTTGAATGCTCTGAACTAGGCTGAGGGAAAAAAATCAATACAGCATAACACTGTGACGCTCTTTCATCTCGATATAGAATCAATACACAGACGCCAAGTATTGATTTTTAAATTATAATCATTATTATTTTGCATTTTAAAGCAACTGTTGACATTTTGCGTTGCTTCCAAAGTTCAATAGATAGGTCAATTAACTTTGAGCTATCGAATCTCGATTGAAAGCGGAGGTGAAGGTCCTGTGGGTGCAGGAAGCAGTTTAGAGTGTCAACATTCTCTTATCAGAAATAGTGAGGATGTTCTTTTAGATGACAATAACAATAATAGTGTGCTTTCATATAGGCAAAAATATTAAAGAAACATGTTGCCATCAATGACCCTTTTGGTACACATTTTCCAGAACAGTAACATGAACTAACTTGAGCCTTTAGCAGCTTTAGCTCGACATAATCAATACTTGTCATTCCACCTCCACAAAGATGTGTTGCGCCACACCTGATGAGTGCACAAACAACTTTACAACCAGAAAGAGACAGCATATGTGAAAGGCCGGGAGAAAATATCTATAAACACGTTTCTGATCTGATTGACCTTTTTAGAGTGGCGTAATGGAATCTGTCACAATGTGATGAATCCTCCTTGCCACATTAGCAGCTCACGCTACTGCTCCTCCCAGTCATTGCCATTGATTTTAAACAGGCACCAAAATCGTATTATGTGGGGTTTAAAGTGGGCGTTTTGCAAAGGCATTATAGCATTCGAGGGAAAAATATAAACATTATGGAAAAGAAAAGGGTTCTGCAGTCGGAGCACAAAAAAGCTGCTTTGACCTTTTCATGTTGCTGATGAATACATTTGCAATCAAAGCTTAAATATTGCACTTAATTGTGAGAAAACTTTAATCACACGGTAAATAGAGAATATCAATAATTAAATTCATGAAAATTTTAATAACACCACCATGGGTCCTACTTACAGTATGTATTTAGAGGTTGCAAACATTTTATTAAAATTAATATCCTTCTTTCCGAACCACTGTGCTCAAAGTTCTTTATTAAGTAAATATTATAAAAAGCATTAGGAGTTCTTCACACAGACATTGAGTGTAAATAGCACCTAATAGTTTAGATGTCAAAGGTTAGTTTTTATGTGAAACAGACAGATGAAGATTTTAATATTTTCACATACCGTTTTGCTGTGTTATTGTTTTAGCCAGAGCTGAAAAAGTTGTCTAGGATAATCTGCTTTTACCAATCCAAATACAGAGGAACAGATAAGAGAGTGTTCTGAAATGAAATATATTGCATGGAGTCCGTGGTTGTGGGTTAAGGGGGCTTTGCAGTTGGTGGATCAGGCACACACAAAACAGCAGTTTGGTGGACAGAGGCTGAGGCAATCGATTTCAGAGATGTCGCAATAAGCCCAAACTAAACAGGAGACAACTCGAGTCAATGAGAGGCACTACGAAAATCTATCTAATTTTGCAGAGAGTGCTCAGTTCTTCTCTAGAACTGAATCTGACACCACAAGGTCTTTCGGCTATGGAAAATCCCCCTCTAAAACCTGACATAAAAATTTGAGAGCATTAAATTGTAGGGATCATAACGGTACAAGTGTAGGTTTAAGCCATTCCCTATTGTAATTTTCTATCATTTGACATTTATAAAAATTGCAGGTTGTGTGTTAGAATGTTAAAGTTTTGCATATTATTTTAAATGACACCAAGGCCTCTGCTGTGTTCCCCATAGGTTTTCTTCAAATAATGAATAAAGTCTTTTTCATTTGGTGCATTTCTAAATAATGCACCCCCAAGGAGCAGGAGCCACATCAACTGGTCATAAATCACCATACGATGATTCAGCAAGAAATAAGTGGCTTCTCTTACGCCTCACTGCTTTATCTATCCCCACCATGTTTAAAGATATTTATCCAAATATCCTTAATGTGGACTATAAAAACGAGGGCTCTAAAATATGAATCTTTTTTGTGAATTATTTTTATTTTCTGTTGAAGTAGAAATACATGAACAAAAACGAGCACTGTATGTGAGTCACGCTACAGATTTGCATTAACACAGTTGACTGAGGTTCATCTCTGCAGCGCTAAAGAGTAACTAACAGAACATAGCAACGCTAATAATGCTAAACAGTGTGATAAAATGCAACATCACTATTTAGTGTGTAATTAGCCTTTATATTAGTAGCTTTTATGAAGAGTAACTTGACTGTAGGTAAACTACATGAAATTACCAGAGGAGCTGACAGCTTGACATTATCAAAGTAGTTTCTTCAACACTGTCTTTACTGTCACCCTGCTCTTTAACAGCTTTACGTCTAGAGAGTCTCCTTAATATAAACATATCTAGCAGCCAATCTAATGAAACATAGTACAGCGGAGCCAATCTATTATAAATATTCCACCGCTCTGTATCTCAGAGAAGAGACGATTCAATCTTAAAATTGTCCATTTGCCCCTCAAAGAGGAAACTATCAGTATTTCTCACAGCACTGTTAAAACATAGCAGACTCAAGAAACATATTGAAGGAACACAAAACATTCAGGAATCGTATTTAAAAAAAAATTCTTAAATAAAACATAAAATCATAAAAGATATTAGTTTAAGAATTTGATTCAGTTAAAATGTTAGTTGTGTAGTGTTAAAAAAACTGAAACTGAAGTTCTTCTGGACCAGCGTTGTTTACATCTCCCGAATTCTATGGTATGTGTACCATATTTCTGGATATCAAAACACTGCAAACACTAAAAGGTTCTTCAAGAACCCTTTTGGCTAAATGGTTCCATAAGGAACCTTTAACATTCAAAAAATAACAAAAGAGGTTCTTTAGTGGAACCAGTTTCCTCAAATGTTGTATAAACGTATTGAAGAAATTCCCATATATTCTGAACTCTTATTTTAATGTTCCGTCACATATTTTTAAATACATTTTAGAAATAAAATTTGTTTTGTAATAAATTAAATTAATATATTAGCACAAGATTAAATCGAGCACATTTGTGATATACTCTTTATTGACTGCACATCAATCAATCAACTAAAAAAGCTGTTTCTATTAATAACAAAGAATGCAAAACACATGAATTTAAACAAAAAATATTGCCACTACTAACCCAAACAGATGCAACTCATTTACACTAACTGCACAAATCCACACGTTTGCCAACATTTGTGAAACACAAGATTGCAATTTCACATGAAGCACTTCATATCAGCCTGCAAACATATGTAGCACCACCTTGCCAGAAAAAAAACACCCAAACTAGCGTCTGCATGCACAGGGACAATGAGGCGGTAAATTGTGTTCAACAATATTGGACTGTAACATATCAGGTATTGCCTCTGCATCAGACTGAAACCATTTATCTCACATGCCCAAACGTACTGCGTGCCAGGCCAGGCTGTGTTTACTTTTCCTAGCTGTCGCTGTGCACATGATATGGCCATTAAACAGTAGAGTCACTTCAGTTTCCTCCATCTGAACGTGACCATTAGAACAGGGAGAAGCCGGGGTGTCACATCTCAGCTATTGCCTCGTGTATTCTGTATGTTTTTGTATGGCTCACTTAAGCACAAGCAAGCCCGGCTGAAAGAGATACTGAATAATGATATGGAGAAGAAGACAGAAAGAGAGAGCGAAAGAGGATTCATGGTTTCCTGTATTGTCATGCTGCTCCATGTCACGCCTCATTAAACTGACAGTTCAGTGGAGGCAAGGGTATCCACAGTATGCTATGAAGTGCACACACATGCATGTCATGTCCTTGTGCATGGTTTTGCTCAATCTGTCATTACGAAAATACACTGCAGCTCTGCTCCAAAACTTCCTTTGCTGCCTACCAAGCTTAACACCTTAAATTACATGAAACCCCATTAAATACTAATCTGAAACACTTTAGGATGCAACTCTACATGCCACACATATAGGGCTCTGCATGGGAAGCACAACTTAATTGATTTCAGTAGAGTTTGGCATATGTTGGCGAACTAATGATGTGACGCTTTAATAAGCACAGAACGTATGCAAACACAAAAATTGGGTAAAATAATCCATTTTTAATTACACCGAACCCTGAGCACTGACTGAAATACTGCAGAGGTTTATATTTAGCTTTTTTCTCACTTTTTTCAGCATCTTAGATTTTTATCACTAAGGTTGTCAAAGTCCTTTCTGGGATTGCTTTTTTCTTGAAGGCTACATGCAGCGCAGTGCCTCCTTAGAATTTGGCTAAAACTTTTTTTTTTTTTTAAGGCAACACCATTAAGTTGCCAACGTTTTTCAGAACAGCCTTTGTGCTGGAAGCGCACTTGATCCCTTAAAATGCTTCCTCCGTAGGCATCTCACTAGGTTTTAGGGCAAAGTGTCTCTGGTTCTTGGCTTGGATTATGGATGCCTTTCTAACAGTTATCAATCTCTTTCCTCTTCCTTCCCCTTTCTAACATTCACTGTGAAGGCATAAGTATAGATATAGATGAAATCCAGCAGGAACATGCAGTGAGAGAGTGAAAGAATGGGGCAAGGCAGGTGGAAGAGATGCTGGCTAATGTAGGATTTAATTGTCAAAGCGCACCACCTTCATGCTGTGGTGAGAATAAAATGCTTTGTGCCAGCAGGAATAAAAAACCTGAGCTGTACTCCAAACCCCAGGAAGCTCTCACACAGATGGTGGGAAAGAGGCAAGGATGTCTGCGCCACAAAAAACTCTGATTTAAAAAACGGGTGGTGAAAATGGAAAAGTTCAGCAGCCCTTTTGAAAGGCTGAATGAATCATGGTGAACTTCTCATTTTGCAGAAACACTATTCTGTATTTTTCTCAGCCATCCATTAGACTTGCTCTTCTAACCATGGCTAAAGATAATCTAACTGTCATACTTCACATATATTTTAACATGTTTCATTAGCTTGACACAAAAAAAATCACATAGTGCATGGTCTTGCTTCATAAATACGATGGAAGCGCCAATATCACCCCACTTGGGTTTTAAATGATTTACTGACTTAAAAACATGTTTAACTTGATTAATGGCTAGTAGCTGGTGGGCAGTAGCAATGTGAAGACCCTTATCTAATGGGCAGTGTGTTTTGGTTTAGATGGAGTGAGTGACTCTATTCTGGCATTAAACAGATGGCATCGGATTCCGCTTGTCTGACTCACTGGCATCTGCTCCAGCTGGTATGGCAACTCACCTTGGCACAGTCTGGCACCTCTGTGAGATGGTTATCTCCTCTGAATGGATAAACAAGCAAAATTCAAGGTCCGACTGCCAGTGTGAGCGCAACAGCAATGGGAAGCTCAGTTCCCCTATCCTTCTGGCCACGAAACATCTCAGTAGGTGATGGACTTCGTATTTAAAGTTAAAAAGCATCCTGCTGGTTTTAGCCAGACTGAGGTCTGAACGGATTGATTTTACATTTCCATGCTGAATTCTGGCGAGACATCTTTACTACTCATCACTGAAACAAGTATTATGTACACAAGCATTTCCACAGGGCTTTGCATGCCGCACAATTCCTTGAAAAGTTTCTTCTCGGTCAAATTACCATTAAGTCATCCCAAAGGACAAATAATCATCTGAATAATTAATATGTCTGAAATAATTAATGAAATTAGCAAGGAGTCCTTCAAGACAATTAACGTGTAATCACTGTCATGGCGTATTCCAGGGCAGAAAACCGAGGCTTAAGATTTCACTTATAATTAATAGCTTCATTCCATTGGTTCATTAGAGAAAATGCATCTGGTGGTTATACACAACTTTAAACAGGCAGTTCAGCAAGAGGTACAAAGACTCTTTAAAAGCAATCAGTAATAAATAAAGATGCAAAAATGACTAGTATTTCCAGAAATACGGATGTTAAACAGAACTTCTTATAATAATCCAAATGACAACGAAACATCAATTTAAGATGATGGAATGCTATGCAAGATTGTTCATGATCAGGTACATTTTCAATCCATATAAATATTAACATGTTCAACAGAAATAAAAAAGTAGCAATCATTTCACTATAATATACAGAGATTTAAAACTAAAGTAAACAGCAAGATTATTTAACATAATCTAATTCATGTGTTTGTCGCATACACTATCAGGTTTATAGTGACCTGAAGTCAGTTTCATTGATCTCAGACTGCAATTTATCAACATATTGTATTTCAAACGAAATTCCATCAAGTCACTGAATGCAGTTCAATCATAACGCCTCATGCTTCATTGCAGACAATATGATCGCACACATATCTTTGTGATTTGTACTAAAACACGGGCTGAGATATTTGACAGTCAAATGGTTTGGGCCTCAAATAATAAAAGTGCAGGATCCAAATCAGGGTGATCCAGGAACTAGATTATAGTCATGAGTAATGTTTTGTTTGATTTCTAATCACAAGCATGACAGTTACAACTAACGTCTACAGAGTATGCAACTTCTTATTCTGTTTTCTGTAAGTTGCTTTGAAAACATATAGGGCCATATGATTTCCGTGATGCAGAAAACGTGAACGAAATCGTGGAATCCAGGCATTAAAATGGAATTTGATGGAATTTAGAACCATCATCAGAAAGTAGCACTGAACAGATTATATAATTCAATTTGTGCTTTAAATGACATCAGTAGTGATTCAGATGCAGTTTAAAAATGTAATCTGCCTGTTCTGTAGACTGTGTGTCTCTGAATGAATGATTCGAATGGTTTCCTGTAGGCTACTGCACGCATGACACTTCTGTTTACATCTCACTATATGGGGATGCAAACACATCTCCAGGGCTGTTCTAAGAGTATACTTCATGAGCATTTCACCACTTTACTTGAGTAAAGCTACTTTCAAACACACACTAAAAAGATTTTTGCGACAACCCATCAAAATATAAGTTCAGTTAACTTAAATGACACACCCACATGAATAAACTATAGTATATTCCTTTTTTAAAGTAAATGTACTAGTAAAATGAAAAAAAATCTTACATTTAAGTAAGTGTAAAAAAAACTCAAGAAAAAACACACTAGAGAAAATGCACTGGAGAGATGCTGGTTTATATTAACATAGTTGTTAAGTCGTGGGCAGTCGTGGGCAGTCGTGGCCCAGTGGTTAGAGAGTTGGACTCGTGACCAGAAGGTTGCTGGTTCGATTCTCAGGGCTGGCGGGTAACGGCTGAGGTGCCCTTGAGCAAGGCACCTAACCCCCACTTGCTTACTATACAAAATGTACAAATGTATAGTACAATGTAATGTAAGTCGCTTTGGATAAAAGCGTCTGCCAAATGCATAAATGTAAATGTAAATGTAGTTGTGCATTACGCCATATTTTTTATGGATTTTTTTCCATAAGGTTCAAAGACACTATATCTAGCTGTCTTACTATAGTTAATGCTATAGTATACTCAAGTATTTTTCATGGGCGCAAAAATATTACTATTGTATCGTAAAAAACAGAAAACACAGAATCCAGAAAAATTTAAACGGAATACAACAAAATTTGGGAAAAAAATCCATGATACTTCAGGCTGGTACTGAATGTACTAGCAACTGATTTGAGTTTTTTTGTGCATTATATATAAGATAAAATGAAAACATTAATAGCATTCTCTATAGTGCCATTTGGACATTTCAGGTTGTTTTTGCAGGGCCTTTTGTTGTGTAAGAGTTTCTTTTAATGTTTTCTCACTTTTCATCCTAATAGCTGCTACTCAATTGACTCAATTGACTGTCAATTCAAAAGATTTGCTCACAGCAGTTTCTAAACTCACCCATATCACATCCTCTTGTCTGTATGGCCTCCAGGTCCGACCGGAGTCACTATACTGAAGCTGGTAGCGAGACACCCAATCAGAGCTTCCCCAGCGACCCTGGGTAGCAATGGCTGTGACCTTCAACCTGTCCCGTAGGTCCAACTGTAGCCAGGGTTGGTGGTCTTCTCCATTTGGAGACCAACCCCCACCACCTACGGGGACAGAGATAGAGCGAAAGAGATTACAGTCAGCACTTTGAAAAGAAATGAAACGGAAGTCAGCGTAATTCTCCCCACAATTCAACGCTCACTACGATTTCATGCTCTTGTTCATCATACTGACAGGGCTGAGGCTCAGTGGTCAGAGAAAAAAATGAATTAAATTTGTTACAGTAGTTTTCTGGCTCAGCCTCCATTTTTTAGATTGAAATCTCCAACATACCCCTCGAGGACAAAAGCCAGACCTCAGAGCAGTTTAATATTGCAGTGGTTAAAGAAAGGCGATTTGAAAATTACACAGCATATTTCCACATCTGTATGTTTTTCTTGTTTGATGGCTTATGGCTGGAAGTAAAAGCAGACAAAGGGCTGTCCTGTTATGTTTCACATTATTGCTCTAATGTACAATATTTTTACAAAACTCAGATATGTTTGTCCACAGATACAAAATTAACAACAAACATTATGTCCACTTATTTACATTTATGCACTTGGCAGATGCTTTTATCCACAGCAACTTACATTGCATTATACTATACATTTGCTACATCAAACCTTGGCGTTGCTAGCGCCATGCTCTAACCACTGAGCCACAGGAAAGCTCACTCAAGTGGTATATTAATGGTGTTTTGATCTTCTGCAATATGCATTAAAGCATTAGTGATGCAATGACATATATGAGCAATGAAGTATTCCTTTAACAACAATACAACATTGAAGAACACTGCCCTGATATTTACAAATGCCAAGGTTTGTTTGGGCTTTTATCTCAATTCTTGATGTAACTGCAGAAGATCTTCAGCAAGTGCTGTCAAGCCAAGTCTAAAGGAAAAAGCTCAAGCTAAAGCCCTTTTTAAAGAGAACACAAAGTTGGAGTAGAAACACAAAACCCTCAAGGTCATGTGTGACAGGGTTGCCCTAGGGCGAGTCAGAACAAGGCAGTCAGATAATGAATGCTTCATCAATGCTTTTCAGTCACAAGGTACATATAACCTCTGAAGGTTTTTGCTTCAGAGAACTCAGAAAGGTCAGAACTAACACTCTAAGCTCATTAGATTCCACTGCTGACTCCATCAGACCGAGGCATATAACACATTTTTATACGTGCACCCGGAAAATATAGTCTAGCGTGAGCAACAAAGTAATAAGGTGATGTCTAATTGACTTTAGGCACAGACATAATTTACGACTTACAAGCCTTGTGATTTAATGACTAGAGAATAAAACAGGTGGATGGATCTAAAGACAACAACATTTGGTGTCTGTTCAAGTTTGGATCAGGCCGACAGTGACTGGGAACAGGCTGCCTGTCTGTATCTCACCGCAAAAAGGAAACCTCCTGCTGTTACCAAGCAAGAAGCATCACAAGAAAAAAGATGTGCCTTGAGGGGTAACAGGGGCGAGCCGACATACTGTTGTCCTACTGATTACTTAAAGACACCAATATTACAAAGAGTGACAAATCTCTACTGTTTTTTTTTTAAACATCTCAAGGAAGATCTTGGTGTGCATGCTCACTCCATGAGGTCGAACATCTATGTGCAAAGCAATGCCCTCTGAGGGCCTTAGCATAAGCTGGTATTTATGGCATATCTATGCTTAACTGCATAATTGGCTGGGGAGTTTACCTCAAGTGCTTCTACAGGCTGTAATCAGCAGCTGATTGTAAGCTTGCATTAATCAAACTGCTCTCTACCTCCCAGAAGTAAAACCACAACACGTTTGCTTAGTCATAATTTACACGGTCCTTTATACCACATGCTCGGGTGATGCTCTGCCTGGCACAATGCTCAGCCTGGGTGTTTAAGGATCATTAAGCAAATAAAAAGCAGACATTACATACATTATGCTCTAAGTTTGTTTTACAAGGCTTTCTGTGCTCTTCAGGGCAATTTTTTAAGTGGCATTGTCAAAATTATTGTTAAGCATGTAAAAACAAAATGCATAAAACCCTGTTTGTTCAAAGCATTGAAATAAGAAGCCAGTTACAACCAAAAGCTTAAGGAGTTTTTGTTTAAAAGCCTTGCACGCTTTCTCATTGTCAAAATGAAACAGCCAGTAATACATTTCTGAATGCCCAATAATATAATAGATTAAACGAAAAATCATATTCGTGTAACTCAAAGGTCATGGATACAACTCCTAGAGAACAAGCATTATATTAAAGTATAGATTAAATTGGATGAAAGCATCAATGGATAAATGTAAATGTCTGCTAAATGCATATACATATACTTATAATAATTGAGAAGTTTCTGAACTGCTTTCTGTTCCTTTCCCTTCAAATGTGTCCATTAGAAATGTATTTATGTTCCTGTCACACTAGAGAATTGAGTCTCTTAAATGATCATGTCAGACACAACTCCCATCACCAGATTTTTTACTGCATCTGACGGACACCAGCAGACTGATATATTCCATTTCAAATAAAAGTACTAAAAATGTACTAATACTTTTTTTTGCAGACAAGCACTGTTTATGGAACCTAAATCGCATTATGTTAGGTATTCATAAAAAAAGCTTTGCGTCAACACTTTTCTGACAAGGACAAATTTCCTTTCAGCTTAATTCTCTAGTCACATAAACATAGACAACCGAGGTTGTTATTTTGTACAAACAGGACAGGGAAGCAGAAAAACACAAACTCATACCATCTCGTCTGTTGAGTTTAGCAAAGTATGGTGCCACTTTGTCAGAGGATCTTGATGAGCTCTGGAAGGAAGTTGGGGGTAGTGATGCCACCAGCGGATCTTCACAGTAATCTAGATGGAACAAAAAGATCAAACATATGTGATTCCTTCTTTGAAATGAAAACCAGATAAGAAATAGATTGATTAAATTAATCTATTCAGTTTAATAGGATTTTAGGATGCATTAATATTTTTAAAGATTAAAGCTCATCATTGACACAACCAGAAATAAATGAAATTTTGTTCATTCCTAATAGTTTCGCAGGAGCTAAACAGTAACTCATATCCTTAGTGGGGTAAACACAGAGCTTGCATTTATGGATTTTTCCATTGGACAATTCACTAGAAGACCATTTGAGCTCCTTAATGGGGTTTACAACTTAATGTGTTTATCACAATGCAAAGGCTTGCTTGTTTTGTTTCAGTGAAGATTATACGTAGTGTGATGAAATGACTTGCTGTCTGTAAGGACGGTTCGTGACAGTTGGTTAAAGTCTCACAATCTTTTGTAGTCTTGCATCTGACTGCATTTTCAATGCTGACCTCAGACTGCTTTAATAAAACAGAATTTGTTTAGTTTTAAGTAACACTATTGTGATGTTGAGCATCAAAATATGAAAATCATAGAGAACGGAGTTTCTTAAAGGTGCTGGGTGTAGTTTTTAGCGGCATCTAGCAATGAGGTTGTAAATTGCAAACAGCCGTTCACTCCACCCCTCGCCCAAGCACTACAGAGTCCATGAGAGGATTAAGATGTCATGTTTTTGCTTCTTTCCCAAAAGAGATAACGTATTTATGAAACACGCTCTGTAGAGCAGTTTGTCTGTTTAGGGATACTAAACAGACACACAACATGGAGAATTCTATGTAAGGTGAGCCTGTGGTGTATGTAGATAAAAATAGCTAATTCTAAGGTAATAAAAACATAACGTTTCATTGTGTAAGGTCTTTATACACCTCTAAACACATAGTTATGTATATTATATTGCATTTCTGTTAAAAAAGCCTCCAAAAAACTACACACAGCACCTTTAAAACACACAAAGAGGAATGTTGATATCTAGTATGGTACAGTATGTGACAGTACAAAGTTTAAATCAGTCTGTTCATTCAAATCTTGCTTGTTCAATACAGCAATGATGATTTAGTCTTTTGATAACAGTAGCTAAATACAAACAGCAAAAATTTCCATTAGACAAAGGTCAAGGTGCTTGCATGAAAAAGACAAAAAAATCATTCTCTGTCTTCTTTAGCCCTGCATGCTTTTATAGAAAAGAATGTACAGCCAATTACTTTTTCATGTCATACATATAAATACACTTACAGATAACTTACAGCTAATTCTTAGTGATTCATGACTACAGACTGCTTTTAACAGATATGTACATTCTGTAAATAATAACATGCATGTCTACAAGTAGAAATTCATTGTACGTCAAAGGAAAACATTTCATTTGCTTTCCATGCACTTTTCAATGGTCTTTTCACACAGATCTAAAGAACTCTAATGAGCCAAAGCTCAGCAGCCTAAACACATTAGTGTCGAACCTCCAAAATATGCATGTATCGTCAGAATAACAAAACAATGAACAGCAGGTTAGGGAGCCATTAGCAGCGTCCAGGGAGCATTTTAAAGCTCTCTCCCGTTTCAGCAGCGTAAGCACTTTGCTGCACTCTCTACGGACTGGGGTAAAAATATATTCTTATTTAGTGGGCCTTTGCGTTTGTGGCAACATTTTGCCTGACAATCATTCACTTGACATTGAATTGCCTACTCCCCATTTTTTTAATATCTCTCAGCGCTCCCCATCTATCTCTTCTGCTCTCTCCTCCTCTCTCTCTCTCTCTCTCTCTCTCTCTCTCTCTCTCTCTCTCTCTTCACCCACTCTTCATTTTCTATTTTCCTCCACCTGCTTTCTTTATTTCTCCTCCTCTCAATCTACTCACACATACACACTCCCACTTTCTCTTCACCTTAATGAGAAAACAGAGAAGTCTGGCCGATGAGAGGGGGCTCACATGCGTTATTGTCACCATAAGGGAGCTATAATCTGAGTCAGCAATGCTCTTCGCTGCATCACACAGAACAGCTGCAACATCCGTCTTTCACTCTCAGCTGAGCAAAAAGACACACAACACCTTTCTCATTTTTACACATGGAAATGGAAATGAGCTTTTTATAAAGTTCACACAAAAAAGTCATGACTTGTCAAATTAAGACAGTTCCTCGAGGTTCTGCACAGTTCATTTGGGGTTGATTACTTTTTGAAGTCTCACTAAAAATGTTTCAGAGACTGCAAATGATGAACCAGGTTTCTGTGACACCTCGAGGGTGTGACAACATTTTTGACATCATTTGATGGTGACACCAAAATATTTCACAGCTGAATTTTCAGAGAGAAAGTTCTGGAGGACCTTTTTAATTTAGGTTAAAAGTATACTTCCGTGTGCCCTGAAGTTAATCAAGCAAAACTCTTTTTCTGTAGGAAATTAATAAACAGGCAGTGTCAGGAATTTAAAAACACTCTTGTTGGCTCCAGCAATATTTCAAACAAGATTTTTTTTCATTAAACAAAGTTAATTTCCCCATGGAGTGTCTAAACCTAAAGATGTTATGGATGATAGGGGCACATAAAATTGGACTAATGTTTAATTACTATAAGCACAGATTTAGGATGGATTTACTCATACTAATAATCCCACCCAAGACATTATATTTTGAAACATTATATTTGAAGAAAACAAACAAGGCCTAAGAATAGGGCATGATTCATCTGATCTTAAAGTTGCTTCCTTGAGTTGCTTGTTGACCCACTTTGAGAGGTGGTGTAATAATCATTGTGAAACCCAAAATAAAAGACTATAAAAGCTGAGAAATATTTATTTTTTACAGATACTCTCAAATATATTTTAATACTACTAAAACCCTATTCAGGCAGTTCCTAGCTTTATATTTCATAACCTATGACTGACATCTCCATAGGGTATTAATGAGTACGGCAGTCTGCTACAAGTTTAGTTTTATTTTAGTCGCTTTTATGTCACAGGCTATTCTTGCGAAAGCTCTGTTACTTTTTTGTTCTGTCAAGAAAAATATTAGAATGCAAACCCAGGGCAGATCACCCCCAGAAAGAATTTTTGTTTTATCACAAACTCATTCACAGAGATTGTATTGACAGGTATTGACAGAGCAAGCTTGCATCAGTCATCTCTGAATTCAGCTCTAAGCCAAACAATAACTACGTCACATAAAAACATTCTTAACAGTGATTACAGACACTGTGAATACAAGATATTTATTAGATTCAGTTTATCTGACATCTACTCATGCACTTTCACTGCTGTTTCCTATTCACACAGCAAAAAAACAAAAAAACACTTCAACCATTCTGCTGTAGGTCTGCCATTTCTGGTGGATTTCGAAGTACCCTTCGCTGGACAAACTATTCCAAAAAAGCGCTGTGAACACATTTACAGCAAACAACAAAAGAGTCTCTTTTCAACACAACAGTCGAGGATCTCATTGACCTTTCTACTTTCTAAAAAATCTTTTATTCACCCATACATACAAAAACACACATCCCAACATAATGATGACGGGGACCACAGAGCCAGCCAAGTAAAGTGTTTATCTAGCAACAAGGGCCTAATTATATTTTCCAACATCAAATATCTCATGTAGCAGGCGCATTTCGAAGGAGCTGAAAGACAGACATTATATGGAATTATAAGCTGTTAGAAAGATGGTTTTGAGTCTGTGACGTCTTAGGCAGGTCCATGTCTCTGAAGGACTCTTCATTTTGACCTGCCTGAGAGTGTTCACATGGCTATTGTTCAAAAGGTCAGTTATTATTACTGTGCTGCCTCACTGAGGCCTGGGCCTAGTGTACCAAGAAGAGAGCAGAAGTGCTATAATCATGTGGTCACAAAAAGAGTGGAAACGGCAAAGGAGAGTGAAAAGAAAAGAATGTGAAGATATAGTGATAGAGCAAAAAGAGTATAGAGCATGGGCACCTTAGGAAACAAAACATTCACACATCAGACTGAAAGTAAGTTTTTTTGAGTTTACATTCGTTTTTTTTATTAAGAAAGACTTCAATAACACCTAAAACTGTGCTACCAAACTGTACCGTGCAGCTAGACCTACAAAGCCCGACTCACTAAACAGTACAGAACAGATCTGTTCTGTTCTGTTCTGTTGAGGCCAAATGGTGGTTTGCTACAGACAACACAACAGAAATAAAAAATGGAACACCAACAGTGAGTCCCACAAGTAAACATCCATTGTCATGTGACTCGTATACTCCAACTCCCATTTATGGCCAAGTTATGTTTTGTTGCTGTTTGCACCTAAAACAATAATTTATGAAGCAAGCAGATATTACTTTAAACTACTGTATTATAAAAATACAGCATTTTATATTAGAATTTATTTAAATTAGGGGCTGATACAGCGACCACATAGGGATGCACGATTTTATATTATCAGATATATCTGCATCGGCCAATAAATGGTTGTTTTCAAATGTTATCGTATCGGCCTGATGATAAAATACAGCCGATAAATTATAAATAATTTCCTCTGGTTGAATGATTTCTGTAAGACTTATGGGTTTTAAGAACACTTTTCTGGGTTGCATTGGAAGAACGTCTATAATTTGTTTATTAAATAAACATTATACCAGAAAATTTTAAAGTTAAAGAATATTTAACTAGTGTAAAGTGGGCACACTATAGTTTTACAAAAACTTTATGTAACTTTGTTTTCTGTAGTTTGTTTTAAAATTAAAGCAGTTGTCCACTTTTTGCTTTTTGTTTCAGGCTCAGAAAAATTGAGATACTGTATATCGGCCAATGTATCTGTTATCAGCTTCCATTGTTAAAGAATTATCAGTTATCGGACAAAATGTACATATAGGTGCATCCCAAATAAAAATGACACATCATGGTACAAAATATATATCAACAGTTTAACAGTTGATTAGCAGTGAGGAGTAGAGGGTTAAAAAGAAAACAGGGAAGTAAATATGAATATCACAGAGACGGGGTAGAACAAGATGTGCTAACACCTCAAGCATCCAGGTCTAATGAACGTACATCACGTCAGAAAGTTGTTTAGACCGCACTGCTCGAAGCTATTTATAGCTTGCGGGATCGATCACCCATCTGATGGGCCGCCACGATAGCGCTGATTAAGGTGGGAGATTAATGGCAGATTAACGGGTATCCACAGTGTTTCCGCCAGGCGTTGTTTAAATCATCTCCCCCACAGAATGATAATAGTACTTGCAGTGTAAATAGGAACCTTGATAGGATTGCCTGACAAATACCTCCCTTTAGCTTTGGTTTAAGTAGCCTGGCATATGATGTAACTTTTAGGAGTTACAAAACTCAGAGGAACCATCTACGTGTTGGGCTTGTAAGCGAGAATTTTTAAATGAGAAGTGAAAAATCCATATTCCAAACACTGCTTGGGCTTGTATTACTGAAACTGTAGAAATCAGGCACACAACAAAAGGTCCAACACTTAAGGATGATGTTAGAGGATATTGCTCAAATGAACATGAGACTACATTTTGTTCTTTAATGATGAAACTCCCTCCTTAACAATTGCTACTGGACTTAAAAGATTTTGACAGGAAAAAAATGTGTAAAGGCTCAGCTGTCAGGGCAGCTGACAATAAGTTATGTGTGAGTGTTTTTTTCTCTTTCTAAGATGTTGTTTGGCAGCCGCTTTGTTTGTTTGTATTCATCTGATGCCGAGCCGTGGCCTTAATTTCCTCTCATCAAAACTCGGTAGGATTTTGTTTGTCCTTCACTTTGCGTTTAATCTCTGTTAAATCCCTGCCTGCCTTCTTTGATCTTCATTTGTGTGTGACTGGGCTTAAGACCCAAAGACATCCCCCCCTTGCCAAAATCCCCCTCCCATCATCAATGTGATTTCTTGGAGAAAACTCTAAGATCAACACAAAGATGAATAGGTAGACATACCTCACCAATATGTTTTCTTGACCATCTAGTTTTTCTAGTTTCATGGCAGTTTGATCCCCATTATCAAAACTACCCAAATAAAGACTAATAGATTGATTTTCTTTTTGATCGGTTTGTTTCTATATCTGTAGCATGGCTTTGGAAGTTCTACTGAAAAAAATATAAAAATATATAAAAAATTATTCGTGATGGTATTGCAAACATAACGTAAACTCGCTCTGTGGGCATACCATCATATGATCTTTTTGTTCAAAAACATAATTCAAAGAAAAGCTCCGGATGAAGTCTCAGAGCGATGCAGATAACACAGAAAATTTACTGTCCACATACGGAATATAAAAACCTCAAATATCTATGATCCATATCATGAGCCATACTCTCATACAAGTCACTTAACTTGTCTCTTCATGCAGTTAGGAACCCTGCTTCTCACTGACCTACTGAAAATTCCCAAACACTCTTTGGCTATTAGGACAACATGGACTTTATACAGAGCTGATGTCATAGACACTGAGGAGCAATTTAAGAGACTGTAAAGGGAACTGAGTTTATTTAGAAAACTCAACTTCAAAATCGAATGCATCTAACTACTTACAAACATATGGCTGTACTTGTCTTGGCTGTTTGGTGCAAACAAAAAACTTTAAATAAATAAACACTGCCAACTTATAATGAGGCAATTGCGAGCTGTTTATGTTGACTCTATTAATGTGATGTGGGCCAGGAGATGCTCAGGCACACAAATTGTCTTCTGTGCCTGTTTAACTGACAATTTAATTGCAAAACTTAGATTTTCAGTCCTCTCTCCTAAAACCAGAGGTAATTCATCCTTTATCCTGATACTGTTCAGGGTTGAACGGCACTGTTTTATGAATCAAAGTTTCTGTGACGTAACAACTTCGGGTAATCCTGGCATTGTAGCAGAAAGAGGCTAGTCTGTAGGCAGCAGATTGTGGGCTAAGCTTTCTCCCAAGTGGTAATCCAGCTATCAAGAAAGAGCAATACTTAGTACGCCTGCCTCGACTCTGCAGGATGCATGCAAAACTCTCACAGGGCGTTTTTACTAGTGAATTTTCCTTTAAAAACGCATAACTTGCTACGGTTACGGTCTACAGGCTACGGCCTGGCGTTTACACTACTCCTGACTGAGTTTTCAACCCCCTGAAAACTGAGACTTTTGGGTCATCTGTATCATTGCGTTTGCTTCCCTGATTCGTTAAGCCCCTATCATATGAGCCAATATGCTACCTGAAGGCGACAATGACCAGCCTTGCAATGACAGTGTAAACAACAGGCTTGTTTGACTTCAAGCAGCACTGCATACACTGATCAACACGGTGACATTACAGCACTGCAAGAGAGAATCGAGAGCCGTATGCTTTTAAATCGTGCTCTCGGTACTCCGTCGATCGGTCTTGTTCGAGCCGTCGGATGAAATCACACAAGCCTAATAACATGGATTACCTCTTCTATCCACACAAAGACATCCTTGCTTTTCCTCGCCATCATGTTCATTTTGCACTGGTCGGTCTTTGACTAGTAACCAACTGTCATCAACAACCAACTTATATGTCTGCGCATACAACTGTTTACATTTGTGAGCGCATGCCCAGCGTGTCTAAATGGTCATGTGACATGCGTTTTCGGTAGTTTTTAAACGCAGATTTTTTTCTGAAATGCATGTAGAATTGGCAGTATAAACGAGGATCGTTTTGGTTTTAAAATGCCGTTTACAGACAACAACGGCCTGATGTAAACACCACCTCGATAACTGTAAAAGCTGAGGTGGTAGATGTACACATTTTTAATCATACATACTGTTCAAACATGAGATGAGTTGCTCAGGGGTATGCTCTTAAGATGTCAATCTAAATACATCACAAAAATCATTATACACACAAAACCTTCCCTAGCCCCCCCCTTCTAGTTTTCTTTTGAAGCATGATACACCAAAAGCCAAAACCAAAATAAATGACATTTAAATTGCAAACATCACATTAGGTATTTTAAGATCAAATATGTCCTGAACACAAACTGCATGAGTTTAACAATAAATCCTTGTGGATTTAAGCAAATGTCTCAACCATCTAAGCAGAAATCACTGATTGAACCAACAGCTTAAGGGTCAGCATCAAACACTGCACTGATCTCTTTGCAGACCTACACTGAATTTTCATTATTTTAGATGTGATGTCAACACCACTAAAATAAATATTCCAGGAATTCTCGCACAGGGCATTTCCTGATTATTTACACTCTTCTGCTGCTGGCATTTCAAACCTTTAGAACTGTGGATTTGTGGGTTTAATTTATTAACATTTAATATTTATATTTAATTAAGTTAAGGGAAATAAAAACAGCTTTTCATTTCCACAGGCCTGAATTAGGTTGAAGGTCTGCTGTTGAACTTTTATGTAACTTCATATTTTCAAATACTCCTGCAGACCAGCACAGAGAGCTGGATCTGTTAATAGGATAAAAAATAGGCCCTGGCATTAAGGGTGAAGCCATCTTTTAATTGAATATCTTATGGGGGATTAAGAATATTTCAACACGGTCTAATTCCAAAAGATTCACAACCAGCCCTGTGTTTAATACATTCGTTCATCCATTTTTTTTAATAGCATATGCTCATATATTTCACTTTATAATTGTGATAATTTAAAGGGGAACTCCACCCCAAAATTCTGCCATTACTCACCCTGAAGTCGGTTAACAACCATAGGACCTCCTTACACGAGAGCTCCACTAGCACTACGCATTCCCAGATGTACTGTCATGGCGACACGCATGCATAGTGCTAGTGGAGCTCTCGTGAACGTGCACTGTAAACTAATACGGAAGTCAGGAAATTGTGAAAAACAGTCTTATTTTTGTTTATTTGCACACAAAAAGTATCCTCGTCTAATTATAATTAATAATGCTGAACCATTTGCGTTCTGAAGATAGACAGAGGTCCTATGGTTGTTAAACGACTTCAGGGTGAGTAATTCATGGCAGAATTTTCATTTTTGTGCAGAGTTCCCCTTTAAGTTGCAAGCCTACTGTTGGGCAATGTTGTTGCCAGGTGCTTATAGAGTGGCATATTTAAAAAAACAGGGTAATTATAAATATAGCGTGCTGTCCCTCCAGCGATTCATGAATGTTGCGAAAACTGCATTCATAAACACCCACAAGACACACATAATGCTCACTAGTAGAGTTGACTCAGAAGTGCACAGACATGGTATAATTCAGTCTGACTTGTCTTGACTGTCTAAATTTCTTAATTTATACAAACAGCTGTAAGCCAATGTAAGCATGTTTTCTATTTTAAAAAAGAAACCAATTTTTTTTTACAAACAAACAGCTTGGAAATAGTTCTGGCAAATAAACAATACCTATCAACACCACTAATAATATAAATGCACTATCAATTAAATTACTTGTGTGTCATTGAAGCATTTAAAAAAAATATATAAACACCTAGTCTAAATTTCACTTCCATTTAGAATAGGCAACATTTTTTGATAATCATCGTATAACATTTAAAACACACTGCTATCAGCCATTTTGAATCCAAAAGTAAAAAAGCATACAGATCCTATAATCAAGCCTGTTTACTCAGGAGCTTTTCTGAGGTTCTTGATAAAGCCCTGTTCTCAATCTTGCTGTCTATTTCAGAGCACTTTTTGAAAGTGAAACTTATTTAAAGGAGAGTTATTTTCTGCTGGCAAGGGCCCAAGAGTTCAATCACTCACACACCTGTTCGAGGACGCTGAAATCTGTGAGAGACAGATTGAAATCCGCAGAGGGCTTTTGTACTCAGCAGGGAGTGAGTTAAACGCCACTTCTCCGTCTTACAGAAGCTGCAGCACCTCTGCCTGACATTAGAGACATCTTTCTATACCCCAACAGTCTTTATTAAACCCCTCTAGTGCACACAAAAAGCAATCACAAACCATTCATACTTACGCACTACCCTACAACATACTAAACCACGTACACCTGTAGTGCATCTCAAAACACACTTTTCTACTAAAAACAAAACGCATTTAAACGCCACTGCAGCCCGCAAATAACACTTTTCACACTTCTCCACAAGCACCCAAAACTCTCATTTCTTTAGTGAATCAGAAAAACGTTGCACGCCGAAACAAGTCAAGCATCAATCCCTTTACACACTATTGCATCGTTACCATTCGGACATCAATCCCGCATTCACCTGTACGACACCTTTCCGCGTTCGTATCTTTTCGCATAGGGCAGATCTACAAAAGGTTTGCCAGAATCTTTCTCCAGCCTGCTCGCTTCTAAACACATGAAATAATATCGTTAACACGTAACTCGGCGCGTGACTTTTTCAAGAAGTGGTTTACTGCGCGCGCCCTTGTGTGAGTGTGATAGAGAAGAGAAAGCGCGTACAAAAGACACGTACACGTACAGAGAGAGATAGAGAGAGAGAGAGCTTAAACATATGACGAGGGTTTCGTGCTATAAATCTCTTTAATGACACAAGCAGTTAAGTTTATTTCTTTGTCACAATCATTGTAACTTTTTTCCTACATCGTTATTGAAGAATTAAATTATTTTGCCTTTTCTGTTTAGGTTCGATTGTGATAACGTGTCCCGTACCCGTACACATATCCCAAACATCACAAATAGCCTACGATGTACAGCGTTACAATATACGATAATGTCCACTGAAGAGTGGACGTTGCATGACGTAAATGCCTGATATACATTTACAATTACATTGTACGCACTACTATACGAACTTTTATGACTTAGTTTTGCACTACAAAAAAATCTGAACTCAATAGGAAACAGGGACACGCCTTAAACCTAAATATAACATCACATATAAATTAACAGCAACACAATACGAAAGAAATGCTTAATTTACAGAAACTTTACGTAAATCTAGCCTATAAAACCCATTGATTAAAAATACCTTTCTAAATACGCTTAGAAAAGTTATTCAACATGGCAAATGTTATCATAAAAAATCATTTATAAACGAAGACACATTGCAGCCTGACCAGTCGATATTGTGCAATTACTTTCAACGAGAACGGCTAAATTTAGGCTATCCTACCAACATCTCAAGTCGCTATCTAGGACGTAATAATAAATGAATATACTCACAGTTACTCGCAGATAACACCGAAGTTAAAACGCTCAAGGTGGCGAGGAGGAAAATTCCGATGCAGTTGTGGAATCCCATGTTTGGAAAAGTACTCCGCACCATACTTCTGACGTACCTCCGTTACAGCCTTTGGGAAAAACGGTTAAAAGCCCCGTGAAGGTTGCGTTTTGACTCCCGCCACAGTGAGATGCAGCCACAAATGAGCGCTCAGATCCTCCTGAAGGACTGATCCAACATTTGCTTGCGCGTTCTCTCTCTCTCTCTCTCTCTCTCTCTCTCTCTCTCTCTCTTTCGATGTCTCAATCTATCAGTTAATGTTATTCTCATCAGAAGTCTTTTACGTTGCTCTTGGACACCTTATATTTAAGAATGCAGGTGGAAATAATGTAAGTGTGCAATTTTACGCTTTCTAAATCCTGAACATCCCTTCAAACGCAAGAATTTTCTTTCCTTTACAGCACATAGATATCTTGATAGACAGTTGCTGAATAGGTGCTGACTATATTGTGGGATGACATAAAGAGGTGTTTCATTACAGGGTGTGAATAGTTAATGTGCACCAATTGGGGGTAATACCTGCTTGGAAACTCTCCGTCCTTCAGCGCAGTGAGGACAGACTGTGCCCTGTAATCCAGACTATGTAAATATCTGAAGGACATGTTTGTTTGATCTTTATTCCAGAGGCAAGGATGTAAGCAGGACTTTCTAATACCCTGCCTCACACATCCATATATACAGACCTATCTGCATGTCTCATTATTAATACAGGTCTGACCTACAGGTCTGTGTGTGGGAGAAATGCAGTAAGACAGCCACTTTCCACTTTGGTTGAATTCAGTTTTATAAAAGCATGAGGGAAATGAAGCAGATCAAATCTGATGACACGTGAAAGACCTACTTCATATCTTTATTTTACGTCTGTCATGTCGTGGTATGTTTTGTTTATATTGCTGTACATTACTCATCTGTTTGAGCAGTTGCTGTAGCATCAGACAACCCTCCCACAGACCGTCTGATGCAGGTTTGTAATTTAAATAAATAAAAAGGCAGTTTACTAGTAAACAAAATCCTGTTTAAAGGGGAACATTTTTGTAGAAATTACAGTATTACTGGCAGCGGTTTGCCAGTAACTTACTGTAGATTTAAATGTATGTGATTTATTGCCAACAGTTTGTTCAAAGATAAATTAAAATTAAACATTAACAAGTCTTTATCTTTACAGAAAACAACTATAAAATAACCTCATGCAAAGCATTTCTGGGAACCAAAAAGTCTGAGGATTTCTGGTTCCCAGAATGCTTTGCATGAGGCTGTTATTTTATAGTTTTAATCAGACTTGTTAATGTTTAATGTTAATTTATCTTTGAACAAACTGTTGGCAATAATAAATATAAATCTACAGTAAGTTACTGGCAAACTGCTGCATAACTATACAGCAAATATTTTTACAGTGACAAGGTTGGGCACTTTTGAATAACAGCTAATAATATAATTGCCAGGACAGTGCCATCAAACCTTTAAAAACATTCAATTTTGTTTAATGTGCTTAGCACATGAACCAATTTCCATGTGAAGAACGTCATATTCTCTGTCTGTCTAAATGGTCGGTTTGTCATTATTCTAAAAAGTCAAGACAGCATAAACAGATTCAAGTATAGATGAAGAACGCTGTAGGATCTTCTAATGAAGAAGTTGAGTTTAAGAGACAACTTTTGGTCACAGTCCCTTTGCGAAAGTCTATTGAATTAAAAGATTTGAGTCTGTAATTGAGTGACTGTCTGACCTTTCAGTCTGTATGCACTCATGGTACATGCATCTAATCAGAAGTGAATATCCCCAGGATTTAAAGAAGAAGGCAGAGAGAAGATCAAAGGCAGATCACATCAAAGAGATGTATTTAAGATGTCATGGACTTGATGGCAACAATACTTGACTAGGGAAAAAGCTATATGATTTCTGTAAATAATCTAGGTGAAAAGTTGAAATATTATAGACAAATAATTGTTTTTGAGTATGCAAATGTAATTTAAAAATATATTATTTACATTTCCTGTAAATAACATACTAAGAGTTAAGAGCTGGGCACCGTATTTGTTTAACTTAACCTCTGTCTGCTGTATCCAGTCTTTAGTTTCCTATACAAGGTAAAGAAAGTGTGAACTTCTCAAGGCTTTTGTAGAATGTACTGAAGGGCACCGGGCAAGACAAGTCTCCCGAGGGACTTTGGAGTAATTCAGAGTAAATGAAGAGAAATGAAGCGTACCCTTTAAGCTGCAAACAATCTCTCCTCTTCTTTATTTTTTAGCATAATCTGCCTTCCCATCTCCACTGCCCTTCACTGGATGGCAGACATGGGAATCGTTTTCACTGATGAGGAAAAGCCTGAACTCTGCTACCTTCCACCTCTCCGGTTAATTTGTGAAGGCTCAATGTGATAAAAGGTAAGTGATGATTTACTTGCGCAAACACAATCTGCACTTGATCATCTGTGTGCATATTTATTTTTTATAAAATAGCATATAGACATATTTAATGTGCATTTTCAAAGGTTTTTTAGTAAAATGTCATTTCTTAATTTGACATTGCAGTTAGATTTTTTGAGCAATATAATAAAATTGATAGTTTCGGTCCTTTATTATAAAAAAATATTAATAAAAATATTGCTGCATCTGTGTTGCTTGGCAACCATTCCGCTTCTTAAGAACTATATTGCTTTGCAGAAGAATAATATATTTTATCAATATCATTACATTTTTGTTGCTGTGTGTTTATTTCATGAAACCTTGTCAGGTATATGGAATAACCGTTTTATAAAAACAATAAGCCCCGTGAAGCTTCGGTTTACAGTAATTTACAGTAGCTTGCCGTTAGCTCTTCTAAATGCACTGTAAGCCATGGCTTCTTGAGGCTTATTGCTTTATGAGACATGTAAAAATATTCATAGTCAATGATACTTTATTGTAAAAACTGTAGAGGATTTCAATATTGCTACAGCATTCAAATACACGATAAGTTGATAGGAAATTAAATAGGTTAAAGTAAAATCGTATTGAAAATCAAATAAAAAAAGTACAAAAATAGATTGCTGATATAGTGGTGCGACTCAAAATAGGCCAGAGAATTTATATCTTGGTATAAAGTCACATTTATCACTGATAGTATGTGATAGCAGGCAATAGTGTGTTACGCTCTGTCCTAATGCTTTGGCATTGATACATTGCTAGCTGCTCTAGAAGCTTTGAGAAGTGCTTCCAGAATAAGTTTCATAGTTTTTATCCTTGTCCAGTTGAAAGAAGTGTTTGATAAGGGGAAACATGCATTAAGATGGTTCTGATGGATTTTGTGCTGTTTGTAAAGAGAGTGGTATTTTTTCCACATCACTTGCATTGTTTGTTATTATCCTTGTAATGTGTAGGAAGTGTTTGCATATATCTGATTCTGCAGAATGCAAAATTTCTCTCGCTCTCACTCTCTGGGAGTTTTAGCTGTTACTCTGTTTGATGTAAAGGTTATCTTGATGGAACAGCAGACATTTTCAACGCCTCCGTGAAAGTCTTGACGTGTCTCCTTCGTGCCTCCGTGGAGCATCGTCTGGTCTGCATATTATTAAGCCCCCTAAGCATCTGAAACTAAGCTTGAGCTAATGAAAGCGAAAGAAACAGGTGCAGTCCAATGGCATGTCTCCTATGCTGTTCCCATGGAGATCTGAAAAGCAGGGATTTACAGTCTAAAGATGAGCTGACAAGATCTACAATATTTTTGTTTATATTTAAAACAGCCACCAGCAAAACTAGACTCAATGAGGCCGGTTATAGTAAACAGCAAACTTTGCACAAATTATTAAACTCCTGTAATGTCATAACCCAGGCTTAACCAGAGGATGGAAAAAAGCTCTTATTTCCAAACAACACACTATAAGTATATGCAGGAGGTTTGGAGCAATACACCTTTCCAGGAGGTATCAGTTTCAGAGAGGTTTATGGTTTGGATAGAGATGTTATCAAAGTAAGATCAGGGGTCATTTTCTCTATCTCATGTGAATAGTCTCAGTCTCTTAGCACCGCTGTTTTAGATATAGCTTTAGAGGTGCTGACAGCTTGCATTACGTAGATAAAAACATAATTGAGACTGCACTTGAGCTGCAGGATTAGCAAAAGCCGCAATCCCAGCACTTTCCTTCGCACACAAACAATGCCATTCGTATCTATATCAGCTGGAGAGGTTACCTTTATGGAAGAGAGTTTAACACTCAAAAAAGGAGAGAATAAAAATAAATAAGACTGATGAATCGATGAGGATACTCATTCAATTATTTATCCAGTATACAGTTTCTACATTTGCGTCTTTTGGATCTGCGTCTTTTTGCCTCCCAGGGCTTTCTTCTCATCAAAAATTGATGGCGCGGAATATATTTTTCCCATATTTTCATTATCTGCAATCTTTAACAAGTGTATTGATCCACTCCACTTCCCCTCCTACCTGCCCAGCCGAGCTGCATGTGGTATCGGATGTCTGGACATGGAGCCCAGGTAGCGCCAAATTAGACCGTAAAACCTCACGCACAGTACGCTTTTGCATTCAGACACAGAAAATGATCCCGTGGTTTGAATCCCCTCTCTCCTGTAGGTCTCTTCAGGGTGTGTGTTTTCATAATGGCAGCGGAGACATGGATTTAGCTCACCTGCAATGCTCACTGTGAAACAGATGTTTAGAGGAGACTTGTCTTTCAAAAGAAGGACAATACGTCTGTTGAATTGTGCTGAAAAGAAGAAGAAATGGGGTGGGGGGGAGCGGTGTCAGTCAGCTGTGATAAGCCGATAAACCTCTCCTTTTCAGAGAGAGTCGGGACTTAGTCATTCTTGTGTGATTGTACACAAGTGTATAATTGTGAGTGTGTGTGAGTATAGGGAGGGTGTTGAGTGGGTGAGCGGGAACATGTGCTTGGCTGAATACTTTAGACGCTTTCAGAGTATGAGCAACATGACAGCGTGTTCTTGTCCTGCCAGAGGTTTTTGTGTACGAAAAAAACCCCATGAAAATTGTACATTATCTTAATTGTATCTCCTAGACATCAAATGGAGACTCTTTTTGTCTCTTTGTTAGATGGTAACATAAGAATGTAAACAATGCCTCAGATTGTGATGTTTTGTTAATATCTATATCAACATTTGTGTCTATTATGGTGCCAGTATATTTACAAAAATATATATCATTTAATATTTAATTATATTTCATAATAGTATTTCATTTCCAAAAACGAAAATTCACCATTTACTCACCCTCTTGTCATTTCAAACATGTATGACTTTCTTGCTTCTATAGAACACAAAAAAAGATATTTCAAAGAATGTTGGTAAGCGAACCCCAGTGGTACCCATACCCATTGATTTTGTGTTAATACAATAGAAGTGAGTTATATCAACATTCTTCAAAATATCTTCTTTTGTGTTTTGAAGAAGAAACAAAATCAATACAGGATTCTTGTATTAGAGAAGCATCAGGAAAAATATGATAGTTAAAACAAACATCTCTATAAGGTCTCCCAAGCTTTGAGAGCAACCTCTATAGAGGTATAGGATCTGGTTGTGTGTGTGTGTCGTATACCTTGAGCTGGCATAAGTCTCTCTCTCTTCATGAGCAGGCAGCCTTAGGGTCAGTCTATAATCTACAGCTATAGAGTTTCCTGCAGAAGATGAAAGAAAGTCAATATAGAGTCAAAGATATACAGCCATCACTAATGGAGTCAGGCAAAGAAAATGGCAGATATGTACACAGATGCTAATGTGGCAGACAATCGAATGTTAGTGCTGACTTGTTGAAAAGATTGCAATATGTCGTGTATTGGAAGCTGGTCTAATGTATGGAATCATGATTCTATACAATGGTGGCTTTTTAAGAGAGCTTTCACACCGCCCCTCCCATAGGGTCTGTTTACATGGTTGTGAATTATATTACTATGAAGGAGAAGGCGCCAAAATGGACAGTGTTGTTTGCATCACGATTATTCTTTTTTATTTTTAACTTTTGGTTTTAAAGAATAAGTAGTTTACATCATCTAAACGAAGGTGCATGTTAAAGTGCTAGTCTGAAAGCTCCCTAAACCAGCTTCACCTGAAAGAGCATGCTGGTCGACCAGCCAATACAATCATGAACAGCGTGGTTATACTTGTGCATGTGTTACCATAAGGCACAGTCTCTACCTGGGCCGATCCCCTCTTCGCCAACTTGTGTCCCAGATGTACCCAGATGCTAATGTGACAGAATCAAGTCAACCCCGTACTGTTAAAACAACAACATATGTTGTTTCTGACACTGATCCCCTGCCGCATCTAAACCTGTTGGGGATACAGATATTTAAGCAAATGTTATGTCGACCTCTGAAGATGTTTCTGAACACAAGCACATGCAAAGTGATGTCATATTCAGCAGTGTTTATGTTCAACACTTACTGCTACTGAAATGTCAGTTATGAATGCTAGATGGTGTTGTTGTTAGCCAGATGCATCTTGGCAAGGCATTAATCTACATGGTCATTCTTTTGTCCTAGATTTAATGCATAAACCTAAAAATGTTGACATAATAAAATGTAAAAGTTACATACATACATATATTTAATATGGATATGCTTTAAAATTTCTCATCCTTGCAGTTTTACTTTTAATTTACTTAGTACTTTTAATACTTTTAATTTCAGCTTATGGTCTTTTCAGCAGAACATCTACACCCTAAGTTTATCTTTTAAACCACAGTTTCAGTGCATGATCCACCACATAAACTCCTCTCTCATTAATACTCTCAAGTTCTTGAATTTCAATCCAGGGCTTTGCGCTGTACACCCCATCATGAATATCTGTTCCGTCTTTCTCACACTGTCTTCCTCTTTTCCCTTCTCTTGCTCCGGCACTCACAGATCATCAGCTCCCTGAAAGTAACACCTTCGGAATCAGCCGGGAGCAAAACAAGCAGCCACACTGACAAATCCCTTCCTGCTCTCCCCACATCCCATAATGCCATCTGTTAGACAGCGTCTCCACGGTGATTAGGTCAGCCCCTGCTGCCTCTTATGCCTTAGGAGTGCTCGCTAGATTTGTGCCAGGCAGTTTTGGAGTTTTTGAGAGACAGGTAAGTGATAAAACTTTATTTACTTTATACAGTGGAGCCAGAGGACATCCTGCCCTCTCGGCCTTAAGGGTTTTAGCCCTGATTCAGAGACCCAGGGCATAACAAGAGAGTCTAGTGCTCTCTAACCTGCAGTTTTATTCCTGCTCTTTTTAGTAGTACTGTACAGTGCTGTTCTGCAGCGAATAAATAACGTACATTAAACAATTCTTCAAACTCTTTTCTTCAGGTCAGGACCGAAAATCAATGTCCTTTAGAGTAATTAGCTGGATTAGTTTTGTCAATTCATTAGGGCATTGAATACCGACAAATAAACAGTCAGCCGTTCATTATTGGAAATTAAATAAACCGAGTGATCAGTACCCTGACACAAATGCTGCCACTGACCAATCAGAATCAAGTATTATAGAGAGCCGTCTAATGGACATTATTAAATAGTACAGACAAATCAATTTCCAACCAATTTAAATATTTGAATCTGATCCCGTGAAGAACATGCCAAAGATGCATAAAGAGTATTTATATTGGTTCATCAATAGAAATAAATGTATCTGTTCATACTTCTTCCACCTCCAGGCGCTTAACACACCCTGGGACGTGAGGCAGTATGATTGATCTGTTTTGGTGGTCTGATGCATCTGAGGTTGATTTGATCCATTATTTAAACAGGTTAAAGCATTTGTGTTGCAGTTTGAACATGCAGTTTTGGTGTAATGCAGAAATAGCTGCGCTGGAACGTGCTGCAGTGACGCTTTAAACGTACGCATTGCAGCGCTTTCATGAATACTTTAAACAAACCTACAGTTCACGTCTGTGTTTTCTTGGTCGCTTGGGAAATCTGACGGTACACCTGTTTCTTTGTGGGTTTGGAGCGTTTGTTGATCAATAGCAAACAATGTTGTATCAATGACAAATCCAGGCAGACCGACCACAAAACTTTGACAAAGAAGGAAACAAAAGACAAAAATGGAATTGAAGAAAAAAGAGAAGACAGTGGGAGGCTATTGTAAAACCGCTTTGTGATGCTGATGATAATATGAATTGTTTTTGACGGATGTTGTGCTGTATGATGAATCTGAAAGGACTATTAGAAAAGTTTTAATTGAGTAATTTACTCTCAAATTAAAATTCTGTCTTCATTAACTTGTCCTGTCAAGCCAAACCTGTATTCCTCTCTTTTGCTCAACACAAAGGAGAGATGTTGTTAAGCAACACACAAAGTTTAAATATGTGCAGGCATGGTTACTTTCAGTGACTAAAAGCTTAAATTATGGTCTGTTCTTAACACAAAGTATTATGGTTTTGAAAGACTGCAATATTATAGGTATAGACTACTTTAATGATGTATGGCTCCCTGATGCTTTTACTGTACCAAGAGATCAATGGTTTTTAAATGTTTTCCTTTTGTGTTCCACACAAAAAAACAACATGGGTAAAAAATGAGTAAAGAATTTGATATATAGGGGAAGTATTTGTTTAATAAAAAGAGAATCAAAAGGCTTTTTTTGTTGGATGTTGGGGAGACATAAAAACAATTGTCATGTTTTACATTTACAAAGAATGTTACCATGGTTACAATAGCAAAGATGTACCTCACCGATTCTTTAAACTAAGGCCTAATCAGACTACAGTAAGAGGTTTGTGTCTCTAAAATCTTCTTAAAATGTGTGTTTCAGAGAGATATGGGTCATATAACAAGTTAGGGGTGCCTTTGAAGGCTTCACGTGCCTAACCACAGAGATAAAAACCCTATTAGTTCCTAAGGGAGGACACTTTTCCTTACTAATCTGATCTAGGAACAAATGTCAGACGAGAAGCCAATACTGCGGTGGTCGACCACAACTGACTGAGGATCAGCTTACACACAGACCCAAATCGGGGCTGACCTCCACACTCGATGAAACTATACAGGTTTTACATCTGTGTATATCTAGAGCACGTGTATGGCTTACATTTTACATCAACAACTACATACAATCAAGCCGAAGCAAAACTCAAGGATTTCTGACTCAAACCTTCTTATATAAAAAACACTAAGTAGACACAAAAAACAAATCTGTAAACAAGCAACACCTTTAAAACATTCCAAACATTTTGATTCTGACCCCCATTAAAGGTTTTGAATCAAGGTTGCATGTTGCACATCATTGATTCACAGACCGATGCTAAAGAATCAAGGAGAATGGCTTCACATCTATGTTTTGCAATACAAATTTTCCATCTGCCTGTCTTAGCTTTTAGCACAGGGTCAAGCCTCATACTGACAGCTTTCTCTCTTTGTTTATCAAAAAGCACCTGTTTGCTACCCAATATGAAATTATGTTGGAGGTCTTCAAGGACGAAACCTGAATGCTGCCTAAAATGTGGTTACCTCCTGTGATCCAAAACTGTAAAATAATAAAAGGAACAAGACGTAATGAAAATACCTGTTATGTTAAGTGCTTTTTAAATAGAGAACAAGTTATTCAGCCATTTCAATCTCTTTGCAATGCATTGCAGTTACCATGACTTTACTTGAAAGGAAAAATGAATACTACTTTTCAACCAAATGCAGACATTCAGACTAAGTGTCAATTGAATTCAACAACTGCAGCCTTTATGTACAGAGATATCCATCATGTCTCTGTATATACACAGTAAATGAGATATGGAGACATACTGATGAACAGATTATTGTTATTTGATTCAGTATTTGCATATTTACTTCTGTCAGTTGTACTAGATATTTATCAGGTCGTATAATGGTTTGAAGTTCTCATAAATGGGGATTTTAGTGGGGAAATATCTCCTCAGATTTACAGATTAGGATAATGTTGAGCAGAGGGTCCATCAGAGAGGAAGAAAGACAAAATTGAATGACAGCAAGCGATTGTGAGGGAGGTTGTGATGAAAGATGAGAAACAGAGCTGTGCGGTTTTGAGGCGTGTTGAATAATTAGACTTTGAACACACCTCTTCCTGTGACACCCATGTAAGCTTCAGTAAATGGCTCGATGATGTTCACACACAGCTGGGCTCATTAGCACGGTGTCTAGAGAGTTGGGATGAGAACAGGAGGAACGGGTGTTAGAGAGAAAGGCAAAAGCAGAGAAAGACATGCATTAAAAAAGACAGAATGCAGAAAAAAGGAAACAATAGAGATAAGAACATCAAAGTAGACTAGACTACAGCGGACAGCTGCACAGCAACACATGGCCTGCAGCTCTGACTTGTGCAGGTCAGGTGAGAATCTTTAAGGAAAAAAATCCCAAGGGACTCTACAGCAAGGTGCAAAGAATATTTAATAGTCTTTGATTACAATCGGGATGTAGCCTTCAGATAACATTATACTGTATGCCTCCAGGAGGTCCAATGAGAGTTATCTAATTAATTTATGTATGGGTCTAGCATCTAGCATTTGTGTGATTTGTTAAAATCATTTCCTACTTTGACAAGTGTTTGTGTTCGGGAAGATTATAATGTGTTAACTTAACATATCGCTGTTGTCCTTCTGAAACCTTGTATCTCCGTATTTCAGGATTTTTATTTTTTGCCATTAAATTATTATTATTATTAGTCACCCTTTATGTTTGTTACTGGGTTTTGCAAATATCTAACCAATAAAAAGTATATAATTAAAAAATACAGTGTTTTTTCTATTCCCTGAAAATTTCTACTTCTGCGGTTTCGGAAGAACAGCACTGATATTATAGATGTACATGGGGTTACACTCTAAAAGCGTTTGTGTTCAAACAACACATTTTGTGTCACTTTTAACACAACTTGTGTTGTCCCTTTCATTTATTTCACACAAAATCAACACAAAAATTGTTAAAATAACACAGTGCGTTAAATAGCACAACACATACAATGTGTTAATAATCAACACATCCGTTTAAGAGTGTGTAGCTAATGATACATTTTAATTTACACTTTATCCTCCTAAAAATATTCTCCCTCCAGCCAACATTGGTCATCACAGCTCAACTCCACATCAACACGAAAGTCCAGCATGACAACTTTTGCACCATGCGTGATACAGTACATATTAAATGTCATCAACTGCTTTACATTTGTGACACAATGTCAAAAATATATCAACACCCTTGTCATGTGAGTGTTTCTAATGTGATTCCACCCACATGTAATTAAATATAACACTAATCGCGGATCAGAAATTCCAGGTTGTCTCTTTAAGCCTTTGCAATTGAAAGAATGTAAACACATTCTCCCACATCATCTCCACTACACTCCTCTCTTAGACCATTTCCTGAGAGGCGACGTGGGGGATGGGCGGCATTATTTACATTACGTTATAGCATCTTCCTGGAATGGCTTATGAATAATGAAGTCTCTAAACACCGTGATCATTTGTCATACTCACCGCTCGCTGATATGCATTTAATAGCAGTCAATAGGAAAGCATGCATTTCCTTAATAATGCTTAATCAATGGCGCTTGGACTTGTTCAACAAAAACCTGATGAGGTTCTCCATCTTTGACAAGACTTCCTAACAAGTGATTCATCAATAACTTAATCAATTATACCGTTTCACTTGCACTCTAAGGAGAATTTGAATACATTACTTTTTCGAGCGGCGCCTGCGATATTCACGATGAAATATTCATTAAAAATCAACTTTTAGCTTCATTATTCACACAAATTATTCATAAGTTTGTTTGAATCACATTGACTCCTGGAGTCAATGCAGATTGCGTTTTGCCAGGTCATCATTTGAAAATAGACTGAACTTCTGGGAAGTCCTCATTATGTTAGTCGTTTTATGAAAACCATTTGATACATAATATCGGCTTTTAACTGTAAAAGCAGAACCAAAACCAATAATGAGGGTCATTCTGGGTTGCCAGAGCCAAACGCAAAACATTCAATCAAAATGTTTAGCTTATAAACATCTCTGATATGTTTTCTGTTTTGTGGAAATAGCATTCAATCTTCTTTATTGCTTTAGTCACACTGGAGATTTTATGATTTTGGCATCATATTCACACTATACCGTATAACTGCCTCTTGTAGCTTTTTGCTTATATACAAAAGATTACAACAGTATTTAAAGAGATAGTTGACCCAAAAATGAAAATTCTGTCATCATTTACTTAGCCTCTTGTCATTTCAAACCTGTATGACTTTCTTTCTTCTGCAGAACACAAAAGAATATATTTTGAAGAATGTTGTTAACCGAACACCAGCGGTACCCATTGACTTGCATTGTATTTTTTTTGTGTCCGTATGCAATGGAAGTGAATGGGTACCGCAGTTGTTTGGTAAATATCTTATTTTGTGTTCTGCATTTTTGGGTCAACTATCACTTTAATATCACATCGGGGCACATTGTTTATTCGTTCATTCAGTGTCAAGTTCTAGGCACTATATTTAGTTAACCCCATGTCATAAAGGCTAAGCACTCATTAGAGTTTTTCACCTTACCAATCTGCATTTCTTTCAAACTGCCCTTTGCTCCACGTGCAAGCTGTCACAGCAAGGACCTGTCTGTCAGGAGCAGGCGGGCAGAGCTGCATTGCCTCTAGAGGTAGAATCTAAATGAGCCTCCTATAAACAGCCTGACCTGTCAGGACAGTATGACATACCACCCTTTCACCCCCCAACACATAACACCAGGCGGTCAGATTCAAAGCTCAGTGTCAGGCTTTAATCAGAGCCTTAGGCCTGCCTATGATGTTGACAGACATGAGAGGCATGTGATTTATTTTCTTTGGGGCCTGTGTAATAGAAATGGGAAATGATGTGAGAGATTTTGATCAAATATGAAAATAAATAAAAAACACTGGGCGGGCATCTGTTTTACCTACCAAAGGCTAGCCTGACAACATGTACAACTTCAGATAAGAAAATAAAAAGTAGAAAAACATGTCTGGCAGACTGTGCCAACTGTGTTTGATGCTGTCAGTGACAGACAGCATTGAGAAGCTATAAATATTGTCTTCTGTCTTGCTGTCTACATACACTAGGTAGCTGCCTTCTAGGACAGCATGATAATTGAAATTGAGATATATTTGGAATGCTCTGTATAAGCAATAACCCTTTTAAAATAGCCATTGCTTTGTGAGCGTTTGTTGCCACCAACTAGGCAGCTCACAAGATTTTGGAACAGGGCCATGGTTTTGTGTTTTTTAATGCATTTATGCATGAGCTCCATCAAATTCAAAGACGATTCCAAGTTTATTTTGAGATCGACATTGACTGGCTGTCATTTTCGGGACTGTCTCTTATTGACTGATTAGAAAAAGAGGTGATTGAACATGAGGTACATTTAGTACTCATGAAGTGTATTTAAAAAAGATTACTGTAAGATTTGGGATTTCCCAAATCAAAAAACACATAGCCTACCTATGGGTTTGAAAATGCTGAAAACGCTGAAAACAATAACAATCTGTGAAACTACAGTAAAAGTGTGTACATAAATATATATATTGAAAAAAAGTCACTTTTCTTCTTGTTTTCCCATGGCACCTTGCACTTTTGTCTTACATCCTTTACATACTCATGTTTTTTTCCTGCATCACAAACACATTTCTCTACCTCCCCATGCACGTCTCTCTATCACTGCCGAGATTCTCATCAAAGCTTCTCTCTCATTCCAGCACGTTTTATGTGCCACTGGTAAGAAGCACTTACCCTAAAGGACTCCCATCCTCTGAATTTAGATGGAGAATTTTCCCTCCACTATATTCACCCTCCCTTTACTCAGATGCAGAGCGTGGATTCAGGTGGATTTTTTTCTGGTCGCATGCTCTCGAAATGTGGTGAAAAGGCCAGCTCCCTCTTTTAAGATCAGGCATTTGTCATTTGTGTTATCCCTTTGGAGAATTTTCAAAGAACAATGATGCAACTATGAGTACACAAACTACAAAGTGTTTTGTATGCTTGAGTTTTCGTGTGGGCGTGATTGAGTGGAGAGAAAGAGAAATGGAAATTGTGAGGAGGATTATATTTTATAATTTGAAGCGTTCATTTGGACAAGGCAGCGTCCAACTGTGCGTTATTAAACATACCTGCCTGCTGGTTTACCTGAATGGTGTCCTCACACACACGCACGCACACGCACACAAACAAATATCTCTATTTTTTTGCAGAGAAAAGGGTGGGTGGGTGGAACGAGGGAATTCATACTGAGGGTCACGGTTTTTGCAGTTTCATTCAATCTTCACACCAGATCAATAAAATCAGGTTTTCTGTTAAAATCATCATGATTTAAACTTGCACAATGACATGCATTTTTTAATTAATTAAATATATATATATATATATATATATATATATTCCAATTAATATACAATAAAATTCAACAAATTGTTTGTTTAATACAATTATTATACAATAAAAAATTAATATTAATAAGAGTCAAGTCTGCCGCCACTTTTGCAATAATGTCAAATCGGTCAAATTATTTAGATTTGGATGCTTTTGAAGCTGTTACACAGGCAACTCGATAGGTTTTGTTTCAAAGTGTGCATTATCCTAAAACATCCGACTTTCAGGTAAAGTGGTCTCTGGAAAGAGGCAACGTGCATCAATGTGTGTGTTTGCAGATGTGAGTAATGAATGAGACACTTGGAGTCTTTGGTCTTTTAAAACTTTCTGTTCTATCGACTGTCATCCATTTGTGTATGTGTGTGCGAGGAGATTAATGACATTGTGTGTGCACTGGACTGGGAAGACTCCGATGGCTTGGGCGTCTGACCAATAACATTTACTGGAACACTCCGAATCATTAGCACAATTCCTCTGTCGTCGCGGCGACTCTCAGGCTACGGGGTTCGGCTGCTCGGAAACCAAATTTTACAGCGCGTATCAAGTTAACGGCCAATTTGTCTTCAAGCTCAAAGCGCTCTTCAATTTCTCTCTCTGCTTTATGACTGCTTTCCTTCACTCTGAAACGTGACTTAACCCCCTCACGACACAAAGAAAAACCCTCCAGTTAATTGAAGAGCCAACATTCGCTTCATTTTAACACCTCGCGTTGCAGATTGTCCTTTGCTTTTCCAAAAGAATAACTCTCTCTTGTACTTTATCATAATATTTCTCACAGGCGTCTTATAGGGAGCCAAAACTCTCCTCCCTTTAAACAACAGCGACAGGTGTCTGTGGGTGGACTACTATTGTTCGGTACAGAATAGATTGTGATGAAGGGATTGAAGCGACAAAGTGTGACCATTTGCATCTTTTCATAGCTCTCCCAAATTCCCCTATCATCTGATAGCCCATCCATTACTTAGAGACTAGAATTTCACAGCTGTCTTTTTGCCGTGTTATTGCGGTTAATTTACACTCATGTGTTTTATTGCCAATGGATACAATCCAAGAGTTTGTTTTTGGCATCTGTCATCCGAAATGTATTATATTAACCGGCCACTTAGCGAACACAGCATTTCAACATACATTTAATCGGTCAAGCAATAAGAAGCTCAAGGGAGAAATTAAACAATGTTTATTCCCTTTCTTTTAATCGCTCTTTCTCAGAATTCAGCAAATGCGAAGCGAATGCAGCATGCAACAATGCCTTCAAAACATCAGTGGCTCATTTTTATGAGGGTCATAAGAATCGAGCCATTGCAACTTAATTACTGATTAATGCATTTTAAAGTGCGGACGGCGGAAAAAAACGAATGCTCAATTTTGGTTTATTAGTCTTCATATGCATAAGACATATCGGATTTTAATCAAGCTCTCCGATGAGAACGACAACCATTCCGCGAGTGTCCATTACATTTTGCTCCTCTCATTTTTAATTAGTACCAGACATAAAAGCCCAATAAGGAATCTTCTCATGCCTTCACGCTTCTGATAGAGATCGGCCATATGGAGAGAGTGACGTGCCAAGGAAATGAAAATTAAAGATGAAAGAACAAGGGTTTGGGGAGGAGATGGTTTGAAATATGGGGAATCGATCTTCGCAGGACACCCACTTTTAGACCAATTAAAGTCATCATCTGAACCAACATACTACATTGGGATGTATGTTTCTAGAGATGCTACATATACTGAACTCACCCTTTTGTCCCCTGTTGCACATGTGAACCAAAGTTGCGCTCCTTGGCTACAACAATAGAGTAAGGATTATAATAACTGTTTAACTGTTTGGCTCAGCAGAAAATACGGTACTAACTTCAGGACATTTTGTATATACTTGTGTATATTTACCCATTTTGTAATATAAAAATAGTTAACTTATAGACAATGAACTGTCATTTTATATACAGTAGAATAATTATGTGAATGTAAATGTTTGGAAAACTTAAAAGTGAGTAAATGATACATTTTCACTGTAACTTTACTTGTAAAAGTAGATACTGGCAAGCAACTTGGTGGTCACCAAGGCATGAAACCTACACATACGCTAACAGTCTGACTGTCTCTCTTTTAACGCTGACACTCTAAGCTTATCTGGCAAGCTCTTTTTTGTTGCCCCTCCCAACCTTCAGAGTAGAACTGTGCTCCGGCTCTTTGTGTGTGTGTGCGTGTGTGTGTGTGTGTGTGTGTGTACACTCAGCGGCCATGAATAATGATCAGAGCAGTAGGGCGGGTAAGTGCCGAGTCCTCAACCCATAATGCAAAGAGGAATTACCACAGAGAAACCTGGCGTACTTCACAGCACACAATTTCCATTATCTTTAAATGGCACCAAGAACATTTAAGAAAAGCTGTTGTTCTGCTTTACTTCGCTACCAGACCACAGGCTGTTTGAAGAGATGGAGATTGCCCGTTCAATGTGAATAGATGTTTGATTTGCATTCAGTCAGAGAACCTATTCTTACTGGTACAAATCTACAAATGCATGCAAAATATTAGCTCACTGTAGGAATGTATATAGACAAAGTTGTATGTTTACTGTCTGTACTAGATATGTTACATCCCAAGTTAGTTTTGTTAAAAAGAGGCCATAATTGTGAATCCTCAAAGGCTCACCCAGAACAAAAATTCTGTCATTATTTACATACCCTCATGTCATTTCAAATCTGTATGACTTTCTTTCTTCTGCAGAACACGAAAGAAGATATTTTGAAGAATGTTGGTAATCGAACAATGGCGGTACTCATTCACTTCTATTGTATGCACACAAAACCAATGGGTTCTTCAAAATATCTTCCACAGGTTTGATGACAAGAGGGTGTGTAATTGATGACAGAATTTAAATAATTTCTCTTTAACGGACCAAGCTGAAAAATGTTGATGTTACCAGTCACTACAATAGAAAGGGAATGTATGTGAGAAGGTATTTAAAAGAAGAAGAAACAAGAAAAGCAGCTAAAAAACAACAGCCACACTGATCAACATACAGTGGAAACCAAAATACAGTTCTAATAAGACACATTTTTATTAGACGCTGTAAAAAAGAAACAGTCAGTTTTAAAGAGATCACCAGTGGTGTGAGTATGCGTATGTGATAATCTAGAATCGAGATAAATGGCCAAAATATTAATCCGAGGAAAAAATGTTCTGGTTCAATGCCAGTTAAGCTCTATTAACTGCTTTTGTTGCTAAATTTCAAATAACTACAAAATAATCTAAACGCATCTCTCGGTGGAGAAAACAAACAACAGGAAATAAAAAGTGATAAAGAGAAGATTATCCGCCTGAAAAGGTAACTGTGGAATGGTTAAACAACTCTACAACTCAAATAATAACATCTTTAGTGAATTATTGTGAGTGCTTATATCCTTTGAAATCTCTTTTTTTTTTACTTCTAATGTAAGCATGGGTTTGGATTTTCACATCATTTCAAAGAACAAAACTGAAATAAAACTAAAGAATGGATCAAAATGATTTTCTGTGGTACTTGACATTATGCCACAAATGATGGAAAAGTGTGATAAAGCTTAAATTCTATTGAACTGGAACAATACTGGTTGTTAACCATGCTTAAAAAAATGGAACAACAAATATTTGTAATCATATTTTATACTGTCAAAAGCTTCTAGTACACCATAAGGTAAGGTAAAATATAAAAAATATAAATATAACAGTATAATTGAAAATGGCTTCTAATGGGTGAGCTGGAAATAATTAAAAGGTCATTTTCCTTTAAAATCAAGAGAAATAATGAAAGAGTCGTGAGAGAATAAATAAACGGTTCTACACAGTACTCCTGCTGAAAGCATTGAGAAGAAACATTCAGTCCAGATAACCTCACTTCCTGTTTAAGGGCGGTCAGCACAATTCACTTCAGCACACAGGTGACTCTCAACACACAACATCGTACCCTACGGCATGAAGCATTAAGGTTAAAAGACTAAAACACTGTGCCCCTGTTGTTTTAAATATAAAAGAGAACACTGTATGTGAACCAGTGCTTTTAGTACTTATAACTGTGTGACAGGGTTAAGAAAGGCAGAGAGAGAAAGAGAGAGAGAGAGCTCTGACCATGAAATCGATTGCAGTTTTGCAGCGTCATCGGCCCATTATTGAAAATGAAAATAAAGACGTGTATTCTGGTTTTACTTTCCGCAGCCACAAGTCCACAGTTCCATTAAATTGAGTTATGGATTCAGTGACCAAGCCACCCCCCCCCATTCCCCAGAATTCTCTGCCTGTCCCTTCATTCTCATAAAGGTTTCAATTACATTGTCCTGCTTCAGCAAGGGGAAAGGCAAAGCACCATTTCATGTGTGCAAATACATTATCACACAAATACACACATGCACACATCTGCTCATAGCCGTACGCAGAATGAATTTATCTTTATGTAAAATCATTACAGATGGGTGGGCCGACTGGCAAACTAAATGAAACATTTCATTTTTCATGTGTGAAGAAGCTGGAAGGATGAGAAACAGCTTATTCTCTAATTAAATGAAAAGTAATTTCCCTTAATTGTTAGGGTTATTAATGAAGAACCTCTCATTACAATTAGGAATGTTTTTCAATGAAAATCTCAAAAGTGCATTAGGAAATCAGTATTCACGAGGCATATTTTTAGGTTTTGCTCCTATAGTTCAGCTAAATGCTGGTTATTTTTAACCCAATGTTGGGCTTGTAAAATAACCTATGCTGGATTGTTTTAAATTGGGTCACATTTAAACCATTTTCAGGTTTAATTTAACCAACTGGGTTGGGTTTGTTCCTTTTTGACCCAATGCTGGGTTGAAAGATTTTGATTCCCACTAAATTCTGATAAAACATTGTTTCTTTGCCTTGATAAAAGCATCTGCCACTGTATTCAAGGCTATTATTCATTGTCTCCTTTTTTCCCCACAATCCTCAGAAGAACAAACAAAAACAGGTGTTTGCCCATGAGGGCGATCATAGGCATCATCAGACTAACTGCAGTTTGACCCACAATCTGACAGATGCTCTACAAAATCCATCAAGATGTTCTCAGGACTCTATTAATCTTTTTTATGTTACTTTTTACTCAGCCCTACTCATAGATTGACATTTGTGATGTGCAATTTCAATGATGCAGATGGAGCCATTTCCCTGTCTCTACCAATCTTTATGTAGCTTTGAAGGCAGGCTAAGCCTTCTTTTCTATATTTCACATGAAATGTAAGAATAGCTGTTATTTTTTGGCTTCAAGCAGCCATATCATCTATAAGCGCTGGAACTTACAGTAAAAATTGTTCTGTCATTATTTAATCAGACATGCATTTACTGAAGTTGTTCCAAACGGTATGCATTTATTTTTTTCTCTGAAATAGAATAGAAGTTTTTAGTGAACAAAAATAAACAGCATTATCAAAATCTATAGTTCACATATGCTACATTCCAAGTCGTGAAGAGTGGCTTTTTCATGTCTATAATTTACACTAACAGTCAAAGAGATTGAAAACAGTGTGGATCATGCAATGTGGATATATCATGTATCCATGGTTAAATGATAAAATATGCTTCTTCAAGAGGTTTAGCCTCTATATATAGTAAAACAAACATACAATTGTTTAATTTGCACGACATAAACCGCTATAAACACAACCAGTATGAAACATAGCTGTGAAACACCAAATATTTGTCTCACGGGTGATACTAAATTAATTCATTGAAAAGACTTCTTTCACAACATGTGCGACATGTACTGTATATACAGTATATATATATATATATATACACGCTTAACATGCAATTAGCTTAAACACACACAACAGAATCATTTATAGCTGCATGTTTGTTCAATCCAATGCTACAATATGTGTACAAGTTGTTTGTTGGGTAGGAATATAAAATACATACATATAATATACATAAAAATATTATTGATTTTAACATTATTAATGTTTAAAATATGTTTAAAGAAAAAAATAATAAATCAAAAATAAACAAATTCAATAGATTTGCCATAAAAATCACACCTAAATAACAAAGAATTCCAACTTGTCATTGACTCCAAACGTACACCGTTGCTTTAGACTTTATTCTTGTGTTGGACTGGATACACAAACAGAGCAATGTTCTAATAGCCCCATAGTGTTTACAGTTTATGGGAAAATCAATAAATGAATAGCTTTACTGTACTGTCTATATTTTAAACTGGGTTTGGGAAATAATTATTTACACCTTTAACCCTGTTTTTTTCTAAAGTCGAGTTTTTCCGTGCCACAAAGAAACAGCCCCCTGAGTTTCTCTTTTTTTTCAGTGTTTGTAAGAACATGCACACTGTGTCTTTGCCATGTCTGATTAATGGAACATTTGGCTGGAGCTTTGAGAGCTTGTGTTTTCTGAGATGAAGGCGGCTATATTTCTTTAAGAGGAATTGAGGGTGCTTTCTGTGTAGATCTGTGTGATTCGGGTGCATTGTGATGTGCTGAGATGCCGTACTCCTGCTATTCTCTTTAGAAGTCTGAACTGGCAGGCTAACAATTCCGCTTTCATGGGACAAAGTGTTGATGTGCTTCTGTCTTTTTCTTTTCACTGCTTTCTTTGTGGCATTGTGATAGCAGCAATTTCAGCTGCGGTTTGACATTGTAATGCCGGATACTTTGATATATTTTAGTCAAAACTGTTTGTTTGGTTCTTTGCGATGGACAACAAAGAAAACCTTTAGACAGCAGAGGGATGTCTTTCAGGTTGGCCCTGATGTAGAGAAATGAGCCTGGATAATGTTGGCATTGATCATAATTAAATCACAGTCACTCATTTAAATGTACCCCCTGTTTTCCCATGCTGCGTCTGAAGCCATCTGCTCAAAACTGGGATCAGCTGGGGGGGAACATTGTAGATATTTCTTGTAGATATCTCTCTTCTGTTAGATTCTAAGATGTCCATCAATACATCTGCAATCAGGAAAACAGCAGAACATAAAACTGTTTAAAAAAAATGTTTAGTACAATGTTTAGATGGCAACAGAAATGTATTTTCTATTAAATGAAGGTATGTTGCTGTCCATGGTGCTGATCAGCAACGCTACACAGATTGAATTCTGTTGGCCTTGAAGCAAACTAATTAATTAATTTCTTTAAAAAGCAATTGTTTCTATATAAAATAAATTAGAGGACCCATTCATTAAGCATGAACGAACAGAATTTCTGTGTAAAACGTGCCAAACAACGCCTCAGATTTTAACATTTTCTGCAGAAAATATATTTGGTGCTTGCTTATGCAAAACTCCCCCGCAATGCTACGGAATTGCAAGGTGATTACTAGAACATTCTGAGTGGTTGCTATGTTCTTTACTTGTTTTTGTAACAGTACAGTCTTTAATAAATGACAGGATTTTACAAGGGGGGGGGGAAATCATGTACCAAGCCTACTTTACACTAGTTAAAGATTCTTTAACTTTTCAACTTTTCAAGTATAATATTTATTTAATAAAGAAATTATAGATGTTCTTCCAGTGCAACCCAGAAAAGTGTTCTCAATACCCACAAGTCTAACAGAAATCATTCAACCAGTGGAAATTATTTATAATTTATCGGCTTTAATATATCAGCCTAATTTTATTATCGGGCCGATACAGATAACATTAAAAAAGATACCGATATGGACGATAATATATCATGCATCTCTACTTATTATTAATACATTAAGTACCATACAGTATATAGAATTTACTATATAATCTATTCATGCATTTTTATTTACATTTTCTTCAGTCTTTCTCTACTTTTGCACACACACGTACAGGACCACTCAACTGATATGTAGGCCTATTTTGTGATCTTGAAAATCATTTTCATGATCTAAGGCATTTGCTTATATATTTAAATTATGTTAGCAGGCAAAATATTTTATTATAATATTACAATTCTCAAGGTGAGACCTGAAGAAACTGACAAATTCAAGGTCATCACGGTATTGTTTGATGAGTGTATTATTATTCTACAATCTAGAAAAATATTGATAAGGAACGAATAAATGATTCTAAACTTTTGATCGGTAGTGTATATGACAGACAAATAAGCTCTTTTCCAAAGCATAAATTCTAATTTCTTACTGCATTTCAAAGCTGTTTTATCAATCTTGAGGGTCTGTGTGCATGTGTATTCCCTGTCCTTGGTAACCTGAGCGATGCGCAGCATCACTGTACCACTGCAGATGGACAGCACCATGAGTGACAGCAGCAGTCAAAACAGCCTCAGTGTGCCATTTACACAATGGATCTCTTACTCAAGGCTCAGCTGTAAGTAAAGGAGGGAAAGAAAGACCAAGACAAAGAGGAAGTAATGTGTCGCCCTAATGGCCCTTTGGTGTAAAGAGTTTGCCATCAGATCAATATGCATTTGCTCCCCTAGAGAGCAGCGACACTGTGAGAAACGTGACAGGCTGTTGTAGACGCACACATGTTTAAGAACATACCCCGCTGATGGAGTAAATAGATCGTACCGTCTGAGGAAAAGGGAGCCAGCGCAATGCCCATAACAGTAGATTGAATTGAAATTAGTTGGCTCTGTGTGGCTCATTCCAGAACTGCCCTCAACATTACTGTCAAGAGGAAATGGCTCACCATGCCACAGTAAATTGAAGTTGCAATCTGGTCCGAGTTGCACACAAAACAAGACTGAGAAAAGGTAGACTAGGAACATCAAAATTAAGGTAAGAGAAATTACTACAGACACGTCTTCAGGGATAGATGAAAGCAAATCAAGTCACACGGCCATTACTCATTCCACTGTCAGTCAGGCCCACCTGAGTCGTGGAAAAATCTCTTTGCGTTAACATCGGCTAGCTGGGAGGTCTGACCCACTGCTGCTCCCGCAGGAAAGGGCCCAAACTGAGCTGACATTAGGAAAGTCTGCTTACAGAGGAGACTGGTGCTTGGCTCCCTCAATAATTCATTAAAAATCATTAAAAAAAACTTTATTGAGCTCTACTGAATTATTAACTGCCTGTCGACTTGTGGCATGTTGCCAAAGCCTCTTCACAGCCCCAATGCTTATTAGCGCTCAGATAGGGCGAAATGACTGCGGTTTATTCTAAACTCCCTTTTTGACCAGCTGCATGGCCTAAGTTGCAACACAACCAAAAGTTCACCTCAACGCAGAAGAGCAAAGCCGTGTGAAAGCTAAATGGTAAAACCATGTTTACAAACAGAATGAAGGGATAATTTACAACCATTTTCTTCACGTTTCTTGTTCCCCTTTCGCCCTGATGCATTTTTCATGCCCCCCAGAGCAACCGCACAATGGGAGCTGACCCGCAATGCCCCACTTCCTGCTGAGATAAAACACAGGAAGTGACTTCACGCAGGCCTGTCGCTCTGCTGGGATCAACAGAACGCATTCAGCAAGATGAGATCATGGATGTGAGGAAATAAATAATCAAAAGTCTTTTAAGCGAAGCTTACCTGGAATGGTTTGTCTCCGATGACCAATCTACAACCGACACGATTCTTTACTTATTCATATGTGCGCTATTACTTATTCAGAGGCTTTCAGCAATGGCTCCTGGCGGGCGATGACGCCTATTAACACAAACAGTAGACTACATGCAGAGCTGTGGGGCTACTTAAAAAAGGCAATCGCACGTGCCATAAAAACATACTACATTCCCCGTACGCGACAATGCAAACATCAATTCAAATCGACTTTTCAGCGCAAAGACCCTATTATTGCCACTGTGCCAGCAGAGCGTCTAAGACCCGACATCATTATACGGGATTATAACTCAAGCGCACGACTAAACAATCAGCCCACAAATAAAACATGTGCGTAGACCTCTGGGACTTTTATTTAGCAAGATATTTCTGTCGCTGGAGTCACAAGGTGACTTTTTCTCTACTTTTTCTGTCTGGATGTATGTCAAACGATGGTTTAATGTCCTGGGACATCGAGTAACCACAGGCTAATGAGATAGCTGAACCCCAGAAGCTTGACACAAAATTCAATTAGACTCTGCTCCCCTTACCTTTCACGGAAGGGAGGAACTGGCGTGAGCAACTTCCTGTGGGAAAAGAAAAGAAATAGTAAGAGAGCAAACAGCACAAATGCAAGAGCTGTCAAATTAATGTGTGTTATTGAATTTATTTTATTAGTTTATTTAATAAATAGGAGTATAAAGAATTCAATTATTACCTTAAGGAGATTTTTTTCCCCCTGCTGGAGCTTTTCAATATTGAAGTACCGTATGGTTTTGTTAGTCAACAGACTACAGGTGACTCATTAATGCATTTGGAAGAAGCTTAAATCCAAAATACTTCCAAAATAATAGACTTACAGTACATTAAAGAAATATATTTTAGCACTTTTTTGTGTGTTTTTAAAGGAACACATGATCTTGATGTTTACAGGGCCATGCTGTACCACTTGAGCACAACTGGTATGGAGAAATGGATTGCTCTGTTTTTTTTTTAAAACCAACTACTTTTGCCTTAAAGGGATCATTCACTCCAAAATAAATATTCGTTCATCATTTATTCATCCTCATTTTGTTCAAAACAATGTTTTGATGCCTCTTTAATCTGTGGAACACGAAAGAAGATATTTTGAGAATTTTGGTTTTGTGTCTGTTAAGTTTCAAATTAACATTGAAACTCTTTTCTATGTTTGGATCACACCTTATTCTCAAACCAAATAATAATCATAAGTTGGATGTTGTGAGGATGCCTTCTGCAGATCTGGGAGCAAAAGAAACCAACAGAGTCAGGAGTAAATCTGGTTCTTAGCTCATTTTATTGTTCAGAAGCATGGCTTTTTATATGGCACAAGAAAACATCTGGAAGTTATCATATGTCCAGGGTCCTACAGTATGACCAAATAAGGTATGTGCCAACAAGGCATTCCTAGGGCCATCTTCTTACAACAACACATAAAGAATGTCCGCTCACCCTAAGACCCTTACTTAGGAGGGCCTGCTGGCTCTCAAGGCTATAGATTGTATGCGGGGAATCCAAAATCTAACAGTGTCTATACAATAGAAGTCAATGGAAGCCAATGCTGTTTGGTTATTAACGTTCTTCAAAATATCTTCTTTTGTGTTCTGCACAATCTGTGACATTTACATAGACTTGTAATTCCAAAATAGAAAATCTATTACAGGACAGACTAACATATTTGATTTCATGAATCTGAGGACGGTTTAGATATCGCTGCTGTTCTTTTCTTGTATCTCCATATTTCATGATTTAAATTTTTTGCCATACACTCTTAAAAATAAAGGTGCTTCACGATGCCATAGAGGAATCTTTTTTTATCTAAATGGTTCCATAGAGAACCTTTAACATCCAAAGAACCCTTATTTTTAAGAGTGTAAATCATGATTATTAGTCCCCCTTTATGTTTGTCACTGGGTTTTGCAGATATCTAAACAATACAAAGTATTAAAAAGTGCTTGCTTTCAGAAGCACAGCTTGTTCTATACTTTACATGTCTGCCACAACAATGTAATGTTTATGAGTTCATTCTTTTCTCAGCAGATGTCGATATGCGATTATAATTATTTGATTTAATCGAGTAGATGCTCAGTCTATCATATAATAAATTCAATTAAAAACATAAATCGATTAGCAGCTCTACCAAATGCCAGCCATTTTTATCAAATTATTCACAATGTTGAAAATTGGCTGCGCAATAATTCTCAGCCGAAGTCAATTTTGTTTCAGCGCAGTGCTGGGTAGACTGACATGAAGCTACGCGTGTGATAGATGTATACCGCAGTCACTTAATCCATAAATTTCTGACCTGGCAAATGCATCCAAACACGATGTTGTCGTGCTTACGCTGGAGTTCATAGTAATGGCAGTGACATAACATTTTTTTGCTCTCTGGAGGCGTTTTTTTGTCAGCGTGTCACTCATGACAAAGCACTGGACTTCTGGGTAAAGTGGGTTTGTATAGCATCAGCAGTCTCAGAGATACGGCTGGCATTTGGTAAAGTTTGCATCAGCGTCTCTCCCTCGACACGGGGAAACACAATGAAATGGAGACAGATGAATACAGATGGGTGCACCTCCATGGCTACCGTAAGACGACTTTGTGGTAAGGAGCCGCAGTGAAGAGCTCACCCTGAGCTTTTCTATAGTGTCAGCAGGGTTGGACCGATGATGATTTATCTTGTCAAGGATCTCCTGCATGCTCTCTTTTTTCTATATCGCTTTCAAAAAAGTAGACACACACAAGTACGGCGTTATTGTTTACTCACAGTGTCAATTATATATGCAGGCTTTTATAAAGGAGGAAAGTTTTTTGTTGCACTGTGAAAACACTGGATGATGTAATTTACCGACGCTTAATTTGATTTATAAAAATAGAACGCTCTTTGATCAAACTGCTTTGTTGTTCCTCAAGCCTAGTTCAAAATGCATACAAAAGCAGCGTGTTTACGGTATTTACTTCGTCCAAATAAGCAACTTACAGCTACAAAGCGAGTTACAGTTCATTCAAGGTTTATGTTTTATTTGTATGTGCATTCCCTGAGGATTGAACCCATGACCTTGGTTTTGCTAGTGGCATATTCTACCAGCTGAGCTACAGAATCACTCAAAAGAGATGTCACTACTGCATTCATTGAGAGAGGAAAACTATTTAATAAGCATCTGAAATCAATGGCTTTCGTTTAGACACTGTGATGTTTATGACATATCAAGTCCACCAGAATTTTAAATATACAAAACACTCTGGATGCCTGACAGAATTCAGCTGCACAACAGAAATGCGCAGCAGAAAAAACATGACAACTTTCCACTCTCAAAAATTAGTTACACGTGAGTGGCGAGAAAGCCTCTGCTGGAGTTTGTGAACAGCACCATCCGAGGAGAATGGAAGTAGAACGTCACTCAGAATGCATTAAGACCACATTTCCAATCCAGCAGCAAAATACGCCTACGCACCCTCACGTATGCACTGTTATCAACGTTGTCGACATTCACGAGCAAAACAATGTGTTAGATAACAAGAAAAATGGAAAAAGTGGGTCATTTCTTCCAAAAAGTATAAAGAGGGAGGATAGGCTGTCGATTATTAACAACAATTGATGCTAACAACTGCTAATAAGCACAGCATTACCACTTTATTTCCTAATGTCTTCATTTGCAAGACACTTTATAATGGGAGAATGTATATTTAAAGGGGTAGTTCACACAAAAAAGAAATATATTTGGAAGAATGCGTATAACCAAACAGTTCTTGGACACCATTGACTGCCATAGTAGGAAAAATGACAATGGTAGTCAAAAGTGCCCCAGAGCTGTTTGCTTTCCCTGAATTCCTCAAAAACAAAGAAATGTATAAAGCAATATTTCCTACTATGGTAGTCAATGGTGGCCAATAACTGTTTGGTTACAAGCTTTCTTCCAAATATCTTTCTCTGTGTTCATCAGATCGAAAAACTTGATAGTGAGTAAATGAAGACATTTTTGGGTGAACTGTTCCTTTAATAGAATATGTAACCCAGCATCATTTTTTTGTGATTTCCTTTTTTTTTACATTAAAGCATCCTACATAATGTAAAGAACATTGTGTGAATGTCTTTAATATCAGTAAGGTAAGGACGTAAAAATTTCATAAAAAACATAGTGAAATTAATGGTTGAAATCAAACTTTGAAGCTGAAGATGGATAGATGGTTGGATATTGTCAATGTCCTTCCAAACCTCAGATGACCAAATTAGCTTTTTTCAGGAAATGGAAATAAACATTATAAACATTTTAAATGATTAAGTACTGTGTTGTCAAAGTTGACAAGCAATTTTTAATGCTTTTTATTGGGTTAGATAGTGCAAAACCCAGTGACAAACATAAAGGGTGACTAACAATAATGATTTCTGGCCAAAATTAAAAATCATGAAATATGGTGATACAAGGTTTCAGAAGGACAGCAGCGATATGTAGCAATTAGAGTTATAAGGTGCATATAATTCAGTATAACACTCTTGCAAAAGTTAAATGTGGATTACTATAATAAAAAAATCAAGCTTTGGTTACTACTGTATAGTTAAATCATGGTAAATTACCCATGGTTTTGCTATAGAATGCATAGCTTATTGAACAACCATCCTCAAGATGACTTCAAATGATTTAAAATAAGACAAAACAAGTATTAAAGTTAGCTAAAACATTTAAAGGTCACGTATCTCTATGTCATATATCGCTAGAATATTTTATTAGGTGGACATTGTGAGTGGTGGGGGGGCTTTACAGTATATTGCCATGTACTGTACTATAGGTAGTGGGGGCTGGGCCATAAAGTCAAAAAGATTGCGACCCACTTCTTTAAATAGACTTATACCCAGCAGATGTCATGTTTTTGCAATACATATAAAAGCTTTACCATCCAGCTCTATTGAGGGATTCAGAAACGTTGCTGACAGGTTTCTCGTCAGGCAGTCCCATGACACCCCTAACATGTGAGGTAGAGAGCCTGTGTGGTTTTGGTATCTAAAGCCCCAGGGCGAGTGCATGGTATACGTTACTGTTTTTACACAACCGGTCACGGCTTTCCTCCAGAGTGAGGCTGCCTGCGAGACCATTCGTCTTTCTAGCCACGCTTTCAATTACAGAGCAGCGGCCTCCAAAACAATCCCTCAGCAGCCGGCATGACAGACAGAGCCGCGAGTTTTGAGAGACTTCAGATAAAACCACAAAGGGTGATCGATAAGTCATCAGGGACGGGGGAGGGGGGGACATTTGGTGGGGAACGAGTGGAAGAGACGGGGAAGTGGAGGGGAAAGAAAAGAGAGGAGACATTTGGGAGTAGAAAAGAAAAACTTAAAAGAAGCGTGATAAGAGAGAGCGCTCCCTATGGTCGGTCCTTTACCTGAAACACGGTTAAGTAATGTAAAACTACGCAAAGGATATTACAATAACGATTAAAATAACCAAATAATATCATCACAAGGTAGCATGGCATTAACATGTATCTAAATATTTACTACGGTAGCCTGTAATGTCCCTTATAAATTATAATTCGATACAAAGTTGCTTGTACCATTATACCATATATTATATACCATAGTATTGTATTTTTATACTATGGTACTGCCACATTGCTAGAATTAGACATTTTTTGAAAAGGGGGTATCTTCTTATGGCACATTTCTCACAAATTCATCCAAATGTCTGAATGATGCAGAAACGTCACTGTTTTACATCACTCATGACACTAGACAAGCCTCTCCTCACAGCATTGTTGTGGTAAATTGGGATGTGCTTCGGTTTTGACCGAAACCTCTCTGAGCAGGTATCAGCCATACACACACTCTCGCTGAGCTCTCCAGGTTGAGAAGAATTTGTGATAACAAAGCCTGTGCATAGTAATAGAGCCTGTTTAAGTGCCCCGCAGTACCGGAAGAGCTGTCAGTCATCGCCCTCACGCGTACCACTTATCTGACCCCGGCAGCAATGCATGAAGGGATATGACGGGCAGCCTGTCAGCCACAGGCATTACAAGATTAGCAGAAACGCGTCAGACAAATTTATCATCTCTGCCTGCCACCCTCATCCCATTTTTTATTTTTTACTTTCCGCTCTCAGCGGTTGCTTTCTTCAGTTTTTTTTTACCTCACTCTCATCAACACATTCTTGAGGAAAAATAAGATGTGAACTGTTGACCCTTGAGCTATGAAAGAAACCTCGCTCTCAACGCTCTGAACTCTACTCAAAATATATCTCGAAAAGTTGCTTCAAATCTTAGCCGAGTTGTCACCAAGCAACACTTGGTTGACAGAGACTATTTTGGTCACAAAAAGAGCAAACCCACACTTTTCAACGCATTTATTTGTCAAACTTCAGCTTCTCATCTTTATTATATTTTTAACGTGCAACTGCCTCGAGTTCTTCACTCGGCCCTGTCTGCCTTGGGTCTAGCCTTGAGTCAAAAAGCTAAGGGCTAAAAAAAAACAGCATTTTCTCGCCTGCAAGGAACAGGTACTCCTGGAAGTTCTTTTTGTGGTTATTGGTGGACTCTTTAACAGAACAACCTTTGCACAAAGTCCCAAACTACCTTTAGTGTCTCGACCTTCCTAGCTTTTTTCCCTAATAACGCTCCTTTCCGACTTCAACTGAAGCATTTCCTTTAAACGCAGCCTCACTTAAAAGCTGTTGTTGCCAGGGCGGCTTACATTACCTCAGTAATAACTAAAGGAAGACACGGCTCATTTCCTGCTTTTCATCATACTGCAGCTGCATTTAACCTTGTAGCACAGTCTCTGACTTAAGCCTGCTCCTCTGAAGTGAGTCCAACATCAAAAGAAGAGATTAAATAGTGATAACCGTGACTCACGCCCAAACATCCACCTGGTTTCATCCGTAAGAAAGACCTATAAGACGAGACATTTTGAATTATTAAAAATGAACATCATTATCGTTTAATATCACTAGGAAGATTGCGTAACAAAATTTACATTTTGTAAAAATGAATCAGAAAGTCACAAATCAACTAAATTAAAGGTAGATCAGTCTATACTTTAAAAGTTAAAATTCTTATATTATTTACTCACACTCTTGTCATTTTAAACCTGCATTACTTTTTTCATCTGCAATAGAAGATAATTTGAAGAATGTTGGCAACCAAAAACCGCTGGTCCCCATTGACTTCTATTGTATGGACACAAAACCGACGCAAGTCAATGGGGACCAATGGTTTTTGGTTGCCAACATTCTTCAAAATATCTTCTTTTGTGTCCCGCAGTCATACAGGTTTGAAATGACAAGAGGGCGAGTAAATAATGACAGAATTTTCACTTTTGGGAACTATTCCTTTAAATCACTGTCTGTCTGATTTGTTAGGATTCCCTGGTGCTGTAGGGTTTCTCTTTTTGCCAACGAATCTCATATGCTTGTGTTTATCTGTGTGTGCAAGGAATAATAATTGTGGAAAAGATTGATCATAGCTATGCTTTGAGGTGCTGCAGGACATAATTCCAAGCCTCCAGTTTCTCTTTAGAACTTAGAACTTTGTTCCAGAACTAAATCCAGAGGGACTCTGAGCAGCGGGTTTGGGGAATTTTGAAGACAAAAAGAGCCCCGAATTGTGAAGTCCGGTCCTTAAAGCATTGGCCGGTGTCCTGGATGTACTGACTTCATTTATATTTCTTATCATTTTAAAAGCCTGTTTATTAAAGGTGCCTGCTTCAGCGCTTGAAATGAGTTGTGTAGATAACTATAAATCAAGACTACACATGCATTTTGTGTATCTATATGCACACACATAACATACATGCATACATATGCCATATTTAAAAAAAGAAAAAACAGGTATAATACTGTCCAAGTGCTTACGTTCCATTATGAATCAACTCTCACAATGACTCTGACCCCCAGCATTAAATAGTGCTTTCATCAGCAACAGTATAATTCAGTCGATGCTTAATGAATGCATTTTCTTGCCATTATCAGTTCTAATCATAATTGAAAGTCAAAACCTTGCAGTTGTGTCAGTTTTTTCCTTTCCCGATTACCTTTGCCTTCTCTCTTCTCCAGCCATACCCTTTATCTCCCTCTCTCAAACACTCACACTTTCTTGCTCACTTTCTCTCTCTTCTCTTTCAATCTATCAGCGTGTGTGCCGAGCATTTCCTGGCACCTCGGCTCTGCAGTACTATAACTGTAGCTAAACAATAGCTTACAGTAAAACCCTGGAATAAGATCAATGGTTTGTTTTATTAGGGGAGGAAACAGACAAGCCTGGATCTATATCTTACCTCATAATGATAACTATAATGTGATTGGGCATGATCCGAACTAATTCATTTATGTTTAAATCTTTGTAACAGCATTTTCAAATGCCTGTAAGTAAATATGGTTCAATAAATATTAGCAGTAAAGGAAGGTCAACATTAGGGATACGTCTCGCAGGCAGCTGACTTCTAAGGCGGCTGTTCACACACAGGACACATTTGAGCGTTACACCATTACACCATATTTCTGCAGAATGATGAAGATTTCAACAACCTGCACACTAAAGTGCAGTGATTTAACTCCCGAATCAAATGGAACGACCTCCCCTGCTATTTCTTAGCAAATTGAGCCATCAATCTGAAGATTTAACAATGATGGGGCAAAGAGGAAGCAAATGAACACTCCCATTGCCCTCTTAAATTAATTAATAAAACAAAGGAGAGCTAGGTCCCACACAGCACTTAAATTATTCAGAGGTGTCCTGTCGGTGTGATTAATGGACCTGCAAGGATGCAATGTCAAAGAGAGGTAATCTCCACGGTGACAAACATCAGATTTTGAGGTCGATGGGACAGCGTGAGGGTCATACGGGTGAGAAACCCTGATGATGTGTTTATAAAATTGCATCTGATACAGGAACTATATTGGCTATATATTTTAATAACTATACGGTTTTGAATTAAAAGCTCAATTTCACGGATGCTTATTTTAAACACAAAGGCAGTGGTTTGTGTGTTGGTCGTATACACCTCGACCGTACATTTCAAACGGTCATGAATAAAGAAATGTTTTATGAATATTGCATAGCTCAACATAAAAGCAAATGACATTGCATTGTGAAGATTTAATTTTGATTATTACAGGGCTCTCTGGAATACTTGATTTTGATTGGTCCATTGTGACATTACGAGGTTTGTTATCCTCCGATAACTGCTAAAACTGACAGTGTCGCGGTATCTGGATATGTGGCGTGATAGTTTTAATGTATCAATCTGCCATCTTTTTTCCTGCTAGGTTTAAATTTGTTACAGATAAACAAATAGTATCAATATTTAATATCCAGTTATTTACTCATGTGGAAAGCAATGCAATAAGTGGGATAATGTACATCCAGATCACAAAATAAAATTCTTAGCCCAACTTAAAATGTTCTTGTGACTGGTAACATCTATAACATCTATTTTTCAATTGGCTCAGCAGACTTTTAATAAATCTTTTCATAAGGGTCAATATTTTGAAATTGAGATTTATACATCATCTGAAAGCTAAATGTATAAGCTTAAAAGCAATACAACTAATTGAAAATCTGGAATCTGAGGGTGCAAATCTTTTTTTAGAAAAATTGCCTTTAAAGTTGCTAAGAAGCAGGTTTGTTTTAACAGTTTCTTTTGGCTTACCGCTGTAATGACGTTGTGCAGAATAGATGAACCTGAAAGCTGAAATTCTAAACTTTACATTGATACCAATCTTGAGTGGGTAATTCTCAAAGAGCGGCAGCAGCGAGTGAAGTTTGTAGGCGTGTCTCCGGCCAAAAAAAGTTTTGATATATTTACGGTAGGAAATTTACAAAATATCGATAATGTTGAATCATACCATGTATTGTTGGCTACATACATACCTGTAATACTTTATTTCATGGTCCAGGGTCACAAATTTAGGTGCAACAAGTCAATAGGAAATGTTGAGTTGGAAAGGACTGATCACCCAATCAGGATTAATTTTACAATAACAACCGGCTGGATGTACATAATCCTGCAAGTGATGCTTTCCTGTAGCTTTCCTGTAGAGCATGGCGCTAGCAATGCCAAGGTCATGGGTTCGATCCCAGGGATTGCACATACTTAGAAACAAATGTATAGTACAATGCAATGTAAGTCGCTGTGGATAAAAGTGTCTGCCAAAGAAATGCTTAATGTATATGTGATGCTTTAACCCAACACCAAATATTAATGTTGCCTATAGAAAAAATACCTAAATTCTTGTATTTGGCTTACACTTTTTATGTGACTTACAGTGCATTCAACACACATTTTGTATCAGTATGTGTGTTCCCTGGGGATCAAACCCATGACATCTGCAACAATTTGAGCTACACACTTAGACTCGATCTCCCTTACATCAATACTTTTCCAATCTATAAAGAGCAGGGTTATTGGTATTTGGTAATGCTACTGTAAGTGTACTATGTAAGCCTTTGTTGAGTTTTAGTCCATAGAAAGCCTATTAAGTAACATATTTGTCATATACTGCCTACTCATTCATAGTAATTACAATATATTGGCAATGAAATGAAGCAGAACACTCTTTTGTCTTCTTTTCCACCTACTTCTCTCTCTCTCTCCACACATTGCTATGGCTGACTCACTCACTCAACGGGATTTTAGAAAATGAGGGGAGAGGCAAACACATTATATGTATGTGTGTCTGTGTGTGTATGAAATAACCTAGCAGTGCTGTCTTGCCTACAGCCAACCTGCCTAAAGATCATTCCGACTCCAACTGAGTATCTCCCATCACAGTGTTGACAAAAGCACAACAATCTCTTCTCTTCTCTTCTCAACTCAACTCAACTCAACTCAACCCTCTCTCTCTCTCTCTCTCTCTCTCTCTCTCTCTCTCTCTCTCTCTCTCTCTCTCTCTCTCTCAGACAGAAACACACCTTGTCAGGTCAGCTTCTTCACTCTCAATAGCTCAGTGTTGCTAGCAAAACAGTTTCCAGACCCGAGTCTGTCCCTCAAAGTAAAGAAATACTACATTTAAAGCCCTGCCATCCCACACTACATATCCCATCGTGCCCTTTGCTCACAATAGAGATTACAACACTTTAAAACACGATTACCTTGCAAAACTGTAACTGGGATATACAAAAAAGTTAACAATAAGCGTGTAGCAGTATCTTTAAAGTCAGGAAGCATTCACAGGAAGGACGGCAAGTCAGAATTAAATGTTTACATAGCATTGTGTCTATTGAGATGCCTTCATCTGGTCAATTTTTTCAACAGGCAACAGATGTAATCTTCACTTCATATGACACCTCAGAATCCTGTGTGTGTGGAATAAAAATGGCATCTGGCGAGAGATTTAAGTTTTTTTGTTAGACGCGCCTCTTTTGAATTGTTTTCAGTTGGCAGGGCGTTTTTGATGCCTGCTTCACGTTTTTGGTGGAGCGCTCTGAGCGCCTGAAGTTGAATCAACTCGGGCGTTGCACCGAGTGACGCACATCTGTCACGGAAATGAAATCCGACTTGTTCGCAACGAATGACTTTTTTCCAAAGCCAATAAATTATTTGTTCCCTTTCAGCTTTACAAGTTGGCAGACTGCTTACTTGCACACACAGCAACATTACACACCCCATGAAATGTAATTTTAAGGACATTGTAATACAGTAGTTACTCTTTAACATATTTGTTCCATATTTATCAAGAATGAAAAAATAGTACACACTTTTCATTATTTTCAACCCAACGTTGGATCAAAAAGGGACAAACCCAATAGTCCAAAATGTTATATTTGACCTCAAAATGGGTTAAAACATCATTTGGTGTGGAAACAAGCTTTTGTCTTATTTTGACCCAACGCTGTGTTGAAAATAACCCAGCATTATTTAAATGTTGATAAAGAGCATATTGGATGCAGAATCTTATCATTATTTCACTTTACAAAAAAGATGCTTGTTGGAGGCAAACAGTACATGCCGTGTTATTGCATAAATCTAGGCCTACGCTTTTCATTGCTTGGTTAGGATCTGATGTATACTGAGAAATAAGCACTGTAGTTAATAAACATCTTTAAAGCTCATTTGTAGATTTGATAGATCATTAGACGCTATGTGCCTCGAATGCCGGTCTGACTCACTAAAGCCTTGTGCTTCACTCACATCCTATGTTGAACAGTGTGGGCAGTAGTTCTCTTCTGAGAGAATGAGTATTTTGAGATCTGTGAATAGCCTGCTTCAAGAAGCCGAGAGCTCTCTGATGCTCACATGTACCTCGTCTTCTGAAGACAGGCAAAACCATAGGGACGGTACTGCTACAGTAGCGAGTCTGAAGAGCAGATGTCCCTCAAGGTGTTGTATTTTTATCCTTTATGTGTTTTTACGAGGCGCTGTTCTTTTCTTGTTCCTACTCGACACGGTCTTTAAAGCTACCTCGCTATATTTACTTTCTCCTGACTCCTCAGTAGGTCTCTGAAGTACAGAGATTAAATGGCTCCAGCCAAAGGTGGATATATATGTGTAAGCCAAGTATGTCATTGAAATTACCCTTGATGTGATTTCAGATGTTTTAGCTTTTATTTTTAACACTTTGTTTACTCCGAACACTGGTGTGACGGCGGTGGTGTGGGGTTTCTTACTGGTACATGAGTGTCTCTCCAAACAAGCTCTTCCCGCATCACCTCAAGTTAATGGCCAGCCATGTTCATTAAGGAAAAGGCATCGCCATAGATACCACAAAAGCCTTTCATCCGCCTCCTACTCACTGTCTCCATGGCAAAAATGGCCACCATTAGAAGCTCTCGTCTTCGAGTAAGATCATCAGTGCTCCTAATGACTGTAAGGCCACAAAATCCTCAACCACCCACCAGAGTCTTTTGGCATCATCAGACCTCGCAAGACCGAAATGGTCAATTAGGATCCTGGCCAGCTACTATAGCTCCATTACAGACCAGCACATGGTCATCACTGGTCATTAATACACCTGTGTCACCAAGGGTCACCAATTAGGCCCCGTTCCAGCAGACCCTGAGATCAGCTTTGAAATGTTAATTTGTGTCTCAAACAGACTTGCATCCACTTCCTAAAACAGACGGTCTGCAATTTTATAGAAATGCACATAAATGAATCACACAAGGATCGTGAGCGTGATGATGTCAAGTCTATTAACGGCCGCATTTAGGTTGCTTTGACTCGATCTGTGGCACAGAAGATAAATAAATCGCAAATGACGATTGGTGAGGGGGATGAGCTGTGGTGACATTTTGGCCAAATGAATGTCCTTCATCATAATCACACAGCCGTAATTAGAAAGCCGTGCAGAGGAAGGAAGAGAGAATTGGCTTTTCGTTTTACCTCCGTGGAAGGCGAAGCTGGGATCCGCACGCTGTTTTGCTTCCTCGAGGTCGGAGTCGTCCGTCTCCTAATCTCTCAGATTAATTCATGGAAGCATTTGGGCCCTTGAGAAAATGAGAAAGCAGATATGCGCAAGTGGTTCTGGACTGGCGGTTTCCGATTTTTATTATTTTTTTAAAGTAAGCACCCTTGAGCAATGTCGCTCTGGCTGACACCAGGAAGGAACCCGGCTCTGCCCTCTTGTTGTCTCAGTCTCACGGTATCGATGCCATGACTACTAATGTCTTATAGCTGAGGTACATCTGCCAAACAAAACATCAAAGCAAAATACAGTCTTTTTAGTAAAAGGAGAAGTAGTGATCTAATCTTCACATTTACAATCTTTATTACACTTCTTATAAAGTTATGTTTGTACACTTACATACCTCTGGAATTTTCAAGAAATTACGAGTTTGTTTGCAAAAAAACAGATAACGTATAAAAAAATGCATTCTAAGTAATCAATCAAACTGCAGTAAAAAAAAATACAGCTAACAATAAAAACATGTTTTTTTTTTTTTTTTTTTAAACTGAGTTCTGTTTTTGCAAATACACTATTCATACATGAATTAATAAAATCTTGCATCTTTAAAAACTACACATATTTTTCACAGATTGTCCTGTTCAGTTTACATCCTCTTAGCTCATGTGAGTGTTACTTGAGCATTAGTGATAATAGATGTCCCTCCACTGTCCTGTAAATGTGAAAATCTGGATCTCAGTCACTAGACAACACTGGAAAGCAAAGAATGTGATGTTCTGTACCTGAAAGGTTTCTTAGGAACAGTGACCAGCTTCTTTGCTCATGACAAATCAGGAACTGATCCCCAATTATCACATTAACACATACTGTACTACTCATGGCCAACTACATAGAGCAAGGCATGTTGTGAGTTATTTAGTACAATTATTTCAGGTTTTCCCTGCTCGGAAGTGTTCTTTCAACCTTAAGTGAAAGTGAGCAAGCACTTCGTTTTTAAAGTACAGACAAGCATACTTTCGACATTCATACCAGGCTTATTAATGTGAGATGATAAAACCATAACTCGCAGCTAAAGACGCAAATGGTTACTAACTTTCTTCAAAATATCTTCTTTTGTGTGTTCTGCGTAAGAAAGAAAGTCATACAGGTTTAAAATGACAAGACGGTGAGTAAATGATGACAGAATTTTTATTTTCGGTTGAACTATCCCTTTAATGCAGATATTAACAAAATAAACTCCAATGTAAACATGTATGATTCATGTCTATTTGAATGCATTTGAATGCTTTTATTATGCACATATAAAAAATGCAGCAATTATTGGTAAAACGCTTCATAGCGTATAAGAGCATCGCACAACACACATCATGTCTCACACTTTCTACATATCCACACCTGTGCCAACATGTCACACAATGTGTTAATCGAGGGCTCATTGTTTCCACTTACTGATAGTAGCTGCAGGCAAACAACACACATCTGAGATTTACCTCCAACCGTAACTTAAACAATCGCGCTCCTATCTGTCTGTCCGTGACTGCACGGTATCAACTAACACACAAAAGAAACAACACGTTACAGTTATTATTTTTAGACATCCTGAGGTCTCTCTGTATATGTCAATCAAGACTCCAATTACAAACTCTTCCGAATGCCTGTCATCTATTACACACATCTCATTGGTTCATTTGCTCAAATGCTGGTTTGTCACTGGTAGATCAGCCTTCATTGAATGTCACATCCACATATACTGTACGCCTCTCCCAGCACGTGCACAACGGATGTCACAGCTTTATTTTGTGAATGTGCCCTGTCGTGCTTGTCACCCTAATTAAAAGTTTCAAACATATTTGACGTTCATTAAAAGATGGTTGTAGCATAATTATCAGTTCACGATGGTTACTGCTCACATTTTATTATTTGTTTTTGTGCATTTACTGTTGCTGGGTTTGGCTTCATTAAAGTTGTTATTCCTGTATTCCGAGACTGTTAATTGAATAATTAATGCATTGCTGTCATGTTTGTGAATTTGGTTTGTGAATCTTCCCTTCATCCGGAGCATCTGTGTCACACATTTTGACGGATTGTGTACACTAGTTATGTACAGTTTGTGGCTTTTGCAATGTGTGATTTCACCTGAAGACCTAAAACTTCAACCAGTGTGATATTTGTATTACATTAACACCTTTGTGTACATCTGTTCTCAATGACTCCTGATGAAAGCTACATAACTGGAGATCTCAAGTGCCTGTTTTAAAGAAATATGTCTTAATAGTTCACCTGCTTGTCGTTTCAAACCTGTATGTCTTTCTGCAGAACACAAAAGAAGATATTTTGAACAATGTTGGTAACCGAACAACTGCAGCATTGACTTTTCAGCATCGGTTTTGTACAATAGAAGTGAATGGGTACCGCCATTGTTCGGTTGCCAACATTCTTCAAAATATCTTCTTTTGTGTTCTGCAGAAGAATAAAAGTCATACAGGTTGGAAATGACATGAGGGGGAGTAAAGGAGCTTGGCCGATATGAGCTTAAAAGTTTCCCTCAAAATTTTGTGTTTCATATAAAAACAGCATTCAGGTTGAGTAAACATTGTTACAAAATGTTCTTTTGGGGTAAACCTCGAGGTAAGCTTTACAGATAATATCATAATTATGGCAGACAAGCCTAACTTCATTTTTTCCACTATATAGATATTACTACCTCTATTGAATTTGTGTCAGCCACAAGTGGCTTATTAACTGCGAATATCCATCAGTAGAGTCAATACAGCTGTGAATGTTTAATTACATTTCAGCCAGAGAGAAATGTGATCTATAATTTCACGCCACTGCCAATTATACCATTAATCTACGGTCAGTGCACTTTACAGTATGTTTCACGTAGGAATTTGCTGCACTGCGAATCCATTTAGACTTTAAAAAACCTCATCTGAGCCACAGCTACGATTATGTCGAATTGCTTTCTCATCCCCGTTTCTCCCCCAGCCAGTCAGTTCTGACGTTTAATGTTCGTTTCCAGGTTTAGCTTGGTTTGCTCGGAGACCGATGTCTCTGTTAGCTCAACCGCCGTGTTTGTCGACCTTGGCCTTCGGAGAGAAATTGCAAATGCCAAGGAAATACTTCCTCATTAGTTTTACTTTTAGCTCACAGCCTTCACAGCGGGGAAGCGCGAGATAACCGGAGCCTGCGTGGAGATGGGCGCATTTATATACGGGAATTAGACCAAGTGCTTTAAACAGAATGCCACTTATAAAAGGGGTGGTTGCACGGATCCCCATCAAATATGATGACATGGGGGATGCCCATCTAATTTCAATAAAAAACTCCATCTCTGTATAGCTCTAAAATATGCAAGCACTTCTAAATGGGAACTCTTGCCATGTGAAAGGCCATAAAGATTGACTAATGAAATCAAAACAAGTCGTTTTTATTTTAAAGCTGATCTTATGTGCTTGACTGTTGCATTCATTTCCTATTATTCCAGCCGTGTCAAAATGAGATGTTTTATTTTACAATTTTACGCATTAAACTCTATAGCAAATGCATTCGGTGGATGTGAATCTTGTCTTATCGCATGCATTCTCATATCAAATACTGTAGATGTCATTGTTGGTTTTTACTAGATGCAGACGTTAATACCAGAATGTGCATTATAAAAATCTTTTAAAACGCACTTGTGATACAAAAGTGTATTATGTTTAACAGCCCTTACAGGACAACAGCCTGAAAAAATGTGCTGAATGATGCTGTATTGTATTTTAGGGCTTTTCTTAACAATCCTCTAAATGTTACCTTGTGCATCAGCAAAAGTCACTGTTTTCATTTTCCATCAATAAAATTTAAGCTGAAAATCACATTGCAATGTACTGTGTGGCCATTTCCTCCGCTTACACCAAAGCCACTTCCCTGCATTGATTCGAAATGAGAGGGGTAAAGACAGACCCCCCCACCCCACCCCTTTACCAGCCCATTAACTTCCCTTAATACGTCTGTATGATATCGATTGAATATGTACCCCCACTTTGATGATCGCAATTTCAGAGTCATATTTCAGCTCGGCGTGCACTGACCGACCTCTTTTCTTCGATTGGTTTGTCTTGAACTGTATGAGAAGATTCAATAGAGGCAACCATATTAACTGTTCACATGCAGCACGTTCATTCTTCACCATATCATCTTACTGTGTGTGTATTGTTCATTTGTTAAGCAATCTACAAAACACAAAAATGCTTTTCTAGATATTAACGCTTTCCTAGAAATTTTTTAGGTTTCAGGTGTTAGTGCTGTCAAATATATTCAGTTGTTAGAATAACATTCACATTAGTGTTACGTTCCATCATAGAGCCGTGGGAGGTCTCAGCTGAGCTGCATGGGACATATATATATATTTTCTCTGCACTTTCAGAAGCACAAGAAGAGCATAAAGTAAAACTCTGTGACAGGCAGTACGATTAAAAAAAACATCTACACGCTGTCATTCAGACCTATATTAAAGTTTTATAGAAAGTAAAACTAAAGTGTCAAAGTACAGAATCTGAACAGTGCCGAAGTTTGGGCACAAGAAACTCAGCAATACTGTATAGCAAACGCATACTGTGACTCTAGAGAATGAGACATTTCAATACTGTCTGATTTCTGTAGGTCGAAAGTAATTTGTAATGACTTGTAATTGAATATTTATAAAGGAATTAAAATGATAGTGAACCCCACAATTTTTATTCTGTCATCATTTACTTACCATCTTGTCAATTCAAACCTTTCAAAAGATGTCTTCTGCAGAACACAAAAGAAGATATTTTTGAAGAATGCTGGTAACCGAACAAGAGGGGTTATGATGAAAGACTTTTTTTGGGGGGGGGTAACTATTCCTTTAATTTATTTTATTGTTCTTTGAACACTCATGAAAATATTAGTTCACAACATCCACGCATTAAGGTTGTGGAATAAACATTTTGACTATAAAAAGGTAAAAATGTTTTTGTAACAACAATTCACCTAAAGGGAAAACAAAAATAGTTATTTTGTGGCATCGCTGCAAAAACACTTTATTGTCACATTTATTTTTAAGAGTATTTTTATTCATGCAGAAATGTTTTATTACATAACACCAAAAATTCTTTTAGTAATCTTAAAACTTTTATTACACATATAAATAATACATCTAAAAATTGTTTGCACAGCACATAAAAAAAACTCTTCTATTTTCAAATGTCATCATTTGTGGGTACTCCGATTCACTGGTGTACATTTACAGTCTTGTGCATGCCTTGCCATAAGAGTAATATTTTCTTATTAATGCAGCATTGTTTTCTAAAACCGTCTCTGCACCAACGCACACCTCAAGGTCACTTATATCGTATGCTGGCCGTGGCCAGATGGACATATGACCACTGCAGGGCGTGTGGCTTTTGAAAGAGACTCTGCCAGATCTGGTCAACCAGAAGGCATGACCCCGAGGAAATGAATTTTAAAAGTTGTCCATTCACCGAGAGTCATTTGCAGGACTTGTCTGAGGTCTTTGGGGTCACTGAGGAGGATTGTTTGACCATCTAGGAAATTTTCCCTTACCGTTATCAAGTATTTCTCTGGAAAGCTGAGTCGTGACAGCTATATAAAAAAGAAAAACATGATTATATGAATGTTTATGAATATGTAAATCTGTACAGTATAATGTATATGTATTACAAGATTTATAAAAAATACTTTTTCTGATAGGAATTAAAGGGATAGTTCACCCAAAACATTCTGTCATCATTTACTCACCGAACAACTGTGGTACCCATTGACATGCATTGATTTTGTGTTCATTCAATAGAAGTCATTGGGTACCACTACATTTCTTTAAAATATCTTCTTTTGTGTTCTGCAGAAGAAAGAAAGTCATACAGGTTTGAAATGACAAGAGGGGGAGTAAATGATGGGTGAACTATCCCTTTTATGCCTTGCCTTGCCTTTTAGAAAAATGACAAACCTCTTTACAAACATCTTCCGTCTTCATGTCCATTACTTTCTTCGCTGCGAGTGAGTTGAACATATTTCTCCCTGCTCTTTTCAAACTGCAGCTCCCACATATTCTGGCCAGCTCATTCTTGATCGAATAGTTTAAGTTCACCGTACAAAGCATAAACCTCTTGGCCTCCCCTACTGTGAACATGAAGTCTATCTTAAGAAAGTTATCAAACAGCTCAGGATCTCCATCTCTTTCTATAAACATCTCAGCCTCATTTCTTAACAGGTAAAGTTCAAGACTGTGTTCATTGAACACATCCCACAATGTATTATCATGAGCATAGACTCTTTCACATTGCCCATCTATTTTGGCTCTCTGTTCGGCGTCTTCTACACATTGCAGGATCCAGCTTAGCCTGCAAGGCCAGAGGTCTGCCAAAACCACCCAGGCTGCGATCTTCACGTGAGCCGGAGGCTCCAACTTCAGAGTCTCCATAATAATATAAGTAACTCGAATGGAGTTAATCACTCTTCTCATGGACATGGTGTCACCAGACATGTATGTTTGAAGAATTTTATTTTTGGAATGGATGTGCTGAAATGCCAAATCGATTGACTTATCCACGTCTTCCTGACTAAGTTCTGTTGCTACTAAAGTTTGACGCTTCACCTTTGTTGAAATCAAAGGGGACACTTGATCTTCCTCATTCTCATACTTTACAGAATACACATCTTCTAAAGAGACCGAGGTGCTGTGGGCACCTAAAGCTGGTGAATCCACAAGAGGACAGTCTTCAGGGATCTCGGACTGACCCCGGACGATGTTCTTAAAAACTTTGAGCTTTGATGCATCGCACAGTTTAGGTACAGTGAAAGGCAGCGTGATTATACGATCGAGAAAGTCGTACGCAGAATTTCTTTTGCATAAACAATCCTCGGCCTGGTCCACTTGTCTAACCAGCACTTCCGGGTCGACGGCAAGCAGGGAAATCAAAGGACTCTCTTCATCCGATAGAAGTATGTTGATGGCATCCAAAACACCTACGATTTTATTTGGCGTGCACCGATCCAAGTTGGTGATCTTCAGCACGACTCTGATCTTCCTCCTCTCAAAGATCTCCATGAAGTGAATGAAGCAGCACAGCAGTCTCATCTCTTTCCGAACTTCGTTCATCAGTCCCAGCTGCTGACTGACCTTCTGGTTGTCCAGTCCTTGTCTAACGGTGAGGTCCTGACTGAAGATGAGATTCTTCAACAACAAGAAAACAAATCTTACAGCTCCAGCTGCAGGAACACCTAGTATCGCAATGGCAAAGCCTTCTAGCACACCATACGCACGCGTCTCATCATCTTGCTCTCCTTCTGGTTTGTCCTTCAGATCAGAAAACCCATATATAATAAGCGGGATGAGAATGAGAAGTGATGCGATGAATGCCATCAGTGTTAAAGCCCAAACGGGAATGCAGCATAGCTTCTTGGACCTCCAGTCTTTCAGAGAGTCCTCAATGGTTTTCCGCTCCGCATCCTTTTCTTCGTTGTATTGCGCAATCCTGAACAGGCCCAGCTGGAGCTTACCAAAGTTCTTTTGGAGCGCTTTAAACAACTGCATTACCAGTCCAGCCCAAAGCATGTCACTGCCTGCAAAATGCCAGGCGCTGAACCGCACAAATACGTAACGAATATTCCCCTGGTTTTGATTCTGCTCCGTCCACACAGGTCGATAGAAGAGAAGATGCAGGATGAGAGATAGCAGGTCACATATGGAGGGTTTAATTGAGCGTGGCTTTACTTCCGTAGTGTTCCTCTGTTCTCTTCTTTCCGCCTCTATATTCATGTAGACTGAAAATGAGAGATACAGAGGAGTGTATTATAGCAAGTGATATCACAATCTGGGATAATTCTGGATTTGTGGCACTTAAATTTCTATAAATGAATGATGGGGTTCGATTCCCAGGGAGTGCACTTATAAATAAAATAAAAAACTGATGATATAGTATAGCTGAAATTCACATTGATAAAAGTACTATCAATTGTATACGTGCAAATGACAGAAAACATTTGAAACTGTTTAAGCATGTGTTGCTCAGATAGAGAACCTGATAATAAAATGCAGGTGTGTGCTTACACTCGATGTTCTTGAGGACCATGTTGATCCTGTTGTGACATTCTGAATACAAACCCACAGTGACGGGAGATGAGACCTTTGTTAGAGTCTTTGATAATGCATACGCATATACATTATCAGAGGGGACATCAGTCACTAGAAGAAAAAATGCATCAATTAATACCATACCATCAATTGAACCATTTAAATTTTACTTTAGTACTTCATTTAGGTTTCACAAAATATGTTTCCCCCACAAAAACATAACATTTACCACAAACATTTAAGGTATACGTTTAGCTAATATTTGCTTTCAGGGTGGACCAATGCATTTGTTTGTGTTCTATCATGAATGACATAATAAAGGGAATCGTAAACCAACATAAGCCCAATCACTGCGTGAGCTATAAATAAAACGCAGTAAATGTGCAGACAATTTTCTTGAATTTATCTGTAAGGGCAAAGTCCATGTTTTACTCAAACAGAAAGAATAATGGATTTGAACTTAATAACAGGTGAAGGCCTAACAGAAGTTGTATAGCTCAACTTGAAGCATTTAGTCATTATTTGCTACCACTAGCATATTCTATAACATTGATTTTTCTTTTTCATTTTTGTTACACCAGAGAGATATGCTTTATAATTGCTCTAGCTTTTGTTAGTAAAGTTTTTATGAATGATTAACGTTAAGAATTCTTTGAAAGTATTCTTGAGTTTGTAATGTCTTTTGTGCAATGTTTGTACCCCTTTCGATTGCCATCAGTTCTGGATTTTTCTGTCCTTAGAAAACACGGTTTCTTCCACCAGCCTTCCTGAAAGTAAAACCTAAATAGAGAGCAATTGTAATAAAAAATGATGTTATGCATGAAGTCTAATTCCATGCCATCTTTATTAGCTAAAATAAGAAAACAAATACTGTAAGGCAATACATCTTTTGTGAAATAAAAACGCTGTCAATTTAGTATGCGATAACCAGAAATGAAAAGCACACCAAGATGTCAAATGCACACCAATCTAAATTCTGACAGGTATTAGATTTGAATGTACCTCTTTAACAGGTCATGTTGCTCTTTTTGAAATGAAGACACGACGCAGAGCTCTGTCGAATCCCTTATATGAATAATATGATAATAAGGAAGAGAACGTCTCACCTTTTGCAAGCAGATTTAATGAGCGATCCTTCAGGCAGTTTACAACTAAATTGCTGGAAGACTAATATCCATTCTCTATTTTCAGAGATATTTCATGTAGACAGATAGACAAAGGTGGAAAAAGTTTTTCAAAAACAGAAGAGCTGAGAGGTTAAGAGGAAGTGAGAAAGAAAGCGAGATCACGACTGGTGTGTGTAATGTTTAACCGATGAGAAATGAACATTGAGCCGGTTCAAGATGAACTTTGAACTAGATCTAAAACTAAACTTTGTACATTGACTCACAGTTTTATACATTTAAACATCTACACCAAAATGGGAAAACTATGTAATGATTTATGTCATATTTATTTAATTATAAGAAACCATCATTCTTAGCTTGAGTATTATGTTTCTTGGGGCTCCAAATACAGCAAATATATCTAAAACAGTAACATTTACATAAGACAACACACAAAATCTATTATTAGATATCAGTTTGATGAGCATTGTATTGATTATTATTTGTTTATCCACTTACCACTTCAATGCTATTTTTATATGTATAACTCTAAATGATCGCATTTCTTCCACGTATTGTATTTCCTCCAGCGTGATGCAATAGAGCAACATAGAATATAATAAAACAGAATAAGGTTTTTCCATGAAGGAGCAGTTTTATTTGTTTTTACTTGAAGGAACATCTGTCATAGTTGTCCAAATCTAGGATACAAAGAGAAGAGAAAATATTTAGGCTCAGCAAAAACTAAACATTATTATGAGTATACAATAAAAAACAAAGTACAAAAAAAAGAGGCAAAACAGATTATATGAGGTTCAGTGACAGCTCCGAGCCACTTTAAAATAAATAACAATAATCACAGGTAATGCATTCACGTTTCCACCTCCCCTCCAAGCGTCTCTGGTTCTGAGGTTCTTCTTTTAAAACCACATGCATTTTCGAACTACTAACATACACATTTTTAAAGCTTTTTTACACTCAATGCCTCAATCTTCTTCATTGTAGCTCTATCCAACACTGGTCTACACACCCAACTTTCCATTGAAAATGCCTGATTGACTAGCACTTGGTTAGAAGCCTATAACAGTTATGTATTCATGATTCTTTCAAAGTCACTTTTTTCTATCAGAGGTGGTGGCCTCCCTTTGTAGAGAGAGTGGGAGTCTTTATATCTCTCTAAATAGATTCCTAAATTAGATTCCCTGGGCTAAATTAAGTGTGATAATAGGAACTACATCACCCCCCAAATGTTTCCCTTAGGATTAATTACAATTGTTGGGACAATCTATCCTGTGCGGTTTCTGCTGTGTAAGAGAGGAAATTCCTGAATGGGTCATTCTGTTTTCTCAGACACAGTAAGCCTCCTATGATGGTAGTTTCAGTACATGCAGAAATATAAACAGGTTTATGTTGTTAGACTGCACGATCAAAGAAGCTTAGGTGCTGTTACACAAAAATGAATGAAAAATCAAATGAACGAATGATTGAAAAATAACTTTGTGAAGCCTAAATCTGTGCCATGCTATTATTCATCAGACTAGAGGTACGCTGCTCATTTTGGACTTTTTGTTACAAATAGTGAAATACTATCTTAACACGCTTTAGGTTTTAATCATAGGTTTACCGCCATCTAGATCACTCTGAAATAAGCCCATCCATCATCTAAGACAATCAGATTGCTGTTTCCATCATAGCTTTCCTCCGTAATTGCCACAATATTACAAAATTAAGGCTTTACGACTCTTTATTCTGCCGTGTTCTGCCTCGCGACTCTCAATTATGGCTGGAAATGAGACGCTATAACTTTAATAAAGTTTTCTTTCTTTTTCTGAATGATGCGTCGTCTGGTTTCATTCTTTCAGGGTGGTAGTAAACTTAAACATTGCATTGTTGCACACCAAATTGGGAAAAATTGGAATGCTTTAAAAAATCTGGATGTATAAATAGATGATGACGTGCATTCTCATTACACTATTCCTCACTGACGAAAAAAACCCGTACCCAAGCTGTCACTCGGACATTACACTTTTAAAGGTCCTAATATTATATGTACTATTTTATGTACTAATTTTACCATCATATAATATGTACTACATTTGGTACTAATACAGTATAAAGCTCTGAGGTACTAATATGCACTTTTCAATGTGTACTTTTTGAAAGGGTACCGCCCCAGTGACAGCTTGGGTACATTTTTTTGACCATTTTATTTTCTGGCAGACAATGCAATGCGTTTAAGTTTTTTTCAGTGTGACGAGTGAACTGGTAAAGTACTGTACATACAGTGCTGTTAAAAAAAGTCCACCGAGTGTTATTTCGTAGGCCCCCTTTTGCTTTTAATGACAGCAACTGGCATACTAGAGTGCACAAAACCAGATGATTCATGTTATCACAGCATGGTTTAAGAATGCTCAGGAGCTTTTTATATGCGTCAATGAAAGCTAAGAAAAGTGACCTTTTGTACAAAGAAATGAGCAAGGTCACTGCTTATTTAATTAGTTACCTAAGTAAGAAATCATCCAGAATCTTTACTCCTTAAGCTAAATTCTTTTAAGTTGAATATAGCCTTAAATATATAAAAAAGTTAATAGCAAACATTATTTAAAAAATAATCTCGGAAAGCTTATTTGTCCACTTGGAGACTCCAAACGGTTTAGATGTTATCCAATCCATTTGTTTAGATGTTAACAAAACTTCCAATGGATTTACATGGAGAAAATATACAATTCTTGTGTTTTGTGATCTTAGAGTGACCTTTTTAGATTTACAATAGAATATATCTGAACATTTTAGATATCACTATATGCTACTAACTGGATGTGTGATTAAACAGCAAAAAATAGTCTTTAAGTCATGCTGCCCCCTGTTGTGAAGACAGTATAACTGCAGTAGAATGTGAACCTTCAATTGTTTTTTTATCTTTTGAACAATGCTGCCCTCATCTGTTTGTACTGTGCTATTAAACTGAATGGGATAGTTCACCCAAAAATATTAATTCTCTCATCATTTATTCACTCTCATGTTGTTCAAAATCCGTATATGACTGTTCTGTGGAAGATGTTTTGAGTTTCAGTGGTTCATAAAATGAGAGTCAATGTTGTTTAAGCGTCAACATTCTTCAAAATATCTTCTTTTGTGTTCTACAGATTTAAAAAAGTCATACAGGTTTGGAATGACATCAGAGTGAGTAAATGATGAAAGAATGTACATTTTTGGGCGAACTATTCCTTAAACAAAGATGCACGTACACAGGCCATAAAACATTCTCACCGTGATCAAAATTCGAGCCGAAATTTGCTACCGTTGTTCTGTTTTGAAGTTGGGGGAATGAATGAAGTAAGAAAATCTTCCCATTGGGTACACAGTGTGAATAAACGTTGATATTACAGTAGCTTAACATCTGCTTAACTTACTGAAAACCCTGATTTGCATAATTAAAAATCAGGATTTTAACCAACTGTCAATCAGGGAGCAATTTATAATCATGCTCGTGAGTCGTGACACTTTGATGAGATTTCTGCTTAAGCCAACTAATTTTCAAGATTAATTCAGTGAACAGCGCAGAGCTCGTGCCGCAGCATGTTGACAACTAACATTCAGCCGATGTGGTTTCAAGCGGTTCATAAGCAGTAGGAACTAAATGTGTTGATGGAATTACGCTCCCTTGGGCCTGAACAGAGAAGTGATGTCCGTTACAATGCTAGCTGGGGTTTTTGGCAGCAGCTTGATATGTGACTGATAGCATTAGAAGAAAAATGTCATTCAAATTTCTTAGACTGGTAAATGAACAACAGCAAGGTGGGCAGACAATGCCATGGGATAAAGTGGTACAGATTTCTGTTATATATCTCTATTAAATGACTATGATTTTTTAAAAGTCTTGTTATTTCATCACGATGCATTTTATAACATTTCCAATGAAATGGAGCTAAATAAATGTACTTAAATCTGATGGAACCCTGCTGTTTGTTTTATATTTAGATGTAATGCAGTGTTTGGCAGAAAGTCATATAATTTAGTATGGATGCAGCATTGTTTCCCGCAACACCGCCTGGAGAAAAACATACCGCGGGTCAGTTATGTTGTTTACTGGCCACGGCCAGATGAGCATATGACCACTTCAGGGCACTTCTGGAACTGGTTCTGCCAGACCTGGTCGACCGTGAGGCAGGATATGAATTTTAAAAGTCATCCAGGAGTCATTCACAGGATCTGCCTGAGGTTTACTAAATAAGATTGTTCCACAAGTTGCCCTTTCTGTTTTAGCATAATCCCCTAGGAAGCCCAGCCGATCGACAATAAAAAAAAATACAATTTTGTTTATAAGAACAATTGAGAAAAATGGCAAACCTGTTAGCAAATACTGTATACTGTGTTTTCGTGCTCATTATAGTTCTTGCTTAGGGGAAGTTGGAGGCATTTTCAATCTGTGACTTCTTCACATTTAGTAAGTTAGGTTGAACGGTTTTCAACTTTAGCACTTATGGGCCTGTATATTGCAGAGGAATTATTAAGTTTTCAGACAGAAGTACACTATGTTGATGACATCCAAATCTACTCTAATCTTCCATGATGTACAGCAGTCCAGATCTTCCTCCTTTAAAATACACAGAATGTGGCATAAAGGCCTAGTTGATTTTTAAAATGTCAATAACTTCTTAATCCAAATGTCTCATACAGAGATATGAGTACAAAAATGTTCACAGCATCATGTCAAATAAAAAATATATACTATTAAAGCTACAGTTTGTAACATCTTTGCTGTAAAATATCCAAAAACCACTAGGCCAGTGTTATATATTTTGTTTAGCTAAGTACTTACAATATCTCAAATGTTTCCAACTACTTGTAAATTGTGGGAAAAATTGCCATTTTAAACAGTGACACGGGGCTGTGCAGTCGCCTGTCAATGGCGTCATATCTGTGTTGCCCTTGGTTACTTTCTTTACTGAAGTAGAAACCGCATGACAACAATTTCTCATTCCCATCTGATTAATGACCATCAGCAGTGGAGTTGAACAGATGCCATCATTCCACACTTCTTTACAGCATCATCAAGCTATGCCATTGTTGTTGTTTTGCAAAATGCAAAAACGCATACAATGAATGACGAGTGTAGAAAGCAAAAGCCGAATCCAGGACATTTTAGGAAATCTAGAAATCCCGTCCGGACGCATTTTTTTAGTCGCAAAAAGAGGACATGTCCGGGAAAAAGAGGACGTATGGTCACCCTATATTATTGTTCTCTAACCGCTCTTAGTTTTTGTCGAGGCATGTTAGAAACGGCCACTCACATACTATGTACACTGAGCGCACTGTACTGTAGTATGATTTCATCTCATATTTTTGGATATGCATCAGTGTAAACAGCGCAGATTTGTAGGTTAATAATAAACAAACCAGAATAGTTCACTCAGAATTAAAGTGTACGTACCTTCATGTCGCTCTATCCAAATCCCTTGAGGTTATATTTTTACTTTCCCCAAGTACATTTTTGAATAACGCGCGCGCGCGCTGCCAGAGTTGCGACAACGGAAGGTCGACAATTTGCGTGTCACGTGATTCGTGGAGCCTTCAGATAGTTCCAGGAAGTTGTGTTTTCTCTTTAAATGCTTTATTTCTTACATTTATTTATTCCTTAAATGACTTAAGTCTTTAAATTGGTTAAAAGTTCATCACAATCGGTCTGCTTTGCTGCAGTTATGTGCACAAAATATCTAACACATGCGTTACTAGTAACTTCCGGGAGGCTCTATGAACTTACCTGCTGTATGCTTGAAGTCGTATGCTGCTACTGCTACATGCAGCGTCATTTTCAGGGAACAATAGTTATATATAGTAGATGTATATTTGGTAATCATTTAGTTTAGGATTTTATTAGAGTATTTATGCATTTGGCATTGCATTATACTATACATTTGTTTTTGGATATGTGCAATCCCTGGGATCGAACCCATGACCTTCGCGTTGCTAGCGCTATACTCTAACTGAGCTACAGGAAAGTGTGTAAGTGGTTTGATGGTTCTGTTATGGTGGAGTTGTCACGAAATGTCCTTGTATATTATAAATGCCCTTATATATTATACAATGTATAAAACTTAGGTAGTTAACTAGTCTGCAGGTCAACATTTACCTTGCAATGGACATCAATAAAACTAATGGGCTTACATGAAATGACATGTTGTAATGCAGTATTAATATAGGCCTATTATGGGTAATATAACCCATAGTATATTACCCATAACATATTAATACTGCATGCATACTATCATTATTATTATCAAATGCATTATTAGATCTGAACATTTTTTATCTAAATTCTGTTGTAAATTTCAACTTTATTAGTAGTGGGAGGAAACTAAACATTGTTTGCGTAAAATTATTTTTATGTCATTTACATTTATGCATTTGGCAGACGCTTTTATCCGAAGCGACTTACATTGCATTATACTATAAAATTTGTTTCTGAATATGTGCAATCCCAGGGATCAAACGTATCTAAATATGTGCAATCCGGATCAAACCCATGACCTTGGCGTTGCAAGTGCCATGCTCTAACCAGTGAGCTAAAGGAAAGCTGACACAGACAATATGTTATGATGTGCTTATTTGATTTATTTAAAGGTTTTATCACTTCTTAATTAACACATATCAAAGTGATGATTTGAGAAATGAGACAATAATAGACAGATATAAGCTGTTTTTTCAGAGTAAGTGCTGTGCAGATGAATAAACTTGTTATATTGTTGAAAAAACTGAAAGATTAATTTGCATTAAGGTGATAAGATATTTTTTCAAGTACACTTTCCTCATTTACTATGCAGAGATAACTGTATATTCTGTAAGCATGCGTATAGGTTTGTGTAAATAGCGTATGTTTGTTTTTGTTTAATATTGACACACTTCACTCACCTTATAAGCTTTATTGTTGTCCATAGGTCTGCTGGTGCAGACTTATGGTTCTGAGCTCTTTCACTTGTGGGTTTGGACTAAAATACTCTGAATTTGTTTTGTTGTTGTAAATTATTATTCTATTGTTGTGCATTAGAAGTGTCAGTTTACAACAGTACAGCAAATCACAGATATTACTACACCATAATTCTCCTGTAGTGACATCCTTGGCCTTTAGGTGGAAGTACAACACAGCAGTTCTGTTCAGACTGAGCTACGATTCTGATCCTTGTTGTGTAAGTCTTTAAAACGAACCAAGATCTTAGTTTCAATTTCATGAGAAATGTATTGTGTCTGATGGAATGTTACAATGAAATAACATCCGATTCTATTTTGTTCTCAGTGGCTGAATGAGTTGAATCAGAAGCCCTAATCAGATTTGTCCCTTTAAGCATTTCAAAGGCCCGTGATCTGCCATTTCCCTCAATAAAAACGAAAAAGAAGACTGTACCTGCCCTATTTTAACCCAGCTCTAAACTCCTCTTTGTCATTTTGGCTGGGAAGTGAACCCTTTTAAATCTCCCGTTTCTCCAGTCTCGACTTCTCTCACTCGGCTGTAAGGATTTCATCCACTCCGGAGATATGGATCCACACCTCCCACGAAGGCCTTGTATGATTACCCTGTCTGTCTTGCACATCGGGGGGGTGTTTGCTAATCACAGGCCGACGTTTATGTGCGTGCGTGCGCACCCGCTGAACTTCTCCCACCCAGATTTCATCCAACCTCCACTCGCCTGTCTAAAGGATAAACGTATTTCAGCTCAATTCGAGCTCTGTGGCTGAACGTTCAAGGTGTGAGGCGATTATTAAACACACAGCTCAGATAAAGCTGGATAAAGGATCGGGTGTATGGAATCCCGTTTCTTCATCCACCCCGTCCTCCTGTTCCTCATTACGGACTGCGGCACCTACTTGAAAGTCCTCGAGCATCTCCCGCGCGACGTGGAATACCTTTATTAAATCAGAAAGAGGAGAAATCTAATTTAGACTTGATATCATGAACAGGAATGTCTCTCGTCCGCCATAATGTCTAGTGAGAACATTTTCCCAAATTTTTTTTAGAAACTGGCATTTCTTGTAGGTCACTTTTAAAGAAATTAATCTTTTCCGCAACAGCAAGTTTGTTCTCAGTGTATTGAAAGGGGTTGCTTCCTCTAGTTTGTGCGTTTTTAATGACTGTAGAGATGTGTTTCTTTACCTGACTTAATAAAAGTGAGATATTTTACACTTTCATGTGTGAATCTCAGTCATCTTTCTTTCCTTCTGATTTTGTTCCTTTATATGACCCTTTAAATTAAACGGGATGTTTTTTTGATATTGCAGCGTTTGAGGTGAAACATAGTATACATAGTGCATCTAACCTTTTTGTTTAAGCTCAGAATACAACATTTCTTATTGACATTTGTGGAAGACTTCTGTAAGTGTAAATGTACACATACTATTTGTGGATTACACAACGAACAGTGTGTGTTCTCTTATTCTTTGTGCAAATGTCAGTGTAGTATTTGAAAACGTATGTCAGGAATACCCCCCAAAAATGTATTACTAGTGTAAACCCATTGTTGCTAGAATAAACAGAACACATTGCGTGATCAGTTACAAAGTTAAATAAAGAATCAGATTAAGACAGGATTCATGATGCAGTTACATTTAACTAGAATGATCACATGGTACGGTTTTTGCAGTGACAGAAATTGCAATTGTATGGATGTATACATTATTATGAATGGGGTGCAGTGTTTTTGCTGGTGCCAATGTCTAGAAATTGTACACATACACACATGAAACTTGTGTTATTTTGTCGTATAACTATTGTGTTGTGTGTGCATGATTCCTTTTAAATTAATTAAATAAACGTAACACTTCATCTCTATTACCACTAGGGGTCATGTTTGCCTCCTCTGCAGGCACTTAGATTTGTTCCTCTATTGCTCCTCTACTTTCCCCGTCTCATTGTTTTCACTTGTCGAGCAATTTGGTTCATATGTGAGATTTGTTTCCACAACCGTTACATAATGTAGTAACATTACATTGAAAAATGTGCATGCTTTTGCGTGCATGCTGTGTACAGAGGAAAAATAAATGATATTAGATGACTCGTAATTCTGGGATTTAAAACTTTCTCTATCAGCAAAGACAGAAAATGAGAGATTTTTCATAATGCATTGTCAGAGGCAGGTTTAATTTGCATAATTCCCTCATTTTCTGGGATATTCTTGTTCGGAGTGTAGCCTGTAATGCAACCTGTTGTAGAGAGAATGGGGGATGTGAAAAGCGGGAGATCAGAGGAGATTGTGTTAAATTGTGAGGACTCAATCAATAAGTTGTTAGGGGAGATCAGACGTGGCTGAGAATGCTCATTGTGTTCTGACGTTTAACACAGAATCTGCATGTGTCATGGAATCGGATTCAATTCAGGCGATTTGAAGGACGATGTTTTGATTCTTGCTTTTTTCACTTTTGCTGCAGTATATCCTGTAGTATTTATGCTGTGCACAGAATTCATTTTTAATATACATATAATACATCAATAGAAAAAAATGTTACAGGGATAGTTTACATTAATTCATTTGGCAGAAGCTTTTATCCAAAGCGACTTACAAGTAGAGCATATAACATTTTGATAGTTTACAATAGTTCACCCAAATGAAAATTGTATCATCATTTATTCACCATCACGTATTCAAAACCTGTATGTATTTGACTCTTTCATCTGTGGTGCACAAGAGAAGATATTTTGAGAAATGTCTTGAGTCTTGTGTCCACACAATGGAAGTCAATGGAGTCCAATTCAGAATATCTTCTTTTGTGTTCTGCAGAAGAAAGACAGTCATACAGGTATGGAATGACATGGGGGGAGTAAATGATGAGGTTTACGGTGAATTTTCCCTTTAATGCAAGAATTTGTGTCCCGCAATGCACTGGAAGAAAGAAATATCAGATCAGTCTGTTTTAAATTTCCCCATGTTTATAACCCTCTGGTTTTAGGGGTAAATGCAGAGTTAGAGGGAATTTAATTTAATTTTGGCATCAACAGAGGAGGATGGTAAAGCAACATTTGAATAAATTACATCAACATTTACACTATACAGTGTATATGTAAAATCAATAATCTAGATTACAATGATGCATAATTGCAAGCATGAGAGAAACAAACTGAATGAATGGACCAAATGACCTGCTTTATGCTTTGTCATGATTGGAAATTTCATGTTAATACTGGAATTACATTTCTGATTATTTCTATTCAGCAAAAGCGTGTGCTGTTGTGTTAAATACAGATCTTTATGCTTATTGTTCTAATGTGCTTCTGGTTGGGGGCAGTGATTGTGCCATTTTTAGCAATTTTCCACGACTACTGTACATTTCTGAATAAAAATGTGTCTGAGCAATAACCCCTGCTGAACACCTCTTATCTTTTCTTGCCAAAAACGGCCTCATTTTTGCTGGTTTCTTATGTGTGTTGAGTCGGAATGCCAAGAGGTTAAAAAAGTGGAGGGACTTATGATGTCAACAAAAAAGGGAAGTTGTTTGAGAGGAATCGCAGGTTATTTCATGTTACAAATGTATACTTTTATTGAAAAATAGGACCAGAATTTTGAATTTCATGTTTACCACTGTACGTTTTAGTTCGTAACATTAATTCTAATAGTATATTCTCACAGCAGCAGAAAAAGGCAGTAAGACCTTATTATAGTTAACCAGGCCATTAGAGCTCCCATTTCAGCGAAGCTGATGTAACTGTACTGTGTCCCGAACTCACAAAGGTCAAGGAGCTTTGCAAACAACTAGAACTCATTAGTTCATTTAAGTGTGTATTGTCCCATTAGCTATGGCTCTAAGTGTTTTAGGTCTTAGTTCTTTCGAGAAAGCATGTGTTAGAAAGAGAGAAATGACTAAATAAGTTATAAACATCATCTATCATCTAAATCCAGATTATTATCAAATGCAGCTGAGGCAAATTTGTTCCACGTCTCATCAGCTTCGTGCTAGCTCGAACAACTATTGTGTTATCTGTGAAATAGCCCGCTTTCTCTCGTAATCGCACCCACGCTCCACTCTTATGTCTCATAAAAACAAAACTTAATTAAACGGTGAAGTAAAACCCCGTTACATCCTAATTGTTTGCAGAGTAAACACCAGGCAAGAAAATTTGAGTTTTGTTTAAAGTAATGCCAAAAATTCTAATTATTTAGTCCAACTTGAAAAGTTGTTTTTATTGTGCATGCAAAGAAAGTTTTTTATAGAAATCTTTACTTAGCTCTTTTTCATACAACAATAGTTCATACTGTAGTGAAGTCTGTAAGATCCAAAACTGACTCGTGTGATATGTTCTGTGGTTTTTGAAGCCGTATGACAGCTCTCAAATCAAACATGGCGCTCTTAGATGTTTCACATTGGCTTGGATGTCAGTGGTTTTGAAGAGATTTGTTTTGAGAGCTGCGGCGGAGAGGAAAGTCGTCGGTGAATAACTCAAATTGTATTGAATTCTTAAAGGGATAGATCCTTATCTACGAACCATCTTGTCATTTCAAAACTGTACTGTATGACTTTCTTTCTTCGGCAGAACACAAAACCAATGCAAGTTGGTGGGCACCGCTGTTGTTCAGTTCCAACATTCTTCAAAATATCATCTTTTGAAGTTATACAGGTTTGAAATGACATGATGTTGAGTAAAGAATTTTTGGGTGAACTGTCCCTTTAAGAACACTTGGAAATTAAAGCCCAAGTCACATGGACTCTTTACTTTTTAGGTTCATTGTATGAAAATATTTGTTAAAGTTCTCACTTATTGTGTTCCACGAAAGGAAAAAACAGTTTAGACCACCAAATGTTCATTTTTGGCTTTTGCTTTAAAGTAAAAGAGCATGACAGCTAATACACAAACACAGAATTCTCTCTAAATGTAATAAAGAGAAGAAAAACCCAGTCCGCCTGTCCTCCCCTGCGGGTCTCAATCTACCATCCGCCCGCTGTGAGACACTGAACCCACCCTAAGGAGAGACAGACAGAGATCTGGCCGCAGAACCGGCGGTGATTAGAGTAATGTGGGTTTTTCTGAACCCATCGGCAGCCGTGGCAGGTTGGGGAGCAGAACGGGCAGATAAGAGCCAGCGGTGAGGAGTTTTAATTAAATAATGGAACATTATACGACTGGATTATCCCGGTCTCGGGTGCGGGGATGCAGAACAGCGGGGTGGCTGGACAATGGGAGTGCTGAGCGAAGCGAGACCGGACATGAGCCAAAAGAGGAGTGAAAGAACGAGACAGGGTGGAGGGCTAAAATCCAGCGGTTGTGTATGTGTGAGTGAACGGATAGCTAAAGGGAAACCACACACACACTGAAACAGAGCTGGTGCTGCACAACTCTAATGAGGCTGAACAGAAGATTCAGACTTGAGGATAAATCAATGATGTGTGTGTCTGAGCTACTGTCTGACACTAAATGCCAGTTACTGTTCACACACACACACAGGTGAAATAATTAGCCTCTCCGCTCCACGCGTTATGAAATAAATGGCTTCATTACGCAAGCATTCGCAAAGGTCTTTCTTTTCATTGGACCACCTACGGCCCCCCGTCCTGCTGTTGTCAACCGTAGTCTGGCCCTCACCAGGGTTTAGGGTAAATGGGGTGAAGTACAGGCGAGTTTACTTTGCATTTACATTCTTTTTGCACGCTTTCATACCGAAGCAGCTTGTAATAAGGTGCACAAGTCACGTTAATGCAACCAGGACCACGGCAGGTAGCTGAGAATACATAATGCTTTAATGTCAAGAAGACTGTGTAACCTAGTGTAAGTGTGTACTACATTGTGTAGTGTCTAATCACGTTGCCTATAAATTAAAGCATTGGCAAGTGCTGACTTAGGTGAAATAAGTTCGTAAAGAGAAGGAACTTATAGGAGCAAATGCTGTTTTGAAGGTAGCTTGCATAAAGCTATGAAGAGGTTTATGGGAGATTTTATTGATATTGTTTTATTCATTTTCAGGACAGAAGAGTCTTAAATTTTATTTGTGTTCCTGCAAAGCAATATTGTTTTCTTTTCATTTATTGTTTGATATTGTTTTTATAATGCCATTTTTCTATAGTTAAAATGTTGTTTTTTGCAATATAAAATACAGTATAGAGAGCAAAGCGTAACTAGAAAAAAATCATTTAGGAGGTTTTTCTGCAGTTAGAGAATGATTTTCAATTTTCAGGAAAACAGTGAAAGTAAATGTAAGCAGTTCATGTTTACATTGTTTTTCAATAAAAACCTTTTTCATTATTCAACAGCAACGGTAATATAAAGCTGAAAGAAAATGCAGCTGATGTTTTTCTAGCGCGTTTTTTGATACAACCTTGAACGTAATGTATTTTACTTATTCTGCAACACTTTTACTGTATGTGAATTAATATGACGGCTGACATTTCTATTTAGCGGTTTGATGGGTGAACCACCGAGTTACAGAAAGAAGTTTATGACATCTGATGATGATGTTAACAAATCTTTTTACAATATCTAATGAACTGGAGCTACACACCACAGTAATGAGCAACGATTTTGTGGTCGAAGTCCTTTGTTGTCATTTGTGAAAAAGGACAGGACAAGACGTCAAAGCAAGTGACCAGTTGTAGAGATAATATTACTGTGGTACAAATCATTCCTGAATCTTGTGATGCATGTTCTTATAAACGGTTTCAAAAGCAACAACATGATGTTACTGCGCATGCACGATTTTGTGGGCCAAATCTATCTTCCGGTACACATCCGCAAAAAAAGAGTCCCTGCAGATTATTACTGATAACAAGCAAAAGAAATAACAAGTACATGACTTTAGCGAGCAAGTTAAAAGTATGTCTAGTTAGTATTATTTTGGGTTCCAGTAATAACCGTTACTTGGCTAAACCTAAATGTGACAATGTTTTGCGACCCATTCGATAAATTGTTTATTTAATAAAATTAATATACAATAAATTTCAAGAAATTGTTTATTTAATACAATTATTATACATTAAAATATTTATATAAATGAAATAAAACATATAGGGGTGGTTTCCCAGACAGGGATTAGCTTAAACCTGGACTAGGCCTTAGTTCAATTGGGAAATTTAAGTAATTTTAACAAACATACCTTACTAAAAACATTACTTGTGTGCATTTTGAGACAACACAGAGGCACTGATGTATTTTGAGATATGTAAGTGCAAGTTGTTTTCAGTTTGGACACCTCTTTCATTTCTTTTAGTCTAGGACTAGTCTAAACCCTGTTTGGGAAACCACCCCAAACAGTTATATTATTAATCACTAGCCAGACTGATCAACAAACACAGACCGGAAGTAACTTTGGGTCAGGCGTGTTCGTCCGATGAAACGTCTATAGACCTGAGCCATTTACCAGAGAGCAGAAATGAGAAAAGATACTGTATGTGTGCGGGGTGGCTGTGCTTCTTAAAGATGCTTTTAGTGTTTCTGAGGAAGCGTTTTAATAGAAGATGTCCTCAATGATTTTTAAACAAAAGGATTTTTGAACCATTTTCACAATTCTTTCAAGGGCTTTTCTTTCATTTAGTCTTCGTTACATTTAAACACCATTTGAAAAGGTAGTTTGAAATAAGCTCTATTCTAGAGATGCTACCATTTTTGTAGACAACAAGTGTCTCCAGTTTAGTCCTCTGGATGCTGTCGTCTCATCTTAGGCCTGGTTTGTGTGAGCTGAATTCTGGGAATCCAGGGCTATTGCCGCTCACAGAATGATTGATTATCCATAAAAAACGCTTGGCACTGCTGAGTTATGGTTGTAGAACAGCCAATAAATTGTTTTAGATGGCTTATTACAACAACGTTACTGGACTGGCATATTAAATTATTGCAGACTTGTAAATCAGGGGGCTTTTTTCAAATGAGCTCATTAAATTGGTGATAATTGTGTTTCTCGCTTTCTCCAAAACATCACCAGTGCTGTTAGCGTGTTTTTAAGGTTTTTTAAATATTGTCATCTATCAGATATGATTATGCTCATTATTTAGCTTGGATAAATACAACCACTATGTGTTTTATGTCTGCTATATTTCCTGTTTGTAGATAATTTATGATCTTACGAACTTACTTATTTATAAATGTTTTGAAATGTGATTTCTCAAATGTATTGTGACATTTTGTTGATATTACAAAGTTGACATTTAGTAACTAATTGTGATTAAAATATGATTTGCATTCATTGTAAGTAGATGTTAAAAGGACAGTTCACCCAAAATTAACATGCTGTCATCATTTATTTACCCTCATGGTAAATAAAACTTATATATGAACACAAAGAAGATATTTTGTCTCATTGGTTTTGTGTCCATACAATGGAAGTCAATGGGGGCGAGTGTTGTTTGGTTAACAACATTCTTTAAAATATCTTCTTTTGTGTTCTGCAGAAGAAAGAAAGTCATGCAGGTTTGGACCAAAATGTTTTTGGTGAACTATAACGTAAATTTCCACAGCCAATGGTTTGACCAAAGTTTTTGTTAACAGGACAGAAGTGGGTTGCATCCTTCAGAAAAGTTGTTTAAAAGTTTTCACATGCTATTTTGAAAGTGTACATCAGGGGTTACCTCTCTCCCAAGTCCTGTCCCCTATAAACGAGTTGAAAAGACGCAGCAATCACATGTTTGTTTCTGTGTGTGTACATGTGTGCCTTTGACCCTCCTTCACCTGCTCTGTCCCATGATGCTCCCACTAGGAGACGGGGTCTTCACCTCCAAAAACTGAACAACAGCCCGGGTCTCCCGGGATGCTCGCGCAACTCCGCAAAAAGACACGTCGAGTTTGAATAATAGAGACTGCGTAGAGGAGAAAAGGGACAGGTGGACGGAAAGTGAGCAAAGCGAGAAAAATAGCTGGAGAAAATGAGACGAAGACATTTCAAATAAGACAATAGAAGTGAAATGAAGTACAGTCAGAGATGGAAAAAAGCAACAGAGGAGATTGCGTGGGATGTTTTTGAGGACAGGATGAGGAGAGAGGGTAAAATGTGAAAATAGAGGTGGTTACATGCCTGGAAAGAATGGATGTTGAAGGGCTGGGAATAATGGAGAAGATACAAAGATGTTAAAGAAGTGAGTCATGTGTACTGTGTGTATATTTTGAAGGCTGAAATGGGTGGCGATGAATCAGTCCCTGCACCAGAGTTTTACAAGTGAACTTTACCTGCTGGATCAGAATTCTCTAGTGCTAGTGCATGAAAGCCAGCATCAAACTAAGCATGTAAAATTTATAAATTAAGATGATGCAAAATCTAGAAATCCATGAGACGTTCACCTGTGACCATGTAATAAACCCAGCGCACTGCACAAAGTCATTTTGTATATTTCCACCGGGATTCAAACCTCATTATTAAAATATTCCAAATAACATTTGTGCAAAATTGAGTTGTTCTTGGAATGCCCTGTTCAAGTGATACAAAATAAAAATGTAGTTCTTTCTTCTGTGCAACACAAAAGAAGATATTTTGAGAAATATCTGGGTGCGTTTGTGTCCATACAATGGAAGTCAGTGTTGTTTGGTAACCGAAATATCAAAATATCTTCTTTTGTGTTCTGCAGAAGAAAGAAAGTCGTACAGTTTTGGAATGACACGAGGATAAGTAAATGATGCATTCCCTCTGCATTGCTATTGTGGCTGTAATACATCACAGTCTTCCAATACTGTAAAAAATCCAGAGCAAATGAAAACAAAGACAACAGTTGGACAGAGAGAAAACGAAATTGACAGTAATAGATGAAACGGCATTTGAAAACAGTCACCTCATCATATGAGTAAACTTTATAAAAACATCACAAACGTACACACGCGCTCAGACAGCAACACAATGACTCAAAAATCTGCAGGGATTTAATGTCATTTGTACGGTCTTCAACTCTACGCCGAACAAAAAGGTCGAGGGATGATCCGGCGCGGCGTTCTCTGACAGCACACGGGGCGTTTGATAGCAGAGCACGGGAAGTCTGAACGTATGTGACAGGCGCGCAGAGGGCCACGCGTTTGATCGTACGCCCGCCCGGGCACATATCACTCTGTGTGAGCTACAGAAGATCCCCTGTGGCTTGAATTTCTCTGAGCTTACCCTGTTCTGGGTGGCAGAGAGATAATAACTTAAGGAAAGAAATAGAGAGAGGGAACGAAAGATCAGTGTCTTTTGCACATATGTTTAGCACGGTCTGATATGAGGACATGTCATACTGTGGCAGCATTAGCCTTTTTATTTCTGTGTGTGTGTGGGAGAGCAACAGAAGCATGTTACAATGAAACAGTTTAGCCGTGTCAAATAAAATCCTCTGCTGTTATAGTTATATAGAGCAGGCAGAGAAAACCCGCAATACAGCCTTGAAGAATGTTTTGTGATCTTTTTTTGAAAAGGATGTGCATTTGAAATGGATGTGTTTTCCTATAAACATTACATAATTAGGCTCTCTGGAGTATTAGACCTTATTAAAGTGTGAATGTGGAGTCTCTGGGAACAGAGTGCAGTGAAACTCTTTATGAACTATGGAGAAGACCATGAATGCTTAAACCCTCTGGGGTTTAATGCTCACATTTGCTGTATCCTTGGCTGAAGTTTTTATTCGTCTTACAGTACGGTTTATTATTTTGTGTGTTTCTTGGGAATCGAAGCGGCGTGATCTTGCTATCACTAGCACCATGTTGTACCCGTTGCCATATTTGAATTGTAATGTAAAGTCATAGTTGGACTTATTTTCTTAATACATATTATTGGTGTTGATTCATGATTCATCAATGCATGTTATTTTAAAAATGTTCTCATAGTAGGTGTGTCGCAAATTATTGTGACAAGATATTAAAGATTTCCTTGGAGTTATGACATTGACATTATCTTAAAGGTCCGGTTTGTGAAATTTAGCGGCATCTAGCAATGAGGTTACTCACTACACCGCTCTCCCCTCCCTTTCGATGCACTATGGTGGCTGACACAATACCAAAGATGTTGTCACATTTCCGCTTCTTTCTTTTGAGGACATAACATATTTAGGGATACTAGAAACAGTATGGCGAATTCCATGTAAGGGGACATGCGGTGTATGTAGATAGAAATAGCTTATTAAAGTAATAAAAACATAACACTTCATTATGTAAGGTCTTTATACACCTCTGAAGACATTGCATTTCTGTCAATAGATCCTCTTAAATATTACACATTGCACCTTTAATAGATTTAGCACCCATGCATTTCTTTCTCATTTAATTTGATATTTTTGATAAGATGGTTATGGCAACACAGTTATCCAATGTAAGTTATGAATTCACTAAGAGAACCAAGACATAAATCTACTTCCACCGTGTTTAATGCAGATTGTAGAACTCAACTTGTGTGTGTGTGTGTGTGTGTGTGTTTGAGACACAGGTCAGATCACCACTGGCTGATGTGGCAGTTGTAATATCCTTCTTCTGTCTGCACTTCAACTCAGGGTGAGATGGGACTGCTGAGGTAAGAAGGGATTGTGGGATAGCATGCTGATAGTCATCTGCCTCCCCCGTAGTTGGCAGGGCCGAGGTCAAAAAGGTCACAAGATGCGAGGACGCTCCCCGTGTCGAGGCTTTGACTGCTTTATTTGTAAAGAAAACAGAAAGGCACGATTCATTTACGACACACACACTCAAAGTCTGATAAGGCCGGTACTTCATATGCTGGAGATGCCTGTCTAATGCGGTGGCAGGAAAACAAATAAAAACAAGACAAAAGAAGCAACTGTGAAATTAAAAAGAGAAGAGAGACAGAGAGGGGGGAATTAGATGGAGAGCTCAGTGGAGTGTAAGGGATGGAGTGAAACACTGTATAAAACTATAAAAAGGTCTCTGAGCTCTCTTTCTCTCTTCATCATAGCGGAAAGTGCCCCTTCATATTTTATAGTTTTTACTTTGAAAAATATGCTTTTCAATAGATTTTCTGCCATGTGGAGCCATGCATTTAGTACAACAGATTTTCAAAGATTAGGTCACTACTGCAAAATGTGAATTAATGGAGGTATTATAGGTTATTTGCATAGGCCGGTACATGCAGCACTTGCGAGTGCCAACTTTCAAGGTTATTGGAAGTTGGGATAAAATCCAGCAGAAGGTGTTTGCATATTCATTTTATTGAGGACATGGATGTAATTTAAAGCAAAACATTTTTCTTTTTTCTTTTTAATGCTAACATAATTAAACGTGTTTCACCCTCTTTTTGTTTAGCATTTGTTTTTGAATGTTAAACTGTTTTAGATATAAAAAAGCCTTTCTTCCGTCACTCTTGGATCTACAGAAGTACAGCTAGTTTATGTAATTTATTTAAGTTTATTTAGTTTATTTGTTTAACTGTACCGTTACTTCAGATTACAGTAAGCTTGCATCGCGTGTATGTTTTTGTGTAAGGGCACTGTGTGCAGAGTTCAGATGTTGTATAGCCATACTAAAATTGCCATGGACCGTCTGTTCAGAAAATCCAAGGTCAGGATGTTTATGCGGACAGCGACAGTCTATCCACTTTGACTCTCTTTGTCCCTGAAGAGAAAATCAAACAATCTCTGAATTCTGCCCACAATCACTATGGTGACCGTTACTGCTATTGCTACGTCTGTCGTCACTGCTATATATTGCCATATGTTTAGTAATACGGGCAGATCTTTTATTTGATCTTCTCGGGTATGCGTTTCAGTATTGCTGTTGCTACAATAGTCCGTTTTTCAAATAGCTGCAAACAACGTTAGCAACGCAGAAAGGCAAAACCTTCCTGTATATTTCTCTCCGTGCATCATAAGTTGGAAAACATCCGCTTTCTCCCTCTCACACACACGTACAGATGTAACCAGGTATGCGCAGGCGGGATCAAAGTGTGTTTTACAGTTCAGAGCCGAGGAAGTTAAGACAAATGTCTAAAAAAAAGATCAGCAGACGCTTCTGTGCTGAGGTCATCACCTGCCCCAGCGGTGCTCCACTTTCTGCTCCCCTTTAAAATAATGAGCCAAAGAGTTCACAAACTTAAATTCACACACTTCCCTTTTGACTCTTTTTTCAACAGAGATCAAAGGAGAGTTTGAGCAAGTGTGCCGGCGTCTTACGTCTGTGACGGATATAAACAATGGATTGTTTGCATCTGTCTTTGTGACTTATGCGAGAGCGAGAGAGAGGCGAGATGGAGCGCTTACAAAAAGTCACAGAAAGTACTATAAAAATGTGTAAAGTATTAAAAAAACTGTGTATTTATTAAACTAACATTGTGATAGATCAGTATATTGTCTGAACTATTGAATAATTCGAGATTTTGAGATCGGCATTGGCAGATATACTTGTATCTTATTTTAAGATTTCTGTTTTTAAATATTTATAGTGTTTGATTTTTATATTTAATATTTATTTCAGATGTTGAATTTGAAGTAACTTCGCTTTTATATCCAACCCAGTCTCATGGCAGTTCGTGACATAGACCCAAAATTTAGAATCTATTGATTCAGGTTCATCCCTCTTTTGCACAACCTTTTTCATGTCACTACGAATAACTTTTTCATGTCACTTAGCACGACTTTCAATATACAGACCGCATGTGTGACACATATTTGTAACCTGATATAAAGGGAAGTTGCACATATTTTACGAGGTGGTTTTAAGCCAAAGTCAAAACATAATAAAACGTACAAAATGGGTACGAATCCTCATGAGATTGCTTTATATTTATACACATAAGAGATACCGAATGTGTCCATGAACACAAATTAATAAATGAAATTTTGTGTATGTCACGAATTCTCGTGAGACGGTATTGTTATATCGCCATCTCTGTTTAAAACACAAAATTGCTGCTTATTTTACATATGTAGCTTTATGTGGGTTGCAAATCAATTGTGCAGAATTGTACCCGACAGCTCAACTTATACCTCATTATTATAACTAGACGACACTTCTGAACACAGTTATTTATGTACTTGCTCAATTACTTTGCAAATTAAGTTTATAAATACATTTTCTATCATATTTCTAAGCCAATGTCTCTTTCATATTCATTGGCCTTTACAGGGAAATTTTGTCAGAAAGGTGTGAAAAGTTGTTGCTGTTAGTCAGTCTGTACATTTACAGTATAAATTGTAAATAAAGTCTACAGTTATGTCCTCATTTGGACAGATATGTAACTGTGTGTGTGTGCGTGTGTGCAGCCCTTGGCCTGGATTCCTGGGAGTTGTTGTTGTATTTTTTTGTCCCTGTATCTGTAAGCTGCAGTGCTGAAGGGTGTTGATTTATTTGGCTATAATTGCCTAATTCAACTGGTCTATGTCCACTCAGAGAGACTCTTTCCCCAGCTCACTGTCTCACTTACCCCTCAGTTGAACAGTCTGCCAATGTAATACTGTCAAACTCAAATACTGCCTGCTGTGATTGATCACCTTCTCTCCAGCTTTGCTTCCCAGACAACGCCAGAACAAACTGTTATTGCAGTCCGGGCCCGGAGAGTTTAACCAGGTGCTGTTAGCGGAATGATGTTGCTCACGGATGAAGAGACTTGTATACAGTACAGAACATGTGTACGGCTTCATTATACACATGCACCAGTAGTTTGATGGTATGTAAGAGTTTTTGTTATATACAGAATTTCCACTTGTAAATTGTTAATGTTGTTAGATGTGTTTTTTTGCTACAGCATGTCTAACGAAATCTCATGGCATTTATTTTACAATGTAGCCCTTTTTCTAATAAATAAAAAAATCAGTAAAAAAAAACCCTTACATTTTCTGTCAGCTGCAGTGACAGAAATATACTGTAAAATATTTCTTGTACAAATACAGGATATATAATAAATAATTTCCCCCATTTTTCTTGTAAATGTACTGTATTTTTTGTGTAATTTCACAGTTTTTGACCGTGATTCTAAAATAAACTTGTTAAAAACACTGACATTTTCTGGCAGCTCAGGCACCAGAAATAAACTGTAAAATAACAGTTTTCCCCTTGTAATTTACACGAAAAATAACAGATTAATAAAACTTTTTTACAGCATACGTTTTTATGGCATACAAATTTGTATAAAATCCCTATCTGGTGGTAACACTTGTTTTCCTGTGAGATCAGGCTGGCATGCCCCTTTAGTTTAAATAGGCACTATCCTTCTGGTTTTATGCTATACACCACAGTACATTTCTTAAGGTTTTAGGAATGTTTGTCAGAGTCATTGTCCTGTTTGTGTATCCGTGTGTGTATTTATCTCGTGTGTTTCCAACAATAGCACCCCAAGACCAGATATTGAGATGCGCTAGGATTGCATGTTTATTCAACTCCACCTGAGGCTAAACAGATAAGGTAGAGGTGAGCGAGAACGAGAGAGACTGAGTGAGAGAGGAGATAGCGAGATCTCAGGAGCGATTTCTCTCTTGAGCTCTGTGCCATACCTTCTGCCTCTGCACAACTTCCTGTGCCCCTCATTTACATTTCATTATGTAGCCCGGAGTGTTGTGTTGCGGCGTCGGCTGCATCTGCCGCCATAGCAACGGTGTATAGCGCTGTATTTGGCAAGCTATAGCTGGAATCGGAGGAGCGTTATTGAGCATCCCATCTGTCAGTCAAGCGTGCTCGCCCAACGCTTTGTGGACCTAATTTTTCTCTCGTCTGTTTGATAGACGTCTCTGTAACTAAAACTCCAAAGCCAAGAATCTTTGTCCTTCAGTTGAAGTGAGATGTAATCACAGTACTTCTTAAGACACCCGCATGTTTGTGCAGCACACAACATTTTCTTGCCTTTTTTTAATAGTTTGATGATACTTATATGATAAAGTAGTGGCCAGATGTGATATCCGGAAGGTATATTGTATACAGCTTTTGTCCCCTCAAAGAAACATGAAAAATATCATCATAAATATATTAAGGTAGAAAATGAAGAAAATATAACTTAATTTAATAGGATAGTTCAACCAAAAATTTACCCGCTTTTTTGTTTATGTTTTTGTCAACAGATCGATTTACAGATTCGCTTTATGAATGTTCGATGTACATCTCCCCTCCTTGCATCTCATTAATACATTCAATCAAATTCTTCCTTTATTTTAATATTTTAGCACATCTGTGTCTGTCTCATGCAGCATATTTTCATAGGTTTGAATCACACTTTTATTTCTGCGATTTGTCACACTTACTGCCTGCCGTCTATTCCCTGTATATCTGGACTCAGAAGAGCGCATTAGAGTGGGCATGACTGATATTTTCATCTATGATAAGTGTGTCTCATATTCTTAAACTCTAGGGGTGGAGAGAAACCTTTCCATAGCAGTAAGAAGTGTGACGGTGGTGTTGAAGGAAGGCTGTAGGTCACGTACACTGCATGTCTTAACGCTCAGCAGAATGTTATTTCATAATGATTTAAAGTGTTTTTGTGTTCACATTTAAGAAATAATGTTGTATTTGTAACCATTAGTTAAAGGGATAATTCACCCCAAATTCTGTTATCATTTACTCTCCCTCTTGTCATTTCAAACCTAGATGGCTTTCTTTCTTCTGCAGGACACAAAAGAAGATATTTTGGAAAATGTTTGGTATTCAAAATCATTGGTCCAATAGAAATGAATGGGGACCAACGTTTTTTTTCCAACATTCTTTAAAAAAACATATTTTGTGTTTTGCAGAAGAAAGGTCACACAGGTTTGAAATGACAAGATGATGAGTAAATGTATTATTTTAGTAGTACTTTGTAGTATGTTTGAGTAAATTATTCAGCTAACATGAACTAACAATAAACAATATTTAATACATAATTCATTATTCTTAGTTCATGTTAGCTGATGCATTTACCCAAACATACTACAATGTACAACTAAAATAATACATTTATTATTTACAGAATATTAAAGAATAAAGAATATTAAATTAACATAAACTAAGAAGGATATTTAATAAATAATTTATTATTTTTATTATTTACTAATATGTTTTTTTAATCAAAAGTGACTTAATGTTAGTTAATGCACAATGAACATGTACTTTACATGTACTGTAATTGTATTGGCATTAAAAAAGATTAATAAAGCATTGCTCATGTTAAATGCATTTACTAATGTTTACAAATACAACCTGATTGTAAAATGTATCAAATATAACTAAAACAAAATAAGGAATGTTGTTTTAAATGTTTCTCCATCTCAGGGTTGCCATGTCCACAGTTTTCCTGCAGGTTGTTTTAATACTCCACGGGTTTAATTTGGCAAGCGTTTGTTCATTCCTCATTTTTAAGGTACATTTTTTTATGATTTTCTTGGCCAGATTTGACTGCTCACTGGGTTTGTTTTGTTATGCAAATCTGACAACACTTCCCTGCCTACCATTGGTCAAACAGACGGATAACCTCAAAGTCATTGAGAGAGAAAGTCACGTCAGCTGCAGCTGAGATTCATTTTTCACATTTAAAGATGTAAATTGTTTAATAAATGAAAAATTAAAGATTAACAGGAAAGAAACACATCACTAATCCGAAGGCTCCATGAAGCACGTGACGCTCAAAATTGTTTAACTTCAGTTGTTGTGACTCTCTCTCTCAACGGCCCTGGATAACCTCAACCCAAACTCCGCCCACTCAGTTGGTTGCGGCCAATATTGCCAAGGCAGGAGTTTTAAAAGCACAATAAAGCTACAATAAATTTACACTCTTTGTGAAAGTCAACCCACAACTGACTTACAGTTGTCACTGCATATTAAATTGTGATAGGTGAACGTTTGTAACACTGAAAAGGTACACTTTTCTGCTTTTAAAAACATTGACCTGAATATGAAACATTTATGAATGCTATAAGCTCAGATGAACTGAAAACTTCTACCACATTTTACTCACATCGACACCTCTAGAAACCCTCTCTTTTAACAGTTATTTCCTCTCATCCTTCACAATGATCCCGGCATCTCACAACCAGTCAGTCGATGAATTTATTCAATGTGAAGTTCATCATGCCGGTGTGTGTATGTGTGCGCGTGTGTTCACGGGTTCTTATGCAAAGCCGTCATTTGCCAACCTGATGGAGTGGTTTTCACAATAAATTAGCAATTGTAATCTTGAGCATTTTAAGGGAACACGCCATTGCTTTCGCTTTATTTCCCACTTTGCCGTCTATTTCTCTCTCTATTCCACTTAACTCTGGGTCTTAGCTGTCTTCGTGCATAATAAGGGCACGCCAAGTCACATTACCTGTCTGGTTGTTCAGCGCTCATTTGCTTTTTTTCTCATTGACATGTCAGAGAATATTCCTCATATGACCCCGCTAATGGAACTGAGAGAAAGCTCAAAATTGCAAAAGATTTATGACATTCTTTCACCCTGATTTTTTTGCCAGTCGTCTCTCTTGTTCTCTTTTCTCTCATTGTCCATTAATTTCTTCTATATTTGATGATGAGAGAATCAGGCCACCGTTCGCTCTAGTTGTTTTCATTAGGAGTGTCGACGTAAGAGCGCTTTGGTGTTCTTTTCCTTAAAAGAGCCTTTAAATGGCCGCCACCAAATTGGGACCCAGCAGCGCTCGTGCTTTGTCCACTATTCACACACACTGGACTGCTATTAAAATAAGTCCAAAAACAAGCTTCTTTGATTTTAGGATTTCTCTTCAGGTCACACTTAAACCCTTGTCTTATTATTTCTGCTCCTTTTTTGTATTCACATCTTGAGCGCTACAGACTTTAGTTTTACTTTCACAGAGAGAAGGACGGATAGAATATCTCTCATGTCCGCCGTCGCTTTGAGACAAGCGAGTGTGTGCGAGTGTGTGCTTGCAGACGTTCCTCTCTCTCTCTCCTCACCGATCTTATACACATACATTGGCGTGTGTGCGCGCACGGCAGAAAGCTGATAGGACAGGGAAATGATGTGGGCCAGTGGCCATTGTAATGCTGTGTGCCGCGTGTGGCAGTAACAGCTTCACCTCAAGGTCAACTTCCTGTGAGGAGAATACACATCAGACCAGCTGGGCTGGAGTCCACCTTCTCTGACTCTCTCGCTCGCTTTCGAATGCTAAATATGAGCAGACAGGCGAAAAGAAATAACAAGTAAAGTACGTTAGCTAGCAAGTTAAAAGTATGTCTAGCCAGTATTATTTTGGGTTACCAGTAGAAGAACCGTTATTAACTTAAATGCAACAGTTACACAATCCATTTAACAAATAGTTTATTTTATAAAATTACTAAACAATAAAATTCAACAAATTGTTTATTTAATAACATTTTTATACAATATGAATACAAAAGTAATATTAATATTAAATTTAAAAAATGAATCGTTATTATTAGCCACTAGCCAAACCGATCAGCACCAGCTCTGGTCCAGAAGTACTTCCAGTTTTAGTTTTTTATCATTACCCAAACGTTTGAACAAAATGAAACCAACCAAACATTTATAACCCAATCAAAATAGCTTTAAGATTTATTTATATATGTAAGATTAAAAAAGAACCTATGACCTTCATGCTGCTAATGCAATCAATTGAGCGTTAGGAACATTGTGACATTAATATGTGCAGTTTGTAAAAATAGCCTTTGTAATATTCTCTCTCTGTCCCTCATCTTTATCTCCCGCTTGTCTAATACATCCGATATTCACTGTTAAAATATCTCACTTTTACATCAGAACAGATATAACAGCATCACTGTATACATCTGAGTCTGTGTGTTTGGTGCTCGGCTTCGGCTGGTGGCTCGGTGCTCTAACATGTCATGGCAGGGGGCCACTAAACCACCTGCAACCTTAATTTGTTGTGCCAGTAATTTTCTCCGCTCCATGCTGGCCTAAGATACACTCTGTGCCTAAAATACCATAAACCCGGAGAGAGAGCGAGGAAGACAAACAAAAGGAAAGATGAAGAGAGCGGAAGACGCACAAAGAGAAACAGTCATGCATGTGTCACCGATTCACGTAATGTTCTGGTGAGTTCGGAAACACTTTCTGCATCTTAATTAAGGGCAATATTCAAAATAGGCCTTTTAGACTCGGCATGACTTTGTTTGCGCAGAAACAAGTGAAAGAAATTAAGGGAAAAGGTCACAGATGATTGACATGTAGGAGATGGGATCTAGATGATGTAAAATTCAAGTACATTTAAGTATTGCTTGTCCTGAAATACTTGATGTTATAATGCTGCAGCGGTTGCTATGTGGTTGTTAAGTGTTCTGTGGTTACTAGGGTGTTGCTAGGTTCTTGATGCTTAGGTGGTTACCAATTATAAAGAGCCTCTCTATAAATCTCTATATAATGCAAAAGTAACAGATTTTGATTGACAAAACCTTTGTTAATCACAAATCTTATTAATGTAATCTTCCGAAAGTTACGTCATCTCTGCGGTACTCTTTTCTTTGGGATATTTCACAAAGATCATTAGTATGATGGTTCAGAAAAGAATCGAAAATATCACACCTGCAATCTGCTTTAATAGTAATACAACTGGACTTACCTTCATTACTAATAGCATTCCTTATAGCAAACATTCTTATGTTAATATTATTCTCTTGTGTCAAATGCAAAGTAAATATTCTGTGGTTTTATATATAAAAAAATGAAGGTATTACTATAGATATATCACTGTACCATTGTAGTTCTGCATTATTCTTTGGTGAGGGGATTTTGCTTTTTATACAGATAAGGTGCTCTGTCTTAAACCCACATATACATTTTTTCCTTGCAGAACGTAGATTGACAGCCTCACATCGCATAGCCTGAGGTAATTTCCCTCTGCCTGCTCTCTAGCTGTGCATTTGGTATTATAATAACCGAATAATGTTGTTAAAGGCTCATATATTATGGCTGAAAGCTGGGGCCTTGAAAGCTCTCCGAAACCCCGGCTAAAAAAACGAATAATGTTAAGAATAAAGATCTGCTCGCAGATATCTCCCTTCACGCTCTGTCTTGATTTTCACACACGTGTGATGACTTGCTCTATGGTATCTTTCGTCAGGTAGATTTATGCTCGGAAAACCACATCGATACTTACTTAACTAACCAAAAATGCAGCCAAAAATGTCACTTTGTTAAATATTTCCTTTTGAAAGTAAAGAGGCCATCTAATAGCACGCGGATATATCAGACTCTTAGAAGAGATTAGAAACTCTTTGTTGCTCATGACAGCCGGCCCATCATGCTCAGGGCCTCTAAAAGCTTTTGTGTCCCTTTCTGGATTGAATTTCAGGTTTCATTCCTGGCCACAAGGGGGCAGAATCTCACTCCGAATGCACAAGCCGGAGTTTCTAATCATACTGTCTGTTATTTCCCCGCGTCTGATGGACAACCTGTCCCCAACATTCCAGATGAGCGTCTAATTAGAAACTTCTTAAAAATTGGTGTTACATATTCAGAAAGATTTTAATTGCTGCTGCGCTGGTGGTTTGAGAAGTCGACTCGATCCCTGACTAATGCATGACCAAACATACACACACATTTACAAATTGTAAAAGAATGCAAATGTATTCTGAGGAACCGCTGACCACAGACGCTACCCACTAATGACATCAGAGAAACAGAAACAGGCTTTTGTTGTCACCGTTGTCACGTCGCATAATGACTGAAGTATTCATCGGATCTCATCAAAGGCCTTGTGCTGCTCAACACGCTTTGAACAGCGAGCAGAAATGTCTCTCATAGCCGGTTAGGTTGTGCCAAAGCTAACACGCATCCAGGGAATCCAGTGACCTTTCCCCGACCATTTATTCATTGGAATGAGCCTCATAAAAGTGGCAACACGGCAGAGAGGTGCTAAAAATGTCAGGCCGCAGCCTAAATTTGGTCTCCTTCGCTGCTCTGTTACTCAAAACTTTAGCCTGCATGATTTTTTGGGAGGTACACCGCTGCTGTTAGGCCAGAGGGGTCTGAAAAAGATCAGGCGGTGTGTGATGGGAGTTGATAGGCAGCTTTCCTCTCATCTGCTCTGTTACTTTAATGCATTTTGAGTCCTTATAGAAAAACAGCTTTGAACTTTCTCTTTAGGACAAGCTATAAACCAGGAGTAGAGAGTTTATGGGATCTATAACTTTGTGCTGGCTTTGATGGCTTTCCTGTGGCTTATATTCTGAATAAAAGAAACCCGCCATATATCACAATATTGATATTCCTCCTTTGTTTTTAAATCTCCCTTTATTTTATTGTCCTGTTAAGTGTTAGGTGCTGCATTCCTACCAGCCTGGTTCAGCTGATGACAGGAAACGGTCGCACGTGTGGCTTTAGCTTATTGTACCGATTGTCAAAAACGTGTATGTTTCAATGTTTGAAATGACTTTTGGACACAAACTTATATTTGTGCCAACATATACATTTTTTTAATTAGAAAACTACATTTTGATTAATTTTTTTAATGGACCAAATAATGAATAAAAAACTGTCAATTAGAGTCCGGCATAGATGGAAATTCCTTTAATACTTTTTAAAAAGCTTGCTAGGTTCAGACCTCAAGAAGCTGTGAAATGCCAAGTGTACGATTTTGCAAATTCTAGTTAAAGGGTGACTACTTTGAAGATGCTCAAATATAACAGAGCACATTTATTTTGCATGCTTTTAGTCACAGCGTAATTTCCCCAGCTACAATTGTATTGTTCCATAGTTTTGTAATTTAAAATAAATAACTATTGTGGAAAAAATAAATAAAAATTGATGCTAGACTTTTGACCGGTTTTGTTTTATCTCATGAGAAATATCTGAGACACAGGAGATTTAGCACGTTTCAATTTGCTCTTCATTTAATCTCATTGATGTCTACGGATTGAGATATTAAAGAGACTTCATTCATGATTTTTTTCTATAGTAAAACAGGTTCCACCCATCTGGGAAGATTTTCTACTAGATGTTAGAAGAACTGTGGGAATCATCTTCCATTCAGATGCACATACAGTACATCAGTAAGGTCAGCGTCCCAATGGTGTTAAATCTTTATTTTCAGTCTCTGTAGGTCCGTGAAAATCTATTATATTAGGAACAAACATTTTTATGCACCCTATAAGAACTGTCATGCTGGAACAGGAAAAGGCCTCTTGCACCACTTCTGTTTGATGTCATTGTATGTTGTAGAATTAACCCAGGCAAATCCATTTGTTAGAAAGATGCACTTCCAGTACATATTTCTGTCCTTGTAGCACATATTTTTCATTAGAGATGATAATGCTTTTTCATTTGATTCATTTTAAATGATAATATCCATTACCCGCACAAATGTAGACCTATTTAACATCAACCAACATCACATCTGAGACCATCTCAAGCTTATATTAAAACTATGATTATATTGATTCAAACCACAAAACAATGTCTCTTGAGTTCCTCGCTCATCCTGGAGTAGCAGTATGCTAACTTCTGCGTTAACCCAATTCTCTAGTTGAGGGCGGCTTTGACTGATGTTTCTCATCATTAGTGGCCTCTCATGGGGCTGGATAAATCGCTGGCATTATGAAATCCACGCTGAAAATGAACCTAATCAGAATGTATTTCAGATTTAATTTCATGAGGTAAAATATTATTCTCCATTTGTGTCTCATTTTGTCATATTAAGCAGGCGCGATCGGTAAAACGGATTGCCTTCAATTAGAGGGACGAGATACAAATGTTCAGCAAAATGGTTCGTAGAAGAACAAAATGTATTAGGGATCATTATGACGTAAATATGCCACCTCTTCAAAACCTTTTGTCTAAAAACACTCATCTAGTCAGTTTTGAGCGAGACATTAAAATAAACAGTAATGTTATTCTAGTGCAGAATGACTTAAAGGGATAATTCGCCCAAAATGAAAATTCGGTCATCATTTACTCACCCTTCGAGTGAGTTTGTATAAATGTCTTTGTTCTGATGAACACAGAGAAAGATATTTGGAAGAACGCTTGTAACCAAACAGTTCTTGGCCACCATTGACTACCATAGTAGGAAAAATGACAATGGTAGTCAAAAGTGGCCCAGAACTGTTTGCTTTCCTACATTCTTCAAATACAAAGAAATGTATAGAGCAATTTTTCCTATATGGTAGTCAATGGTGGCCAAGAACTGTTTGGTTACACTATCCCTTTAAAGGTATTATCTTTTTCTTAAGCATGTGGACATTCAGTGGGCGTATCATGTGACGCTGACATTAAGCAACAATAAAAACAATTATACTTTGAGTATCATGGCCACTCAGGTGAACAGAATCCCTCCTGTAGTTTCTCCTCCAGGAAATCCATGACAGAGCCTGTAGTGTCCCTTCAGGCTTATTGGCAGTTCTAATCAAGTTAAATATCTCCCAGGCCCTCGAAAAAAGCCTCACGTTGCTGATGTTGGATTTGCTTTCAAGTGTATGTCAGCCAGCAGGTTCTCGCCTCGCAGGAACCACAAGGCCATTTATGTCCTTTTGTCCGAGTCGGATGCGATTAGGATGCGTTCTGTATTGGCAGGTTGACTTACACCCTCTTAAGCCCTAGGTTTGTATCACCGCTCTACCTCTCAAGGCTGCGGTCCTGTCAAGCAGAAGGCCATCGTGCCAAGTGAGGATAAAGGCTCAGTTGCGGAGGAGGAAAACGTACACAACGTCCAGGAAATATTATCCTCCTCTGCACTACCTGTTTACCAACTACTGCAGTGGGCGAGAGAGAGAGAGAGAGAGAGAGAGAGAGAGAGAGGGAGAGAGAGAGAGAGAGAGAGAGAGAGAGAGGAGAGAGAGAGAGAGAGAGAGAGAGAGAGAGAGAGAGAGAGAGAGAGAGAGCAGCAGTGTCATGTCAATTCGAAGATCATCGGTCAGACCAAGGATCATTTTCTGCCTCGGCTCATGCGAGTTTATGTGATATGTGCCGTCTTCGGATGCCTGAATATGCGGGTGACTTTTGACCGGTCAGTTATGACCCCATTAATAAAAATGCGCAGCGTTACAAGTGCACCAAACAAAAAAAGATGGACTGAAAGTGTATCAACGTCTTCAAGCTCTTGCATTAGCGCCGTGAGGTGACAGCGGATGTAACATTATCATGTCAAAATTCAAGTTAGCACGACCCTCATAACCACCAACGGCATCCCGGCTGACTGTTTATGATTTCCTCTTGAAGACGGCAGTCCACAGTCAAGCATGAAATGAAAATTACTCGACGCCATTAGTGAGAGAAAATAGAGAAGTTTTTCTGTGACAAAATGATACCCTTCTCATTGCGTTACACAGCGCTGCGTACAGTATATATAAAGCGCTGCGACTGTTTAGCATTTCGTACCGCTGCAGACTCTCTGACCTGTCAGCGGTGCTGCATCCAGGGGCTGAGGTAAGCAAAAAATACCCAAAGTGCCTGAAAAAAGTCTGCATTTCCATTTTACATTAGCATATAAACCTCATTAATGAGCATGTCATGGCTCAGCTTAATTAAAGTGACCGGCTTAGATATCACGTAAGCACAAACTGTCCTGAATTACACAGCGGCCATCGAAAGTATAAAACATTTAAGCCACACTTACTGTACAAATCTGTGTCATTATTTGTTTCCTGATGTTTGAGTTTGATATTTTGTTATCTATGGAACATCCCGCTTGTCATTTCAAACCTGTATGACTTTCTTTCTTCTGAAGAACACAGAAGAAGATATTTTGAAAAATGTTGGCAACCAAACAACAGCGGTGCCCATTTACTTATATTAAGGACACAAAACCAATGCAAGTCAATGGGAACCGCTGTTGTTTGGTTGCCAACATTTTTCAAAATATCTTCTCTTGTGTTCCGCAGAAGACAGAAAGTCATACAGGTTTCAAAGAAGTTAAGTAAATGATAGGATTTTCATTTTGGGCGAACCATTCCTTTAAGAGTTTAAGTGCTCAAATACCTTATGGAGTGAAATCCTAGCTTTCATGTTGCTTTTTTCCTATTTCAGTTGTTTAAGGTCCCTGTTGGAATCTGCCTATAGTTTGGCTATCACGTGATTTCTGTCAAAACCATAAAGTTGGACACTTTCAACATCAATAGCCGGGTTTCCATCCAAAGTTGCAGATTTAGCTAAAATTGGAATATTAAATAAAACGTTTGTGAATAAGCACCGTTTCCCTCTAACTAGTCAACCGTCACTTCTTAATAAACTGCCACTAAATATCAGTAAGACAAGTAAGAGAAGCCACTGAACATAATAATTTTCATATATAATAATTACCTGCGCAAGCAGACGAAACACGATAAATGCGGCGCTTTTGTGAATGCCTGCTGTTTGGGAAACGCAGTCGTGACAGTTCTGGGAGGCAATTACAGAAATGCTTTGTTGACTTTGCTCAGGCATTTAAGAATGACCATAACAACATTTCAGATGCTGTGTAACAAGATCAGTACTCTGGTTAGTCAGGTTACGCCATCTCATACTGCAGTTACATGCCTTTTTGGAGGAATTTATTCAGCAAATGCGTTTCCATCTCCCATTATTCGCATGAACCCTTTTTCTCAAAAAAAGCAAGCGAAAAAACTTTTTTTGCGAATTAAGGGTTTGCAAAATTTGCCGCCTCCATCACTCGTTTCTGATGCGAAACTTTAAAATGCTCATACAACCAGGGTGATAGAAACCCAGCTAATGGTAAGTATTCACTTTTTTCTTCAGTGTTTACTGTAGTTTGCCGACTGAACAATTCGTCGCTTTTTATTTTTTGCACTTAGCAAATTTTGTTCCTCCTCTCAGAACAAACCTCTGACTCATTTTTGACTTGACAGCCACTGATTTAGAAAGTTTGTTTGATGCTTCTGCGTGGGGAACGCACCATATAACTTTGTCATTATATATGTCAACCTAACTCAAACTGAATTTTGGACCCCTCGCTGTTGCCTGAGCAATCCCAAACTAATAAAAATGACTTTGACTTTCATTATTTAAGTCTCGTCCGACATGGCGCAGCTCTGATTTCCGCGCGTTCCCTCAATGAACTTCAGTCTTTATGACATTGTGACATCTTTTGTCTTGAACTAATTAAACAAGGAACAGCGCTGACAGCTCAGCCCTCCACCCACCCACAATGCCATTAGCATCTGCTGAGACCCAGAGAGAAAGAATTGCCCTCATTTACAACAGTAGAATTGTTAATGCCTAATAAAAGGGAAAAGAGGAGGCACTGTTTAATGTAATAGCCGGAGGGACAGACAGTAAGACGGATCGTGCGTTTTGGAGACGGCCACCCCTCCGCTGCATTAGGTTGCCAGGTCCTCATTTACAGAACTAAGTCAAAAGGAGGGAAATCATATGTAACCGTGTTATCAATTATTGAGGCTCTGCAAATGCATTTTGGTTTTTATAAAGGAGCGGTTGCCATGTGGGAGTACTCGACACAGAGCGCAGCGGTGTAATCCCAACATTACACGCTCCGGAATGGCTGATGCTCGCTCTCACAAACACGGCACAGGCTGGAACCGTGCGGTCCGCTGGGGAGAGACCCGCGAGGACCAATAATGGAGGGATGATGATGTGTTGAAGAGACGTACGGATTGATGGATGGATAGCTCGTGAATGTGTGTGTGTGTGTGTTGAAAGGTTGAGTGTGTTTTTAATGCATGGATGGTTACCTCCCGGTCCCGCAGGACGTGCGGTAAAAATGCACACCACCCTGAATCTCTTTTCCTTTTGCTCTCTCTCTTTTTCTTTGCTTTTTCACACATCCAGGCCCGGTGGCGGAGCAATGAAAGGAAGACTTGACCTCGTCTCACCTCCTTCGAAATGCTCCGGACCCCCTCACAATATCTGACCTTGTGGAAGCGACACGTCTCTGAATACCAAACAGACCTCTGACTGCCTCCCTGGTGAAGCAATTTCATTCTTTTAAATTGATAAAACCAATCATTTAATAGAGGAGCTAATTCATTTTTAAACAATAGACTGTTTAAATATTTATTTAAGAGCAAAGAACCAACCCTCATGCACACTGCTAACAGAGGCATTATGGGATACTTGAATGTACCAGAATAACCGGCCAGTTCGCCTGGAGCTAAACTACTGGACATCACAGCAAAACTATTATCTGACAGCAATAATCAGATCTTGTGTAGAAATGTTAGATTTTTTAGGCTGTGTTCCAGAAATGTGGAATGAGCGGAATATTAAGGCATCATTTCCCGCTGACGCAAGGGACATAATTCTAGAATGAATAAAGACAAAATTATTGAAAAAAAACACATTTATTTAAGCCAACAATAAATTATTTTCAGTTTTTTTAAATGTACTATTTATAGGTAGTAGAATTATACTACATTAAAATGATAATTTTTGTTTCATTTTGTAAACTACTGACAACATTTCTCCCAGATTTCAAATGGAAATATAGATTTTTATTTGCAAGATATTGAAATGGTTTTGAAATATTGAATACTGCAAAGAAAACAAGTTCATATTCATGTTTAAACAACACCACAAAAGAAAATAAGCATTTTTGTCTTGTTTTTTTAGTGAAAATATTCAGAATTACAAACAGAGATTGTGGCACCGCTGGTGTGAAAATGGAGTGAATCTCATCAGGGATGTGTGTATGGGTGTAAAAGTGAGATTCTGTTCTGAAGTGATTATTATTCATTACAGGAAACAGCTATCTGTGTCTGTGAAAACAGAGAGGAAATGAATCCAGAAGTCTATAGTTTAACAGTATGGGCAAAACCTAAAGACCGCATTGCTCTCATTAATCTGCTTCTCATGATGCGTTTCATCTCCGCATGAAGCACCTCATCCAGTTTCGAAGGTTTTGCTCTGAGCGGAAGTCTTTGTTCCTCTCCGACTTTTCTTTTCACTGAAATGACATTAAAAGAATGAAGACAGAATTCATTACGTTGATAGAAGCATAATTAGGTGACAGAAAGCATTGGGAACAATTAGCAAACTGGTGAAACGCAGAGAACTGACGTCTGATTCTCTTCTCCTCACCAGTCTGAGCAACAGCCTGCTTGAGCAGCTGGTATTCGCATGTCCTCTGGATCTGGACTGACAGCAAACTGAAGGAATGAAAGAGAGGGCTAATGTAAAGCAAGAAAGAAATAATAGGCATTGTGAACTCCGATGTTCGAATGATTTGATCCGAATACACTGTATGTAACACATCATCTTTTTCAAAGCAGTGCAGGTTTGTTGATCAACAAGATGCATTGTATCTTCAGAGGGCGAAAGGAGAAAAATGCGTTGAAAAAAACTAAACCCAGTTATCCAATTCTGTGAAAAAACACATTTGCGGAATGAAAAGCGTTTTACATGCTCCGCCGATTGATTTTTTTCCAGGAAGATTTGAAATGGCATCCACAGGGGGTAATTCTGATGAACAGATGTAGAGGAATCAGATTTGTGTTGAAGACAGATTGGTTCTGCTTTCATTCTTGGTTTATCTGATACACGGAAACAAACTGACAAAAAATTTGATCACAGACTGTCAAACCACATCAGTCAATCCGACAAACCCGATGTTGCTCGCGCTCATGCGGACGCATGCACGGGTAGAATAACAGTATGTGCCTTAAGGGCAGCGCAGCTGATAGGAATGCAGTGGTAGCTGAATTTCAACAGTGCTTTCCTTTAGAGGAAGAGCACTGTTATTTTTCTTGGACTGTCGGCCGGTCCAACCTCATCCCACTTGTACATTTTTTAAATACTCAATTTGTATGATGTGAATTGAACCAAAATGTACGGTTAATAAAGGTCCAATGTGGAGATTTTAGCGGCATCTAGTGGGGAGGTTGCGAATTGCAACCAACGGCTCACTGAATCGCTACACCCTCCCTTTCGAGGCACTATGGTGGCTGAAACAAGACAAAGATGTTTTCGCTTCTTTGCCGAAGCAGATAACATATTTATGAAACAGGCTCTGTAGAGCAAACAACCGCGGTGTTTGTAGATAGAAATAGCTCATTTTAATATCATAAAAACATAGCAGTTCATTATGTAAGGTCTTTATACACCTCTAAACATATAGTCATTTATATTACATTGCATTTCTGTCAATAGTTCCCCTAATCTTACACAGTGCACCTTAAAAAAAAACTCAAATTATTTTAGCATTAGGTACAATGAATTATTGGATAACACACAAACATTCAGAGAGTTCCTCAAGATGTTATAGCCCTTTATATTCTGCTTAAATTTGCCTGTCTGGAGTGCTTTCTCTCTGCATGAAAGCCACATCAAAGTGGCAAATATATTGTGTTTACTTTTTAATGCTGCACAAAGGCAGTCTGTATTTATTAACATAGGCATCACAGTCAAGAGAACAAATGCATTACACATATTGTTTCGCCTGTGCAGTAGACTGAAGATACGCTGATTGAAACATAATAATATTACTGTGTTATTCCATTAACAATACTGTTTTACCCTTATACAAATGGGTTAAAGGGATAGCTTACCAAAAATGAAAATTGAAAGTTCATTTACTCACCCTTGTGTTTTTCAAAACCTGTATGACTTTCTTTCTTTTGTAGAACACAAAAGAAGATATTTTGAAGAATGTTGGTAGCCGTATTGACTTCTACTGTATAGACGCAAAATCACAGAGACATTTCTCAAAATATCTTCTTTTGTGTTGAGTCATATACAGGTTTTGGATGACATGAGCGTGATTAAATGGTGACAGAACGTTTTTGGTGAACTGTGCCTTTAAGCATCTTTGATGTTTTTTCTTGGAGCACCATGCGTTTGGGGATTTAACTATAGGAACAATGCATGACATCTTGTCTTCTCTTGAATTTAAAAAATAAAATAAAAAAAACAGAACAAAAGTCTGTCATACATGTTTTGTTTGTACTAACTGTTAAACCAAACTCCATGTTTATACGTCTTAAAAAACTGAACTTTTTCTGGTCTTGTGTTGCAATCCTGTCTGAGACTTGCAGCACAAGACGTTTCCGTCGAGACAGGTTTGGTGATATCACAACGCTAAAATCTGCCTGACTTACAATCATGTTCTTTACTTTTCCTGTGAGGTACACACTTTGTTCCTTTCACATCTTCAGGCAAAGCTTAGATTGATCTCCTGACCGCCTTCGCTCCTTTCTTCCAAGGAGGCCGTGTTGAAGCAATACACCTGCCAGAACCCAGAGCCTCCCTTAAGTGAGAGATTCTTTGAATCCAGAGAAAGTGCCACTGGAAATGAAATATTCACTGCGCCCGAGAAAGTGAGAAACTGTCAACGATTGTATCACACCGCATGATGAGAAATTCCAAACCAGCGCGAGGGTCAGAGCGAAATAAACACGGAGAGGGGACAGCTTGTTTTTACGGCGCTTTCTGAGATTTGGTTATGAAAATGAAAATAACATTTTAGATGCCTGAAATGTTTTTATAGTGTGGGTATCCAATAAGCGGAGCTTAATAACAATCCAGGGGTAGAGAGTCGAGGGCAGCTGTCAAAGCGTGACACAGAGATGGGCAGAGAGAGAAAGATGTGGAAAGCCAAAAGGATGATGAAAGCGAGCAGGTAGAATCAGTAATAAGTCGAGAGACTTTCAGCAGCCAATACCAGAGAGATGTAATTGAAAGGATGGGTAGATGGATGGACAGATGACTAAACGGATGAAGATGGATGAGTCGGGGAAGATGGATAACCCTGCTTGCCTCTCCTTGTCTCACTACTAAAGGTCAGAGGTCAAGGTAAGCCAGGACTTAAAGTTTATGTAAAAATGTCATCATTTACTCATCCTCATGTCATTCCGTACCTTGAGGTCCGTTGTATAGACAACAAAACACTAAGACATTTCTCAAAATATCTTCTTTTGTCTTCCACTGAAGAAAGAAAGAACATGAGGGTAAATAAACAATGACAATGACGTCTAGATGTTTACAATATCCGTGCATGTAAATTGTCATTTCAGTTTAATATAATTCTTTCTCAATTATGTCTTGTTGTTTACCAGCGTGTTCTCCAAATTTCCAATATCTCCACAAAAAAGAGCATCTCCCTTCGGAAGGCGCTTTCAAAATGACTCATTTCGCAATAATTGACTAAATATTTCCCTCCCCTCCTTTCTTCTCAGCAAGTGGGAGAGAGATCACAAGTTCAAAGATATGCCAGGATCCATTAACATGTGTTAGAGACGCATCCCCTGTGTTTCACACTGAAATTGAGATCTCTCGGTGCGACCCGCTCTCTTTTCTGTGGCCTACAGATAGATACGCATTCACTTTTCTAATCTTTTCTGGCTTTTTGCTTTTTAATAATCTTACACCCAAGGCAGTACAGTGAACACATTTAAATGACACATTTAACGAGTTCCTGCAATAATAGCATTTCTAATGAACATGATGATACAGATTCAGAGAAAGAGAGAGAGATACATTTCATATTCGCTCAAGATAACATATGTTTGTCCTGAAGTTTGTTCCTCTGATACAACATCTGAATATCTGCTTGGGTGAGTTCTCATTGATGAAACGAAAAACATCTGTCTGCCATTTCTGATTGGGTTTCTGTCAGACCAGTAGTGTTGTGCTACTGTATGCTACCACCGACCAGGTGTTGAACATATGGCAACCACGGTACATATGTAGAGATAATCCCACATAATAGAGCACAAGTGATCAGACTTCAGTCCAAACTTCACTCAGATTGAAACGAGAAATGTTGAGTGAGATGCTCTTTGAGATACTTTCATTTTTTTCTAGGGAATCTTTGTATGGTTTTACATTTTCATTTAAACATCAATTCTTTTTTCTTTTGTGACACACACAATAAGATATTTTGAGAAAAGTCTCCGTACAACTTGTGTCCGTACAGCGGAAGTCAATGGGGGCAATGTTGTTTGGACAACATTAAATGGACCTGTTATTGTTGCAAAGAACTTTTATAAGTTATTTTTTGTTATAAACGTATTCGTTTTATAAATCAAATGTAAATGATTTTATATTTAGCAGAGTTCACCAGTATGACCCTCATGCCATCCCAGAGGGGGTCAACAAAAGCTCTAAAAAGTACCTTAAAGGGACAGTTCACCCAAAAATTCCAAATTTGTAATTCTTTTTGTTCCGATAAACACAGAGAAAGATATTTGGAAAATGCTTGTATCCAACAACAACCAAACAGTTCTTGACCACCGTTGACTACCATAGTAGGAGAAATGACAATGGTAGTCAAAAGTGCCTCAGGATGGTTTGCTTTCCTACATTCTTCAAAATATCTTCTTTTGTGTTCAATAGAACAAAGAAATGTATAAAGTAATTTTTCCTACTATGGTAATCAATGGTGGCCAAGAATTGTTTGGTTACAAGCATTCTTCCAAATATCTTTCTCTGTGTTCATCAGAACAAAGAAACGTATACAGATTTGGAAGAACTCAGAATTTTGAAGAATTTTCATTTTTGGGTAAACTGTCCCTTTACATCAATGTTTTCAGTGTTAGTAAATGTATTATTGTTTGGAATATAATACAGTTTTTATTGCAGTATAATAAATTCCCTCTAGTTCTTTATATTTTGTTCCTTCTTTCTCCCTCTCGCTGGCTTCGTCCGCCTCCTGCTCTCATAAATGATAGAAGCAGAATTCAGCACTCGTGTTTGGGTTCCTGTGGGACTCGTGGTGTGTGCTGAAATTGTCCTGACAGCTCAAGGTCATATTATTATTTTTTTCACCTCCATTCTCTCCTCAGGAACACCCATAATGAAACTGTCCCCATTATAGGGCTCTTTTATGGGCCTAAGATGGGAATATTGCCAGCGTCAAAGCGTTGATGGTCTTGTCAGCCCCGGTGTGTGCTTGGTGTGTGGTTTGCTGAGAACACCACAGAGTGATCATTTTTAATGAGAGAGCAGGAGTCTACACCTTCCCATCCTGCAGGATCCGTGAGTGGGGAGAGGTGACAAGACAGATTATGAGAGAGAGATAGTGAGAGAAGAGGAGTGAGGATGTACAAAAGACCTTTTTTCAGAAGCTTGCTGCTGTAGTTTGAGAAGGGAATCAGTTTACCTTCTTTTGATTAGTTCTCTAGAGAGTCTCTTTGCTAAAGGTTTAGGCTGTGTTCCAATGTTTTCTTACAACAGCGTTTTCAAATCTATTTGATTAGACTCGTAATGATAACTTATAGACTAACACCAACAACAACAAAAAAAAGTATATTTGTATTAAATCACTGTAAAAACAGATTAAGTGAAATCTAGATCAAAAAGTAGACTTATTTATATGGTCCAAAATCACAAGTTAGAAACCACAAAAGTTTGTTCTCTTCACAATGGTGGGCAACATTAAATCTTCTTTAAAACAGCTGAGTGTAAATACAAACTGACAAGGCACAACTTATCAGCACATGGGCATTAGCAATAAATGAAGGTAGTAATTGGATTTGTCATTTATTCAAGTAATTCATTCACAGATTATACAAGTCAAGCGCTCTGTTTATTAAAACCGAAAGACAGAGGAGGTGATTTGGAAACTCGTGATGAGCTAAATACACTTCGGCTCTCTGAGCTCTCAGTAGATTTAAACCAAACCTTCACAACATTTGTCTGCAGCCTTTTTCTTCTAATTAAAGTTTTGAGCTGTAATGTCTGTTCTTGAACTTTGTACAGTAAATGTACTGTATCATTACGCCCAATTTATACTGTTACGTTACCGGATGAGCAGTTGAAGGCCGACTTTCTGTTTATTATGTCATGTTTTTTCATCGGGGGGAGTGAGACGTTGAAGTCATTGCTCAGTTTTGTTCCTATGAATTAATACAGCGCAGGGGTTGATTTCTGATTGAATAGACAATAGAGCTCAATGTGTTTACCCTCCGGCTCATGTTCACATAAAATCGAAAACATAACACAAACTGTAAATATAGCTGTGTTGCAAACGCAAACGTGCGCACAGTTTCACAAATAACAAAGAACAGGCAGATGCTATGTGACATGTTTTATTCATGTCTGGCTCAACTCTGCAGAGGCCTCAGAAGTATCAGAGATTTCAATAAATGAGAACAACAAAAACAAACACAGGGAGAAAGCGGTCGAGGTTAAAAAAAAGTTAAAGGTGGGCAAACTGGAGGCGAGACAGGAGAGCTTAGCGGAAGAAGAAAGGGGGCTCTTCCGACTATGCCATTATCACAGAATAGGACCCTGCCATGTCACACCCTGCTGAGACTGTGAACATGACACTCTCCCAATTCCATATACGCACACTCTATATTTAGTTTTGCCTTCATTTTTCATTCGTTTTCATAAGTGCTTCTATCATTTTCTTGTGTTTTTTACTCTCACACCAGCTTGTTTTCACACTTTTCCCATTCTGCACTGAAACAGAATATTAATAATGTTTTTAATCTCATATTCTACATCTTGGTGGACTTGACATTTCTCCTGCTTTGTTATTCATTATCAGTGAGTGATGATGTTCTCTTGGGTCTCGTGGTGAACTTGTTTGTGCAGCGATTCACGTCTCAATGTCCTTGTTGGTTCAGGAACAACATTCCAGTCAGATATTTGCATTAAGTTTAGCACTTATGTTAGGGCCTTATCGTACACCTGGCGCAAGGCCCACAACCTATTGGTTCGTGTAACCGTTGTTTAAATGGCAAATGCATTTGCGCCCATTTGTGCACCCATGGGCGTGCTGGTCTAAAAAAGAGGTGTGTTCAGGCGCATTGTTGGCGCGCTGCTATTTTGAGGAACTAAAAATTGTGCCGTGTGCTTTAGACCATGCGCTTAGAATGTTAAAATAGGGCCCTTAGTTTTTGGCTTAGGAATGATGCAAAAATAGAAATTCTATAGAAATAAATTTGTATTGAATTATAGTTCATGCACTGTTCAAACTATCTTTGCAAATAAACTCTTAATTTCTTTACATCTTTAAAGTTTTCTAATGTGTTTTGTGGAGAAACTTGTATGTGGAAAAATGTTCCACAACTATAACGACACAGAGGAACAATATTGTTGGGATCATATTGAGACCATTGGACAGCCAATCCATTCAAATTTAAAGAGTTGGCATATTAAAATTATGAAACTGAACCATACAAGCTTAGAATAAACAACATTATTGTTTATTGGTGTTGACACTAGTATAGTTATTGAGGAATACCTGAATTGTCAGCTGAACCTCTTTGACCTAAATTATTTACTTGAAGATTTTAAGCAAATATTTCAAAAATTTTATGGCACATTTGCATGTTTAACTACTGTTTTTATCAGTAGTATTTTACATATTGTTTTTATTAAAACTGTAACATTTCTTCGCAGTATTCGACTACTACTTTGTTAAATTTGTTAAAGCCTGTTTGCGAAATCCTGATGTACACACATCAGAACACTTACTCACAATTATATTTTTCCACATTTTAGAGCAAGAGTAATCTCATCAAACCTATAGAATATTGAAAAAAACTAACAGGAATTATGTTGTGAATGCAAAAAAATCTCAAATAAATTAAAGCTTGTTATATTTTAATATTTTATCAGCCTCAAATTTGCAGAAATGTTTTTTCTTGGTATTTAGAGATCCCACCCTAAGATGTGTTTTAAACCATTTTTGTGGAAGTTCCGATCTCATCTATCTTTATTATTTAGTCAAATTCATCCATTTCAAAAACATTTTTATTAAATAAAATTTAGTCTGGTAATGAAAACATTTACATTTGGCAGATGCTTTGATCCAAAGCAACTTACATTGCATTATTCATTATACATTTGTGATCACTGGGATCGAACCTATGACGTTGGCGTTGCTAGCGCCATGCTCTAACCACTGAGCTACGAGAAATTTCATTCCCTTCCACATTGTAATTAACCATATGCCATTTTTACAGCTATAAATGTCATTCGTGCTGCAACGTTATAAAGGTAACAATAAATAAAGTGGCATTAATGTATGTCTTTGTGTTCAGCCGGCAGCCTTTAGAGTGTTCATTATTCACAAGGGTTCTGCCCTCCATAGTGAGCCGAGCTCAGCGATGCTCATTTCAGAGTGGAACTCATCCAAGAACTGCAGAGGAGGAAGATAAGTTAAAGTACTAAGAACCAGACTGGTGCCAGACAAAATGTTGTATTTAAATGACTGGTACCCAATAAAAAAGGAACAACTTGAGAAAAAAGGGAGTATAAAATATGCAGAACATTTCATGCATTCATTACTTGACAATGTCACAAGGTCAACATGTTTACACAAAGGTTTCCACCAATTGATCGTCTTTTTTTGTCAGTTATATGGTAAGGTGTTTCATTTACATTCAGCTCAGCCTCATCTGCATTTTAAGCTTCAATGGCTTTGTCCCCTTCAGATCTTTTTAATGCTCCGTATAGAGAGTCTGATGAAAAGGTGAGTGGAGCTGAATTAAAGGGCCAGCTGTCTCTGGTTAGGGTTTGTTGAGCAATCATTTCCATATCTGGTTAACTTGGTCATTCGTCTCTCCTGCGAATGCCCTGTCGGGGAATAAAAGCTGTAAATCTGGAATGAATTCTCGTGGGGACAGGCAAGGCATGCTGGGATACTGTAACCTTGACGATGAAAGGCTGCGCATAAAAATCTTACAATTTTTCCCAGCGTGTTTGATGTCGTTTAAACCAGAATTTGAAAACCTAGGCATTATGTGTTGTAAATATAAAAAAGTTCCAGTGCAAATCTTTTCTTTCATCTTTGAAAGTGCTTTGAAAGGGATTTTAAGCAGTATTCATTTGGGGGAAATAGAATTCCTACCAAACTCATGCTGATTCTTTTCTAAAGGAGTGCTTTTGTATGAAATTATTCCTTTTCTTTTTCTTTTGGGGTTGTCACAAAACGGCAGATTGTCTTCAGTGTCCAGTATCATTTTTCTGAGCGGATTCCGAAATTGACTTTGGCATTGATATGTATGTCCTTAATCTAAAACTTCCTATCCATGTATCAAAGGAAAAAAAGTAAAATGGTGGCCATGGCTGTGAATGTGTACTGTACAAGGTACTGTACAGTTCAATTACTGTAGTGATGGGGACTAAATGTACAGATTGTGAAAGCTAATGTTCTCAGACTAAGGGATGTGACAGTCAAGGTTCAAATTGACCTTCAAAGGCCTCATATGTTACTAGAATTCCTCTGCAACATTCAGGCCTTGACTCTTTAACATTTATTTTTAAGCAGCAGTTTTTCACGCAGTCTGGACGAGGAAGAGGCTGTTATAAATCTCACAAAATTCTGAATCCATTCCCGAGATCCCTCAGGCGGACGAAAGAAGTGAATAAATGAAAAATAATCACAAAATGGTTTAATTGGAGAAAATCTCAAAGTACCGCTTTGAAAACGGTCTCATGGTCACAGTTACGATTCATCATGAGAAAGATTGTTTTGGGTCCTCCCAGTCCAATTTATTATATCAGTAATAACTTATCCATTTGTACAGTTCAGTATCGGCACTGTTTAGAGCAATATGACCAATGGTAGATGGAGGAAAAGTTTGGAAACTTGTAATTCTTCCTGGTGACAAATTACCACTTTCATAAAGGTCCAAAAAAAATCTAAATATTGATAAAATGGCCTTTAAAGTGGTTAATCATAGGCGATGTAGCAGGCCGCTGCTAAGAAGAAACAGGTTTGTTTAAACAACAGAAAGGTCTACTGTAATGACGTTGTGGAGAATAAATGAACCTAAAAAACTTTACATAGATAGTGTGAAGTGACATGTGGCCAAGTATGGTGTTCCATACTTGGAAAGTGCACACACACCTGGAGCAGTGGGCAGCCATTTTTTGTTGCGATGCCTCACCTGAAGGTGGAAGAGAGCAGCGGCCATTCACTCCCCCCACTCACAATCCCTGCTGGTACTGAGGATCGAACCTGCAACCTTTGGGCCTCCGACTCTCTAACCATTAGGCCACAACTGCCCCACAATTTGGATAATTCCCAAAGAGTGACAGCAGCGAGTGAAGTTAGATGTACAGCCATTTATGTTAACAATTTTGCTGCATCCACTCACATATACCAAGTTTTGATATATTTACGGTAGGAAATTTACAAAATATCTTCATGGAACATGATCTTTACTTAATATCCTAATGATTTTTGGCATAAAAGAAAAATTGATAATTTTGATTTATATGATGTATTTTATCGTATTACTACAAATGTTCTTGTGCTACTTATGACTGTGGTCCAGGGTCACAAATAATATAAAAACGATTGTTGCGTAAATGAATGGATCCTAACATTCAGCGTCATTGTGTTGTAGTCCATCACTAATTTTATTTATGAATTATTTATTTGTATTATTTATTTATTAGTTTTAATTAATATACTTGTTTCTCTATGTCTGGCATTTAATGAAAGCAGAGATGTTCATAAGTTGTGGCCTACGAGTATCTTAAATATCACTGTTCCTGTTCATTTATAAAGCAAACAGACTATGACAAAATCATCATGGCTGTGCTGTATAAGCCCACATTATAAAACTTTCAGAGGTCAATTGAGTTCAAGACAGGGCAGGCAATCAAATGACAGGTGGCAGTGTTTGATGATGTAATTTCCTGCACCTGTCACTCTTGCAGAAAGGCGCCGCTTCTACATTTCATTATGATGGCTTGCCTCATTCGCTTTACGAAGGTCAGGGAGTTTGGGTATTAAGTTCATGTGAGGCATCTTAAATTAAGTGCTTGAAATCCGAGTTCGACGCTCGAGCCGGTAATTCAATTTGTCCGCAGTCCAAACTTGGGCTATTTTATTTCCTATTTTGCAAATACTTCATCTAACCTTGCGCGTTTCTCTATAACTAATGAGCCGTGTGCGGAAAAGTAGAAACAGAGCAGGAACACAGCATCCTGTGTTGCACGGAGAGATTTATCAGAGGGCATTTAAAGCACAGAAAGTAAATGATCCAACAAAATACATTAACCTTATTTACTAGATAGAGAGGCTTATTAGATCGCTCACCACAATGAGCTCGGCTTGGTGTCTCTGTCATTTCCAGCACATTAAGAAACGCACAAATCAGGCATTTGCTAAGTTTATTACATTATTTAGCCGACGGAATGACCTTGATGTTTCCTTGGAACATTTAACCAACCCCAAGGTAGACATTATGGTGATGAATAAGCAGGAACACTGACAGCAGCCAAATCTGATCTATTTACAGAGCACGAGACTAACTCTCTCTCTCTCTCTCTCTCTCTCTCTCTCTCTCTCTCTCTCTCTCTCTCTCTCTCTCTCTCTCTCTCTCTTCCTGTTTCTCATTTGGACCTCATGCTGTGATCTCTTCACTCATTTGTCATTACGCTCTGCTCATCCTCTGTCAACTCAGCAGTGAGTGTCGAAACCCGGCAAGGCTGCTCGTGCTCTCCGTTCTCTCTCTCTTTCACACCCGCACGGCCCCTCGCTCCATCCAAACCCCCGTACCCAGGGACATTGTGGTAATGTTTAATGCATTCAGTCAGAGTGTTTATTAGTCTCCAGCCGGTGGTGTGAGTGTTTGTTGGGAAGCTGTAGTTGATAATTAAAGTCCAGGAAAGGCTTCGCTTACGCCTCTGTAAAATCTTGATCGATGTCGCAAGGTATGCGCTGTTGCCTTAGGAACCAAGTAGTGAAATAAATGTGTTAATAAAGTAGATCTAAAGTAAATATAGATGTCATTCAGTCGTGAAGCGTTTTTTTTTAAAATATCAAAGTCAACCCATTTACTACCACTTTTCAAAGATGAGAATGCCATCGGGATGCACTTTTTGGACTTCAGTCCTGTTTATATTGTAGACAAACTGACACATTGTTGCATTATGGATCAATTTCTATTATTCTTTGTTTTTGTTATTCAATGTCATTATTCGTGTCTGAACTCTATAAAGCACCGCAGAACTTCTCGATTTGTGTTTTTCACACCTCATGTGGCAGTCATATTCACAGTTCAATTAAAACTTCAGCTTCTGCTCTCAAAAGGTCCAATTGGTATTGACATCTGTTGCCAGTTTCAGCGTTTTGCATATGACACACTTGTAGTCCGGCGTAAAATATCTACATAGCTATTAAGAGTTTCTCTCGAGAGTTCAGAGAAGTCAAAAGCAGAGTTTTGTTTACAAAGATCCACATCGATTCACTTACAGGGATGGAATAAAACCTGCTCCAAATCCACAAAACCCCATTTAACCTCTTCATCATCTCAGGGATGGTTTCTGTTTGCCATTCTCGCTTGAACTGATGCTGGGATGCAGAACGAGTCTCTGACCTATGTCACCTTGCGAGAGGGAGCCCCCCCCCACACCACCAGCTTTACCTCCACGCTGACTGCAGTGCACACCTTCTGATCAATACGCAATCACCCGTTCTGTTCCTCGGCTACCCGGCCATCAAAACTGTTTACAAAGCCAACAATTACTTTCTGAGATAGCGCTCTAAATTACTGCACTAACTACTGTGCTACTTCCAATGTGCATGAGGATTAAAAGGAAACGTGTCTTGCATCTACAATTTGTCTGGTGCTTATTTGATTTTTTTGGTGTATATTAAATTACAGTTTTTTTGCTTTTCCACATAGATTTTTAGAGTTATTTGAATTTTATTTAGTTAGATGAAATTTAAAAATATATATATTTTTATTTTATTAAATTGTCATGATCATCTGTACACTAAGGTGATAGAAATGATGATGATTAAGATCTGAAGCACAATCTCTAGTACCTGTAATCTTGTCTTTAGATGCCTTATTACTATATTTATTTTGAGATTACCAACTGATTTATATTAAATATATGAATACATTTATAAAGTAATAAAATTACATAATGTACATAATATGCATATTAATTGTTCACATATTTTAATATTCTGTTAAGTCTTACCCTTAAATAATCCAACATTAACTTGACGCATAAAGAATTGTTTGAAAAGAATAATGTAGCCTACTGTAATGTAATAGGTAATTTATTTGGGTTGTGAAAAGATTTAAAATCTGAGGATAAATCTCAAACTTTATTTTTACCATACACTTTGACATGTGATCTCGATAAAGAGTGACTTTTCACAATTCACACACATTATATAAAATGTTTTTGTACTTACTAAACATTGAAATCGTTTAAGAAATGTGCACACTATTGTGGTTTTAACCAAATAAAACCCGAGCTTCCCGTTTACTTGTGTTTTTATAAGCCAGTCTTGCCCTCACCAATATGGCGGCCGTTGACCAATCATAGCATAATGGTCATGAACCATTTTTGTTTTGATTTTGCCTTGTTGTGATATGCTGATGTATAACTTATTATTAGTGTTTGCATATCTATGCAAAAATGTTTAGACATTTACGTCGATGTCGTGTTTCAATATGCAGTAGAAAAACTGTTGTTAATGTGAATGTGCACGTAATACTGCGTTCCAGACACTCGGATGTACCTCAACCCCGGAAATAACTTCTGTAACGGAGCTCACTAAAACATTAGTAATATAATGTTTTGTTGTTACTAAATGCTTTTGATGTCAGTATCCATACGTTATTTTCGGTTACCTCGCAGTAAAGAGTTTGCGTCATGATTTTATTATAGTAAAAGTGTAGTACCCATGTTTTTGGCACATTGAGTACCATTTGTGTTACCATAGTTTCACCAAAATGAATTTGTGTTTTTCCAACAATTACCACATGGTAAGTTGTAGTTTTGCTGCAGTAGAACTTTGGTTAATTTTTAAACAATTGCTGGGTTGTTCCAACCCATTTTTAGGTCAATTTAAACCAATGTTTGGTTTTGTCAACCAAAGCACGATGTGCATCTGTAGTTTGATGAAGTATTGGTTAATTTTGCATTAAATTGTTGTTTTAAAGTAGAGGCATGTTTATTGTAGGTCATTGCAGAGATTTAAGAAGAGGTCGGAGTAGAATCTAATGGAGGTGCTTGTTTAATTATTTACTTCACAATGAAGTGAAAGTGACCTATTTGTCAGATATGGTGACCCATACCCGAAATGTGACCTCTGCATTTAACCCATCCAGTGAGTAGTGAACACACGCACTGCAAGCCGTGAACACACATACACCCGGAGCAGTGGGCAGCTATCACTGCAGCACCCGAGCGCTTGCTGTTTTTTGTACTTCCGTACTGGCCTTACTGTTGGACTTAGGTGTTTTTCAGCACTGAAGGGAAATTCACAGCACTCCACACTAATAATGGATGACATCTCCTAATGTTTAATAATCTCAAATGAGGCAGCTCTATGCAAATTCTTTTCCGTTGGTGGCAATTTGTGTATGGTTAATTGCCCATTAATATCCATTAGTTGGGTTGCTTATATAATGCATTGTGGTGTGTATGCTCTTAGTGGTGTTCCCTTCAGACCAGTCGTATAGAATACATTTGAATGACTCTAACTAGTAACCATGCTTTTCCTAAAGCTATTTTCTATGAAGAGAGAGCGACTACAAGCTTACTGTAACCGCTCCAGAAACAGCATTAATATGATGTTTATTTCACATATGTGCAAGAAAAATATATATACATAAACATACTGTAGTTAAACAGCTTCTTAAAACATGTGTGTGCTGTCAAACTTGATGGGCTTTGCAACATCATTCAGTCACAAAGCTCTGAAGGGCTGTGTTTTAAAACCACTCTTCAAAGACCACGTTCTTTGAAAGTTCTTATTTTCAGATTTTTTTGAAACGTTCAGGGAACAAGTGAGAAGTGTGGGTACATTTCCTGTTTTTCTGAGTGTGGCACATCAGTTAGTTAAAGCAAGGAATTGAAAGAAACACAAATTGTTGTTCTTCTTTTCTTAGGAGTTTTGAGATGTTCCCAATGGTGGGGGGAGTGTCATCATCTTGTCTTTAAAACTCATTTTCGGTCCTTCATCAAGGAATGAATGTGAACCCGCGAAAGAAAGAGAAATGATTAAATCAGATGAGGTGAAAGTAGAAAACATCTCAGTAATAACATTCAATAGGTCAGGGTCAGCTGGTCAACTCAATCTGTGAGAATTTTGCAGATTTAACGGAGTTGTGTACTGAATGAATCATAATTTCTAGAAAACGTTTCCAGGTTTTACAACTCATATTCTTGAGATGCTCAAAGACTCCACATTTGAATTACTCATTGCAGGTTTTAATAAAACTGCTTCCTCTGTGTAGAAGAATGTGCACAGATGCATAATACAGATTCACAGATCCGTGTCAACATGAAAGTTAGTTGTCGGCTGTCACAACTTTTCAGAAACTCCTATTTTTAAAACATTGCTGTCATGTAAAAGTACCCACAGACTTTGATCAGAACATGGGGCTTTATTCTCAACTTTCTATTAATTTGGCAAGAATTGTTAAGCATGTAGCTCAGATCGGTATGTGACCCTTCTTGACAGACAGCTTCTAATCCATTTTACCAATAAAACACGTTGTCCAAGTTTTAAGCCTGAGGCAGGTTCATTCTAAACCAGCTCTAGTCCATGTCTGATGCCTTTTCCCTTATTCAGTCGAGGAAACGCTGACTTTCCCTAGACCGAATTCCAGGCCAGAAAACAAAGGCTCGATCATGTCCCACGGCAAGACAAAGGAGAAATCAAAGAGTGAAAGACCAAGATAGAAAGGAATGGACAGAGAGTTGTATTTATCCAAATAGAAAGATCTTTCGCTCCATTGATGTCAAACAGCCTAATCCCTTTACTACAGCAGAAAATATGAGAGAGTTAAAACTTGTCCGTGTGTGGTTTCAAAACAGCGTACGGAGTTTAGGGATTTATGAACAAAATTTCACCTAGAGCGAGAACGAGGGTGCCGGGCGATCGGTGGGTTTGTGAATGTGTGCGTGCTCCTGTCATATGTTTAGCGATGTATTGGGCTTATTCGTCCAATAGCGGACGGTTTATTTAGTCAGGAGCCTGCCGGTGCTTCGGGCCCCAGCGTTCCTCTGTAAATCATCCTTTATTTCTCCAGCTGCCCGCACACGGCCCCTACAGTGAGCTTCAGCTATTTACCGCCTTGTTTTGTAGTACACGTCCAATCTCAGCAGCATAGCAAATAACACAAAAAAGCGATATGGAGCGAGAGGCAAAAATGTGGGGGTTGGTTTTTTATGAGATTTTGTATAAATCTAATTCATACATAGCAAAGGTAATGGAAGGTAGAGAAGACACCTGCTCGGATTCAAAGCTGCCATCTCCCCATCTCCCTGAACAGATTGGATGATAGCATGAAAATGTTTGCTGCAATTTCCCTTCTCTGTACACCTTCCTCTCTCTCTCCTTCTCTCTTATCTGTCTCTCTTCCACTCGTCCTAGCCTGCGCTCGCTCCCTCTCTCTTTTGATAACAGTTCAGCGTGACTTGTACCATTTATCAAAACGCCTTGCAGAGCCGCGGAAACTCAATAAATTATTCTGACAAATTATGGCATCAGTGGAGATGTGCCTCTGCTGTTTTCTGACTTTGCTAAAGCCGTTGGTCAATATCTGCGAGCTTGATACTTTTTAGCAGAATTATCTGTTCAGCTGTGAAGTCTGGTGTGGGGGAGAAACTAAGTAACTAGAGATGCTTCAAGCTGTAACCGAACTGTGTTTGTCTGCTTGCCTAGTAACAAGCTGCTGTATCCAACAAGTAGCAGTAGTTATAGTAATTGTTATAGTATAGTTAATAATTGTTGAATTCACATCGTACGAATTTATACAAATATAGTTACGAATTCCCGTAAGAGCATGCTGTCTAAGTAGTCTACGAAATTAGAAATTACTATGTTCCAAATCCTGTTAAAATGCCAAAGTATTCGGGTGAAAATAACTTAAACTGTTGACATTACCCAAATCTCATAGCGAGAGGAGTTTCCTGATGCTACACTGCATTAATAAAATTAAATACGTGATGCGTCACTAAAATAGTAAATGTAATTATAAAAGATAAAAGGAATGAACAAATACTGGAGAACTGTATCTGTATCACAATGTAGTCTAAGCAACAGTGGCCACTTCATGTTAGTATGTCCAAGTACGTGCATAATTTCTACGCACTAAAATGTATAGTTACTAAAAACAGTACATACTTTTAGAGCATACTATACATAGGCAAATTGGGTTTTGCCCTGCAATTTGTGAATTTTGCCTCTATATTGCCATCTCTGTTTGAAACATAAAATTACAGATTATTTTACACATGGTTACATAGGTTTAAGATATATTACATCAAACTGACAGATATTTTGCGAAATCTTACCCGATAGCTTAAATTATAAAGCATTACTATAGTCATTACTATAAAGTTTTAAATTGTCCAATGTAACTGATCTCCTAAATAGCTTCAGTGTAGATGTTTATTTTGTTAAGAGCTTGTAGTGTATCATCTTATTTTTTAGCCAGAGATTAGTTTAACCATACTAGATCAAAATTATGTGCAGTTTGTAGTTTGGCAAGATAACATTTTTAACATAGTTTCCTCAGCACACATGAAGAGTCACATGTCTACTTAGCCTGTTAGCTGCTAGCTGAAAAGTCTGACAACTACGAGTGAAACACCCTGTCGATTTCCTTTCAGATCTGATGTTGTTTAGTTCAGTTACAGGGATAAGGAGGCTGACGCCAGTGATGTTGACAAATGAGCAAAAGCAGTGTGGGTGTACACACATTCAAACACGATTTGGCGTGAATGTTTTCAAGCAGTTTTTGGCCAGAAAATGCGCTTGGAGCAGAGGCGTTGCAGCATCTACCCCCCGGAGTTCAGGGAGAAATTGAGTGAGGAAGGGATTGATATTCTGCAGAAAGAAAGTGACACGTCTCATTTTTGGGAAGAATGATAGGGAAAAGAAACGAATAACCCGAGTTATGCGGACGGACGGCGTGAAGCTGCGAGAGGCCTCGATATGTGTCAAAAATGTTCATACACACTGACAGCAGCAAATCGATTAAGAGAGTTCTCAACTTAGCATGTCTTCGCAAATCACATTGTCCATTTTTAATCCGATTTATTTACTTGTTTTTCATCTCTTGATGTCTTACATTTGTGAAAATTATTTTGAGGAAAGTGCAGCCAAATAGGGAGACAAATTATGTTTCTAATTATTTCATTTACTCTGATACCGACTGAAACATCAAGCGTGCATTTCAGATATTGCGCTGATGAAATTAAGTGTTTATCGTAATCATCTCCACTCTTGAAGGAATAGTCATTGTCATTCAGAGAAATCAGACGTCAATTAATATGCTAATGGAAGATGGTTTCAAGGACCCATAAATGGTCAATTATCACATTTTCAAATTCCTGAAAATGCTCTAATGGATAAATAAGATGAACATAATGCGCATATTTTCATTTTTTTAAACCACTGGCTTAAAAATTAATATGCAGGGAAGACATTTCAAGTGGATTCTTCAAGTCATCGCAGCCTGTCATTCAGTTTTAACACTCTAGCATTTATCTAACATTGCTTTATAGATTATATTAATAAATGAATCTAAGATTAGTCCATTTTCCAAAACAATGAATTTGGTCATCTGATCTTTCGTAAGGACCGCAACGGTTTGCTAACATGTTTTAAATGGCTTTTTGTGTGTTGCGATCTGGTTGCCAGGTTGTTGTGAATAGGCTGTCACAGAGTGTATGTCTTTGTATTTGTTGATTTACTATTATTTACAAAGATTGTTCAGGGCAGATTACAAAAAGTGTTAAAAACGTGTTTCTGTTGCTCACATGGTAGTGTTGTGTTAGTAGAGCAAAGGGCATGGGTTCAGTTTTTCTGCATGGGTATTTTTGAGAAATTGGCAAAAGTGTCGGCCAAAATGTGTATATCTGTAAAGTACAAACCTGGAAACTGCATAGCAGTGTGGTGCAAATCACATAGCAATGCCTTGGCAACCATCCTCAAAAACCCTTTAATTTTTCTCAGGCAATCACCTGTCATCATTTCTTTAGGAAAAGTAAAAACCTAGTTTTTCATGGCTTTAATATAACTTTTAAACCACAGTCTACTTGCAGCTGCTTTGGGTATCATATACAAATGTAGCATTATTTGTCATTCCAACAATGCAGAGTGAAACTGATGCTTGTGAGAGAGAGAGAGAGAGAGAGAGAGAGAGAGAGAGAGAGAGAGAGAGAGAGAGAGAGAGAGAGAGAGAGGAATGGAGTGTAGCGAATAGTGAGATTACTGCAGTAATCAGTAAGCCTCTCTCTGTCCTGTGGGATAAGCTGTTGAGAACGGGAGCGGGAGGAATGGAGAGCAAGAGGAGAAGCTTGTAGTGGAAAGCGATGGGAGGGGAGGAGGCAGGGAGGAGAGGGGCCTGGCATAATTCATGCTCGGCATCTCAAGTGGGGCGACGGGCAGAGCATAAGCGCTGAATAATGAAACCTAGATGAGGTATTAAGTATGCTGGGCAGGCCTTTGTCGGGGAGCTCGCAGAATTATTTAAAAAGGTTAGTCTATGAATAAACATGGCTCATCAAGGTTCTATACATGGCAGAGGAACAGACACTAATGCCTAATAAGAAGGAGGACATGGTCAGGTATAAAAACAAGAGTTCATCCTTTTTCCCAACCTGGGCAAAGGCTGATGGTGTAATGTCTTCTTTAGAGGGCTTTTAAGAGAGAACAAGAACAGAACTATTAAAGTCAAGACCAACGTGTGGCCGAGTGGGAGAAAATGATAGGGTGGGGCCAGATACATAAAGGGGAGGAGCTAAGCTTTAGGAAATGAACTAAAAGATTAGTTCACCAGAAAGTGAAACAGAACTGACTTACTTTCTTCAGTTAAACATGTTTCTTTTGATATAAAAATATCTGCACTTTGTCTTCTTAATATGTTAAAAGCTTCAATAAGCACATATCTCCACAGAAGGGTGGCATAAGGGTAAATAAATTATGAGAGAATTTTAAGATACAGAAGTAAATACATTTGTGTTCAAATCAGAGAAAGATTAACGGTGAAAACTTCAGTGTTGAGTTGTTTTGAGATTAGCTGTTATCTTGACCTTCATGATGACATCATTGTTCTGCTACCAGATGTATTCTCCTCTGTATGTATATTTCTGTATGTTTCAGTTGAGCTACTTCTTATTTTACTGATGTTTTCTCATCTCTATTTTATGATCAATGTAAATACTTTTTGAGATCTCAACCTGGGAAGCTTTTAAACAATATTAAAGGAATTTCCATCTTTGCTGGACTCTTATTGGCTGCTCTTTATTTATTATTTGGTCCAAGTAATGTAATAAAAAATTAGTTTTCTAATGAAAGAAATTAATATGTTGGCACAATTATATTTTTGTCTACAAAAGTTCAAACATTGAAATACATTGATACAGAGATCAAAAGATTTTTAAGATCACGAGAAACATTTTTTGTCAAGTGATCTTAAACGTTGACCGGTAAGTGTAGGTATACTATTTTTGGTTTAAATTATTCCTTTTACTATAATTGGTGCAAAGTTAAGAAACTATAAATACACTTGAATATGATTATGGGGATTATATAGAGAAAAAAACCTACTATAAATAATAAACAAAATTATTATCATAGATTTTATTGTAGATAGTTTTTGCTTTAATTACAGCTCTGAATGTTGGGGCACATTTTGCTTCATTATTAAGTTCAAGTGACAAAAACCCCCCATAAAATAATTTGTTTAGTAAAGAAAGGTATACAAAATATTTAGGCATAATTTATGTGTGTCTACAAAACTCATAATGCACCATTAGCCTTCAAATTTTGTCAAGTGTTCACAAAATATTAAATATAGTTTTGTCATATTGGCTAATCACCTCAGCAGTTTCTCTTATATTTGTTTTTTCATTTTGTCTCTCTCAATAAATATATATTCCCTCTGCGTGTTCGACCCTGACCCATGTTTCTCATTCAGCTCAAGTGTTGTTTTGTGGTGCGCCATCGAACAGGAAACATGTTTTGCATTCAGCATCTGTGCTTTCCGCTCGGCTCGTATTTGTCACGCGTGCCGCATCACATCACCTGTGTCTTTACCTTACTAGTATTAATGCAACAACACCACTCAGCCCGAGTCCCACATCTAGGAGTGGTAGGGAAATAGGTGCATTGCATTTTGGAGTGTTGTGTCGTGAGGGCAGGTGCACATCCTTGCATTTGGGGTTTTGTTTGTGTTTTTTGGCATTGTGTTGTTTATAGAGTAGCTATATGCGAGCTGTTGTTTTTTAACATCAACGCGGGTAATTGAATGCCCTGGATGCAGAGTGCAGACGGTGTTGTTTGATTTTCAGATGTGCCAGGTGTCATCGCGAATAAAGCAAGGCTGTAGACAAGGTTCATCGGCAGCCGGAGAGAGAGGGGAGAGAGAGAGAGAGAGAGAGAGAGAGAGAGAGAGAGAGAGAGAGAGAGAGAGAGACTTATAATTTATCAGTGTTCAAACACAGATGTCTGAATAGACAGATCATATATTTCTCGTTCAACTCGACAAGCTTCATAGATTTTCAACTGTTGCTTCTATATGAATGTGTGTGTATCATTGGTCTGTAGGACTTCTACATGTATGTATAATTTGTCATTTAAATTATCTCGGGTGCAAAAACACTATTTTTGTACGTGACTGGGAAAGAAATTATAACACGTATTATTGGCTTGCCTGAAAGTGTTAACAAAAGAAAATTGAAACTCTGATTACATTGAAGCGTTTATATTTAGCTTTAGGTAATTGGGCAGAATTTGAAGTGATACTGAATCTGATAAAAAAGATGAAACACTTGGCCAACAAGTCTGTTTGAGCTTTTTCTTTTGATCTTTTTTTGTAATATTTCATATAGTGTTAACATTCCAAATCCTTTTGATAATAATTGCAACCAACCGGTCACTCCACCTCTCCCGTTCGAAGCGCTATGGAGGACTAAGAGGTTTAAGATGTCATCACGTTTACGCTTCTTGTCCAAAAGAGATAACACATTTACGACTCTCACTCTGTAGAGCAGTTTGTCGGTTTAGGGCTACTGTAGAAACAACATGGCATCTATGTAAGGTAACATAATGAATCTATGTAATAACTTATTCTAAGGTAGGAAAAACAATACGCTTCATTATGTAAAAAAACCCTACACACTGGACCTTAAATACCAGCTCGTAAACTAGTTACAAATTCTCGTGAAATCAGGTTGGTGTAGACCACTTTGCAAGATGTAAACACTGCTCCAGCAGCACTTCTGGTTTCAATTTATTTTTTAAATTCTTACATATATAATTCAATCTTAAAAGACGTTCTTTTAACGTTTTGATTGGGTTATAAATGATTGTAGGGCTGCACGATTAAATCTTGATTCCACTAAATATCGTGTAAATCGGCCCGTAGATTGTGATCGTGATATTGGCAATGCTGTCGGCCTTGATTCTGGACAATGTTCATATAAACGCACATGTTTTCAATCACATGTTTAGGGGAGAGAATGAGGGAGCGTTCCGTACGCGTTTCGCCACGCCAGGCTTCCATCAAATTAATTAAGCCACGTAATCAAATCCATAAAGACGTAATCACTGGTCCAGAACCTGATAGGATTGATGAGCCCGTGTCCCCTCTGACTGCACTTGAGCGTCATGTTTTTGCCAGATGGAACACACCGACTGTCTGCTTGTGAGGGATTGATGAGCGTCTTTGTCCTTCATGTGGATTTACAGCCACAGACTTTGTTGTTGTTTCCGGTAGGAATAGCAAAGTAACATGAAGCGATGACAATCCCTGCTTAACTCTACGCGGCTGTGATAAATTCAAGTTACCAGGGTGTTGCATCAGTGCATTGCTATGTAAAAGAATTAGCATTGGAGAAAAACAGCGGATGGAGGGTGGAGCGGGGTGTTGTTGGTGTGAGCACAAACAGCGGTAATGATACCTAACGGATAATCCAGCATTTGGACGATAGCATCTCATTAAAATATGAATGTCACTCAGGAAAGTGACTGTTTTGACAGATGGCTAAGCACCTTAATTGGATGGCGTCCGTTTGAAGTTCACACTTTCCCCGGTTTCTGTTAGACCAGTAATTCATTAAAAATGATAACACAGTAAACACAGGTCATATCTGTCGCTTCTGTCGCGTTCTTCGGAAAATAAAAGCGAGGAGAAATAAAATGATGTTAGGAATGGCTTTGAGCGAGACGTCGTCCTAATTGCTGAAGGCCTTCGCCGCATGATGCCTTAATTCACGGCTAAAAACCTACTGATCACTGATAAGACAGAAAATAAGAAGGAAAACATTAAAAAGTCATCAAGAACGGGTTTTGTTTCTGATGTTAACTTTGTGATAATCGTCAAATAATGGTCAGGCTAATGAATTAAAGAACCGGAACCGAATAAATGCGTCACGTCTCATTACTTCACGCTGTCGAAAAGAGGGAGAATGGACCTTTCCAAGGCAATATTCAAACGATTTCTCCATTTGAAGGGAAATGTGATGAATTATGGCTAAGGAACGGGACCGAGAGATGGGTAACCTTGGTGTAATGGTCTGTGGCAGAGCCTTGACTCTGTGTGTTATTGGTGCTGTCAGTCATAACCGGGCAAGATGCGACGCTTAACTGCTCCTCTGACCTGATCAGTAGAAAATTTCACCCATTCTGAGTGCTTTACATCTGTCAAGCAATCTGCTTTTCGTCGAACGTTTCTTGTTTGCGTTTACTGCGTCGTTTTCCTCTCTGAGAAGTGGATTTTCTTTTTTGTTTGATAATGGATAATAATAATAATCGATAGTTTTATTGAGTCTCATTCACCAACAGTTGCATGCAAGTTGTGCCGTGTAGGTGTGCGAAGGGTCAGATTTGTAAAAATTGCATAAACACATGAATTTTGGATCATTGTGAATTACCCTTTCTTACTCATATATTCTAATTTGCATAATCCGAATAAGGGCTTTACTTTGTGTATGTGGTGTTTCATTTGGTTGTAAAAACATAAAAATATACCACGTGTCTGTTTTGGGAACAACGTCGGCAACAATGTTGTAAAATTGAGTCTACATTGATCCACACATGACATCCATGAACTTGTTGCACTGTCGACATCGAAAACAGTGAGTAAATTAGATCAGATGATATCTGCTGAAGCATTCGCGGCAAGGTGATATCGTGCACAGCAGCTGTCTACTGCATTATATACTTTTAGACCAGCAGGATCCAGCTGCCAGCAGACAGCAGACGATCGCAATGACAACAGGTCTTGCTGTGGCGGGGTAACACGTTGTCAGGATGGGCAAAAATGTTGTCATGATGTTGCTATTCAGACTCGGACCAGCTGCTGCTGGCAAGTCTGGACTGTTTTGTATCAGGCTTGCCGGTGGCCTTGGCTGAGTCGGGCCATAAGGCGAAGGATGCTGGAACTGGGCATGCCCTGAGGGATTCTGGGAAGGGAACATCCGGCACAGAGGAGTCGAGGTCATATGCACACCGATTTTTAGTGACCTGATTCATAAATCAGTAATGAACTTTTATTTTGTAGTTTTAGTTTAGTCTATCTGCTCTTGAGTGATCTGGTCATGTGATCAGCTTATTTTTATGAGAACAGAACCATGATGATTAATTACTCTGGTAAAATGATTGAAAGCATTGCATTGATCTTCATAGTTGACAAAATGTTGTTTTAGAGTTTGACAGACATTTTATCAAAAGGGACTTATACAGTTAATTCAAGCCATGTGTTGTGTAGACATCTTTAAAGGAATAGTTTACCCAAAATGTTCATTTATTTACCCTCCACTTCTGTGGATCAAAAAAGATATTTTAAGAAATGTGTCAGTGGCTTCCATATAATGGAAGTCAATGGGGGCCAGTGCTGTTTGGTTACCAACGTCCTTCTTCTTTTGTTTTCTGCGGAAGAAAGAAAGTCATGAAGTTTTTAAATGACAGGAGGTTGAGTAATGGATGAAAGATTTTTCATTTTTGGGTGAACTATCTCTGGGATAAATAGAAATATTTATGACTGACATTTCTTAGTTAAGTGTTTTAAAACTTTTAACTAGTTCTGAATGTTGTACATGTCTAATATACACTGCCACCTTAACCCGGGTGGCAGGCCGCTTAAACTTGGCTCATGTCCTAGACTTCTTCCTCGGAAAACAAGACAAGTGGAAAATATCCTTCTGCACAATCCCACCATCTGCTGCTGTCGTTGATCCCTCGATCCACTGGGGGACTGACACGGCACCCTCTGTTCTCGTACCCATTTCCCTCCCTTGTTCATAAACAAAACCCAGGAGCCTCTCTCTGCTCCACAGAGAATATAATATGTGTACATTGTGAAGCTACAGCTTTTTATAACTTTTTTCTGTTTGGAGGTCATGTTTGAACAGACCCCATTGTGAGAAAATCAATTTGCCAGCTTAAGAAGTTGTAACATCACTGGAAAAAGTCTAGCGTTGAGCCTTTGTGTGAACAGAGCCATAAGATTAACAGAGTGAGCACGTAAGAGGTTAGGTCACTGTGATGTATGAAGTCTGATGTCACACAGATTGAGCCAATCACAACACTCTCACGCAATAGCGCCACACATTGTAACCCGGTGACACGTGAGATTGTGATTATCAAGCTTAACTTCTGGTACCCATCCACAAAGAATAGAGTCCCTGCAGATTATTTCTGATAACAAGCAAAAGAAATAACAAGTAAATGACATTAGCTAGCAAGTTAAAAGTATGTTTAGTCAGTATTATTTTGGGTTACCAGCAGTAAAAGAACCATTACATGGCTGAACCTAATTGCGAAAAAGTTACACGACCCATCCAACAAATTTTGTATTCAATAAAATGATTATACAATAAATATGAATATAAATAAAATAAAATATAAATATTATACTTATAGCCACTAGCTAGGCCGATCAACAAACAAAGACCGGATGGCGCGTGTGTCCAAAGTGAGTCTAAAGGTAAAAATTGGAGCTTTATTTTTGACAGGTAATAGTTTCAGTACATTATGAGATTCTCATATGCACCATTTCTGTTATCCTGTAAACAAAAGTGGTGTGCAATGTACTCATTAATCTGCATGTTGGAGGTGTGTCTGTTTCTGTTCTCCAGTCAGTGCATGTTTGAAAGAAGAGCTTTGAAAAACGATTATTTCCTTATTTACATGCAAATTAAACAAGTTACTATTTGGTATTATAAAATATCCTCGCGTCATATGCGATTAGTCTCGTAAGACTCTTGTTCCTCCGTCTCTTTTCTCATTGCTCAATTAGATTTCATATCTATATGAATGTTATAATTGAGATGACATCTGGGAAGACATGCATGCATACCCAGTTGGCCTGCACTGTTTCATTACCCACAATGCCACAGGTGTGATGAGGGGCCATTTCTGTTTGATTATTCGATACGCTTTGGTTGGCAGGTACAATTGGCTGGGATATTTATATAATGCAGATGTCTTGTTCAATTTCAGAAGGTACGTGTCGCAACCACGTTCTTGCGTAGAACCGTGGTAAAAGCTTGGATTTGAGAGATGGATTTCATTTGGTTCCTGATGGTTGTGTTGGTAGAGGATTGCATTAGCAGTGCAGAGGTCATGGGTTTGAATCCCACTATTTTACGATTAAGATTAAATGCACTGTTAATTGTATGTTACATGCATTGAAATGCATTGAAAGCTAAGCTCACTTCAGATTTCTTTTGCTATTCAAACATGTATTACTTCATCATTAGATCCGCGACTTTCTCAGTTTGACCAGTCTATTTCTATCAGTTCCACAAAGCTAATTAAGAGCTGGTTCTCTGAGCCATTAAATGAAGCACACAGCAGGTTTCCCCATTCTGCCACTAATGTTGCTATGATAGCAAAGCTTTATATTTAGAAAAGTGTATTTGTCTCAGCAGGCTATTAGATTGATGCGCACACGAAACGAAGCACACACACATACACATACAAACGCATTCTTGTGGGAGATGAGATGCATCTTCTTCCTCCCCAGGTGATATTAAACAGTAACAGGTAGACAACACCTGCTTTCTCACCCCTGTAGAGAGAGAAAACATCATCATAAAAGCAAAATAATGCATAAACGTTCAACTAAATATATAAACAAATAGAAACCTTTACTCGGTTTTACAGCACTAGAGTTGCTTATTAAACTTGGTCCGTTTCAGCTTTTGAAGAGCTGTCTCTTTTTTGCGTGCATGTGCGAGCGCTGCTGAATAAGTGCTGCGTTTGGCATTATTTTAATATCTAGGCGGTTTGTCATATTTTCTTTGTATTTAATAGCCGTTCAGTGCTACAGGTGAGGTTTGTAGGTGTCAGCCATTTTTTACTCTAGTTGTCATGGAGTTTAGGGGAAGTGACATAAAAGTGTACGAGTGTTTGGAAAAGCAGTCGAGTGATTTGGCTTAATAGCACAGTTCTGCATCACAGAGGGTTTGTTTTCGGATAGCGTCTAAAAAAAAGTGAACACCGTTGTACAGACGTAAATGTTAAGCCCTACAGCAAGAGTTATGCAGACTTGAAAAGAGCATATTCAGTGCAGCCGTGGAGGATTGTGGGTAAACCACAAATGCAACAATTTGTCAGTGTCACAGAGAACATTTACTAGACCTTTCACAGATTTAGAGATTAATATTGTGTAAATTCAGGGTCTGAGTGGAAACCACAGGAGATTGAGGATAGATTCGGGCTCTCATAGATAAAACATTTTGGCAGACCCATTTGGGTCAGATGTGCATTGCGGAGGATGCAACATCCAAGTTGTCCCTGAGCCGGGTGGAGAAAAATGGCCAAATAACTTCTATTAATTGTTTAAGCTGTCAGTTTCAATGAGGTGCCATTTGCCTGTGAGTATATAGAGGACTGTTTATTGACACAACAAGTGTATTATGGGCCTCCGCAGGTGCCGAAAGAGTCTGCTGGAGCTCTTGTGAGCCCTTTGTCTTCAAAAGAGCTACTCGCATCACTACAAAGCTAGAGGAATGGCAGAGCACCAGGAATTGATGGGCTTCTTATTGATTTCTATAAGGTCTTCTGGGAGATTCTGGGGGAGGACCTGCTGGCGGTTTTGAATGATAGTTTGGCCGGAGGTTGGCTGGCGCGATGCTGCAGTAGGGCAGCTCTTTCAGAACAACTATGTGAAAGAGGTCAAAAACTGTAGGCCAGGACTATTATTATGATGTGCCAGCTATGAAATTTTATCAAATGCTTTTGCAAACAGACTGAAGGTTGTGGCACAAATGGTCAAACTGTATCCCAGACAGGTCTATAGTGGATTGTTTATTCCTAATAAGAGATATTTTGGATGTGCTTTTTTGCTCAAAGTTTGGTTGTTTGGCTAGTTGTTGGGGACAGGTTGATATAGATTATGATTGGGGCTGTCACGATATCAGATTTAAATTTAATAACAAATTTGCGATAACAAAATTATCACAATATTTATTTTGTATTTTAAAAAAGAAATCAATGATGCCATCAGTTAAATTAATCTCTAATTTGATTTATTTTGTCTGTTATTTGGTCAACAGATCACACTCATAATACGAGAGAGAGCAAGAGAGCGAGAGAGAGAGAGAGAGAGAGAGAGAGAGAGAGAGAGAGAGAGAGAGAGAGAGAGCTTGTAACCACTGTAACTCTTAAAGCAACATTAAAGCAACATACGTGTACAATTGACACAATATCGCTAGTCTTAGTTTTTAATATTGGTTATTGACAATATCAGTATATTGTGACACCCCTAATTTTGATATAGGTATACAAACACAATATTAATTTGCATCGTAAATGGAAGTCTTATCGTACTATACGCACATCAGTTGCATTGAGCATTTGGATTGTCTTTTAATAAATCTCTGGGGCATTGCATTACATTTATTTAGACCAGCAGAGCAGAAAACAACAACAAGACGATTGTAACGTTGAAGAGTCTTAGCTCAGGAGCACATGGTGAAGCAGAAACCCACTTTGTTAAAGAAATGCATTTTTATGCTAAGAAGGCCCACGTGGTTCTTAATATTGACGCGTCGGTGTCAGATCTGGGATATACTTAGAAAAGCACTTAAAGCGGCGTGTTTTTAGACACACACTATCATGCACGTTCAAGTACACACTGACATATCTAGCCCGACATCATTGTTTCATATCAAAGGCAAACGGGTTCTAGACTTTATCTCGCAGCGACTGCGTTTCTAATTTGCGGATGGGAAAAACAACTTTGCCTCTTCAAAGGCTGCCATTTCTCATTGTTGACAGAACGGCAAACCCTCATCAGGGTTTAAAAGAAGGTTAAGACCGGCAATGAAAACTCTTAAGTGCAACAAATTCAAGCAAATCTTCAAAAATGGCATCGAGCTGTTTACATGTTGCCTGGCTGGAAGCGTCTGTGGAGACGTGAAGCTCCTCCCAAAAGCACATTATACTGCTGGATTTCTGTATATATTTAGTCGTGACAGTTTTTTGAAGCTAGGGCCTTAGGGGCAAAGCGCAATTTTTCAAGGAAGTCCATGCTTGTAATTTTACTAATAGATGGAAGTATTAATTAGCACTTGCAATCTGTAAATGTTTTATCCGTCACTCGCTGACATTAATTTGCAGTGTATGAAAATAGGTACAAAATAATTTGGGCATAACAGCATGACAACACACAGCAGACTAAACATGCTAAAAATGAATGCAAAACAGTAGTTCGAACAGTATGCAACGTGTTTCAATGACAATCGTACGTATTTGTATGTCTCATATGTCTCACGTTGTTTTTCTCATAAGATCAGGTCGAAGTGTTTGTTTGTAATTTCAGTCAGTCCAGGCCATTCAATTCATCACTGTATCAACCGCACAAACTTTACAGTAAGTTTTTGTGCCATGCTTCTGCAAACACTTTAGCACGTTCATTCTGTGACTGTAATGGACATTAATGGCCCCATTGACCGCCTTTATTTCCACCGTAAATCAGTCCACAGCCTTGTTATGGTTCAGTCTTCACCTGGAAATGTCCCTGAGCAGACATTAAACCTCTCACTTTGAGATCACCTGCGTTTTCAGACTTTCCAAATTCCCGATGCTCTGGTGTGTCATCTCCAGCGCCGTTAGTTTTCATGGCTCATTTGAAATATCCTTGAAATGACACTAAACTAAATAAATACAAAACAACATCTAGTGCTGTAAAATTATGATGACATGTTAAATATAAAAATATTATTGTTGATTTAAGTTAATGTATGGTTAATAATAAGATGTTTGATTTTTTTGAACAATTGACAGCCAGTCCAAACATTTGTCACTATTTGTGTAACAGGTTGTTGAATTCTTTATTGCTTAAAGGTGAAATCTGTAATGTTTGCCTCTTTATATTGCCATCACTGTTTAAACATACAGTTAAGCATGGAAAGCAATTGTAAAACATTTTCTGTTGAAGTAAAATGATGTCAAACTGACATTACCCACACCTGCCAACTCAATTCTATTAGTTTTAAACACAGATATTTTACATACTTACTCAGTAATTGATGTTTGTTAATTTATGACACAAAAAGTTACTTCAAAATTCAAAATCAAGGTTAAACTCTTATAATCTGATTATGAGATTATGAACATGAAAGTGTGATTGCAACTATTAATTTCACTGTAATTTCAAATTTTGACATGTCCTTCCTCAGTCAGTATTAAATATATCAAGGGTATATTTTCACAAAATGAACTTTACATTATGTTGGATGATTTTGTGGAAAACAGTATGGGTAATGGGTTTTCACAGACATTACACTTTTTTTATAGTACAAGTTACTTATTACATTCAAAATAATTGCAAAGACTTGGCAAGATGGTGTTGTGTTATATAATTGGTACATAAACCATGCCTCTAGCTTTATATTTGTCAATGCAGTGCTTTAAAATTCTGTGTTTGTGACTTTAGGTGTTTTGAGGTTTATGTGATGCCTTGGTAAAATGCAAATCTGTCAACAACAGTTTCAGGTTGATCAGATCTTATCAGGGCAGAGGTGAGCTTGATGACTGACTTTTTCAGGGTACCAGAAGCACCCTGGAAGACTCGTCCAACAAGCGTTTGTTTGTAGCAGTAATTTCATCCGTTGCCATTTACATCATCTCGCTGCGTTTTGATTGAAAACGTAGGACGTTCTCGCAAAACTAAATGAATTTAGAGCAATGCTTTTTTCAGCGCCGTGTGATTTACATTGCGCTGTCAGTGCGATTGGAAAACTACAGTCTGATGAACAAGATTGAGAATAAGCCGCGCTCTGGTTATATTCAGTCCCGCTAATGGAATATGTCTTTCTTGCAGCTCACAAAGCCACGGCTAAGATTGATGCTCTCTGTTTAATTAACAAGAATTATTTACTGAGCACAGCTAGCCGTCCACAGACCCACTCATGTAATGGATATATTAGCTAAAGACTCAATGGATTAGTGGCTGCACATTTAGTGAACTGGGAGCAGTCCATCATTCGAAGAAAGTCACGTAGCGCTGTTTTCTGGCCTATCACCAGCTGATGAAGTTGTGATGAACTGAGTGTGTGTGTGCTGTGTGTGTATTCGATTGAGTCGTATGACAATAATATCTTTTACAAGATTGATAGCAACAACGTGCCATCTGTTGTTATTTGGTTGATTTTGGCAGCGCATTGTTGGAAAGCCTAATTAGATCATGCTTCATGCTTTGTGTCTATTTTTTGGTTTCTATATGCTTTTTTCGCATATTTGTGCCAGAGTCTTATGCTCTGTGCATGTTGTCTGATTTTGGCCGTGGCCGTGATGTTCTCGCCAGCAGCAGATTTTTGACAGTGTCTAAGATTTTGGGTTGCAATCCTAGACTGCTTCTACAGTACACTCTAAAAATGCTGAATTATATTCAACTCGGTCAAAAAGCATGGACCCGGGCGTTAGGTTAAATTAACTCAGCAAATGGTGTATATTTGACCCAACAGTGGGTTAAAACAACCCAGAATTTGGGGTTGAAACAACCCAGCAAAGGTCAATTTACAACCTAATGGTTGGGTTAGTTTCTTTTGGGTTATAACCTTTTTTGAGTGTATGATGACCCTCTATATGAGAAACCAATTGGGGCGCAGAGATCGACAATTGACTAAAATATAGAGATATGCATAGAGAGTCTATGGGATTTGCAACTTAATGGAACATTTCTCCCAAAAAAGTAGTTTTTCCTACTATGGTAGTCAATGGTAGCCAAGAACTGTTTGGTTACAAGCATTCTTTCTAATATCTTTCTTTGTGTACATCAGAACAAAGAAATGTATACAGATTTGGAACAACTCTATGGTGAGTAAATGTTGACAGAATTGTTAATCATAACTTCACTTCAAAGAAAGTTATTCCTGGCAAAACATTGCCTACATTCCTTAACGTGATACTATTTAAAATTCTGACATGAGAGAATGTCAAAGTGTGACACTGATTGACATCCAGCCAACACTGTCACTCATACAAAAGATGTATATCATATAGTCTGACATGAAATATAGCTGATGACGCACAACTTCACAGGGATAATATTGTACAAGTTGACAAGCAACATGCGTAAAGGACAGGAAAAAGTCACACTTTGCTTCAGAGCTAAATTCATAGCAAACACATCGTCTCTTGTTGCATTACACAGTATTAAGCTCAGCACCCTTGTATTTAGTAAAACTTAGTTACAAAAAACTGTGGACATCAACTGCAGCTGTGTGAACACAATAGAATAATACAATAATACAATGGATCTGGACACAGAATACATGCTTGTAAAATCTAGTGACAGTATTGATTTTAAATAAAAAAATATATTTTTTTACAACAATATTATAGAGACTAAACAGCAGTATGTACAGTATTGCATGTATTGAGATGTTTATGTGCTTTCGGCTCCTCACTTTCTTTTGGCAAAGGCGCTGAAATTCATAACACACATCTTTGGCTATTCAAATACACCCCTGCCCTGTACAGATCAGAGGATGATGGTGTTAGATAAAACGTGTTTAGTGTTTTCATGTAGTCACTGACCTTCTGCTTCTCCCCTCTTTCCAAGTTGTGTTTCACCTGCATGTTGACGAGGGGAAATCTTTCCCTGAGCACTTAAAAGAAACTGCACGGTGGTTCCCTTGAATCTGAAATGAGTCTGCAAATCCTTTTTTTAACTCGAGTGTAAACACTTGAGTCCTGCTTTCATATTCCAACAGTGATTTGAAAGAACCCTTTCTGGGACACTGAAACTCAGAGGTTTTCTTCTTCATAATTTCCTCTCACGTAAACATTTATTTCCACTCCTCCTTTCACCTGAGAAGCACTTAAGCCAGTTCTCGGTGGGGTTAAAAACGGCACTCCTGCACGTTTAATAACGCACATTAAGCTATTTTTTCTCTCTTTAACCTTGCCGCCGTGCTGGTTGGTGGCTGGCACTTAGCTACGTAATTCGCATGCAGCTGAGGACTCTGGGTATTAACCAGATCCCAGCGGTGAGGAAGGGGTGGGCTAAGGAAAGTTGTGAGGGGGTGCATTGATGAAATGACCAGGAAAGCCTAATTAAAGTTGCTGAGCTCAAACGCATTGATGTATTGCCTCCATTATGGCCCGGTTCGATAGGTCTGGCCCCCAGCACTGCTACAGACACTCGCTGAGCGCCAAACACTCTGAATAACTAGCAGCAGCATGTGAGAGGAGCCTGATAGCGAAAGATTGTGCTGTCTCAAGTAGCCGGTGAGATTTATGAGGCTGCGTGTGCATCCATGTATACGGAGGCGGAGATTTGGGCAGGGGGGCGTGGCCTTTTAGAATTGTCCTAACAATTATGTATCTTGTTTTTTTTTTGCTTTTTAAATCAATGTCGAAGAGAATTTGGTATTAAATGCTGGGAAATGAAGCATTGAGCGCTGCAGGGTTTAGGAGATTAGAACTCATGAGTCATGCAGGTGATGTTGAACTTTTAATGATTGCTCATCGAAGCGTTAACGCTGGTCAAGCGCCTTGTTTCTGAAATTAATACACGTGCGGTAATGTAAATGAAATCAATAATAGACGCTGAAGTGTCTGAAATGAGAATCGGCACAGCCGCATTTCGCTGCTGTCACGACATGAGTGCGCGTTTCCGGTTCGCTGTGCGCATAAATCAACATAGGCAATTATATTAATAATAAATGATTCACGTTTCAGGTTGATCCGATCTCTGGTGCGGATCTGAATCGAGGTCCAGTAATTAGTGAGGATGCAAAAGTCATTGAGAGGGAGAGACATTTACAGTAGCATTTACGCTTTATCGCATGTCGTGGCGCATGCCCATCTAGCATGATAATACATGTGCGTGTATGCTAATGCTTTTTCATTTGCTAGTGAACACATATGAACACATATTGTGCAACCTCACCTCTTTCCACTTTGTCTCTATGTCTCTCTCTTTTCTTTTTGCCAAACAGAAAGGAGAATATAAACCTCAGGGATTAGCCACGCTAGCCCGTGGGCTAGCATCACGGCGCTCCATCAGCGGCCATCATAGGCCTATGTAAAGCACGTAGGGTGAGTTATGGCAGCTGTAACGGGCAGGCATGGGTGTTTATAATGTGTGTTATGGTGCCAGGCCTCCGGGGGAGAGAATAAAACACTGACTAATGGAGGCGGGAACAGTAAGGAGAGAGAGCTGGCGCAGATTGTGAAGGTCATCGCTCCGAGTGCCGCGCTCCAATGAAAAAGGATTCGGTTTTATGTGAAGATTTACTGGCTCTGTTACAGTCGTTGTTAAAGGTGATGTAATGTCGCGTGTTTTCCGTATCCAAATAGGTCATAGGTAACGTTTCTTTTTGCTCCAAGGAGAACTCTTCAATATAACAAGAGGCTGTAATGGCATTTATCGTGCACAGCGCGGTGGTGGTGAGTGTGATGAAATGAATGCGGGCGTTGTTGTTTTATTTTAGGAGGAGAGATTTTAACTGATGGTTTGACTTAATGTCTTTAAAGCAAAATCATACTTACAATCGCTGTTATGGATCAGTAGGGCTGTGTTCTCAGCTTGCTGATATATGGTCATAACAGCACGATTTAAGTGTGATGTTGCTTTATACGACAGTTTAAGGGGCAATAGAATGTATGTAAATTAGTAAGAAGTAAGTAGTGTCCCAAAAACCCTCTTGTGTGTCAAACTAGTTTTTACCGCTCTGTAAAGATGGTCTAGACTCAGTGATTAGTCACATGACATTTACGTCTCAAATGATTGGCTCAAAGATCTGATTGGTTCTCAGATTTTCAATTTTGTTCTAAAGGCCTCCAGAGAAACTTTGGAAGTGCTAACAATTTTGTTTCTCTTGGTTTTGAACACTTTTTAACAGAAATAAACAACAATCTGTTCTTGATCAAGTATATAAAAGATTTTTAACTGCAAGCTTTTAATAATTAATACGTTTGCAAGAAGGTAGCAATTTTGTTAGCTATTTTGCAATTACTTTTAAAACTGCAATCTTTAACTTTAAAATTTTGCTGGAAGTTAACAGTTTCAGTAATGTTTTGCAATTTTGTTAACTACATAGTTAAAAATAAAGAAAAAACAGATGTTTCATAGGACGCATGAGCCTGGCTCGAAGCTAACTTCCGGTCTGTGTTTGTTGATCGGTCTGACTAGTGGCTAATAATATCGGCTAACTATTTATAATTTATTTAATTGATATTATTATTATTAATTTATATTAATATTTTATTGTATAATAATTATATTCAATAAACAATTTGTTGAGTGGGTCATATAACTTTGTCGCATTTAAGTTTAGCCAAGTAACCAAAATAATACTTATAATACTTGTACTAATAATACAATAGCCAAAATAATACTTGCTAGCTAATGTCATTTACTTGTTATTTCTTTTGCTTGTTATCAGAAATAATCTGCAGGGACTCTATTCTTTGTGGATGTGTACTGGAAGTTAAGTTTGGGCCACAAAAGTGTGCATGCGCAGTAACGTTTGTTTATGATGTTGCTTTGAAACCGTCTATAAATATTTTCAACTGTAAGCTTATAATAATGATAAGTTGTCAGATATGATTTTGCAAAAGTGTCAGTTTGACATCATTTAACAAACAACATTAAGAATTTTAATGTTTTAACAGATGGCAATGGCAAAAGTTACAGACTGCATCTTTAACTTAATGGTTAAAAGATGAATTTTTTAAACACAATTATATCAAATACAGTCAAAGGACCGAGAACTTCTACAACGCGTTAAAAGTGTACGTGTACCAATCAAACATCTAAAAGATTTGAGTGACACGGAAGAATAGAACTCTGAAAATTCACCCGCCCGGTGGGAATATCCACACCTGTCACTATCACACACACACAGTCTTTACCGTCTGCCAGGGCTTGGCTCTGCTAAAGAGAGCGACATGGTGGAGACTCCGCCGCTAATTGCTGCGCTTAAGACAGCGGAACTTACCTGGCACTGAAGATCTACCTGGTGTAATGTGCTGTTAAATCATTATGCAGTAGTTCGATTCTTTGCTTCGCTTCTTAGGGGGGACGGCACTGTTGACACAGATGCCAGGCTCGCATTGGAGTGGCTCTGCTTTGCATAGTGTACATCCCTCTTAATCAGCCCCTAGAGGACGTTTCCGAGGGAAGCAACGAGAGGGGAAGAGATGCGGTAACGAATTTCAAACTATTTGCTATTTTTAAGTTTCAGGGTTACCTGTCACTTCGTTTGTTCGCCAGGAAGAAAGTAAGGATATCTCAAGAGCCTGGTTAAACGCTACCCGTCGTCTCTTTCCTGCTGTCAGTCAAAGAAACATTATTTTTTGTTTCGAAAGCACGGGACAGGTAAAGGGAAACACAGAAAAATGCACGACAAAGCTGAAAGGGTCGCTCGGAAGAGGGAGAAAACCAAAGCGGTTCACCTTTCAGCAATAAAAGTCCCCTATAGAGGAACCTTCTCTGGGATTCTTTGTTTCAAAAGCGTTCTGCCATTTTGTTCAGCAGCCTTTTCCTCATTTTCACCCTGGTCTCTGGGGTCCGCGTGAGGCTGTGCATTTGTTAGTCCACAGTAATGGCCAATCACCAAAGCAATTAGCATGTGGCAGTAAAATACTCCCCGAGTTTTAAAAGCAAGCCTGGGGCAACATACTGTTCCCCAGGCAGCCAAGTCCTCCCCAGAGGCCAATTCAACAGGACTAATCCCTGCCTCTAATTAAACCAATTGATGGAGGACATTCGTTGTGTACAGTTTATTTGGATGTTAAAATGCCACGCCACAAAAGAGCTTTTGGAGCGGTTTTGTTTCTCTCTAGAGTAATCAAAAAATAACCGGCCGATGTCTTTGAAATGCGAGGTCATTGCTGTGTGGTCCCAGCCGCGAGGGTCGGGACGGTGCTCGCGTTCGGTTGGAAAATGTTTTTATTGTTGTGTTTAATTAGCGGTGCATCTATTTCTCTTAAGCCTGATTTCAGCGGTGTCAAATAAAATGGGCAATTGCTGAAAAATGTTCGCGCACACGTGGCGCTTTTGTACAGACCAGCACGCATTCACACACAGAATGAGCAAGGTCAATCCTACCCACAGATTTCGTGCGCCTGACAACAGCAAAGTTGTTGATATAGAGAGTTAGAGATTCCTAATAATGTTTCCCAGGCAGGACCTTTCATTCCCCAGTGAACCTCAGGAGGGAGCTTCGCACAAGGTTGAGGATCTTATCCATTCACGCCGCGCACCCCGGCGGCTCTGACTGAAGTGCTCCCTCGGCTCGTGCTAGAACTTCTAATGGTGTTCTAGACAGAGTGCATTCTGGGAACAGAGAAAGAGGGGGAAAAAGGTTGGGGAAAATGTTTCTCCTGTCATTTCTTACCTTTAGAAATACAATTTGCTGGAAACATGTAATGCATTGTGGGACTGTTTTTTTAACATTTCCTTCATTTCAATTTATATTGAATACGTTTTAGTGATGAATGATCTAGTTTTTTTCTATATACTTAGTAGGGCAGACATTACAATTGAACAAAACACCCCAAATTACTTTTTTTTTCTTTCTTTATGTTATAGACTTCGATACAATTTCAATATTATGTGGTGAATTGAGTGTTGTTCGTTTTTCCTTTACCCAAAACAAACATTCTGTCAGTTAGCCATGTCATTCAAAACCTGACTATTTCTTCTGTGGAACACAAAAGATGATATTTTGAGAAATGTCCCTGTGGTTTTGTGTCCATACAATGAAAGTCAATGGGGGCATTCTTCAAAATATCTTCTTTTGTATTCTGCATAAGAAAGAAAGTCATAGAGGTTTGAAATGACATGAGGGTGAATAAATGATGAAAGAATTTTCATTTTTGGGTGAACGACCCCTTTACTCTCTAAACAGACAATAATCATATTGATTGACACTAAGGCATACGTCAGCATAATATACTGTAGTCACATCTAAAAGGTCAATAGTTTCTAATTTACCGATTAATAGAGGCACATTAAATCTCCTCTATTCATCATTCAATCATGAAATCATGAAAGAGGCAAATCCAGGCGGTGTCTCTGCATAAACCATGACCTCTGACCCCCTCCATCACAGCTTTAGTCAATGCACTAAACCAGTGATCATTTACAGGCACAACTGTGAGCTCCAGTATATTCAGCACTCATGTAAATAGATGTGCCTGGCTAATCGGTCACCTCTACAAAGCAGAGCTGTGATTTACTTCCCACAAGCACTTAAGACATTGTGCGGAGAGAGAGCCTGTCTGTCCCGCAGGTGCTAATCTATTAAAAGCAGAGGAGCCGTGCGCAGGCCGTTCAGACAGCCATGGGGACTTTACATCATGTTGATCTAAATCATGTTAAGGGTACGGCATGTGTAACCGGTCAGACAGCCATAAAACCAACTCCCTCGCCTATTGATTATGCTTTGATCAGACTATGCCAATAAAATCACAGGCTGGGACTGTTTTGCTGGACAAGCACGTATAGAATGGGTGTGTTTTGTAAAGGGTAGAATAGGGCAGCGTCACCGAAAGGAAATGGAAAATGACTGTAAGTTGTGAATTGATTCGCTTTTGGTTGTTTGTTTGGAGGTTAAAGTCATGAAATTATTTTGCGTTTCTTTATATTAGGAATTGATTGGATTGAGAAGTGTTTTCAGAATAACAAGTGGACACAGCGGAGGGAAGAAAGTGTAACGCTTTAGCATGACAGAGTTCGTTTTGTTTTCAGTTTTATTGTAGTTTTATTAATATTTTGTTATTTATTTGTTTATCTATAGGCATTTCAACACAAGCAATTGTCATTTCAACATAAGCAATCGGTGACAATAAAGCTGACTTTGACCTTGACTTATGTGGCCCAAACCCAACTTCTGGTAGACGATTGCAAAGAATCAAAAAGTTTCTTTATTGATGTGTTCAAGTTTTTGCGGGCAGGCGGGGACTATTTTTAGTGACGTAGACGGTGGTTAGAGAATCAGACTAGGTCACGAATCGTTTGTGTGATTCAGAGTCGACTCACTTTTTTCCAAGACAATAACTTTGTTATTCGTTCACATTTGGATTTACTTACTTTCAAACACGGCAACATTACACACGGCATGAAATGTAATTTTCATGATCTCATGGAATCTACTCTAACTTATTTCAGTTTATTCCTAAAACAACAACATTTTCATTTATTTTAAGTTTTTTGAATAATATTTAGGCCAATATTTTATTTTATTTGAATAAACAGAAATGTTTTAATTGTTTTACTTTTCATAACAACCGGCTTGCTTTCATGTGTTGAGGTTTTCTGTTGCATAATCAAAGTGTATTTCATCCAGTGATGCCCATTAATTACAGTATGCCCATTTTTATGAGCCAGCTATTAATAACTATTACACATGATCTATAACTATTAACTATTTATAACTATTCACACAATCATGCATTTATTTACATGAGGAAGGGAACCAGTTTTACATCCATCCGGCATTTAATCTACACAAAATACAACACCGTCCCTAAAATGTGAGAATACACTTTCAATTGAGTCAGCCTGTCAGGACTTCATTAATTTAAAGTGTGTTACTTTATAAAAAGCCTCTACAGTAAAAAGTTAAAAATGGTTGATAGATTGTGTTGATAAATAGGCTTATAGTGCATTCTATATGGTTTATGCTGAGTTCAGCGTTCTACATACAGCAAATTTGAGCTCACTGCCTGTTTTTTAAAGGTTACAAAGCAAAATAGGTTGCAAAACACATGAAATAACATTTGCAAGCTATTTTGCTTCTGCATTTCAAGTACAGTGCATCCAAAACAGGATATCCTAGAAGGAATTTTAATTTACATTACATTTATGTATTTGGCAGAAGCTTTTATCCTAAGCAACTAACAGTTTTATATCAGTATGTTTGTTCTCTGAGGATTGAACCCATGACCTTTGCATTGCTGGTGCAGTTGAGCTACAGGACCATAATCCATCAGGAATTGATCATGAGGAGTGGTCTCTTTGTGGTGGTCTCTGTATGACAATGAAAAGGCTTGGTGACATAAGTAGGGCCCTACAATTTCCGCGATGTGGAAAACGTGGACGGAATCACGAAATCCAGGCATAAAAACGTAATTTGCTGTATAACACGGAATGGCACGGAATCTGGCAAATGCATTATTTCTTAACCAGAAATTAGCGCTGAACAAACGAAATTCAAATTGGGATATGAATAATCTGAATTATTCAGATGTGTTTTAAATATGTCATCTGCTTGTTTTGCGTGTAGCTTTTAGCGTCCATGTACAATGACGAGGACACGCGAAGTTCGCGAACACATGAGCAAGTTATCAAACACACACGTTATATCACACAAACCCCCTTGTTTTTTTATTTGACCACTGAGTATATAATTTACTTTAGTAAATTGAAGTAAATGTGCTAGTATAATTTAAAAAAATAGCACTTATTTAAAAAAATTGTATAGTAAATTTATGTAGACCTAAAAACAGAAAAGAAATAAAGAAATTGCACTAGTAAGATACTGTTTTATTAACATAGTTGTATATTATATTCTATATTTTACTGAATGGTACCGTACAAAGTATCTACTGTAGTTTTTTTAAATACAGTTTATAAGTGAATATGTAGCCAAATATATTACAATTGTATAGTAAAAGACGGAACATACAGAATCCAAAAAATGAAAATGGAAAAAACAGAATTTGGGAAATAATTTAACGGATTTCATAGGGCCCTACATAAGCTAAGAGGTAACGTCTTCTGAGACATAGCAAGTTATTTAATTTTAAATAAAAATGTATGAAAATTTTCTTTGTTATAATCTGCACTGATGAATCATGCACAATTGGGATTTTAGATTTGATGTTGTTTTTTTTAACATTATTAAACTGACGCAATACAGATATACAAATAATATAATATGTTGGTTTTTAGCTTTCTCTTTTGTCAGTGCTTTTTTAAGGTTAGTATTGCAATGATGCAGATGATGCTATGGAAGAGAAAAGGTGATCTTAGGTCAGTCTGAAGTATAGTTGTGTTTTTAAGCTTACTAATGAGTCTGATCCAGACAGAGTTGTGAAGAACGTCCAGGGATGAAGAGCACACCTGCATTCAGATCAGTCTACATTCAGATTAATGCCCGACTCGGCTGAGGAGCTGCTGGAAATGAGTGGGCACTGCAGGGATTTTTATTGACCCACCGTTGACAAAAAAAAGAGATGTGCTGGAAAGAGCGAGAGAGAAAAAGAAACGAACGAGCAGAACTGAGAGAAAGGATCGTGGTGTTTTCTGGCAGTTGTGAGGCAGTCGACCCTTAGAGCACATAGTGGGAACTGCAAAAATTATTCATATTTCACTGCCGATGTCGTCCATTTCTCATGCTAACAAAACTCTCACCTGTGCTGTTTCTTCTAATGCAGTCAGACTTCAATAATGGTCACAAGTCAGTCATCTTCAAATCAATATTTGCAGAAAGCTTTGGGGACAACCAGTGGCTATTTACCAAAAATGGGAAGGAAAACCACTAGGACACTACATCTGTTAAAACACAGGAAAATAAAATATCTGTCTGCATTAGAGATGGACAGAAAATCATAAAAACTGTGGTGATATTCAACATGATTTTGAATGTGATATTGCATTCTTACAACATTTTTTTCTGGTGACTCCTATTTAAGATACATTATGGCCAACTCTTTGAAAAATAATGCTAAAGCTCGTATATATCCATCAACGGTAAAGCAGCATTTCCACAGGATGACTCATTTCTATTGTCACACATACCTGTTCAGTCCTACTTGAACCATAAACTAATGCTCTAGTCTAACATAAACTAAATATAAAATATGAATTGAAAAGAGGGGTTATGTCATCCACTTCTGAGAATAAAAAAATGATTCCATCCAGGATAGTTTGGATGCTATTTGTCCCAGTCATATGTATAAATAGATATGACCCTGTGACCTAATGGTGAGCATGGCGCCTTTTCTATTATACAAAACATATTCACAACAAAAGGAGATATTTTGTCCCTGCTAAGAAAATGGAGAGGCTATTTTTGAAAAGAATTATGGCAGATTTGCAGGATGTCATGGTAGCACAGGTCACCGCAGGAGGAAACTCGGAGAGAGAAACATTTCTCATTGGACAGTAGGTCAGTGGTAGAGCATTTGCGTCGAGGTCCCCAGGGAACACATGCTAAAATGTATAGCTTGAATCACTTTGGATAGAAGTGTCCACCAAATATATAGTGTACAGTAAAGAATACAATAAATCATATACAATGGGTATGTCAAATTTTGATTCTTTAATTGTATCATATTTAAAGCTGCAATCCATAGTTTTTGTCTCTAACATTATTAAAAGCTCATATTTGTAAATCAGGATGGGTTCAAACTCTTTTTTATGTGCTTGCTCAATAACTGAATTTGTGTATTTTAACCAAAAAAGCTTTAAGTTTAAGTCATTATTAAAAATATTATTATTTTTGGACTGTTTCTTTCTAACTAAGATTATCCCACATTAAAGTCTGTGGCTTTTCTTCAGGAGAGGTGGATTATTGGTGTGCGCTAATTGGGTGGTCAGGGCACTTAGCATCATTCTGCCATCCTATTGTCAATTCTAGGACAACAGGTCTGTGCTTTCAGTGTTGCCATGGATACCGGAGTATAATAGGAGATGGGCATTGAATGGAGAGGCAAGTAGATGATTATTAACTTCTAGGACCTTTAATGTCAGTGCTCAGTTAATTGATAATTGGTTAATTGCGGAGTTCATTCTGTGCATTGATGGAGTGGTTACTGTAGATGTGCCTGACATTGGTCTTCCATGTTAATCAACTTGGAAATGAAATAAATGTGTATTGACTTGTAATGCATTGTCCAGCACAATAATGAATGTTGTGTGTATAAAACACGTGTTAAATAGAAGCAGTGCTTGAATTGCTAAAGGTAGAATAATAGTACATGTATTGATGGTGTGTGTGTGTTGTGAGGGGAGATGACTGATTAAGTTATATTGAGCATGTGTGCTTGAAGGACTCATAGATTTATGTGTCAAATGTAACAGTATGATTAAACGGCCTTATAGAAACCGTATTTTGTATATATTGACGTGTGTGCTTACGGACCTGATTTGCTTTCTTGAAATATTCTTTATAATATGTAGGAATATTATTATTATCATTGTCATTATTAAGAAACAATTTTTAATAAGTTAACAGTCCTAATCAGCACTATCAAATAATCAAAAATAAATCTGAAGAAGATTGTTTAGTTGAAATTAGATTCTTTAAAATCTGTATTGTGAGTGTGAAAGGAAGGTATATTCTCCTCTTTGTCTTTCTGCATGATTGTAGACCTCTCAAAGATCAACTACATCAATGAAATCTTCCATCTTGTCATGACAAGGCAGCAATAATGGTCACGGTTCACTTGTTTTGAAAAGGCGTAAATAAAAAAGCGACGTCTCAAAACACAAACAGCAGAACAGAGAGCACCACATCCTGTACAACGCCCATTCACATGATAAACAGAAGATGGAAATGACATCTTGGATGAATTACACACGTTCGTCACAATCAATGATGTCAATCGTCAAAGCCCAGACAGAAACTTAATGAAACCCTGACAGTGTCGGACTGAATTCTTCAAAAACGCAAGGACAATCACTAAACACACCCTATTACCGCAAGCAGATGTCTGACTTTTTTCCGCTTGTCATAAAATCTTAAAGAGACCAAGAAAAATATAGATAATTTCTGTTAGGATCTTGTTTTATGGAGGTAGACGGATTGATTATGTAAAAAGGAAAAGCAAGAAGGAAAAAAAACTTGGCATACGTTCCAATATCCCTCGAACAGGAAGTGGTGTGTGTGTGTGTGTGTGTGTGTGTGTGTGTGTGCGTGTGTGTGTGTGTGCGCGTGTGTGTGAGGGGGTGACCTTGAGCTGGAAGTGGTATGCCGTCCAAGTTGAGATGTAAGCTTGTACGCTGACCTCCATAAAACACATTTGTGTATTTGATCCGTTTGATCTGGGAAATGTCGCTGGGTTTCTTGTCAATGATATTTATGGTCGGCGCTCTGTGTTGTCAGCAAAGGTTGTGGAAATGGATGGCGGGCAGCAGATGTCAAAGATGGTTTATTTAAAGCAAGCAGGTTGGGTCTTGGTTGCTGACCTGTGCCTTTCGCCGTCTTGCAGGCGAATTAAAGACCTACTTCCTCCTGGGACACGCATGCACACGCACACACACTCACACATATTGTCATTTATTGCTACTTGTACATTTATGTTAAGTGGCTATCTGACTTTAGTTTGCCTGTGTCACTAAAAAGTTGCCCACTTTTTACAATAATAGTGCTTTCATTCAATATTTACTAATTGGCTCTTAACTGTGTCCTAATAGTTACTTTTAATCTGACTTGTGAGGATTTGACTTAAAGCCATAGTTCACCCAAAAATGAAACTTCTGTCATCATTTACTCACCCTCTTGTCATTTCAAACCTGTATGACTTACTTTCTTCTGCCGAACACAAAAGAAGATATTTTGAAGAATGTTGGTAACCGAACAACGGTGGTACCCATTGACTTCTATTGTATGGACACAAAACCAATGCAAGTCAATGGATGCCGCCGTTGTTCGGAGAACTATCGTTTTAATAGGAGCAAAAAAATTTTTTAAGGGGTTACAGCCTAATACGTAGGCCCATGACATTGTTTCAAATGTTTCTCAAATCTGTCCTCGTTGAGCATTTAAAGCGACATTTGTTTGTGACATCACTTCTATAAGAAAGCGTCTCATAAAGACATAATGCGTGTTAATATTTAAACACACATAAGTGGTAGGACGTCATTATCTATCGCACTAGGAGGAGAATTGCTGTCATGCGGTAATGTGAATAGCCAAATTGCGTAGACTTAAGTGCACGTTTTGAAGGTGACCATTGTGCTAATGTGTCAAACAACAGAGTAATGGCCTCCAATTAGCTTAAGTCCATTTGTGAAATTAATAACAAGCTTAGCATGTCCTCTAAAGTGTAGAGGGTTACTGGAGAGCTGAAATATGAAGTTAAACCCAAGACATGGTTAAACTCACTGCTTTTAGTAGTTTGTAATGCAATTGTTTCTTTGAATGAGTGGATTTGTTTTGCTGTTTTTGTGAACGCTCTGTTTTCTTTTTGCATGCATGCTTTTGTTCTGTAATTCCAGTGCGTGTGTTTTTTTTTCTGTACTGTAATAGTGCGGCAATAAGATTATCTTTTACAGGTAATTGCTGTTTAGAATGTTCTTTTTTCATGTTTTCAGTGGTTTGTTTGGTTTGTTCTTCAAGGTCGGTTTATTCATTCACTACCATTTACTCTCGAGACCCTTAAAGTATGTGCTTGAGCGCGTGCTTTTTGTGTTTAACGTTGTCTGGGTGCTTTAAAGAAGCTCTGGCATCCCTTTCTGTCAACAGCACTGTAATTGCTTGTCTGCTATGACCACTCAGGCAAGCAGATGATATTTGCTTTTGCATGTCAGGTCAAATTTGAGCTGATTCTTGGTTCCTGTTATCAAATAAATGATAACAGAATTAAAAGTTGAACTAATGCAAGTAACAAATGTTAGCAAATCTACAAGTAAAGTGTTACTAATGTTTATTTTATATCTTAAGGAAAGGTATATATAGCATTTATTCTTTGAAGGATGGTTTTGTTTTATGCCATTTTTGGTTTTTGGCAGTGTCCAGAATTTGAGATTTTGGCAAATTTTCATGTGCACCAGTGTATCTGTTGGGTTATAGCCCTGGTGGAACTTTGGAGCTTCTTTTCTCTTTGATTCACCTGGAAAAGAATACTTGGAAATAATGAGTTCTGGAATCTCTGTGGGCTTATTGGTAAAAATTTCCATTCTTTGAAATGTTATGGTCAGCTCACGCAATCCGAATGAAATCTCATGCAGGCCAAGATCTGGGAAAGGAATGGCAAATTATGAGTGCCCTTCGATTTCTTTCTTACTCTTTCTCTCTTACACATGCACAGACACACTTTCTCTTTTCTATTTCTTCCTCTACCCTTTCTTTATTTTATTCTGTTCACAAAGCAGCAAGGGAATTTGAACAAGGTCTTGTGGAGTAATAAGGGCAGACTAATGCTGTGTAGGGCCTTGACACACAAACATTCAAAAATATGAAGCACATTCAAATGAAAAAGAATTGCTTTCTAGCAATAAAAACCTTGTGATCAGCAGCATCTCGTGTCAGACGGCTTCAAGTCCTGCTCACACCAGGTTGATTATTTATTCATTTGTTTGTTTGTTTATACGTTCATTTATTCATGCAGTTTATATGGTTTTCGCTGGAAAAGTGTCAGGAACATTTGGGCATTTGCAGTGTTAAAAGTTAAAATAAAATAAACTTTTTTTAAACATTCAAATACATTGGTTGATCTATTTTCTTTTTAATTTGTAATGTGTTATATTATGAAAGTATTGGTTGTGAAGTTGACTTAAGAAGCTATGTTTTTTTGCATCTTAAACTTTGAGTCTTTTTTAATAAGATGCATAAAACATTGAAGCTGGTGGGATGACAATTTTTTTACATTGCTTACTGAACAGTGCCTGTTTGTACTATAGTAAAATGTCATATAGTCCGTTGGGTTGATGTGAAAGTCATAGCTATACTGAAGATTAAAATCTATGTCTGTCTGAAACCCATTTATAAACTTGTTTTCATTATAATTGCATTAAAACTTCAGGAAGAGTTCAAGGACATCGAAAACATCCTTCTAAATATTAAATATCATTGTCACAGCCAGGGAGAGTATATTGTCAGCAGACTAAAGAATCGGCCCTATGTAAATTTCACCATTTTACACTTCTAGACAATGAAATGTGATGTGAAGGGCCAAAGGCAGTGTCTAGCCAGCTTCACGTGCTGCGATATTTTGTGTGCTCTTGGTACAATCTTATAAATTGCTAATATTTCTACTGACTGCAAGACCTACTTCAAGGGTTTTTATTTGCAATTACACATTCTTCATAGTTATAATGAAAACAAAGCACATCAAACGCAATTTACAACATTGTTCCCTTTTGTTTTAGTTTGTCACTATGCTAACTAAAGGTTGATTAAAGCACTTTGCTTTTATCCAAAGTGGCACACAGCAGAGATTCCCAAACAAGACTGTGTTTACCCGAGGGGGCACTTGAGCAGGTTCCTGCGGGTACATGGAAAGATTTTGATTTTGCTTTGTGAAACGGGGAAAAAATAGATTAAAATAACTAATTTTGATTAATCTTGTGAATTCCTTTGTTTAAAGCTGTTAATGTTTTTTTTTTAGTTCCTTTTAATGAAAGAAGCAAAATTATGTGTGTAATAATATGAGTGGTGTTTATAAAAAGTGCACAGTAATACCGCTAGACAATATCTGCTATATAGAGCCTGTTTTTGACCCACAGTATTGATTGTTTATTGTAGTGAATGTTAATGATGTTTTAAGAAAAATAAGAATTAATAGGAACACATTTCTGTTGATGCATATTAGTGTCAATGTGGTTAAACACTTCGCTGTGGTTGAACTTGTGTTGCATATTAATTTTGTATTCATAAACACATACATGCATTTATTTTAGAAAATATATAAAATATTATTTATATATAATTCAAATGATTGGTAAATTTCAATAAATATATCTAAATATTTCCTAAATATATACATGTGTGTGTTTGTGTTTATTAATACAAAATTGATATGCACAATACACAGACATGAGATATTATGTAAACACAAACTTTTATTCTGGATGCGATTAATCGCTTGACATCGATTATGACAAAAATAAATAAAATGCTTTTAAATAGCTTTTTGTAACATGTTATATATTGTGATTGAGATTTTGTCATTGTCCTCGCCTTGGGTTTACTTGTTAAGTTTTTGCAGCATTTGTGTGAATCGAGACCCTTGTGTGAGGTCTTGCTTACAGTTTATCAAAGATAAATTACAGGACACCATTTCTCTCGATCTCCGTTTAAACTTACATCCCCTACACATTGGCCAAATATGAATCTGGCTATTTTGAGACACCCCGTTTTACATTTGCTTTTCCAAATCCCGAAAACTCAAATTAATAGTTTTTCCTTCCATCTGCAAACACTCTGATGGTTTAAGATATTTCACTCAATTATTCACCGAATGCTTTGGCGCGGTGAATCGGCTTCGAATCTCAAGGAGTCAGCTGAATTTCCAGTAATACAAACTCAGTCATGGGGACAATATTTATGGATTTCATCCTTTAGGAGGATGCAAAGGTGTACGGCTCCAATCCTCAGCTGGCGAGTTATCTGCTCCGATTGTGTGTGTGAATACGTGCTACGCCGCATCAGCCCTGACTAATACAAACCCATATCAGGGGAGTTTTTGAAATACTCAGTTACTTTGAAATCTCGCATTGAAATGATTTCATGCAGTGTTACCGTAGATATGGCAATGGACCGTGAAATTGAGTCACTCAATATTTAAAAAAAAAGAGAGAGTCAATGAGAAAAGAAGGAAGGGAAGGAAAAACATCCAAATTTTTTTTTTTACTTCAAGATGTTGTTCCGGCTTTGCTCGCCCAACAGTAAAATGCACAGAGGCTTAATTTCCTCCTTGTTTTGTTATTCAGAGTTGAACACACGGCACGAGTGTCTCCTGTTGTCTGTGTAAAGCCCAGTGTTCTAGCAGATCTTAAATTGGGCCATTCTCAAACTTTATTTTACCTTCTCTAAAGTGCATAAATGAATGCGAATTTCTCTGTTGAAAGTGAGGGTAGTATTTCTCACAGCAGACAGGGTGGGTTTAATAATTCATGTAGTTTTATTAATGTGGTATTCTCACAGTGTTACTCAAGCTTATCAACGACCTTAAAAGACCGAAGGAATGCTTGCTTGTTTTTTCCCCTGCATATTTGTTTTTGTGGTCGTTTCACTTTTACTTTGTTTAAAGGAGCAGTTCACCCTAATATGCCCCAATATCATTATAATGTGTTTGATTTTTTTGACCCAAATAATTCCGAGCATTGACATTGGAGAATGTTTATTAAACAATGATATAAATCAGTGTTTCTCACCTCCTTCAACAAACTTTCAAGCCCTTAAGATGACTTAAAATAGTTAAAAATTAATCAAATTGACCACCGAACAACATAAAGGGATAGTTCACCCAAAAATAAAAAATGATGTCGTCATTCTCTCACCCTCTTATCAAGCCTGTATGACTTTTTACTGCAGAACACAAAAGACGATATTTAGAAAAATGTTGGTAACAGAAAACCGTTGGTTCCCATTGACAATAGTCAAATAGCATTGGTGTCCATACAATAGAAATCAATGGGAACCAACATTCTGTCAAGAGGGTAAATGATGCTTAAATGAAGCTTAAACAAGCTAAACTTAAGCAAGATATTTCATAGTGTTTAAACATTTTCATAATGAATATACATCTTTTTATTAATGCCATGCTCTAGAATATTTTTGGGTAACATTTTTCAGTGGGAGGGGCCTTCAAATGTTGTAAACAACTGGGGTCTTTGAAGTAAAAAAGTGATCCACCGATATAAGTGTTTTGTTTGCAATACATTACATTTACATTTACATTTATGCATTTGGCAGACGCTTTTATCCAAAGCGACTTACATTACATTGTACTATACATTTGTAAATTTTTGTATAGTAAGCAAGTGGGGGTTAGGTGTCTTGCTCAAGGGCACCTCAGCCGTTACCCGCCAGCCCTGAGAATCGAACCAGCAACCTTCTGATCATGAGTCCAACTCTCTAACCAATGGGCCACGACTGACATTAGTCATAGGAACCACTTTTATGGACTCTTGATGATTGACAGAAACATAATTTTTTGGTGTACTGCTCCTTTAAGCTCGGGCCCCCTATTAATAAGAAAAACAATTAACACATACAGCCATAAATCTCATTTCGGCTGTAATATCTTCAATCTAAAGACAGCTTGGCAGCTTCACGGCACCTTGGCTGCTGCGGTTGTCATGTGATGTGTGCAGCTGTGATTCAGGTGTTTGCTCATATATTGTGATTAGAGGTTACAGATGAATGACAATTAGCCTTCTGTGAGGAGGTTACTGAAATTAAATGAAATGTACGAAACATATCAAGCAAGATAAATAGCTTTTCCCCACAAACTGACCTACTGTACATTATATAAATGACAGACTCGAAGAATGCATTCTGCTGTGTAAATCTTATTATCATATAGACCAACTTCAGCACACAATGGCCACTGATCTATCACAAATCCAAACTGCAGTTGCTATTTGTTTAGAGCTGTTATGCACAAATGACCTGCTACTCAAAGCAGGCCAGAGTGCAGCTAACACCAGAGATATTGTTTGGGGAGAAGGTTTCGGGAAGATCTGGCTAAATGAGATCTACTCGATTTGAGAGCAAAGAGAAACAAACAGAGCGGTGGAGCAACACATAAAATCAAGCGTCTTTAAAGGCCATGAAATGCAAATGCGACAGAGGCAGACCTTGTAAAGAACACAGAGCCAAGACACAAGCATAAGCACCGTCCTGAGACACAAACAAAGCAAATGTGTCTACCAGACATATTTAGAGGAATAAAATGTCCCGTTGTCATTGTCCTTGTCTCTCATACTCTTCTGTTTGTAGCTCCTGCTTTCCTTTCTTTACTTAAAATGCATTTTCATTCTGTGTACACCTTTTCTGATAAAATGCAATTTTCATGAATGAAAAAAACTTTGGAGTTAAGAATGTGATTTATTATTTTTTTGTCTTCATTTTTCATCTCTGGGCATTGTTAATCCTCAAAGACCCATTGTCGTAAAACACTTGTTAAAAGTGTAACACTTCACAATATGGGTTAAAAACGCATGTAACAGTGTGCGCTGTTGTTGCCAGGAAATTAAGCAATTTTAATTATTTTAATTTTGTCTGGCATGCCATAGTCACACAGCATGTTTACTTGCTTGCTAATGCTATTGCAGAGTGATCAGATTGAGTAATATAGGTTACATTTGTATTTGACCTGTACAATTTAGAGCATAGTAAAAATCGCAACTTTCCAAATAATATGGAAACATATGTCAATATTAATCATTTATTTTAAAGAGTCAAAAATAACGACAACATAGGTAGCAAAAGGAAAATTGTGACCAATAGTTACGTTTTTACAAAAGTGTGAACTTTTTACGAAGTCCCTTACCCCTTTAAATGAGCAAAATCTGCTTAAACATCTGTGTATTTTGAGACACGTTGGATAATGCAGCAGTGGGTCATGGTGGTCAACAGTTGATGCTGATGTTATGCACACAACAGAGCTCATTCAGTAAATCCTGGATAAACTCTTCCAAACGATTTTCAGCACAGCACAATGAAACTTTATAGAGTGTGAAGAGGGCTGGACTGAGATGAACATAATGTAGTTTCAACCTTCGAGCTAACTGTGTAAGCTTTTATGGAGGTCAGTGCGACTGCGCTTGTAGGCATCTAAATATGCATTCTGGGGTACATGCGAGATGCAGAACATTATAGAATCGGGGGAAAAATGGGGAGAGGAATGAATGGATACTATTCCAGGTAGCTTCCTAAGGATTTCTTTTTCTTTTTATGCCAAAAAGGCTTTGAGAGAAGACTAATATGTGCAACAGCATGGTTGCAACCATGTAAACGTTTTTAAGGTGGAAATAAATAAAACATCATCGATATAAATGTTTGGGTCTCTGCGGGTTTAGGGCGAGGTGGAAGCTGTTTTTAAGGAGAAGCGTGGAGATGGAACATGACATATTGAGTGTGTTGAACATATTGGATCATCATGTGTTCTCTAAATAGGGTATAGTCTCACAGGTGTTGGTGGAGGTCTGGAGGGAATCGCTGGAAATGTACCAAGTGAGAGCAACATTAGAGACAAGGGAATAAAAGATATGTGTGCCGTGGGGCAATGTTTAAGGTTCCAAGCCGCTTTTAGATCCGGTTTCGACTCCGTGTTTTGGCAGTAAATGTTATCTCAGCTTCTTTTGTCCGGTGGAAAGAATGGCTCTGCCTCTTTTTGACTATGTCATTTATGAAAAATTGATAAGTGGAAATGTCAAATGACAATATTTGACATTTATGCTTCAAAGTAAAAGAGACCAAGCATGTGATGTGTGCCGAAATGCGCGTAATGGGTGTGACGGAGCGCTAACTGTGTTTTTTGAATTATGATCATATAGGAATGAGAGAGACAGATTTGTTGCAAGGTCAATCAAAATTTGATCAATTATTGTATATTGATATACACAGTAATATAAGTCTTTTATCACAGGACTTTAAAACATTTATTTTATTAATATAAAAGTATGTCATTGATAAAATGAATATAAAAGTATAAATACCTTTAAGTCTATACAGATAATATAATACAATTTGCTCAATAGGTAATTCAGTAGATTTTTTTTACTAAGTTCCCTTTTCTTACATGAAGATTGTGGACTGACTGATGTCATGATTCACTTTATACTTTGGTAAGAGCTGTTGTAAAGAGGTGCTCTAACAGTTTGTGTAAGCAGGTGTCCTGACCTGATATTTCAACAGTTGCACTGCATCAATCAACAGCTAGGAGGCAGTAGAGCTGGAATGAGGTGCTGCTGTCCGTGGTGCTGAACACTAAACCCTGCAGATGTTGGGTAAGCATCATATCTCTATTTAAATAGCACTTTTCACAATACACATTTAAAAACATATTTAAGTTTCTTAAAATTCCTCATTTTTATAAGTTTTTTTTTATATTTGTGTTTATATATGTTTTTAGGCCCCCAATGAGCAGGACAAGGGCAGCGATGGCAAGGAAAACCACTATTAACATGGTAGTACTGGAGGAAACCTTGGAAAAAAACAGACTCAGCCCAGGGGGCCCGTTCTTCTCTGGCTATTCAGCATGTCCGTGAAGTCAATATCACTTACCTCATGTGTTTATAGAGTAAATAAATACATGAGATGATTTGGTAAGTATGCTTAGGACAAAAAGGTATTGTTTAACTAAGATTATTAAGAGTTTTTTAGATAGTAATTCCATATACCCTTTTAAAGAGCTAGTTCTGTCATCATTTACTCACCTTCTTGACATTTCAAACCTGTATGGTTTTCTTCCGCAAAACACATTTTGTTAACCCATTCACATGCATTGGTATTGTGTCCATACAATCGAAATGAATGGGTGCCGCTGCCGATCGGTTACCAACTTTCTTCAAAATAGCTTCTTCTGCGGAAAAAAGAGTCATACAGGTTTAATATGACAAGAGAGTGACTCTCTGAATGATGACAGAATTTTCATTTTTTGGGTGAACTATCATTTAAATAACCAATTTAACACAAGAATAGGTACAAAAGGATATGCAACCTCACAAAGAACAACACAAAATAACTTCTATTTTTAATGCATATTTTACACAATTTTATTGCTTATTTTTTCCTATTTTTTGTTGTTCCATATTATTTATTTATTAAAACAGCAGTTCAAAACGAATCCGGAATTTATGTTCTGCTTAAGAGTCAATGGCATATCTCCATGTTTTTGCTTTGATGGACTCCTGCGGTGTGTTTTGATAGACCCTGTCAAAGCCTGCGGTTTGAGACTCCAGGAGGAGCACAATATCAGAAGAAAAGGGGGAAAAGGAAAAAAGGAAATGTTTTTGCCGGAATCCATACCATTTCCACTATAAAGCAAATTAAAACTCTCCCCCTGTAACGCTGCTTTGGGTCAGCCGTTGAGGGGGATGACAAATTACCCCTGAATACACCGATTAAATATTTATTCGCTAAATCGTAATTGGTTTTGTGCAGAAGTGTCTCCAAAAACAGATTTTTAATTTATCGTTTAAGATGGCAAACGAGATGCGGCGAGGACGCAGCGGATTCGGCGAGAAGGGATGCGCTGGGGATGCTACTGTGTTTTAGATCATCGTAATTACAAATGGATGCCGCGTCTTTACGCAGCGAGCCTCTTGGCGCTCCGGTTGCATTATTCATGGAGCGGGAAAGTGTGAGAAATGTGGTCACCCGGCAGATAGACGGGCCTGATCAGAGATTAACCGGGCACAATCACGGGAATGTGTCGCGCTGGAACACGCTTCTTATTTTAAAGAGATTATACGCAATGATAAGGACAACGTGCTTGTAATGTTCATAGAGAAATCGGTGCCACAGCACGCATGGACATAAACGGATAGTTTACAATGAAGCATGAAGGTCCGAGGTTTGAGATGTATTGCACACACTCTCATTATCTATGAGAGCCATACTGTCTCAGGTGACGGCATTATGTCTTCTGCACTTCCAAGATATCAAGGTTTTAGTACATCACATTGGTGCGGTATAGCTACATCCAGTCAGTTTATGATCCAAGACTGTATGGTATATGGTAGGGAATACCAGGGTTGGTTGTTAAACTTTTAACCCCAGTAGGTTTATTTTTGAAAGTCAGTTTCTGCAGTTACAAGTTAGGCAAGTTTTACCTAACAAGAGGCTATTTCAATATAGTTTATTTTTGACAACATGCCCCGATCCTGTGTGACAACTAGCCCCGGTCTCCCGACATACACGGAGAGCACTTTTTTATGAAGTTTAACTTGAAAGTGACCTGGTATTTTATGCAGCTGCTTTGCGTTTAACCCGATAACTGTAATGAATGTGGCTGTCGCGACGCCCCCTGACAGACTTCACTTGAGCGTGTAGCTGGGATACTGGGACGCGCTCCATCATTACTCTATGACAAGAGGCGAAGAGTGAGCGTTTGAGAGAGGATGTATTACACATCTCCCCGTGGGGTCGGAATTCGATTAATTTGAGCCCGAGCCGGGTTTGAAGAGATCCTTTCAGTGAATTAAGATGGAAATGGATTCCTTTTATGAGTGAGCATAAAAATTCATTGTGATACGGAGTCTGCGAGTGAATGTCTGAATGAAGCGATGAACGCCCCCCTGTCTTTTTGAAGGTAGTAGATGCGAAGCATCACAATAAGCCGCAACAACAAATTGAATAGTTTAATTTCCATGTTTGATATTCGAGATTGGATGTTCTTTAGGTCGTAGAAGAAAAAACAAATCAAAGAAGAAAAGCGACTTTTTTTTTAGCAGTTACAGGAAAAAATTGCTTGGGTACATAAATATGTGATGACAGAATGGAAATTGTCACAGAGGTATTTCATCTTACCGGAGAAACAGTTTGATAAGGTTTCTTGTGAAGTTTGAGATTGAAATTTAAATAGGACAGATAGTTTTGAATTTGCTTACTGTATTGCAGTTTCTGTATTTATATGCCGAACTGCATGTCAATAAAGCAATATACTGTACAGCGCCGATCAAAAGTTTAGGGTCACTTGACTGAATAGAATTTATAACAGCATAACACCCCGTCTACCCGGCACACATTGTGCCGCATCTAATGGGGACAGAAAGACAGAAAGGTCTAATTTATTTCCAGTAGACCTCCGCAAAGAATCAGTAACAGTTGAGTAGTTTTAAATACAAAAAATATTTATACAAAATAATATTAACATAAATTAAATTCAATAAATTGTTAAATTATAACCGAACACATACCTGAAGTTCGGGCCAGCACATGTATCTGATGAAACTGTCTATAGTCTTGTGTCGTGTCGCATCGTGCCGCTTGCATGTGGTATAGAGCGGGTGTAACAGTTTCTTCCATTACAAAACCCTAACCCTTTTATTAATAAAAAATTAAAAAAAATGGTTAAATGCAAATGAAAAATAGATGGGAACATCAATACTGTTAAAAACATCTCAGGGTGAGACCTTATGAAGCTGGTTCTTGGATGCCAAGAATACCAATTTCCATATTTTAGGACAAAGGGTGTCTACTTTGAGCACGCTTAAGTATAAAACTTTTGATTTATTTTGTCGTTGTTTTTTGCCACACGATAATTTCCACAATCACTTTGTGTTATTCCATAGTTTTATCACGTTAACAAATACCATTTGAAAAATACCATTAATGATTAAGTCACCCTAAACTTTTGAATGGTAATGTAGGTGAGACAGATCATCGATACATTTATTAATTTTTATTGTATTGATCTTTAAATTTCATTGTCAAGAATTTTAAGAGCAAGCTTTACCCATGGGTATAGGGGTTTAAGGACTCCCATTACCAGGGTTAAAAATATTTTTTATTTACGATAATATAGTAAAATACAGTAATGTATATAATACATGTAACAAAGTAATATAATAGCATAGTTTATTATAAGTAGATGGTTTACAGTTGCAAGCAACATAGTAATTTGGTGAATTAATATAGAATTTGCTCTTGAGTTGTGTGCATCAGTGTTTTACAATGAATCCGAGTACAATGCAGTTCATACGATCAGAACTCAATGTCACAACTGTCCTTTCGTTAAAAAAAAATCATTTCAATCCTTCAGTATGGCTGTGGTTTGGTGTATCAGCGCAAGGGCTGTTATTCCTGCTGGATTCCTTGAAGTGCCCCTCCGGAAACAGACACCGAGACAGATGGGACTGCCAGACTATTTGGCAACTGAGTGTTAGGAAAGAAAGAGAGCGAGAGAGAGACTGTGATGTTCATTATTGTGTGTCATCTGGCAAGTTATTATTAAGTAGATATAGTGTTCTGTGCTTGGGTTATGCTTTATGGGGCATAAAGATTTCCGTTCAGGTCCGCTGCTTATTAACACAATGCGCAAAGTTTTCTTATTAGCATCTGTTGGGCTGTGAATTCCGAGAGACGTCTCGTTTTAGAGGTCTCAGTCACGTGATGACAGGTTCCTCATTATCCTGTACACGGTTCATTAAACCCGTACACACACACAGATACACAATATCTACACCGTATGATTATTAAGGCTAATTTCAGCTATTTTCACCGCTTCCAGCCATACACACCTATTGGATTTTCATTATTAAAAGACCCTGTCCGCAAGGTGCGCGACCGGCCGGGAATAAAAGGTGAGGCCGTTGGGTTATTGAGAGCCGTGATTGGTCAAAGTCTATTCCCTCATATCCTGTCCATGACTGTCAGACTCATTTCACCATCTGTGAGACCTCAGCAGCTGGACAGTAAAACCATTGCTCATAAAAACACCTTCTGCTCTCTCTTTTTCTCTCTCTCATCCTTCTGTCACCTTCCCTTTCTCTCTCTTTCATTTATTCCTAACTCGTTTTAATCCCCTCAACTTCTGCTCGGTATGTCCGCAGACGTGCAGACTCCGCCATGGCCCACTGCGATGTCATTTTCCTCGCAGAACGAAAAACTTTGAATTATGTTACTCCAGCGTGACCTTTGTGGAGACTTTCTGTGAATTCAACCGAGATCGTGCGTTGACGATAATGAGCGCAAAGGGACGAGCATCAAAGCGGATGAGAGAGTCATCTGGCTACTTTTGATGGATGGCAAATAGATCCGCAAGTTTGGGTAGCTCGCGCAGACCCGGTCACACCTGCCATTTTGAATCCGATTTGACTTCAGCTGGACGTTAAAGTTCATTTCGAGCTACAGTGTCTCATGCTGGACACGTCCGTGCACGTGACCCTCCCTAACCCCACTCAAGACATCCCATATTCATTATGCATTGATTACAGCCTCCTGTTTAATAGACTCATTTACCTTTGTCCCCCTAAAGGACTCTATTGATTTTTATGAAAAGGAATTAAATGGGCTGCATTGGTTGCACCCCTGTGGCAGAACGAAGGGTTCGCGGAATTAAATGGTGCACAATCGCACAATTATGGGAATGACAATTATCTCCCCGCATCCATATATTCAAACTTGTTTGGCCTGTGGGTAGGGACAATAGATTAGTTCATTAGGCCGCGGAAGGGCACCGACTGCTTTCATTTCTTTCTCTTTTCTCTTTGTTCAGACAGGCGGAGGCGGGCCACGTACGTACACTCTCCAGTTCCAGGCCTTATCTGGTGGTTTATCCGTCTCGCTGGGTGTTTGGTTTGCCTGGTAAGCCGTTTAAATGTTTCATTTAGTAATGCAGCGCGTGATTCATTGTAACGCATTCAACCTCAAAAACGTCCTTGTTGCGTGAGGAATTATCGCCGTCTCAGGGATGCGCGCGGGCATTTGTTCTGCACCTGCATTAATCCGCGCAGCCGGCGTAATTATTAGGTGTTGAACTGCTTCAAACACGTTCAGCGATGAATACCGTGGTTCCGCTGGCTGCGTTTGACACAATGGCTTTAAATTACACCAAGGCTTATAAATAAACCTATGAGTTTTAATTACCAGGTAGGATACATCAAATCTTGCGCCCCGGCTCGCTTAAAGTTGGTCTTTTTTCCCCCTCCTCACTGTTCCGTTGAATAAAATCAGCTAGATGAAACAGATACCAATTCAAAGACCCCCCTGCGAACCGCGCACAGCCTTTCAGATGTATTGATTCAATTAAAAGCGTCGTGTTCCGCTCGGGAACGTGTGATATGTTTAATATTCACGATAAACAATACGTCAAACGTTTCGCGCGTAGAGCTTCGCACGCACCTAATTTCTCATCTCCCGTCATTTAAGGAGTGATGTGTTCATAAGCAACAATAGCCCGAGGCCAAATCTTGACAATCCATATGAGAATACGCCCGCGTTCGATATTTACAGTGCACGGCGAAGGTGTCTGGGGCTGTCAGCGTGTTACACGCAGATGTTTAACGCTCACGACAGCCCAATTAGTCAACAGCGAGCTGGAATATAATTGCTTTTTTGAGCCTTATCAAATTAAGTTCTCCCCTAATCTCTTCGCCTATATTGATTGCACCGAACAGGAACAAACAGACAGCCAATAGTGAGCCACTCCAGCAGGAAAAGGTGCTTGTTTTTCCCAGCACCTGTAGTGTGTGCGTCTGCCCCGCACTGATTTCTATCTCACCGACAACAGATAAACCCCACGGCCTCTCGAAATGTAGAGAAAGAGAAGAGGATGGTGATCCGGAGAAAACTCTCGCTGATTTGCAGACCTCCAGAGGGCCAGACAACCGCCTTGAATCCCGTACCGTTGTTTACCCTGAAGCCATTTCCGTCTTAACTCGCCACCCTTTGACATTTGCTCGAAGATCTCATCTTGCGTGAATATTCATGCCAACTGCAGTCCTGTGCGTGATTAAAAGGTCTCGATGTCGAGATGAACCCGATCGGGTCCACGCAAAACCAGTAAGCCCGATAATTAATTCGCCTACGTTGTATTGCGATCACGGACGTCCGGCATTCTTATCGTCGTGGTCTCGGTGGGAGAGAGTTGCCAGGTCTTTTTCAGATGATCATATTAATTTACAGTTATGACAAAGTCTTCGCCCACACTTAATAAACATGATGTTTGAGTCGTCCTCTGCCGCCCGCGTCACCCACGGCTCTCGTTTCCGAGATGGATCGCTCGTGACCCGCTCGTGACCTGTTGCCGATGTTGTAATGCTTAGATTGAAGAAATTCATTAATGTGTGTGTGACTAATAGAGAATGGCCTAATGCCAGATAAATTGTGGGGGAATGAGAAACCGATGGCAGGGAGAATGCAAAGACAATTAGTGAGGGCACGTGACAGTGGAGGTGAGGGTGAACCACTTCTGATGGGCTCTTGTTTTTATCTCATTTCAGATTTCTGTCTCCTCTGATGGAAGTGAATGCTTGGCTTAACCTGTAAGGTAAAATGAAATTGGTTAATGTGTAAAAGCTAAAATGTGTCCGTTTTCCAATGTTTAAGCATTTTTTTTTATATATTTTAAAGTGCGGAGTCATAAGCAGTCCATTAGTTGCAATAGTAGCTAGTGTTTTCAAAAGTGGAGAAGCACAGATTTCAATAATCGATGTGCACTGAGATGAAAGATTTTTTTATGTCAGTGGCAGGTGCTTCTCAGTTTATTACTAACATTGAAATGAACTAAAATAATTGACCAAGCTCTACTTTGGCAAAATAGAGAGAATAAGATTATACTATGTGTGTGTGTATTTGTAGTCAAAAGTTTACATCCCCCTTGCAGAATCTGGAAAATGCTAAAAGAGAAATTAAAAAAAAATATTGATGAAAATTATATGAATATTTGACTCATGTCCAGCAGTAACAATATGATGTTGAGATTCATCTTTTTACATTGAGGACAATCAAGAGACTCATACACAACCATTACAATAGTTAGAAACATTCAGTGATGCTCATGAAGTCAACACCATTTAAAGTCAGGTGGGTGTAAACCTCTGAAAATGATAACTGGTGTAAATTGTTTATATTTCATTTCCTGAGAAACATATATGTATTTTCATAGCTTCTGAGGGACATTAATAAATGAAAAAATCAGATGTGTAAACAAAACAAAAACAATTTACACCAGTTAAATTGACTTGACCACACTTGACTTAATTCAACTTGTCATAAATTCCACATTTAGAGCCTCTTATACAGTGATTATATTTAGAAAAGTAAAAAAACCAACTTTTTTTTATGTGATAACCTTTGACTTTATCACAGTTTTCATGTGTCTTGTCATGCTTTCAGTCTTTCACATTGCTGTTGGATGATTTTATGTCACTCCTGTGGTTTGATTTTGTTGAAATGTAAAAGTCACTGGACTGAAATGGTCAAAATAATGTGTGCTTTATTGGAAAAAGTTGTACATTTGTTTTACAAATGAATTTGCAGCTTGTCTATAATAGTGCAAGTATGTATACAAACAGAAAGAAAAACAAAGATGATAATAATATAAACTAAAAAGTATGATGATTTATATAGTGCATACCTAAAGTGAATTATATATATATAAACAGAATACTGCAATATATGCATATAAGTAACAGAATAAAGTACAGTAATACAGAGTAATGTTTTTTATATATTATAGTATTACTTTTTCTCTCTGTCTCTCTCTCCCACTATTGTTTTTGTTACACACACACTCACAAAGGAGGACGTGTGTGTTAATTTGTGTGTTTTGTGTCTCCTTGGGTACTATATGAATGCAGTGGTGCAGATCAAAACAATTATTTCCTTGGTCAGGCTACGCTTGACATAAAAATGCGTCAGAAGATTATTTCAGTCGGCGTAATTAATAATGCTGTACAAAAGTGTAGTCCTGAACACTGCTGTCCTGCGGGAAGGGGTGTTAATAATTTTTCTCCTTAATTAGTGGTCTGGAAGTGTATCTGATTAACTGAAACATCCCATTGACTCATTAAATTTGGACTCGGATCTGCAGCAATCTTAATACAGTGCCCAGTCGCTGAATAATTTAGAATATTAAACAAGAACGAGGGGCCTGATATGAGTTGGTGTGAATGTATTTCTCTGCCTGTTTGACTGATGCACAAGTGATTCAGCGCTGTGATTTTCTATCGGGTAATTTAGTGGACAATGCAGATGTGTCGGTTGTTACGCATGCAGAGGATGTGACGAACTGTTTACACATTTGGGGTTTGCTGAAAACAGATGTCAGTGGCAAAACTTTTTGTTGTGTTAATTATTCCAAAGAGCACTTAGTAAGAGGTCACCACGTTTTGTTTGTGTGCACGTGTGTGCATGAGTGTGTGTGTTGCCAGTTTAGAAATGTTTGGGTGTTGTTTGCTTCCAGAGGTTGCTGTACGAAAGAACCGAAAGAAAGAAATGATGCCCCGGTGCTTCAGTTTTCCAGAAGACTGGAAGATTTACTCTGAATGAAATCGAGTAGAAATACCTTCTAAAAGGGATAGTTAACAAAACACTGCTGTCATTTTTTCACCCTCGTGTTGTTTAAAACCTCCATATGACTCTTTATTCTGTTGCAAACAAAAGAAGATATTTTGAGAAATGTTTCTGTGGTTTTGTGTCTATACAATGGAAGTCAATGGAGGCCAATGTTGTTTGGTTACAAACGTCCTTCAAAGTATCTTCTTTTGTGTTCTGCAGAAGAAAGAGTCTTATTTAAGTTTTCGTCTTTGGTCAAACTGTCCCTTTAAAGGTTTGTTCACCACATTAACTATAAAGTTCGTAAATTAAATTCTATTGAAGATTTTAAATGTCTATCAATGATCTATTGGTTGATTCCAGTGATATCACTCGTCTATATCATTATAGTATTATGTCACGGACCACCGCTTCCGGGTCTAAATGCTTTTTTGGATCTATTTTACAGTTCTTCCTGTTTGAATAAAGCTTTGTTTTGCTGCATAAACAGTTATGGTAGACCTTAAATACGAGCCAAAAGACTGTTCCCCTCAAACTCGAGAGATTATTTTCAATCCCCATGCATCTCTTTTGTTTACACATGCTCTACCATCCGTCTAGCTGCTGGAGATGTACAGTCGTGGGGAAGGAAAAGAGCAACACATTCAAAGCACACCGATTTTAGGATCTTCGGAGACGGCCCCTCTCACCCGCTCTTTAAACAGCTCGTCCTCGCTTTCATGTGTCTCTACGACGCCGAGAGGGATATGTGACGCTTCTACCCGGCATTCCGGCTCTCCGTCTCACCTCGGAGAGACAGGTTCAAAACCATTTCACAGCAAGAGAGGGGGTTAATAGCCTGACTCACAGCTCATCTCTCAGGGCAGACGCTGAATGGCTCGGTTGACACAACTCTCATCTCTCCCAAGTGGCTGAAACAATCTGTTGGGAGGATATTTGAGGGCTAAATCAAGTTATCGTTGTGCCGCCGATCCGGTGTTAAAATGGTAGATTTTTAGAGAGGTCTTTTTTTGTTTTTGATTCCTTTGGATTTGTCGATTCTACGCATGCGTAGATCTTTGCATATGCGTGATTTTGGATAACATTAGTGTGTTTTTTTTACTTCTACTCTGTTTCCACACAAACTTTGCATTATGAATTATAATATCAATCACGTCATAGAAATATTTACTTCTATGTGTGATTGTGTTCATTTCACAGTAATTTCATTTATATCCCATTTTCCACAGTTTAACAGTCGTTCTGAAGTTCCACCGTTCAGTATTGGATGGATGAGTTGTATTAAAACTTTTTATTGGTCTTGAGGTCTGAGGATTTGTCTCCGTCGGTGCAGAATGAACTTCAGACAGCTATTTGTCCAAAGTGTAGCGAGGTTTGTGCGCCAGGAGAAACAGCTTTCAAATCTGTTTACCTCTGGGTGTGAAAAATAAATGAGGGACAGAGTCGGAGGAGAGAAAGCCAATGAATCTGTGGTGTATACGTGCCTTTATGAATGCTGTAAAATGCCTCTTTAATTAAGTACCAAGAGCAGCCAGCACCAAACACATTATAAAAATAATGAATCATTAGCGGGATGGGTATTGTGAATTAGTTTTCAATAATAGAGTAGAACCTCGGTGTGTCTCTGGTCGAGAGCCTTGGAGACCTCAGACGGAAAAGGCACCTTGGATCATGTCTCGCTTCTGTTCAGCAGCATGCCTGAGTTGGAAAAAGTCAGATGCATCATTTTAGTGTCTGTGGTTTGGCATTGTTACTCCCAGTTGGGATAAGCTGTGACCGAATTGATGGTTGTTTTGCTTTCTGTACCTCTCAGTTTGTTGTTTATAGAGGTGTACAGCCATTGTAAATGGAAAACCGTTCGCTACATCATTTGGACTGAATAAGTTGTTTTACTTGTGTCTTGACACTGCATTCATTATGCAGGAACATGTATGTCAGTTTCATTTATTTAATGAAGTCATTTAACATCATGTAATGTTCTGTAGCTCTTCACTTTTCAAAGAGAGTATCCTGCTCTCAAGATCAGTTCCATTAAAATATAATTTGATTCATTTTCCTTTAATAAAGCGCCTGCTGATAATATGCCTCTTTATTTATATTTTATTTACCTCCCACAAAATCCAATAGAAGATGTTCATATTCAATTCCGCCTTTTAATAGTAAAATCACAGCTTCACAAATCTAGCGTTTATCGACAGAAAACCCAGGTCTGCAGCTTTCTGGAAGTCCTGTGTCTTTTTTCTGAAGCCAAAGAAAAGGATAAATGTAGGATGACATCTCCTTAATATTACTGTCGCCAAAAGTCTTACAACTATGATAGAAGAAATTCTTAAAATAGTCCGGATTTGGCGCTCTGCCGAGTGTGAATAAAGAATGAGAACTGCAATGAAGGATTTCTTTCATATCGGCTGTCTGAGATGAAAGGAGAGAGAAATGGAGGGTCAGGGTGGGTGTTTTGAGTGTAATAGAGACAGACTTTTGACCGCTTCGGGGATCTGGGACCCTTATTGGAAGTGTGCCGGCAGGTCGGCGTCACCCCGCTCTCATAAGAGCACTTTATGAAAGGAGAGTCACATGAGAAAGTCCTCTCCGAAGAGGTTAAAGTGACCCTATGAATGACAGATATTTGCATATTTTCTTCCTTATAAATTACACCACACTTGCATTTTTTACCAACATTCTTCAAAATATTTTCTTTTGTGTTCTGCAGAAGAAAGATACTTATAGAGGTTTGAAATGACTATTCCTTTAAGGTTTGTAATTCCTCATAAGTTCTCTCATCAACACACTGCAGCACAATCTCTGTTCTGTGCCGAGCTGAAGTACGATTATAAAATGTGCTTTACGAGGCCTCCAAACAGTTATTATATTTGGCGCAGATAAAATGCCCTGTGCTTGTTCAGCCTCTCTTATTTTAGCACTTCCCGGGTACAGTTCAGCATCCACAATGAGATGATGTTCTTTCTAAAGGTGGAGGATTAAATTTTAGTGTCTGCATACTAAGAGCTCTCCTCTTTCTGTCACATTACATTGCTTTATAACATATGCAGTGTTTCATCTCTTGGCTGTGGTTCGGGTCCTTTTGAATATTACTTGTTTTAGGGAATTTAGAAGTGTTTCATCTAAGAACCAAGGCCGCTGAAGTTAAGCATGTTTACCATCAGCTGTATAGTGCTACTCGACCAAGATCAGTAGTTGCAAATAATCTTTTTTTTTTCTTCAATAAATTAACATAGTTTCATTGTGTTATATGTTTGTATGTCTAATGACCAAATCCACTATGAATTCCTGGCTGTTGCTAAAACTCAAAATATGATGTTTTTATGTGACTTTCTTTAGTTTACATAAAAGACAAAAAATGTGTTCTGAAGCAGAAAGCCGTATGGATTTAGATCAACATGAATGTTTGTGGAACTGTTCCTTTAAGGACGGTTGTTGCATTTCAGGTTTTTTCTCCCCTCTCAGTGTTTGACTTCATGAGAGGTTTTCATAGCTGACTCAAGTTTCTGTGACTCCTCCACCTGTAGCTTCATCGCCAGACTGTAAGTCACTGTCGACCCTTGGCAATGTGCTGATGCCCAGCCTCATTAATTAATGCCGGGCATCATGCCAGGCTTGTTCATTTACCCCAGACAAGCGGCAGGTAGATTGCGATGGGTACAGGGTCCCATCATGCCCTTTGCTGAATCGGATTGAATGTATCAGCGGTTCCAGACCTAAGGTGAAAGTTCAGCGCGCCCGACACCGAGACGACAGTTACTGCGCGCTCCTCGGAACGCGTGCGAGACGGGGCATGAATTATGCAGATATGCAAATGGGCGCAAGGTCAAAAGTCTTGTCCGGTCTCTAGCGGCTGGTGTTAAATATGGCAATTACTGATGCTAACATTGTTATTGTTATTGATGACTAAAACAATCACACAGGCGGCGCGACGCGTGCACATTGATCGGGTGACAGATTCTGAATTCTGAAGGAGATGATGTCGTGCAGTTGGTGGGGAAGGAGAGGCGAGAGGTGTGACCTGATTATCGACAACATTGTCATTGGCCTGACAGTGTTTTCCGTCACGTTGAGTGACAGGATGACATTTTTGAAGGTTAGTCATCCGGCGTGTCACCCTCGCAACTTCCTGATGATGTCATTTGTCAAACGGATTGACAGTTTTAAAAGGTTCTTGATTATGCACAGCATAAATACAATGTTTATTAATTCCAGTAACACTTGAGGCTTTGAATTTCATGGGGTTTATCCAGGAAAAGATCTGCTTGAATTTATCATTTGACATAGACGCCGAGACAATGTGTGAAGTTTAGATCCAGAAGCCTGCTAGTCATCATTATTAGTTACTGTAAGTCAGAATTGAAAAGACTTTTATATGGAGCATATCATTTAATTGTATAAATATTATTTTATATATAATTCAACTTATTTGTTTTAAAAATCCAGAAGTCTAATTTCTATTGTGTGCATTAATAATACAGAATTTTAATTTGATAATTTTGCTCTTTATTGTACAGATGAATCATGAACGTGAAACCGTGTAACAGCTTCTTTTTTGTTTAATACTCCCTAATTTAATTAATTGAAGCATGTTTTATATTTCACAATTGTTACAGTATAGCCTTAAACCAAAATCATTCTTCATATCATTGTAAAATGTCAAAGGCAGCATTTAAATTGGACTGTATTATACAGGGAATTGCATCTTACATCATGAACCGAATGTTTAGAATCTTGTTATAAAAATTCCATAAATAAATAATGGAAAGAAAAAAAATTAGATCAGATATTGATTTAACTGTACAGCCATGCAACGTATGTTATGGTAAATATAAACTGCCGTCTAACAGTTTTCGAAGAAAGAGTCTCAAATGCCGGGCATATTTGAAGGTTTACTTGCATATGGCTGTTTGTTGGTTGTGCTTTGATTCAATAAAAAATATTTGTATTATTGTTTATTATATTTATTATTATTATTTTTGTATTTCGTGTAGTAGAGACATTTATTAATTTATCAATAATTAATTATGTTGAAGCTTTTAAAATGTTCTAGTTTCATTTTTTTTATTTTGCAATAATTTAGTTAAGAAATAACCTTTATATGTTCTCCTTGTCTTTATATTAAATTAAACTAAAATGTTTTTTTTTCTGTAAAAAAATATGCAGTTGAAGAGCTATTTCTGACCAATAATACCCTGAAGGACTTAAGCTGGTGTTACCTTATGTTAGGTACAAAGTGATGCTACTTTTAAGGTCCTTTTAATGTATTCAAGTATTGTTGTTTTATAATGTCGCTGCTCTCCTCGTATATAACCTCATATTTCCATATTTTTTGGGGCATAAATCAATATTATTAGTCACCCTTTATGTTTGTCACTGGGTTTTGCAAATATCTAAAGTATGAAAAAGTGCTTGTCAACTTTGACAACACAGTATGTAATCATTTAAAAAAAGTACAGTGTTTTTTTTGCAAATTTAGACATACAAGGTTTCAGAAGGATATGATTCCATTTTCCTGTTGTTTCTACAGAAGGAGCGCTGTATGCAGAACGCATGTGAATCCCGCTATGTGCGTTCTCTCCAAACAGACACGTCTCTTGATCTGTGCTGAGCTGCAGCACCGTACGCAGATCTCTGCTCCCTGGCTCACTGCCCGCCTGACCTCTCCGCAGTAATTCTACTCTTACATGTAGGCTGAATCGATTCCAGAGAGCCAGCGCAGCTAATTCAAGGTCATTTTCACCTTTCATTCTCCGACTGCAATTGGCCAATCTTTACTAGCCTTCCTGAGCAAGGGCCTTGGGATTTGTTTAAGTCACCCAGCCTGCCATAAACAGAGGACCTTAGAGGATCTTTTCTGAGATCCTCAGATGGTTCTAGTTTCAGATGTGAGCAATTGTGAAACGATTTCTGGTAGATTGTAAATGCGGGATGTCGAAAAGGTCTATCATGGTGTATTATTTGATCTTCGTGGCACGTCCCCGGTGGTTCCCTAAGCTGGAAAAGAGAAGGAACAGCAGTGACACCTAATTGCTTTGCAGAAACTTTGAGCCGGACTTTGCTCAGCAGTTGAGCTCCCATCTAATCAATAAATCTCTATTTTCCTTAGTGTATAATTAGCCACCTGAAAGACGTCTTGCATTACCTGCTCCGCTCCCCAGGGGCGCAGAGGCCATCGCAAGAATGCACACACTGTCCAAAGTGCCATCAGCTTTGTCTTTTGAGACACAAAGGAGGAATATTTCTGATACATGTCTGTTCTTTCCATGTAATGAATCGCAAAACTTCGTAGGCTTAATACATAATCAATATATTGACTTTGGAAGCCATTGCTAGATGAGGGATGGAATTGGATCTTGTCTCTAACACTGATTGGTGTAATGCAGTTACCAGAACCAATCAGTTTCAACTTCATTTTAAACCACCCTTGGCCTCTTTTCAAGCCAAAGTGGCCAATTCAGACTTTCTGTTTAATGATGTGCGAGTGGTCACATGACCTTTTAAGAAGTCCTATATTGAATCGAGTTCTGAACAAGTGATACACCTCAGCTGACCTGCATGTACAGTTTAAAAGATGAGCTTGACTGACTTTTATTAGTGTCCTTGACCCTTTATGTGTACTTAGCGGTAAAGCTTTGCATTTTTCTCTCTGGTACTGTAAGACAACTGTGTAGCAATTTCCTTAGAAATTGCTCAAAAAGATTATAAATGCGTTCTAACTAAATATTGTAGTGTAACACTTAACATTCATGCTGCAAGCATCTTTTTTTAGTCCAAGCATAACTTAAGTTAAAGTTAAAAAAGTTGCATTAAAGTCGAATGTGCATACAACATTTTTTTATCATTCTCCCTCCGTATTCCGTATTTTGAATAATTGTAAACTTTACAGACTTATAGTTTTGGTTTTATTTTACTTTTATTAATATTTTTAATTAGCTTTTGTTTTTGTTAATTTTAGTTAAATATTTAGCAACTTAGTTATATGCTTTTGTCATTTTAAATTTATTATTTTGCTATATAAGATTAATTCATTTTACTTTTAGTTTTGTATAATTTTAGTGTTTTAAACTTATTGTAGTTCATTTTGGCAACATTTCCATTTTTTGTTAAATTATTTTTCACCCAATAATTTTTAGGCCAATATTTAATTTGATTTCAATAAACAAAAACGCTTTCAAAGTTTTAATTTTAGTACACTATAATAACCCAGCTACACAAATGGCAATATGTAATTTGTGACCGTGGATCACAAAACCTTAAGTAGCACATTTGTAGTAATAGCCAAAAATACGTTGTTTTGGTCAAAATTATAGATTTTTCTTTTATGGCAGTTGTCGGAGGCTTTGTGGTGGTGATGTTGATATTAAGCGACTGTAGTGTAGTCTGTTTAAAGCCTCATGTTAGCTTTTTACTTCTTGCGATTGTATTTAGGCTTCAGAAGTAACAAATGTTGTGTTCATTGGTAAAACAATGATCTTGGTAGACAAAACGTGTAAACATCATAAAGCTTTGTTTATCACAGATCTTAACTTTTGCATTCTTCCAAAAGACTATGGAAAAAATGCATAGGCTTTCAGGCGAGGTAACTGGTGCGTTAGGAAACTTTTATTTTGTAATAAAGTTAATTAATATATTGGCACAGTTATATTTTTTTCCCAAAACCAGATGAAGATAATTAAACCCACCTTCAGATCAAACAAAACAAAAAAACATCCTGCTAAGGAACATTTTAGTCAAGTGACCCTAAATCATTTCCACATTCACTGTAACCGGTGGTGCAGATCGGTATTGAAATGTCAGATTCAGTGTGATTTTCGGTTCACATTTCCATCCAACAAAAGCTATTAAATCTGAAGAAGAAAACAGATTTAGGCCACATTAACCTGCTATGTGAATGTAGTCTTTGTGTGCTGGCAATGGTGTGAAACTAATTGCAGCTGGAATCCAGTATTGGAATCTGGCCACTGCTCATTTTAAAGGTGAAGTGTGTAATTCCTGCGCCACTAGCACCACCAAACATGTTTGCAAAAATAATGACTTCTTGATAATTGATTTTCTGACCACTACTGCATCAGATTGGTTGGACCCATGTTGTTGCTTCAGGCTAGCCAAGAAAGTATTTTAGCACTGAAAAATGATCCGTAACCTTTGACCTTCGTACAGTGTGTCTCTGTGAGCACAGTACATTTCTGTTGTAGTGTTGTAAATCTCACTGTGATTGACTCACATCATCAGATTCTTTAGAAAGCGTCTCTAAATGACATTTCACTTTCAAAGCCCTTTTGAGAGGTGCGCAAAACAATGTTGAGACTGACAAGCATTTGAAACTTCTTTCCCCCGTCATCCATACACGTGCACACACACACACCCACACAATCTTTCCCAGATGTGTAAACAGCACAATGAAGTCGCGATCTGCCCGTGCCACCCCTGACATCTCCAGTCTATTTGTGTAGCCGACAATTCTGTTTGCGCCGCTGAAAGCAATAACCTATGTACTTTGTATTCTACGATGGGAATTCTTTTATCAGGCCAGCTGTCACGACGGAGGCACATTAAAACGCATCAGCTGAGCACCAGGCTGATGGCACTGCAGGGCTGTGTCACCCCCGTCCCAACGGCACATGTAAGGACACTTCCAAGGAGACGCAGAGACTAACGGCACATGATCTGCAATATGTCGAGGCTCACCCTCGAAACGAGCCGCATAATAAATGAAAGGCGTCTGATTACTGGGAAAAAGGCCTCTTGGCCAGACTCGCCGGGCGACATTCTGCGCGCAATTACAACCAGCCTTGGCTGTTGGAGACGGCTTAAAGGACTGATGAACTGGCGACGGTGGCGTTTGCTTTTTTACGCTGCTGGTAATGGCTGCGGGGAATGCTTTCATCTGCCGCTCTATCGCCAGTCTGCTGCACAGATTGTCTGTAATGTTTATGAAGTGGCTTGGACTATAAACGTCGAAGAACTCAATTGGCATTATTCGGTTTATTGTATCCACTCGTGCGAGATCTTTGGTGCATTTCTATGGTAAACAGCACGGCGGACGTTAATATCGCAGCGGGTTAAAGAGTAAATATACTGAATTGCGGTAATAATAGTACACCGTCACTTATCTCCTTTACTACCTGTCTTGTGTTTATGTGATGTTTTCAGTTTCCCCACGAGACCAGAGACACAGCCATGCAGAATGCAGTAAGTGTCGTGAAGATGAATTACAGTAACAAACAGCCCGGACCGATGCACAGAAAATGGACATCCATTATTTAAACCCGTAGGTGGCATGTAAATAACTACGGATGTGTTTGTTTTATGTTAAGGTGGGTTAGAGGAGGGCTACTGCAAGGAGCGTCGGGAAGCTCAGGCGCGCTTTTGCCGTAACGGCCTGTTAATGTTGATAACTGATGGCTTGCTGAATATTACATCACCTGCGTTGGACGGAGAGGATTCGGTCTGCGGGACACAGGAACCGAGAAAATGAGAGTGATTGAGTGTTGATGGGAAAATATTGTGCCCATAGTACAGAACAGTGTTGCGATTTAGAAGCAAGGCCGCCTTTTTCTTTTTTGGACAGCTTTTCCAGTAGCAAGCATGTGTACACTACAAAAAGAGACGGTATGTTGCCATTTTGTGTCACTTTGTATTAGTGAATTGGTTTGTTTAGGCACTTCATGTTAATGAACCAGTTCATTTGAGTTTCCGCATCTTCGTGGTTTGTTTGTGGCTTAATATTTAGTTAAATGTTGTCAGATCAGTTATGTTTTAGTAGTTTGTATCATGTACTTCATGCATAATTGTTTATTGAGCAAATTTCTACATTAACGCGCTTGGCAGACGCTTGTATGCAAAGTGATAGACTGCGGCATCAAGTTTTATCAGCATTTTATCAATTTGTGTTTGTTTGATCGCCGTCTCTTTTCATCAATCTCAGTTTCATACAATTAAACATTTTTCTTGGTTATTCCATGTATTATATGCAACCTCAATCCAACTAATTCTGATTTGCACAGATGGTTTTAAATAAATCCTTTTTATTTTAATTCAGGTCTCTATAGACCAAGTATTAGTAACCAGTAATTATTTATACAAAGTGCAAATAGCCCATCTTGTTGGCAGAGGCTATTTACACTAACTCCGCCCACCAGTATCTGATTGGAATAGAGAAAGTGTAAGAACGAAAATGTTTCAAACAGCGACTCCAGTGGTGCAAGTTGTAACGCTTGTGATAGTTAAATGCTTAGACGCTGGAGACCGGGGTTCAAATCTACCTTATTAATGCACTACAATACTGAGCTACAAATAGTATTTGCCACTATTTATAAGTACCAATATAACATCTAACTGTTATTTACACTTAATCTAAAGAAAATACAGCTATTTTTGGTTAGTGTAGCATATCGCTAAGAAATACTGCTTTATTCACTTAGTGCAAATAGCCGCTGCCGTACTTGATCTGTGTCTTTAAAAGGATAGTTCACCTAAAAATGAAAATTCTGTCATCATTTACTCACCTTCTTGTCTGTATGACTTTTTTTCTTTGGCAAAACACACAAAAAAGATATTGCAAAGAATGTTGGTAAGCAAACGATGGAAGAGCCCATTGTTTTTTTTTTTGTCCATACGATATAAGTGAATGGGTACCCGCCACTGTTGGGTTATCAATATTTTTCAAAATATTCAGTCAGTACCTTCTATCTTAGTGCTGTAATGTACGGTGGCACAGAAACGGCTGAAGAATCAAATGAGCAGTCCCTTTACTGATGGGGTCAAGTACAATGCACAAAGCCTGTAGGGTACGAGCCATAAACGGGTCACAATAAGCTGCGTAGGCCTGTTTTCCATGCGCGTTTGACAGTGATTTGATGAAAATAAGGAGAACACAGGTTGAGTGTCGTCAGTAACACGTAGCCGCTGCGTGGTGTCAACATTGTTTAGGGACCTCGCAGTTATGCCATCACTGACCGTCCGCATGACAGTTGCAAATCTATTCAGACAGCCATGCTAAATGTCCCCGGGGAGCTTCTCTCATGCCGAGCACATCAAGAGCTCCTGGCCGGGACACAGGGGAGGGGAATGCACTCAGACTGGGGAGAATGCCATTGAATGGGCTTTATTCCCGTTAAACCAGTTAATAACTTTCTTTCTTTTCGTTTGAAGTATATTTTTAGTGTGCTTTAAAACATTGGCAAAATTCAGATGTAGATGTTATAATTATTCAAAGCTTCTCATAAAGATGCTGTGAGGTAAATTAAAGGTTATCGGCTGTTTTAAAAGGGGGAGGAATCATCCATGTGTCCTTCACTCATTTATTAATATTAATAAAGTGCATTTTAACTTAATTTGTACAATATTAATGTATTGACAATATCTTAAACATTTTTATAGAAATACAAATATTTAGTATTGAGTTTTATTAAATATATCGCCTTTACATATATTTACAATATAGTATGTTTACTTATTTAACATTGTGACAGTATATCCCATTCAATACGATTTCTAAAAATATTTGACTTGTTGAACTGTGGCGGTACCTTAAAAGTCTTGAGACGATTTGTAAAAGTTTGTCTATTTTTTATCCTTAGATAAGTTTTTGTTTTGGATGCTGTCAGTATATTATAATTGTTTCTTCAAACATTAAAACATTTTCATGTTTTCTTTATGAATATGAAAATCATAGGTCATACTGTATGAAAGCTAATTGGTGAACTTTTTTGTTTGTTTTTTAACATTGATATTCTCTATTTGCTAAACTCCAGACAACATTTTGATCTCCCAAACAAACTCACGATATAGTTTTGGCCCTCTGGGCAAACTTTGTACTCCCTTAACTTTTAACATTGATGCCTGCAATCTTGGGCCACTCCTAGATCATATTGTGATGTTTGGCCAGGGCTGATGGCACATAATGTCAGATCAATGATAGATGCTTCGTAAATGGAGTCTAAATGACAATCCGCATCCCCCTCCCATGTCTCTCTCTGGTTCCATCTCAGTGCGGAAGGTTACCTCCGAGCCAATGACAAACTTTGACGAATAGCTTGTCTCTACAAGGGCCCACGAGATGAATCAGACATTCTCTCACCTTTTCCTTAGCCTTCAGCGATAAGTGATATAGGACATGGCCACCTCAACCACCCTTCCTTCCTTCCTTCCTTCGTTTCTTCACTGACTTTTTTCCTCCAGAACGTATAACTCTCAATCCATCACAGGGTCGCCATACACCATGTTTTGAGACTTTGCTGAAAGGTCAGTCTAGTCTGGTGTAGTCACAGATTTGGTGGGGGGGGAGAAGAAGTAATCTCTCCTGGATTTGAAGGCAGTAAATTGTTCCTTTTCTCTCAGTCTCTGTGTCCTCAGAGCTTCTGTCTAATATTAGTCTGACAAACTGGAAAGGACACAGTCAGATGTCATGTGGCCGCTCGCTGGGCCCGGCACACTCGGATTTTTCTAGACTTTAGGATTGAGTGTGTTTGGATTTCTGGGATCAGGAAATTGATCCAACTTTCTCTCCGGTGTATTTGAGTGTCAAATGTCTCGTTTGCAGATTCTGCAGCTTTGTGACTGTGGTGTGGAAACAGAGCAATTGTGAAATTGTTACTAAAACCATTGGGCAACTGTCCAGACAGAAATATCATTGCAGTGTTTGTGTGCATGTACAGTATTAAATATATATTTGGAGATGCGCTAAAACTTAAACCTGACATCTACTGTACCATAAATAGTTTCTTAAGCCTAAATTACACTAAAACAACACTTTTTTCAGGTTGCACTAGCTCCTGTGCGAAGACTGACAGGCAACACTGTACAGAGCCCCCTCCCCTTTAGTATTTTGCGAGTGATGTTTGGCTCTTTTTACAAGTAGGCGGAACTCTCATTTATAGACGTTTCAAAGCAACAACATAAACAAACGTTACTGCGCATGCACGCTTTTGTGGCCCAAACTTATCTTCCGGTACACGTCCACAAAGAAGAGAGTCTGATAACAAGCAACAGAAATAAAAAGTAAATGACATCAGCTAGCAATTTAAAAGTATGTCTAGTCATATTATTAGCCACTAGCCAGACCGATCAACACACAGACTGGAGCCAGGCGTCTATAGTGAGCGTTGCTTTTTTGCATCATAGTAATATAACTGTGGTATCTTGTTATTAATATCTATATTATCTTCGCTTAAACTACATCCACAACTGAGTACTTATAACCAAAGATACTGTTGTTGTCATGGTGTCATTTCCTGCATCTCTCCAGTGTAATTCGTCACGTGGCGTTTACAGCGATTGGCTCAAAAACAATACTATCTATGAGAGCCCATGAGTATAGATGCCTAAGTTCAAACCGTGTACTGTCAGGTCACGAGCGATTGCTGTTGAGATGAATGAGAACTTGGAGCAGTCTCCGGGTCCCCAGGTAACAGATGTTTGGATTGTCTAAGTGGCTATGAGAACACTGGAATAGATTTACGGAGATAATGGTTAGTGGAAGGATGGTGCTTAAATGTTTTTATAGAATTTTAGGAATCGAGAGAATTTGAAGTATACCTATTTTATTGTCCTACAGCCCCTTGTTCTATATATGAATAAACAAAAACACATCAGGCGTGTTTATGAAGTCTCTATAATAAATGCTCACAGACCGATGCGCACGCGGTCTGCCTAACGTCCCCAAGGACGCAATTCCCAAGGATTTTTTCAAATAGAATCTCTCTAAACTTCTTTTAGGTGTTTGACCAGCAGGGCATCTTTTCCAACACAGAATGACCATCTATCAGTCTGCCTGCAGACAGAAGGTCAGTTTATAGAAAGCCCTGCTGGACCATGAGCACCTGCTCTGTACAAACAGAAAAAGACACTGTTAAACATAATATAAGATATATATTGTGATATTTTTTAGATAATTTATCATATGCCTCTCTCACCTGAACATCAGATCTCTGCTATTGCAGACAGACTGCTATAGACAACCATAGTACTGTATGTGTGAGTCATTTGTGAGTTGATTTCAGTGAAATCGTGAATATTTTGTTGTGGTTTTATAAAAAACATTGCAACATCGACTCAGTTTAGGCAGATGACAAAAAAATTTTGTACTATTTTTGCAATTCGATTCGGTCGTACTACTGGCACAAAAACAACACATTTTTCTTGTTTCTTCTCTAATTGGGGACCTGCTCAAAAACCTTTGGTTTGTCCCCCAACATAATTGCTTCTCCGTCCAGTTCAGCTTGAAATGTAGCTTTGGCAAATACTCGAGGGAATGTTGTGTCCAAAGCAAAGCCCATTACAAGAACATTATATATCAAAAAGCTATAACAGTGAATATTTGCTGGCGCTAATATTATACTATGTTATCTGAATTGTCTGAGCCATAGCAAGTTTTTCAATACAAATCAAATCCTAATTTGGTTTGGCCGGTAATGATGCAAGTTTCAAATGACTTCATTTACAATATCTGACTTTTATTCACCAATCTGAGTGCTGACATGATCAATCACCTGCTCGGCTCTGATTCTTAGTGACACCTTTGGAAAATCTTGGCAAGAAGTTATCGATTCCAGACAGGAAAATGAGTGACTGTTTTCCCCTTTGAGAGCAATTGCCGCGAGCGACTCTTCAATCTAAACGCCGCACAATCACATTCCTCTTTATCGGAAAAACATTGAAGCCCCAATTCAGAGACACTTTAATTGAATTCACTCTCTATAATATTCAAATCGAGTTCAACGTTGGAAAACAGGACACATTTACCGGTTCTGCAGAACGGTGACAGTTCAGGTGACAGAGATGACGGTATTCATATTCAGGCAACATTTTTCTTATTCGGTTTATTAAAATGTGCTATTATCTATTCGGGTGTGCTGTTTGTGACATGCCAATATGACTCCAAACATATCAATCCAATATCTTGCTATCAAGATTGGAGCTTCCAACAATACGCAATCAAGCAGAAAGGAGTGATGCATTTTTTTCGTCAAAGGATAAAACCGATCTAAAAACGTAACCTTTTCTTTGGGGAAATCTTATTTTTTCTTTCTATTTTGCAGGAAAAAAGTAAAAGATTTTTATATTTGGGAATAACATACTGTTTTTTTGATATAAAGAAATAAATAAACATGCAACAGTGTTGTCTTTTGTTATCCTGTCACTCACATAGATACACAGAAAAGTGTTTCACATTGCAGTCAGGTCTTATATGGCTACTGTGTCCCTGGAGAGCGGCTGCTCTCAGACTGTGGGCATATGAAGTATGATCCATCCAAAATGGTTTTTCCTGAATCTTCCTTCTTTTTTCATCATCTCGAAATGAAGCATGATTGAATTGCAGTCCATATCTGCAGTGTATGTGTGTGTGTGCATATCTTTGTCATGCATTTTGTATTAGCCTTTAAGAGCATCACATTTTTACCAAACTCAGGATATGTACAGGGGACAAACTCAGAATTCGTTTTTATTTACTGTATAAAAACCCTTTTGTTCTGTCTTCAAACATTTTAAGATGTTTTAGAAACTTTAAAAAGTGCACCCAAAAATGGTGTTTTGTCAACCTTATTTGTTTATGAAATTTTTAATTTGATGTGTATTTGTTTTAGTATTCGTACTTACTGTATCTTTTCTTTCATCTCCAACATCCTGGATTTTCATCTATGGCACTGTAGATTGTACTCTTGACTCATTATTCCCGGTCTACACCATTAAGTGAAGAACACAGTGTGTTCAGTCACAGCATGTGAGGTTGGCAGACCTGTGCGGTTTTCCTCTTCGAATCAGGATGAGCTGTTTTACATTCTCCAGGGGCGGCTGATGTGGTCTGTAGACACGGGGCCCTGCTAGGCCCTCTCGTTCCCAATGCAGTGCCAGTAAGAACCAAAATGCCAAAACCTGTGCAACCAGTGGTCGGTCGCTTGGGGTAAGAGGATTTGAGTGAGATGGTACGAATGTGTGCACATTAACCATCCATAGTAAAACCAGAGATCCACCTACATTGTTGGGGTCATCCCACAGTCCACATGAGGTCAATTTTTTTATAAATCTAATAAATGATATTTATCCACCAGTCATTTTAATATCTTTTTCCTTCAGGATGAGATATGTGGGATAAACAATACCACACCCAATAAGCACGCATTCACCCGTAAACTCTCCTGACTGGCCCGAAACGGCATCCGCTACCGTCCAGTGCCAAGACTATAAGCCAACTGGAGCATGCGTCCGCCAGGGCAATCATCCACTTCAGGTCAGTGGCACGCATGAATCATTATCTGAGTAAGAGGTACCGTAGATGTTTCTGTCAACTCAGGAATAATTCACTAAAGTTGGGGTGATTGCTCTCAGCGTGTGCGTTTCCTTCTAGCAGGGAAATAACATCAAAAGGTTGATGTCTGCTATGACACACTCGGGGTGCCGGCACCAGCTACTTCCTGCGTGAGATCTAATATTGGCAGCGTCTGATATTTGTGTGTAAGCGTGTATTCCCGCGCGGCACCAAAACAAAGAGATTAATCAAAAGCGAGTCTAACTAAGCTATTATTGGCCAATGTAGAACTCTCTAAAGTTTCCCCACTTGGCCGTTGTTTATGGCAATGTCCCGCAGATTTACAACGCTGTGTGTTTTATGAAGTACCATCAGAGGTTGTGAATGAGTCGGTCGGGGCCAACGTCAGCAGTTTCAGCCGGGCATCATATCGTGATGCATGGCAGAACTCTCCGGCATCCAGGGACCCGTTTGTGTTTTTGAACTTTACTATACGTGCTTTTATTTTATCTGTTCTTCTTCCAGAAAGCACTGCATCATCATATCGAGGCCATCTCAGAGGAGAGATTACTTTAAATGATCGTGAGTCATTGTTTTAGAAGGGCCTGCTGGAGGAGCGCTGGGAATGGGGGAGAGTAATATTATAGTCAAACTATTGACAGGTTCCTGAACCGCAACACTGCAGTGCACAAATATAAAAACCTTTTTCTTTACTACAAGCCTGTAAAGTCACACAGAGCAACATGTTTCTTTTCTCGTGTGATGCGTAAATATTGGTGTTTGCTTACGGGCGATACACAAAAACATGGTGCTCTTTTATGTACTACTCCTCCTAGTTGTGGGTTTGATACAGTGTACTGTCAGTAACTCGGGATAACAATGTTTGCCAAATGCATAAATCTTAAACTAAATACGTTCCTATTAGTTTGTCAATTTTTGCTTTTAGTGAGAAGACGCATTACCTGTTGCTGGAAACCTGCCACGTTCTGTTAAGCTTTTTTTTAGTCGGACTCATAGTTTGTGACTGGAGGTCATCTAAAAATATTGACCCAAAAAATTGCATCACATGCACTTGTTCAGCTGTTTGTGTGTGTTTAAGAGCGAACGAACGAGCGAGCGAGCAAGCGTTTTAAATGTCCTCTGCCTGTCCTTCTTTCCCGGATCCACGCTAAACGCACCAATAATATTTGCTCCAAGTGTTGACAAGCGTTATCTTTGTTCACGGTTTACACTCAAAGAATTCAAATGAGTCTCTGTTTTGTTGCCAAGCAGTCGCCTAATCAAAGTCACCGAATTGTTGCTGTGACAAATTTAATTAATTTCCTTTGTTCCCTCTGAGTGACACCGTTCTTTTCTTCCCCTCCAGCGAGCTATCGGCAAATTATTCCAACACCTAATGTCCTTATTCATATCAGCGCAGATACCACGGCAACTTTGTCATTGATATCACTCCTGTTATTCACAGGAGGGCTGGTGGAGGATCTCTGGCGTATTTGAGGTTTTAAAAACACCCCGGTGAGATCAAGAGCGGGGGATTGTGAAGGACAGACCTTCGAGGGTGGACATTGCCTTTGAAATATCTGAAATCTTCGCAACATAAATGCTTTAGGCATATGTGTAGAATACAGCCTTGTTTTGTTTGCGTGGTGTGGTTTAATGATGACTTTGTGCAAATGGTGAGAGTGCAAAAGGGTGGTTTGTTTTGGCACAGACAGGACAGTCATAATGTCATAAAATGTAGGCATTTGTATTATAGTTCGCATACATTGTGCATCTTTTTTAGTGGCGGACAAATGTGTGAGGTGTGAAGCTGGTGGTTACTCTCCCGCTTTGCCTTGCTTGTCGGCTTATGTTTTTTATGCAATGCTTTTGTGCTTTATTACAGCGAGAGCTATGAATTCTAGCCTGTAGATGAAAGCGGGAGAAAGCAAACAATATTTTCTGCAAACCGGTGCGAGGTGGATACATGAAGCCTGGCCTGTAAAATAATGACCGCGTGAAATCCAGCGGAATACAAAGCGTTCGCTCTGCCGAGCTGCTGTTTGATGAATAACAGTGTCAGGCGCTCAAAATGGATGTTTGGACTAAAAACATTGAGGAAATGTACTTCAGTGCAGGCTGAAATGCTTCTTCTCGGCGCATCATCCATCATCACAGGCCGGACGGCGAGCCGCGTGTTCTGCCGCGGACCTCGGGATCTCTTTTCATTAGGTCTTTCTTAGGCATTAAGTGCCGTCTACTTGACTGCCTGTTTCAATCCCTCGTGCACTGATGTTCCCGTGAAGTGAAATTAAATCAAATCCTCATTGCTGGACTCTGGTGATTTATGAGTGTAAAATGAGATGGACATAATCAAATCTTTATGCATAAGGCTGCCCGCCCATGACTGAGATATAGACTGAACCGTGATGACACGGGGTCAGTTGAGCTGGGATTTGGATCTACCTTTACTGCATGCGCTAAATGGTACTTTCTATGAATTGCAAAACTTTTTTTAGATATTATCTAATAGCTATTTTCAGCAATTTTAACTTTATTTTTATTAGCTATTTTAGACAACATGTAATAAAATGTGTATAAATAAAATAATATATATGTATAAATATAATAATACATATATGCATATGTACTAATATTATAAAAAATGATGTAATGTAAACAACAAAAATATATGATTTATGTAAAAATATATATTGTATTATATACAAATATTGAAATTTATCTTTTGATTTTGTGCAATTACATTATTAAAAATAGTAATGATATTTTTTAATTATACAATATTATTAAAAAAGTATTAATATTTGTTAATTTTTCTGTTGTATTTATTGTGAGAAAATATTTCCAAAACCCCTAATTGGAAATATTTGAAAATATCAAACATAAAACAGCCTCATATAATATATATAATAATGTTTATTTTTAGCATTGGAAATAAATTTAAGCATTTCTTGAAAAATGCAAAATGAAAAGTACTGGATGTTAACTATGTTATATTTAAATTATAATTATAATTAATTAATAATTCTATTTAATCTTAAAACATGACTTATTTAAGCTTACTATATTTTTTTGCTTTTTATTTTTTATCTACAGGAAAAGTCTGTAAAATGTTTGCGTCCGTGATAAACTGGTTTGTCTTCATGAGCGCTAACAGCATTAAACTCAAGAAAAAAAAGAGTTTTTTGTTTTTCAACTTGTATCTGCAGCCGAAACATTTCTAAAAACTTTATAATGTAAAACTGCATCCTATTCATGTAAAGCAGGCTCTCTTGTTTATTCTTTTGTGCAAAGATTCAGTCCTAGAGAGACCATTCAAATCTTCACTGTATGAGTTGGATGCCTGTCGGTTATCGGCCATATTCCTTTGACCTATCCAGTCATTCTGCATCAGTGGCTGAGGGGACGTGAGTATCGTATTTGGACAGTGCCAGGACTCATCCTCATTGTTGCAATGGTAAATTTGTTCTGTCTGTTGTCACTATTCATGTTTTTTAAAAGGTTCGAACTGACAAATTCTGTTAAAGGCGTCTGAGAAGGGCTCTTCAGACCACACTGCATGTGCAAAAATTTGACTGAATTGAAAATTGAATATGTCACTCACCTGGCCAAAGCTGCTTCTCTGTTTGTCTGACAGGTAAAGTGACCTGTGCTGTAGTCGTGGAATGATCCAGGTAGTGTGAAGGCTTCAGGAGATCTCTCCAGAATACTTATCTGCTCTATTACTCTCCAGACACCTCCAGGGACAGGAGAGATGTCTGGAAGAGCTTTATCACACGTCCATGTGTGGCCCCACAACGCTCGCCCGGCGTTACCGCCCCAGAAGGCAGCGGGTTTCAGACTTTTTAGGACCACTTCAAATATTAAATAAAAATTGTGACCCAACTAACCTGTCGAATCTGGTGGGAAACTTGTACTGATCCATGAGTCGTGGTGCTGTATTGCTTTTGTTTTAAAGAATTGGTCTTTAACTTTTAAGTTATTAAGTAGATTTAGTTGATTTGTTTTATTTTTGTCAGTAAAACGTGTAAATGAGAACGGTGGCTGCATGGACAATTTCAAGAACATACAGTATATTGGTTGTTGTATTATGTCTATTTATTTGTTTCGTTTAAAGCAATAGTAGCGTGGTGTTGGTTTTTGGTCATGTGGAGGATGGGTTCACTGCAAATATGTCTTAGGGGCATCATGGCTGTAACTCGGTGACCTCGGTTTAATCCAAGGGGCTCCCAAAGGATATCCACAATGGGTCTATGGAGCATTTCAGCCCCAGCTGCTGCTGTCACATTCGGGTCCATGGGGCAGGTTGGCCCAGGGTCCAGGACAGGGAACCAGTAAACCAGATGTGAGAAGCCCTGTGACCAATGTGTCACACTGGGTGACTGTGACACAACCTTGCTCCGGGGTCGGGCATCAGTAGACTTGGTAACAAACCGTGTGTGTGTTTCATTTACAGCTCATGCGGTGCACGATAACACAGGAAAGTGGGGAGTAGCTGTTAATTATGAATCCCATTAATTCCTGTTTGTTAAAGTATCATCATAAAGGTTGTTTAGTCAACATGTACGCCCCCAAACACACACAGAATACATTTTTCGCTTTCACCTTCCTCTCACTTTGATCCTCATGTGATCAGTGTCAGATTGTTCATTAATGTCTTGTTTCAGATATACCGGCAGTAATGATCATTGCAGAAATAGATCTTTCCAGTCATTTTTTTTGTCTCACCCCGTTTCTGCGGTAATTAATGTCAGCTAGCTTGAGCGAGCACGCCCTGGTGTTCATCAAATGAGTTTTAGGTGGCAGTGATTCATTAAAAGGTCGTGGCTAAATTAGCATTACTTCATCCCTGTCATTGCTAAGTATAGCTCGCAGATAACTCGCCGCTCTTTGTTTTTTGGTTTGTTTGTTTGTGAAAGTCTTTGATGAAACGCTATCATGACAGGAGGAGATGAAGAAGTATTCAACCTTTCTTCCCGTTCTAAGCGAGACACTTAAAGACAGCGTCTTCGCTGGCCATTTCACATCCGTAATGTGACATAAATCTGAGTTAAATGGGATATTCAAATAGAAAAAGTGCAGTAGGGAATTTGATTGTCCTTCAGGAACTGAACAGAATATAAAGACTGTTCTGCATACAAGAATAGGCCTCGAGGAAGGAACCTCCCCCCTTTTTGAAAAGGTTCACTCTCAAAAGTGCTTGTTTTTAAATGTATAATTATTTGCTATTTTGCACGCTTTGTTACTGCGCTAACTGACTGCAGCATTACCTACACAACAATGTTTACACTGTGGAAAAATACTGTGTATTTTCTTTTACAGATTTCCCACGTATAATGTAAAAAAACTGTAATTTTAAGAAATTGTACTGTTTTTATTTTTTATAGGTAATAGGTAAAAAACCTAAAATGTACAAAAATGAGGAAAACACATAATTTTACAGGAAAAAAACAGTTATTTTAAGGTTTATTTCTGGTGCCCCAGCTGCCGGTAAATTTAGTTTTTCTAGTGGATTTTTTTTTACAGTTTATGTTTGGTCAAAAACTGTCAAATTTCAGAAAAAGACAGTAAGATAATTTTACAGGGAAAAACCTGTAAAAAATGTTTCTGACAGGATTGTTTTTACAGTGTATTGGTTAACTTGGCTTTTTTACCTTTTCAAAGTCATTATCGAGGTGTCGTAAGTTAGTGCTTTATGATAAAAAATGACTTAACATTTTTTTTGGGACTAACAGGCAATGATGAATCATGCACAATAAGACCAGGAACATGTATTTAAAACGTTAAATAGGGCCAATTTTGACTTTAAATTCAAGGGTGCTCTGCTTTAAGTCACCTTGGGTAAGAAAGTGCCACAAGAATAATGTAAGTATCATTTTAACCAAAGCATCCAACTCTGAAATCCTTAAAATAATTACTAAATTCTTATTGCATATTCAAGTTCATGGGCATTTATAAAGTTTTAAATGGCTTTTCAAGTGCCTTGCTTGCTTGTCTGGACGGAGGACGTTAAATGACAGGTAATCAGTGCAATAGAAATGACTTGTGCCGTATTTCAAGTCCAGGGAAAATTACAATTTTCACCCAGTCACAGACGGCCTTCTCCTTAAAAAAAACTACAGTGCCTCGAGAATGCTCTTGACTATTTTTAATGTCCTTACCCTTACCATACACTGTTTTGACCCTGCTGGACTGAAGTTCATCCTGTCAATCTTCCAGTCCCCTCTGGCTCCCTCATTAGTGCACACCCCCTGTGCCCCCTCCCACCCCAGTGCTCTTCCGCCAGACTGTCGGCAGGATAGATGGACTGTTTTATGAGGAGGAGTTGATGTGGCCCGAACTACCGTAATTGAACCGGGAAGATGCATCTGTTGTGTTTTCACCGTGGCAGAGCGGAAAAGTCAAACAATCAGCTTGCCTCCTTGAGGGTGGCAATGAAGAGAGCTGTATGAAAAGAGGGTAAGACAGGTAAGAAGAGAGATGATGGGATTAGTGAACAAATCTTTTAAGTGAATGAATCATTCTTATGTATATTGAGTAGGCCTCAGCATTGCTTTTGAACATCAGTGGCTCTGAGCGAGTGATCTCTGACGTTCACGAACAAAGGCTGAGTCACTCTCATTAAAAAAATTAAACAAATAAATTGACCAAAGATTGACAAAATATAATAGATTCTGCTACGTTATTTTCCCTTTGTAGATCTGCAGGCATGCAAAGGTTCATTTTCGCTATTTGTGAACCATTTTCAGCTATTATGGACTCATGAGTGATTCATTTATAATTAATAAAAGGACACCACCTTGTTGCCACCTACTGGTGTAATGATATCATTTACTCTGTGAATCATGAACAATTCTCTGAACTAATATTTTTATTCAAAATGTAAAATTCGGCAATTGTGACAAAATTGTGCTTCTCTTAAGCGCCAGGGGACATTAGTGGGACATTGTAACCTTCAGTGTTCTTCCGATGAATAAGTGCATCAGGTAAAAATGGATGTTTCAAAAGGTAAAATTGGACAGAAAGTACAGTTTAGAATAGAGAATCTGTAAAATGGACGATCCATCATAGTGTGGCAGCGGTGGCACTGGGGACAGTGTAATGCGACTTTCACACACTCCTTTTATATGCAGTAAAAGCCTGCATGAAAGTGCCCAGATTATATACGTCCGGTGAAAATACAATCATCATCTTCTGACACCTGAATCTATTTCTCTACAGGACCTGAATGAAAACATCCATTTGTGAATGCCTTTTTCGCCATTTCTGTACATCTTTTTGTAAGTAAAAGCACCCCTACTCTACTGTATGTATATGAGCTTAGATACACTTACTAAACAGGGTTTATATTAACAGTAATATACGGTATCTAACTGTAATTTGTGATTAAGTGACAGCGTTCTAGAAAAAACGCATGCTGCTTTTCCACTGTCAGAGCAAACTATTGTTCTGTAAAGATTTCTGTTTAGTGACATAACAGGCTACCCTCTGTTACGGCATGTGGGCTATTCTGTGATAATAATATGGTAGGATTGGAGTACAATCAATTTTCATGTTTGCCTCAGAAATGAAAGCTTTGTATAGATCATATTTATAGAAAACTTGTTTTCACTATTTTAAGGCATTTCTGCCTCCAGTTGGGATCTATATTTGCATCGGCCAGACATGACATCATCATGACTGCTACATTCCTATTGGCCCCATGGCCTTAGAGCGGGGTCCAATGAGACAATTTACTGCTCTCTACCACCTCTGCATGTGAACTCAGAAGAGCTGATGGTCTCTCTCTCTTCTCTCCCCCTGCCTTTCTATAAAGCTGTAAAATCTTGTGTTAACAGTGAGGAAAATTAAACCTTGAACCTTAGTTCAAAGTCCGTATACGGAAGTCGTGTCACTTGGCGGGCATGTTTGCAACTCTTATTTACATCATAGCAAGTCAACAGTCCTATCTCCTTAAATGATGGAGGGCAGATATTTCTAAAAATCACAGTTAAATAGCATATTTCCAATCAATGATCGCCTTTGAGAATCGTCATTCTTTATATGTTGAAGATTTGATCTTTTTACTGGTAGGCAGGACTTTCTTTACTAGAGCAGCCATATTGAGCGTTGCATTGCTTTCCGCTCATTATAATGGCAGCGACACATCTTGTTAATATATATTATCTTTGGTTATTTTTAACCCAGCGTTGAGTCCGGTTGTAAATTAACCTTTGCCTGGTGGTTTTAACCCATCATTGAGTAAAAAAACAACGTTTTCTGGTCCAACACTGGGTCGCAAATAACGCAGCATTTTTAGAATGTATTTACAATGTTAAGTTACAGAAGGCATTTAACACTAATCATTGTCTTTTAAAAATCAAACAAAACAGATTTGGATCTGTTCAGTGTAGGAGAGGAAGAGAAAGATGGTCAAAATGTTTGAATCTACTGTAGCATGATTGCAATTTCCATGTTGTCTTTAAGATTTAAGATATTTACAGTAAACTGACATCAAATGCCTTGTGTTTCTGACAAAACGATGATTAAGTATTTTTTGCCGATTACACCTGCACTGTATGTTGCGTGTGATACAGAGAAGCGTGAAGAACTGAAATTGGATTGTGTTGACATGTCTCCTTGCGCAGTTTTTCTGCAGTGAGCTTCCAGTCACTAGTGAACATGACTTATATTTTTATCCTTTTTATAATACCTCTGACAGCACAAACACTTTAGAGTGCTAAATTATAGTTGAACTTTGCACACATACATGTGTTTATGTGCATGTTTGTCAGTGCAGACGGCACGTGTTGGTTGTTTACACCATTGTGCATTTTCCTCATGAGTGACTTAACACGTTTCACATATGTTCATTACAGAGTGTCATCTCAATATAGCCGCCGTAGATGATTGACACATGGTTTTCACCCCGCCTATCACCGATGGATGAAATGAAGTATTTACATACATCTTAAGTGATGCAGAGCCTCATATTTGCAGCAAGGAGGAGAAGAGGTAACTATTCTCATGCTTTTTTGTCGTTTTTTAATCCATTACAAATCCATTGCACTGTCAAGTTGATTTATGTGGCGCCAGGACCTTGTCTCTTTCAATGTCACGCATATAAAAAATAAAGACGCCACCTTATCATATGTGATGATATCTATTCAGCCCTCTTAAAGTTTGATCGGGGAAAACTTACCTTTAGTGCCACTTGGGTATACAGGGCTAGTTTGGACTTCTTATTATTGTAAGAAGTTGAGGGTTCCCCAATTTGAATTTGTGAAGCATCAAGTGTGTCATTTTAGGACACTTACAGCACTAAACAGAATTGCTGTGACCGCTTTTAAACATGTTTTCTAAACACTGCCCCATCTGCTATCAGTAAGTCAAGTAAAACGTAAAGTGCTGTACTTTTAAAGTTTCTTTGCTATTTCAAAAAGTTAAACATCCATATTCAGAAGAAATAAAGAATGCTTACTGCTTATTTTTCTATATTAAAAATGTAACTTTTTTTGGTAAAACTATATTTTAGTGTTTAGTTATCTGAATCAAATTAGCTTTACAATTCATGTGAATTAGATTAGATTAGATTCAACTTTATTGTCATTACACATGTACAAGTACAAGGCAACGAAATGTAGTTTAGGTCTAACCAGAAGTGCAATAAGCAAGTGCAGGATATACAGTTGTGCATAAATACAGAATGTTTGTAGTTATACAAATGCTATTTTTTAAGTCAGTTTAATATAATTTAAATTCAGATTACTTGTAAATCCAATTTCATTTAACATAAAAATGTATGGCAGTTTTTGAACTAAGACATTTTTACAGTGTGGTGATGTAGAGACAAAAGTTGTGAATTTTCATGCATATGATTAACACAACTGGCTTTAATAGACATTTAATAAGCAAAAGATAAAATGACTTGAATAAACCTCCTTCTTCAAATCTTTTCTCTCTCTGCAGGTCTCCCTTGATACATTTCCTGTCACAGTTCCATATTTATTTTTTACAGTTTTGTATGGGTGTGTTTTTCGCTGTTTGTCAACATTGTTTGTATTCATTTTGCTGCGTGATTGTTCCCCCTTCCCCCCTTGGCAGTCGTCTCAACAGGAAGAACGCAGGAAGTTCACGCAAGGTGAGATTTTAGGTCACTTGTCATTTAAGCTGACACAGAGAAAGAGAGAGAGCGTGTGAAGGAGTCTAGTGTTACGATGCCGTTTGACTACTGGCTTGGAGGGCAAGTTGTGTTAAATAACAGCTAGCGTCCCGACTTTACTCTTGTGCTGCACGCTGGCAGAACTGACTGGAGTAAACCGCTTCTTATTCAGCTCGGTCTGTTGTCGTTTCTAAGAAGTGTCAGTTTGTGTCAGCTGTGATTACATTTAGCCAAACCTGGTCATTCAGATCTGGTGTGTTTGGGTGCAAACAAGAAAAACTGACTCCAATGAAAAGACTGGCGTTGTTGGTTACTTATTGGCATGTGTTGAATTTTGAAATCAGGTGTTGACATCAGGATTTTGAACTATTTTAACAAGCATGATGTCCTTGATCAACCAGTTTCATCTGCCCTGCTGGATACAGTTTTGCTGTTTAAAATTCATATATGAATTGACTTGACGTAGTCACACCCCACAACAAGTTGAATTAGAATTTAATTTAGAATGATGATTTATGAAATACAATGAATTCATAGTTTAATTCAAATATAAATCAAACCGTGACATTTCTGTCTACTTGTTTTTATGACTTAATTTCCTCTTCACAGCATGAAACCTTCAAACTTGAAAACAACCTTTTTAATTAAATTTTATCATTGACAACATTTTTTGGGCTCAAAAAATTTAGATATTAAAAATCAAATTTCACGTCCTTTCAAAACCTTGCAATTTTTCCAAATGAAGTTTTTCTGTATTGATTCATGCAGTTTTTAAGGATATAGAAATACTTTTTAAATGATGAAATATTGTGTTGTCAAAGTTGACAAGCACTTTTTAATACTTTTTTATTGGTTCGATACTTGCAAAACCCAGTGACAAACATAAAGGGTGACTAACAATAATCATTCATGGCAAAAAATAAAAATCATGAAATATGGAGATACGAGGTTTCAGAAGGACAGCGGCAATATTTAAATTAAATATTGTCATTTTAATTTTGCTTCCTTAGTTTTTATATTCCAAATCCAATTCTGATTCTGTTTGCTAACGCCAGTCAAACTCAGGATTATTTTCTTAATCCTCTTTTCATTTCAAACCGGTATGACTTTCTTTTTTGAAAGATGTTGAAAAATGTTGCTAAGCGAACAACGGCAATATCCATTCAATTCTATTGTATGGATGCAAAACCAATGCAAGTGAACGTGTACTGCCGTTACCAACATTCTTCAGAATATCTTCTATTGTATAGGTTTGAAATGACATGCATGGTGGTGAGTAAAAGAATTTTCATTTTTGGGTGACCAATCCTTTTAAAGGCATTCTCAACACAATTAATCCGTTCAACCATTCCCAAACCAACCCTAACCAGTATTAACCAGCCTGTACCAGAATAGAAACGCCTGGTCTTTTTAGTAGGGTCATTTAGCTACAACAGAAGAGCGTGTTTGACTCAGTTCCCTCATGTACTTCCAATTCTACAGAAGATCCCTGGGCTCTTACTCATTCTGGCGAAAAACGTCGCATATGGCTGATGACTAGCTGTGAATGGCACCATAACGGATGTCTATTTTTGAAAAATGGCAGCGTGTTGGATGGAATGAAACATGGCATTATGTATTTCAAGCACAATCCTGGTTGCTGGTAGGTCCACATGAGTCATTGGCAACTCGAGACACTGAAGGATCTGCCAGCCGAACACACAGCCCGGAGACTTTAACTAAACCGTTCATGGAGCGATCACATTTATAGTGGGCATATTGCTGGTCAGCACTTCTTTACTGGCCACCATATGGAAAGACATCGGCATACAAGTTTATTGGCTCTCTCTGTCTCTCTCTGGCTCACTTTGTTTTTTTTCCAAGAGCCTAGTACTTATTAACTTGTCATAGTGAAAGATAAAAAATGAACAGTGTACACAGAGGACTATGCTAAAAATAATAATAAATGCCATCATTATAATCATAACAGCAAGAGCAATATATTGACCTGTAGCTGTTCCTCGGCTAGTGTGGGTCGATAATAGTTGACTACACGAGGTGTGTGTACGTTTGTGTGTTTGTTCATCATTGAATCTAATGATGTCCCCAGGTCTAAAGCTGGTGGGGACTTATAGCACTTAACATCCAGTTTCTATAAGACGTTTTGATAAATGGACCCTGAGCTGTCTATCTGTCTTGTTTGGGGCTGCTTTGCATCATTATGATGTGGATGAACTGCCCATCAGAATAATAATGAAAATTGTTAACTGGAAACGACACACGCACGAACATGATTCTCTTCGGATCGGTGACCCGTGTCTGAGTTGTCCGTTGCTGACTCACTTTGCGTTTCCAACTGATTCCAACCATAAATCCGTGTTTAAACATGTCGCTCAATGGCTCGTCCGAGGCCTGACACTGTTGTACAAACAATGTGGAAGTTGACACTTAAACTACTAAGAAACTCTGAAATTCTGCAAAGTCAATCTGATTTTGATATATCGATACGTTCTCCATCTCGCACACCTCGCGTATACCAAGCGCGTCACTTTGACAGCTTGCCCGCAAACACTGTTGTGACCTGACATTGACGGAGAGGCCAGTTGGGATCGGTGTAATTTCTACGGGCTATTTTAGGCGTTAGACAGATGCCTCATTTACGTAGATCAATAGAACAGATCTCGGGGGCGGAGTGCGCCGGACTGACACCGGGAAGGCCCATGTGACTCTCGCTAGAGGCCTGCTATATATATCGCAGCCTCTCGCTGGGTGTCATATTGCCACGGTTACCGGCGTGCCCAACGCACAGGCACCTGACTCGAGGTGGGGAGAGAACTCGCTGAGACGGATAATGAGATGAGTCAGCCGTGACACGGCAGAGGAACGGGACGAGAAGTTCAGGACGATAAAGGTGGTGATAGGGGTCGTAGAGAACAGTAAGCGAGAATAATCTGGCAGATGTTAATTGAGGTCTCAACAGCGCCGGGTTTATAACGTCATGATTTACAGCAAAATAATTCCAGATTCATTTCCAGTTCATCAGTGTGGCTAAACATGTTTTATGGATAACACCTTTGATATCAAGATATAAGGATATGTTAAGATTGATGTCTACTGTACGTGACTATTACGTACTATTAGTACGTGGCGAAGTATGCCAACAGTGCGATCACACCTTCTGGCATGATTTTCAGGTGCAATGTAACTGTTTACCAACCCGTTCCATACATATATATATATATATATATATATATATGGAACGGGTTTTTAAAAAAGTAATTTACATATATATATATATATATATATATATATATATAGCATGTAAATTACTTTTTTGACCATTACAATGAGTTTTACATATAATGATGATGTCATCATGCCCTATGACTTCTGTTTGCAAAATATACATCACAAAAATAATCCTACATGTTAAAATTGAATACATACTGTACTGCAAACCAAGCTCCTCTGAAGTTTGCATTGATTCAGTGTCAACCTTGAACATCCGATCTCCTGCGTTTACATCCGTAGGAACGTAAAAGTGTAATGTGTGCACCCCTGGAGGCAGAATGATGTGGAATAGATGTCAACTACTCCTGTGGTTCTCAAACTGTGCCCCCAGGTGCTATACAGCATTTATGTGTACATCTCATCTGCACTGCTAAGAAAATAATATAAAACCATTTCTATTGGGTTTTTTTCCAGAGGAAGTTATAATGGTTTGAATGGTCTTAAAGGAAATTGTATTGGTTTTAATGGAAACCGTAATGGTGTCTACTGGTATTTGATGTTAAATCCCTGCTGAAAAAAAACATAGAAACCAAATATAAACCATCACAGAAATTCTATTAGTTTCCATTAAAATACCATTATGAACCATGAGCTTTTTCTATTAAAACCATTACAAAATTCCATTTTGTAGTGTGTTTTGGGCATTATTCCAATCGGATTTAACATCCAAACAATTGCATCCATCACATACCGGTAGACACCATTATAGTTCCCATTCAAATCAATACAATTCCCGTTAAAACCATCACAACTTCTTTAATGTTTTTTATTTTTTTTCAGCAGGGTTGATTGATTATTGGTTATAATGGGAATTGAACTAGTTTTAATATAAACTATAACTGTGTCTACTGGTATGTGATGGATTCTATTGGTGGGATGTTATCTGGGAACCATTAAATTCATTCGGAAAAATGCCGAAAAACACACTACAAGAAGGAGCTTTGTAATGGTTTTAATGGAAAAAGCTAACGGTTCATTATAAAGCTCCTGAGAAGTTTTGAGACCTATTGCTCTTACTTAAGAAATATTCTGTAATAGATATTAGTGCGTTGAATTGGACCATAACATTTTAATTTGCTTGCATAAAAATGTGTTTGATGTCACTTGGGTGTTCTGACCTTGATCGAGGATGGTACGTGGCTTTGAAAGTTTGAGAACCATTGACCTGGTGCCTTGGAGTTTAATGGTAGCACATTAGAGAATGAATGTGGCATGGTGCAAGAGCTCAATGGCTCATTTGAATGGTTGTTGCTGTCCTGCTAAAGCGAAACAGAGCACCTCCTGTAGTTCTAATGGAGCCGTTAGTGCCAATAGCACCTCAGCATGGCCGCCCGACTACCCCGCACGCAGTGAAGCTCGATGAGGGTTTGTTATTAGCACGAGCCGGAAATCATTATGCACAGTCGCTTTACACCGACTACGGATCTGAAGTGACATCTCTTCATTTTTCCCAGACCTCATTGGCCTTTCCCTGAGGTGTTCCGTTCAAGTGGCTTTACTCCATCAACCCCTAAAGCTAGTTTGGAGAGATATGAGTCAGCGCTTGACTGTTGCATTATTACTTAACCGCTGCACAGTCAAGCAGTCGGGTTCGACTCTCTATCTCGGAGATTACTGCACGGATACGTGCCCTTCTCAATTAGACTCTCGCCGCTTGTTTTAATTCCCTGCGTTTTCCTAAACCGAGCTAGGCAGGGGCTTACAAGATACGCAAAAACGTTTCTGTTTTCATAATCGATCCCTGGATCGAATCCACATCTGGACTGCTGCGTTCACATTAAACCAGTACCTGCAGAGGTCAGGGAGTCACATTACTGTGACATCTACAACTTCCACCTCATAACAAACAGGCAAAGCATGAAGTCGCGGTCAGTCGCCTTTAGCTCCCTCTTGTGTAGCGCAGTCGTTTGTTGAGACCTGAGGGAGGAGAACGTCATTAATCTTCATTGTACACCTTTCAGTTCATATTAACTAACATAATACCAATGGGACTGTTTGAAAGAATACCTGAATTATAGCTGTGAAACATCTGTCCCCGTGGCATTAACTAATATAGACAGCACATTACTCGCTTTAAAAGTCATTTTTAACATCGCCGCTAATGAATGTTAGCCTGAGCACTGAGGTAAACGTTTAGATGTGACAAATGAAGAATGTGGAAATAAAGAGAAAGACAACACAAAGACTGATGAGGTCATCATAACCGCACACAAAGCTTGCTTGCACTCTGTTTCCAAAAATACAAGCAACTTTTTACATGCTTTTTGTACTTTATACTTTATTAAACATCTTTGGGGTTTTTCAGCTATTATCACTTAATTCTGTGGACTTATACAAAGTAATTTCTCATACTTGCACTTTTTTTAAAATAAAAAATGTTGTGATATTTTGTATTCATAGTTTCATCGGACTGGTTAACCGGTCTGTGTTTGTTGATCGGTCTGGCTAGTGGCTAATAATGTAATTATTTAATTTATTTTTAATGTGTAATGATTGTTTTAAATAAACAATTTGTTGAATTGTAGTGTATAATAATTTTATTAAATCATTTGTTGAATGGGTCGTGTAACTTTGTCACATTTAAGTTTAGCCAAGTAACGGTTCTTCTACTGGTATCCCAAAAATAATACTGACTAGACATACTTACATGCTAGCTAATGTCATTCATTTGTTATTTATTTGGCTTGTTATCAGAAATAATCTGCAGGGCCTCTATTCTTTGTAGATGTATAGCAGAAGTTAAGTTTCGGCCACAGAAGCGTGCATGTGCAGTAACGTTTGTTTATGTTGTTGCTTTGAAACCGTCTATATCACATGTTGTTTACTAATGCTTGGTCTCCTTGGCAACCATAACTTTATTTCTCATATTCTTTGTTTACATTATTAAAATATGATGGGTTTCAGAATTTAAGGTTACATGCCTGGGTTCATGAGCAGTGTAAAACAACAAATCATAAAAAGACATTTAAAAGAAACAAAAAAAGATGAATGTGAAAAAAATGTGCCAAAAAGTTTTCAAGACAATTTTAATGCGCCCTTCAAGTAACCGAAAAAAGGAGTTTTAATAAAAATCAACCCCTGAGACTCAAGTGAAGAAACACTTTTATATGAGTTTTGATTTATTACAGAAAGGAAGAAACCTTCATTGTAATGTACTGGATCGCGAGCTCTTTGTTCATTATAGCCATCATTGCACTTTAAGGATTATTAGTTTCTCAACTACTAAATCTCACATGTCACAGTTTTAGTAAAGCAGAGGTAATTTTATTTGCATAAGTGTGATACATACATAAATAAGCATACCGTCTGCTTTCTACTATATACCTGCCCCTTTAGTGAGCGAATGATATAAGTGCTGTATTGCGTTAGTCACGGTTATGACATTTGTTCTTAGATGATGAAAACGGGTTATAGCAAAGAACACAGATTCTCAAGGTAGTGGGCCAGAAACATAATTTAAAAGTCAATTTGTCTGTTTATATTTCTTTTCAGATGTCTGTTCCCCTCCATTATTTTAGAGGCGTTGACTAACGCTGGGGTTTGCTGTAGCTAATTCATGTCAGTTTATTAGATTGTTTTTTCTCACTCATGGCTACTGAGATGGTGAATGAACCTTCAAACCTAGGCTGTGCGGTTCACAAACATTTACATTCCTTCATTTGGAAGACGCTTTTATCCAAAGCGACTTACAATTGAGGTAAAACAACAAGAAACTCGGCCTTACAAAGCTATTCATTTAATTTGTAATTGTTTTTCTGAACAGTTCATACATAAAATGTGTCTCCAAAACTGGAAACTTTTTCATTAAACACAGAGATTTTTTTATTATGCAGCAACAGTTTATAATGGCCATATCAGTTCCTAAAAGGAAAATAATAATTATAACAATAAACATAGAAAGTCTTCCGAAGTCATTCATTTGAAGTATGCGTTAGACTGAAATTCAAATTAAATTACTTCTGCAACTTAAAGTAATGGATCAAATATCAGCAAGTCTTTCTCATACACTTTGCGCTCTACAAAATATCCATTTTTGGAAGCGCACAAGGCTGTGTAAATAATAGCCGAATGTGTTTTTAGGTTGATGTATGCTTTTAATTTGGAGTCTATGTCTTCCCATAAACATGTTTTGTTAGTACCTGTGTGTGCGTGAGAGCGAGTGAGAGGCGATGACTCAGTCAATAAAGAACAAGTCCCATAGAAAAGAACAGTACGGTCTGAATGGGCATTTTCGTGAAGTGCATCCGCTGCCATGAAGAGAGTGCTTGGCCTGGTCTGTCTGGGCCTTGATGTAAATGTCAACATAATTACTGCAGAAGGCAAAACAATGACCTGTGCAGACAGAGAGCAACCGTTCAGAGGAAACGCGCCATTTACCGCCTTCCTCTCCTTCTTTGATGTCGTCTCTCATCTCTCAAACTCTTGAGTTTATGTCAGATGAGTGTGAAAAGAGACATGTATCGTTTTGGGCAGCACAAAATGTGTGTAGTTTTCTTTGCGAGACTTGCTGAGAAGACATTTTGTTGGCATTTCTATTATGCAATGTGTATTTCAGTCTATAAAAATAATATTAAATAGATGTAAAATAAATATTTGTTATTAAGATCATGGCATTTATTTATATTATTTATTTAAATTGAAGTAGATATTTCTCAGTGAGGGATTGAGCGTTAGCTTGCGTTTAGAAATGTTTATAAAAACTTCGTTGTTTTGATGTGTTTCTAAGTATCGAAAAAATGATTTAAAGTTCCCAGAATGTTCGCCTTGATACAAGACAACATATTAAGTTTAAAGTGAAAGTTCATCCAAAAATGAAAATTCTGTCATCATTTACTCCCGCTTGTCATTTCAAACCTGTATGACTTTCTTTCTTCTGCAGAACACAAAAGAAGATATTTTGAAGAATGTTGGTAACTGAACAGCGACGGTACCCATTCCCTTTAATTGTACCAGTGCAATGGTATCAAATGTTACCAACATTCTTCAAAATATCTTCTTTTGTGTTCTGCGCAATAAAAGAAATTCATACAGGTTTGAAATGATGTGTGGAGAGTTTATTTATTCCCATGTCACAAAGCTTGTTTCATCATTTACATTTCAGCCTTTCGCTTGTTTCATATCCAGGTTTTATTCTGAGTTGGAATGGCCTGAGAAAACATGAGACAGAGAAGCCCTGGACCCGGTCAGTGGTATTAGTGGCGCATTTGATCATGTGCGGTGGACTCTCCTCGGGCTGTTCTGGCCTGTCGCACGGCAGCTTGGCAGGAGACTCTCTTGGAGGCAGGCCGCTCGCAGTCGTCTCTCTCCAGCACTGAAAGTGAGGGCCTAATGTAAAATCTGGCCAAAAATCACTCGCTTACACACATAAAGGAATCTTGCCATTTTATGTCTAACAGGTTTTTCATCTTCTTGCCAAAGCTTTGTGATTAGCAGAATTAGCTGCAGGATTCTGGTAATTCAGGTGAGATTTGAGGAGGGATGGCAGAGCGTTGCTTGAACGGCGAAGAAGATATCCAGCTTTTGCACAGCTTGTGATGGCCAGACTTGGATACTTTTGACTTGTTCCACGTTGTAGCTTGTTCTGGCCGATCGCTGACACCCAGACTGGAAGGCTTTGTTTGACTGTGATGCAAAACAACCAGACACGGTTCTTTTTGGTTTTACTTGCGGTTTTGTTGGTGGGATTGTCTGAAATAAGTGATACCACAATGTTATTGTGTATTTTATTTGATGTGTTTGTATGTTGTATACGTCTTTTGCAGCATCATGTTTTTAGGACACAGTGTCAAGTCAGAAGACTTTGGGGGCAGGTTAACGTTTTAAGTTTTGTTTAACAGTAACAAGTTGGCACGGCTATTCGTGTTTTATTCTGTTATTGCACCATCAAGATCTGTCTCGAGATCCTCGCTTTTTAAACCATTCCTGCGCGCTGCGTCTCACAATTTGTGTGAATAGCTGTGTGAACTGTAATGTGGTATAAATGAATTTACACTGAAAACATTATCACATTGTTGAATGTTGGTTCTTCGGCACAGCTGGCAGAAAACAAGAAGCACTGTGATTGACAAAGGATGCTGACTGCCAGAAGGGAAGTTTTAAAAGGACGGTTAGAAAGAAGATATCTTGCATTACTTTTTAAAACAAAGAGACATTTTTCTCACTTCTTCCGAACTTTCATGCATGAAGTCACTGCTCGTACTGTAGGCTTCTCTCGTAGTTTGTGGAAGGGGGGGCTGTTGGTTTACGATACACACACTGCGTCTGAGACTGTGGAGCACAGTGGGCATGTACAAAGATCAAGCACGCTTAAGCTGTACATGTTTGCTGGGAAACAAATGAGATGTTTCTTTGTTTTCCCTCTATGCCTGCGAGTCCCTCTTGTCTCGGTAGCCTGTTCAAAAAGACTTTGAGTGGGAGCGATTCCATGCCTTGTATGCTTCAATCCATCATGGCGGTCTCTGATGCTCTGTATGGTAATTTGCGCTCCAGGATCTGTATAATGTTGAGGGAGTCCTCACCCCTTCCCCTGCACCCAAACCACATCTCCATGTTAAACAGATGTTAATGGGAAACGCGGCTGGCGCTTTTGTTTACTTGTTTAACTTTGAAGTTCTTTACACATTCGCATAATGATCGTGACTTTTGCTCGTGTGGAATGCTAACGGATGAGAACAGTAGGATGAGATGAGATGGAACACTAAAGGTATCACGGTTTTCATCCTAGTTTACACAGTCAGATGTTTGAAAGCGTTGGGAGGCGTAACGGAGAGAAAGCATCAAGTCAAGGCGAATCGCATTAAAGACATCAAGGCTAGATGAAAGCTGTAATCTTGGAAGAGCCGTTTGGTGTGTACGTTTATCTTTTTAGATGGTGGATGCTTTTGATAGAGATTTTTTTTTACATTTAAGGGCTTCGTCCTTATTTAATTCAAAATTAATGTAACAAAATTACAAAAGATGAAATATGATTCAAGCAGATTTTCATTTTGGGGTGAACTCTTTAAATCTTTTAATGAAGATTTTGCCAAAGGTATTGTCTAACTAAACTTGACATTTGACATTGTATGTTCTCTTCAAAGGGATTTATCGAATTGAAAGCCAAAGGGTTAGATAAAAGTTCAAGGTGACGTAGAAGTTTAAAGTGTGTGGGTGCTGTCAGAAGCATGCAGTGGTGTTTGAGTTCGCTGGTATGGTGTAGGTGGAGAAAATAATTTAAAGAATGTTGTAAACTGGCACCCATTCACTTGCATTGGTTTAGTGTCCATACAATAGAAGTGAATGGGTTTGGTTACCAACTTTCTTTAAAATATCTCCTTTTGTGTTCTGCAGAAGGAAGAAAGCCATACAGATTTGAAATGACAAGAGGGTAAGTAAATAATGACAGAGTTTTCATTTTTGGGTGAACTGTCCCTTTAAATTCAACATACACTTGATTGGAATGAATACAACACATGCAAAAATGCTTATTGCAACTGCAGTTATATCATATTTTTCCTAAGTTTATTCTTTTGTAATTCATCTCAGCGCTGCTTGGTGCGGTTCATGGCTCACAACTCTTTATTGAAGGTCTTTTTGAAATCCCTACAGGAGAAAATAAATGGGAAATATGCTTTAAAACCAAGACCCCTGAAAAAGTTGGCGGTCACCGTTGCTCTCTATTGATTTTTGTGATTTCATTTTCCTACAAATCGTCCATCTCCTCCTCCTTATACTGTCTTTTTCTCACCTTTCAGGGAATTTTGTCTTGTTTGAAGAGTCCGGAGCGGCTCTAGCCAGGCCATGTGATCGACGGCCAGAAGTGTTCATTTCCAGATCCCCCCTTCCAGCAATGTGTTTGTGGTTGGCTGCCGTCCTCGGTGTTAAACTCTCACCTGCGTGTAACCCCAGGCACCGCACGAATTCTCAACTTCACAACATCTGAAGAGGCTCACTGCATGTACGACTCCGAGTCTCAAACACTCTTAGCATTCTCCAATCTGGCTGCTGCTAACTTTTTGTCTTCCCCGACAGGAAGTGATCTCTCGCTTCATCTCTGTTATTCTCACATTCTTACGGCTTTCTCTCATCCCTCCTTTCGCTTCTGGTTTTATCAGATCTGTGTAAGATGCTGGAGGCTTGTGAAGACAGGCATTAAAATGAGTTATGAGCTCACTCTACCCCTCTCACCATTCCTGTCCCCTGAGCAAACCTCAGCTTATGAGGAGTTTCAGCTAAAATAAATACACTCTCCGAAACATAAAGAATGAGGTGTGCTGAATGAGAGAGAGAGAGTCTGTTAAGGGAAAAATAGAGGAGGAAGAAAGAATTGAAACATTGATGCTGAGCATCATTCACACAGGTTTTGACATTACCTACAGATTTGGGAACTTCACAAGTTTCCACAACCTCCTCAATTCACACTTCTGCTTTTTAGGGTCGTTTTTTTGAATAAAAACTGAAGTGTTTTTCTAATAACGCTCAATCTGTTCAGCACATGGAATAATAAGAAATATATTGCAGTTTTTGTACAACAAGATTAGCTTTGATCCATCACATACAAAGTTCCTCATCGCCACTTTCCAGCTTCACATCTGAGGCGCTTTATTATGACTTCAGGCTATGGAATATGAATTAGATTTTGAAACTTCATCTGTTTTTCAGTCTGACAGGAATGCTCTCCTGCGGGTTCGGTGCCTACAGTAGTTTTATTTGCGCTCTTAGTAGGACGTACCTGGCATGGAGCCTGTGAGAAAGTTCACTCCTTCGAACACAATGTCTTCATGAGCTGGCATTGTGCGCTATGTGAAAACACACATTAATGTGTAAGAATTTCAAGCCAAGCTATCAACACATGGCAGAAAGCATCTCCGGAAGATGATTTTCATTCGCTTGCAACCTACGCGCAACCACAGCACTAATACGCCATACCAAATACCCTATTGGTTGAATGACACTTATTTTTAATAAACCAACAAAGAAAGGCTCGCTACACAAACAAAATACATAAGATCTGCCAATCAGCACCATAACACGTCAAATATTATGTGTAAACAAACAAATTTGTGCCGATGGCAGCTTTAATGAGCTAGATGAAATAAATCGCCCAAAAATGAATGAACTTGGCGCAAAATAATGTTTAGCTACTGTATATGCAAACTGCTATTTTCCATCTACATGCTCTAAAAATGGCTAACCAAACACAAAAACACCATAAACATCTCATCTGAATCCACACAATAGAGTTGAGGGACTAAAGAACACCATTTTGCTGGAAATCTTTCCCTCCGCATCGCCTCTGTAGCTCTCAAATCTCACCGGGCCTCATTCGCTCATCAAACATAATTGCATTCTTCTGTCTCGATTTCATGTTTTGAACTGAACGTAAGCGCAAATGAGATTTGATGCTAAACATCTCTTTTTGTGCTCCACAGAGAAAGTCATACAGGTTTGGAACAGGAGGGTAAGTAAATAATGACAGAAATCTATTTTTCTGTGAACTGTTCTATTAAAAAAAAAGCTGGGTTCAACTCCGGGTAGGATTGACTCAGGAAGCGGAGCGTTGCAGAAATCAAAGATCTGCTCGATTGCTGTTTTACCCTTGACCGGATCAGCCCCATGTGACCTGCCTCGGCCTTATGTAAGCTGTGGGGCGCTATGGATGAGAAGAGGGTAAATAAAAGGATAGAGTACATGACAGGTGACCGGTGACAAAAAATTCGAAACAGCAATGAAATATTTGACTAAATCCAACTAGCAAAATCTAAATAATTTTACTATAGTAGTGGCCAAATGTGATGTCTGGAGGGCATATTTGTGAATATTTGCTATCTGTTTTCAGTTCTCCCTCAGATAAGATTACACAATCAAAATGTGTATTGTGCAAAATGTACAAACACACTAAACTCTTAAAGGTATAGATCACCCAAAATTCGGTCATCATATACTCACCCTTGGTCATTTCAAACCTGTTGATTTTCTTCCTTCTGCAGAACACAAAAGAAGATATTTTAAAACATCTGTGTCTATACAATGGAAGTGAATGATACCGCCGTAAATTTTCATTTTGGGGCAAACTATGTATTTATTGGACAATTTTTATTTTATTTTGACCAAAATGCAAATTATAGAAATATTGAAGAAAAATGCATAGAAAAACAAGAGCTCATAGGAAATAAAGCTTACATTACTACAGTTTTATCAGATAATAATCTTCCGTTAATTCACTCATGTTCTTTACTACAACATTCATTCTCCTGGGCCTTGGCACAAGAAGTTTAACGCAAATGTTTGGTGTATTTTTTGCAATGCTTCTTTAAATGAAGCTGAGCTTCAGTTTACACACCAAACACAACTAAGAAACATACATACAAATGTGGAATACATCTTTTATAATGTATTTAAATAAAGAACAAAGATGTCAATTTCCCCAAATGGTTTTTGGCTACTACTCTCCACTTTCTGTATAATCATAAGTTTCTGTTTTGGTTTGCGTATGAACAAACACAAAGATTTAAGGACTTACCAGATATATAGAAAGTATATGAATAATTGTCATGACTTGTTTGCATATGTATATTTGTGTTGGCGAGGTGTTCATTGGGGGTCCTTCACTTTTCCCATTACCGAGTTGTTTGTATGATGCTTCACATTTCATTTTGCTTTACTGCCTCAGTCGATTCCTATACAAAACCAGGATCCATAGACATAAAATATTGACGTTTCTGCTTCGCCAAAATTACAGCCCCTGTGACAGCCTGTCTTTATTTACCATTTTATATATTTTACTAGTGATCCTTAAGACAGTGTTTGACAGTAATTTGCCACAGTTCATTCTCAGTCGAGAAAATCTCCTTTCAACATTCTGTGGTATATTAAAAATTTACTGTTTGTGCATTCTGTTTTGAAAACGTGATAAATCTCACTTTGTTCACAGTTGTTTCTTCCTCTAAAATAAGTATTGATCTGACAGGTGGGCTGTTGTGTTGGAGAGTGGTCTTGGGCTGTAATATTGAACTCTGAATCGATATTGTATACATGTCTAAATGTCAAGTCATCTGTGCTTTTTGCCATCAGCCTATCGATGTTCACCCTGCATATCCCTAAATGGATCTCGGAACGCTTTTCACCCTGAAACTATTTTCCACAGGTGTTTTGCAGCTTCTGGAATCGAATTAAACTGTAGAATATTCTAAATCCACTCTTTAAACTTTTCAGTCAATTATTTAGTCAATTCAATGAAATCTGTTAATTGAGGTGAGCCAGAGATGTTTATCATTATCATCGATTTTTTATATTTTGAGTCTCTTTCAGGTGATGGATGTTTGAACCCATAACAATGTACTTTTATCTTGCTATAAAAGTAGCAAAAAGATTTAATTTGACCTCAAAATTTTCTGTTTCTTGGCATGAGTACAGTCCACCTTGAATTCCATCATGAATTTTTAAAGCCCTCCGATAACAGTTTTTACCTGCCGTGTGTGGGCTAACATCTACTGTATCATCCGTCCCCTCAGGATAACTTTACCAACGTCCACGTCTAAGTAAACATGCATATTTGCTAGCCATCGTGATTTTGTTTGTAGCGTTTCAAGATTCAACCAACTAAATTATCTGTCCTGTCTATCAAAAACAAAATAAAAAATGAAATGTTTGCTCCCATTTGAATTATACTTCATCTCCATCCACATCTGCTTACTTTGAGCTATGACGTGATACCAGCAGTGCAATTTAACAGCGACAGACATTCGACGGCATCATTTAAACAGTTATTACTTTACTGTCCCAAGGCCAAGATTACATTTCCGTGCTTCAAACCAATAAAAGAGATGGTTATTCCTACAGATGGTGAAAGCACCGAGTTTAGATGGTGGGTTACTAAAGAAAATCCACACATGGGTGTTTCTTTTATTTATCTTTGAATCGCATCCTAGTTTTCAATGTAATATTATTTCTTCTTCACAGGATAGTTTCAGTAGGGACGGCTTTACAGTGATTTGAAGGGTTTGATTTTAAATGGCTGAAGCAGGTAAACAGAACTAACTCCCCTTGGCTCTGTTTCACCATCTCGCTCTCGTCGTGTCTCTCTATCCCTGTGCAGTGGAGGCTTGTACTTTATTTGTTTTATTTTCACTTCCATCAACTGCAGTGGTAAACAAGCCTCAAATCATAGTGCTCACTACTCGAGCACATTCTGCTCTCCTTACTGATGTAACTTCCCCTCTCTTTATCTTGCTCTCTCCATCTCTATCTCTCTTTCATTCGAGTTCCACGTGTATTTTGCTTTTGTTCTCTCTCACTCACTCTCTCTCTCTCTCTCTCTCTCTCTCTCTCTCTCTCTCTCTCTCTCTCTCTCTCTCTCTCTCTCTCTCTCTCTCACACTCTTTCTTTCTTACAATTTGAAATTCACATTCAAAATGACTTGTTTTGTGCTGCTCTCTATCTCACTAAGTAAAAGCAGTTGTAAAAACAAATTCTAGACAAATATTTCATCTGTGTCCTTCTGAAAACTTTCACTGTTCACTGTTTTTCGGAAAATGGCAAAAACATTGTACTTTTTAAATGATAAAATACTGTGTTGTCAAAGTTGACATGCACTTTTTAATACGTTATATTGGTTAAATATTTGCAAAACCCAGTGACAAACATAAAGGGTGACTAATAAAAGAATATGGAGATATAAGGTTTCAGAAGGCCATAAGCGATATTATTTGACCATTATGTACACCCTATAAATACTATCTTAGTCTATTGTTAGTTTATAATTAAGCATGTAAATTAATATGGGACAAAAGCATGAAGATAAATATATTGGACGGCTTATCAAACATGGAAAATAAGTTTGTGAACTTATACAGACTTCATACAGCCATTACAAATGCACATTACTGTACATATTGCCAAAGCAAATTTAATAAATGCCAAATGTGTTCTTTTCTCCTTGAGATGCTCTTCCAGCAGATCCGCTATTGTTCCGGTGCCATTTGCAAATCTAAAGCCGCTCTGCTTTCCACTGTCTGCACAATACAGGTGGACAGCTGACTGCTGCGCACGGCAGATTGATCACTGCCCATCCATCTGCTTCACTGAGTGAGTGTGCGAGAGAGAGAGAGATGCGAGGAAGACGGAATTAGTTACATTGTGTTTACAAGGTCTGCATCCAGCATCGCTACCGTACATTCACACAAGTCAATTCCAAGGGCATGGAGTTTTTAAAGGTGTGTTAAGCTTGCACAGAGAGTCATTATAATGCTTTCACTGCATTGTTTGCTTCGTTTTTTTCCTTTAGAAGGTGTTGGATGTGCCGTGTTATTCCCTCAGTATTTACGTTTGAGGTTTTTTGGCGAATCAGTGGTGCCCAGAGAACTTCAAAGCATGACTGGCCACACTTCAAAGACCGATGCTATTGTCCGTTGTTCAGCGGTATCCAACCCCTGCCTGATTTTGTGCCACAGCTGTTCTGCTACCTCTCCACACCTTCTCTCGTCTGTTTTCCTCTGTTCATTATTGATTTTCATTTCTGTCCTCCTGGTTTGCTTCATGGACAGGAGGAAATATTGAACCCTAATGACATCACAGACTACAATAATTTCATCTCTCGCTCTCTATTTTCTCTACCAGTGTGTTTTCCTTTCCTCCTTTATAAAATGTATGTTGGCAGTATTGCTAATGCATTAGGTTATTTTTGAAATGTTTATTTTACATAGCAGTATCATGATAAACCTTTGTGTACTTAAAAATGGCACAATTGCTGTTCATTGAAATGATTTTCATTTTTAGTTTGTTACACTTCATGTACTGAGGCTTTTATTACAAAGTGTGAATTTAAGCATTACTGTCGATTTAAGAAAAACACCTTCTGACATATTTGCTACTGGAAAGTTACACATGCGATTATCTTTTATTTCTTCAGTAAGTTTATAATTTAAAGAATAATGTGTCAATCACAGTGACATGCATGTGTGAGCAAAAGATGAATTTGATTTATTGTTATCTCTTCTTAATACTAACTGGATCTGTCATAAATTTGACAGCATGTCTGCAGACTTTATCGATCTGAATCAAATAAGTCTCGCAAATGAAGGTTTAAACTTTTTTCTGAATCCGCAATAAAAATACATGTTGCATATTTAGCTATATAAAACATCACAAAGAGTTCAGTTTGGATAGGTAAAATCTGCAATTTTTTGGCTTCATGCCATATTAAATATGTAACGGCATGTGTGACATACACCACAAGAATATTCAGTCTACCCTTATGCGACCTGGAACCGATCTTGCTTATTCATTGGGGATTGAATCCTTAACATTTGCAAGCTACATATTTACAAATGTACCCATGACTGTTTTAAGGTCACTGCACGCACACTGGATACATCTCTGAGGAATTTTAAAAGATTTACGGTTTACGCTTACTAGTGCACACACTCATCCTCATTCAACCTCAAATTCTCACAGGTCAGACCAGAACATGACCAAATATCTCCATGCATCAATTGTCTTTATGAAAGCATAAAACAACACAGTAATGTTCTCTTTTTAGTACCACCCACGAAGAATTAGGACTTTCCAAGTATATCTGATATATTACACAGACACACATACACTTGTTTAACACCTTTATACAGTTATTTTGAGGTTCACCTAATGTTTTCTAGAATGTTTATGAAGAGAAACACACAAACAAACACATTCTCAGTGAAGCTTTCTTCAAAGACTCGAGGTCAAAATAAAGCCACAACTAATTCAATCAGGGAGAATGTAGCGCACAAGATAAAATGTTATGGATTCGCAGACTAGATTGACTGCTGTACTTCATTTTGTGACATCTCAAAGTGTGCCACATATTGTACCAATCAATATGATATTTTCAGTCTGTAAGTCACGGGGGAAGACTTTGAGATTTTATATATTGGGTATATTTTTTATGTAAACAATATATTTATATTTTCTTTTTTTGTTGTCCACTTGAACCTCGATCAAATCATTTTGGCACCTATAAACGTTATGACTTTAATTCAAATGGTATTGTGTTTTCATAATATCCTGTTTGTGTGTTTACAGTTCTCATCTGGGAGGTCTGTATACAACAACTGAGCGTATATTAATATGAAGTAATGCACTGAATGCTGATTTGTATTGGAGCCCCAGGGGCCAACTGTGTTTGGCCATTATATGATGCCTAGGTAATAATTTACCTTTCTGATTCAATGATTCACATGCTCATTGAGATACATTACAGGTACAGTACGTCATTTTCAATGAGAGCCTGTTGTTGGTCAGCTGTGGTCAAGGGTATTTTTCCTTGCAGTGGTGCACTGTGGGTAATCAATTCCACTTTGGGCGTGACAATTTCATGAATCATTGGCGAGGCATGCGAATTAAAGCTGTAATCAATGTTTAGTGAGTTTCAATGGTGCGGTTGATATTCTATGCATCTGTAATGTATCTTCACAAAAGACTCGACTGCACTGTTGCATAATTACTCCGGCATGTGTTTCAATAGATTGGCATTTAAAAAAGGGATTGAAATGATACATTTTCCTTTTTAATGAATAAATTTGATTAAAGTGATTATTCAATGTGCTTTTTCATGTGTAAGCAAATATTCAGGGATGGATTTGATTTTCGGGTTGTGTTTGAGAAGGAGAGACAGCATCTTTGTGTGTGATTGCTCTTTGTATTACTAAAATGACTTTTTAATAGAAATTTTATTTTTGTCTTTCTTGTTTTTGCTTTAGTTCTGATCTTTTGCATTCATGCTATTATGTTTTTTAAATGTGTTATTGTGTCATTGCTAATATTGTTGACTGCTTAATAATACATTTATTTTTTTGGACATCACTTTGGATGCTAATCTGCATTACATGAATACATCTAATGTTATATGCTGAACCATTGATGTACATTTCTTGTACACTCTAAAACAACGTTGGGTTGAAATTAATCCCAACCATTAGTTGTTTGTTTGTATAATCAAGTAGTTTTATTAAAACAGTTTTTGTTGGTTTGCTACATATGCTTCATATTTGACTACTTTTCATTATTATACATGCATTTCATATAGAAACTGACTGCGAAAAGAGAAAGTTTCAGCATATAAATCAATTGTAATCTTACACATCTCAGTACATTAACATAACAACAATAATGATGCCAGTTACGTGGAAGAGTTTATTAAAAATGTAAATGTAATCTAAAAATAAATTTTGTTGTTATCACAAAAAGTTCTTGGAAAGGTTTTTACAGTTTTTGCTACTTTCTCAAAATCGACAATTTACCCCTTATAATGTTTTTCTTCCAAACAATTTCCGTACTTGGTTACCAAGGAGACAAAACTGACAGCGAGGAATACGGTCAAGATGAAATATGGGGTGTGATGTGTGAAGAAAAAATCACTTGTTGATATAATATATTGAAAGTGTGAAACAGCCTTTAAAGGCTGTTTATTTTTGTCTACACAGCCCAAAGTGCCCATACTAAAGAAACACTTATCTGTGTTATTATGCTAACAGTCTTTTCACATTTCAATAAATGTAAGTAAAAAACAGGTGTCTGTACAGTCAGTTTTTTTAAAAAGCATTTTTTGTTTCAAGCTGAGGTACCTGAAGGGATCTCAAATATCACAATGTCCCTGCCAAAAGAGACATCAGGTCACTTGTGATGATATCAGTGATTATGTCATGTCCAAAGGGCTATTTTTTTTTTTACTGGTACACAGTATATTTTCCATTTACACAGACCACACACCCTCATTACATACTGACTCCAGACCACCTGAAGCAAACCCAGCAGTAAAGTGAGCAGTTTCGTGTACCTGCCGACCTGCAGTTAGTTCAGTTACATCCGCGGCTATAATTCCTGCCTTTGTCCACACACGCACACACACTATTATAAAAGAGAAGAATTTCCCAGCATTCAACGAGTCTTAGGCTGCTGCTGGTTTAGCTTTTCTTTAAAGTGAGAAAGAGGCTTGGCAATTATGAAAAATGAAAATTAATATTTTTATTGCAGGTTTAATTAAGCTATAAAAGCTATAATAATGATAATATTAAGGAGTTGTATGTCTTGGTTGGCCCAGTAGGAGCTATCAAACTTCAAAATATGCATCTACTTTCATCTGGGGCTTAAAATGATGACGATAAACTGGGGAAGTTTCTAATTTAATTGAAATGATATTTCAGTATCATTTGTGTATTTTGTTATGATTCAGATGAGCCTCTGGTGTCTAATGTAAGTGATGCAAGAACTTTTCATTTAAGATAAGCTTGAAATGGCATTTTTTCGTTTTAAAAAATATATTTTAAAGAATGTAGAAAAGCAAACTGTGGAGCACTTTTGACTACCATTAATCTTAATCTACGTAATCTTTCCTGCTATGATAGTCAATGGTGGCCAAGAACTGTTTGGTTACAAGCATTCTTCCAAATATCTTCCTCTTTGTTTATCAGAACAGATGGGTAAAGGACATCTCACCCAAGCCCCAGACCAAACCCCCCCACCCCCCGCGTCCCACTGGTAACCCCTTTTTATCGTTTTTTTATCATAATTATATTCACTATTAGCAAGATTTTATAAAGACTGTATTACATTATCCTTGGTGAAGGCAAAGCAGAATACATTTTATTAAACATTATGAAGACAAACAATTACTTTTCTCTTTGGAATAAAACTTCTGAGTTATGATTTCATTGCAGTGTATGGTCACATAAATATAAGCATCATAATTTGATTCTTCTTTGTGCATTTTAACAGTTCAGGATGCTACAAAGCAAAACGGCATCACAGCAGTTCAACAGGAGGTGAAAATATCCACGGAAAAAAGGTACTCGTACATCATTAATGCAGTGTCACAAATGTACAGCACTTATACGCGATAAACAAAAGTTGCGCTTGAGACTATATTTTTCACACGTATTTGAACATAAATGCAGAAATTCTTTAAAGCTAGATGTGTACTTGCTGTGATCAAAAGGGATAATATATATATATTTTACTGTTGAATATCCGTGTGTCTGTGTTCAAGGGCATGCTTTTCTACTCTACAGAATCTCTGTATCTCCCCCGAAGGCAGCTTGATAACGAAATACATGAACAATTCAATCCAAGGCCCGGCCTCAAGGCCTGTGCACACCTCATGCTCCATCCGTGCCGAGGTTTAATACAAGCCCTTCAGTACTGACACTGGAATCCAGGTAATTGCTATTCTGGCGTGTTATTAAACCTATAAAAGGACAAAATCAGCACCTATTAAGGCCACAGTGGACGCTCTGTCTGACAAAGAGAAAAAAGTTGAAAGGAGAAAGGACACCCAATTCTTCCCTCTGTTTATTACCACAAAAGATCTTATTTAAACTTCAATTGAGTGAGTCGCTTTCAATTTCTCCTTCCTGGCTGCTGCTGGAAAATGATGTCATTGGAGACAATTGAAAATTGGCGAACTGAGAGAGCGGCTAATGCGGGGCGGCTCTCTGTGTTTAAATGGCTTTTCCTGTGTAAATAATTAGATTCTCCCATTTATCTTCATATCGACCTGTTTGATATTACAGAGCCCCACCTGGCTGGATATGAGCGAGGGACCCTGCGGGGCGGACCCATTGTCTGCGCTTCTATTCATCTCTCTCGTTCTAATTTATGTGCTTCTCGTGCACCTCTTTCTCTCTCTCTCTCTCCATTCCGCATTCCCTGAAGGCCAGGTAAGATTGTGTAAGTTTTCTGTGCGTTTTGAATATGAGAAATGTGGTTAGAGTTTGACACCCAGGATTCACACAACTAGGGTGTGAAATGGTCATTGTCTCAAAAGACTGATCCACCTAGAGATCTATTCCCAAAGGAACGTTTATTATCAAAGATAGTTTCTTTATAAATGAGGAGCTTTTAATGTTAAAGATTTAGGCTAGGTTTAGGTTAGGTGTCATTGTCATTTTCTCTTAAAAATAAAGGTACTTAAAAGGTTCCACAATGAACCATTCAGTCAAAAGTTCCTTAAAGAACCATTTCTTTCTTACCTTTTATAATCTGAAGAACCTTTTGTGAAACAGAAAGGTTCTTTGGATGTTAAAGGTTCTTTATGGAACCATTCAGACAAAAAAGTTTCTAAGGCACCGTAAAGCACCTTTATTTTTAATACAACAAGATTTGCATAAAAAAAACTCACAGACTAAAAACGTTTTTGTTTACTGAAGTCAAATGAAATATAATTGAAAAAAAAAAAAAAAAAATTATCAAATAAAAAAAGTTACATTTTGCCACAGAAATAAGCAGAAAAAGGTTTAAGGCACTACAAGGATAATAATAAATGAAAGCTAAAATAAAAATAAACAAATAAATAATAAAATTGAACTAAATGATCATTTATAATATTAAAACTGCAACAAAACTATAATAACTCTGGTATAATTGTGCCAAACTAAAATGTTTTTTTTTTTCTCCATATGTGTAAAATGAAAGAAATGCCATTTAGGATTTTTCTTTTCAATTGGTTAAATAATTAAAAAGTAATCAAGAACGTTCCTCTTATAACCAAATGTGTTTTCTCAAAATGTACTGAAATGCCAGCATTACGCCACAGGTTGGGTAGTACTCCTGCACGTTGAAGTTTTGAAGTTTCTGCCACCTGCAGTGAATTAAATTTGGTTTTATTCACCCCAGGACAAAAATATGGAACCTATATTTTTGCCTGTAGAATATAAATTTCCAGCCGGCAGAACTGATATTAAATCAATGGGTCTGCAGAAATCTATTTGAGTGGAGTTTTGCTAAAGCTTTGAATCTGGACAAACTTTCTCAGCAGGCTCTGATCTCTAATTCCAACAGTCTGTGCATATGAATTATTAATTTAGCCATTATGCTAAGTCCCCCGGTCTGGATCAATTCATTATTAGCTTAGGCGATTACAGCACAAGCTTGGCCATGCCTCCTAGATATAGTAGACTATATAGTATATTTTCAAAGCGCGTGCACAAAACACATGGTGGTCGACACACACATGACATGAGTTTATCATCTATCCTGTTAAACCCGTACCTAATATTTTCTTTTACCCTCAAAGCATCTCACCTCTCTTTTAAAAGTAAGCCAGTTTATTTAAAAGATAAGTCTTATCTAAGCATGATTATACTGTATATTACCATTTTCAGGTCAGAACCCCCCAGGTGAACGGCGCTGCTCGAAAGGCTCTGCGATCCATTTGAACTGCAAAATAATCGAAATAAAACATTCAAATCAGTTCATCAGCCGAACTCGAGCAGAGGCCTTGCACCCGCCTCATCTGTCATGTCCTCTCATTTTAAGCACGGATGCATAATTTACTGAACTTCAATATGAATCTGAGCTCCGTCCTCTGATATCCAGTGCTGGTCAATTATCTCATATTATCAATATCTGCCATCTATATTGCATTGGCTCATTTGAATTTCATAACCAAACACTAATATTCTGCCTTTTTATGAAACCTTTATGGTAATGCGGCTGAGGTTCTCGGGGCTATCAATTACTTAGCGTGTGTCTGTAAAGCTGGAGAGAGTGGGAACTAATGTCTTGGCCCTTAAGGTGGCAGGACACACCATCTTTTACCTTCATTACCGCAGTGAAGCGATGGTTTCTTCCTCAACCCCTGTGGCAAGTCATTTAACCTATCTGCACCCCAGCCGCACAGTTTGTCAAAGCGCATTCGTGCGACTGCCGTACGGCTATTAGAGCCACAATGGAGATTATGTAGGAGTCAGAGAAGATGAAGGAAGTGATGATAACCAGTTTGGCTCCAGGTGTTGCTCTGTTGAAATATAGCATCTCTCTCCTTTGTGTGTCATACTGTAAAACCCCAGTGGAAAATGTTATTGTTCAGAGAATACTCTGACTTTATATAGAGATCTCTGTTCTGTATCAACGTCGTCTCGGATGTTTCTCCTTAACGTTCTTATAGGAGCAAATGAAATCTCACTCTGCATTATATCTCAAGACTGTCAAGGCGAATCAATTGGGATATTAAAGAGGGGATTATTCATGATTTCTTCTCTTCATTGGTGTATTTTTTCAATGTAAGCTGTGGTATGGTTCAGAGGTACAGGAATATGTTTAGATGTGTTATGATTTCGCACACACAGATCTAACTGACACGCAGACGCAAGCTATACACGAATTCATTGGAAACGGGCCTCAAGACAAACACAGAGTTATTTATTCTGAATTTGTGTCTGTGCTTGTGTAACTACTGTATGCATGAGCTGACGCAACGTTGGTCTCATCTGTTAAATTTCATATGAAATGTAAAAAATCCTTTTTAATATCCTGAATACCATTGTACAACTCCCAGGTAATAGCTCAGAGCTAGAGAACAATTGTGTCATTGTGTGCACGCTCAGATAAAAGGTTTCAATACGACTTTCTTCTACTACACTGGAAAAACTAATGCCGAACTATATTGTCTAACTGGGTAAGGAGTAACTGGGTCTCACTAAAGACAAGCAGAACAATATCAGTGTAAGTTTATTGTTTGTCTTTTGGAAGTTATTTTTATTGAGAACCGCCGACAACCATTATGTCAAAATCTCAATACAGCGAACATTGAATTAGATGCTGTAAGAGCGCTAAGAAACAAATCATAGCATTTATAAAAATAGATTTGTTTGGTACAAAAGTGGTTTCTGTGTCTATATGGATGCTGATCCATTGTGGATGGTTTCTATGGCATTGTTTGGATGGTTGCTAGGTTGTGCATTACTGTCTCAAATTTAAAGCTCACAAAACATGCTTACAACATCTTGCAAAATGGTCTATAATGACAATTTTCAATTTACATGTACTTTGGAGTCTGGAATTAACTATTAAATCAACGTTTATTAAATTATATTTGCCTCTGGGCATGATTTCTTTATGATGCCATTTTTCCTAATCATACAATATTTGTTATGATTAAATCAGTGTATTAAAGTATGTATAATCTAGGCCTGGAATTGAGAGCAATATAAAGAGCAAGTTGTTTCAATAAATAAATAAAATCAGACTTTCATTAGTGCATTATATTGTATTATTTTTTGCATTATTTTTTGTCCTGCGGGGGGGGGGATTCATACGTGTACATGTGTGGAACAGTAACAGCAACCTGATCTCATAAAGCATCCCTATATCACAAGATGGCAATTTTGTATGAATGTATCTGAAAACACAGCTTACATTGTACATTCCTTGTCATTGTTTGTTCAAATTCCTCACCCAAGGTATAAGCATGAGAGGGCTTGAAAGAGAGTGAGTGTCTTGTAAATGTAAATTTCAGTTGCGCACAAGTTGCGCGAGTCGTCGGAAACCTTGATGCACTTTTGTACTTTGCACCATTAGGCTGTTTAATGGTTGTTTTGCTTCTCAAGTGGAAGCCACTCTAGTGCTGGTGAAGTTGAATGGAAGGTTTTTAGTAAAATAAATATATTTCTCAAAGTATTGCTCATTCTTATATGTGTAGAAGTACAAATGAGTAAGTGATCCTTTAACGGTTAATGAAGCAAACGCATTTTAGCAAATAAAGCTTCTGTATGCTGTAATCTTGATTGACAATAAGAACATTATGCTAGACCTGATGTCATGAAGGAAGAGAGAGAGAGAGAGAGAGAGAGAGAGAGAGAGAGTTTGTCAGTGTGTATGGACAGGTGTCTTCATGGAAAAGAGAGATCATAAATGATGTGAGAGCTAAACAAGCTATTGAATAATTTACAATTGTAATGTATCTGCAGAAAAGGATAAGGGACGTTTCAGAGGCAGATTACGTGCTGTAAGAATATGCCTGGAAGATTGCAAAAAAGAAAGCAAAGAGATCTTTCATTCGCCAGCTTTCATTCTGTGTGTGTGCGTGCGCGTCTGTGTGTGTCTGGTCGTTCCTTCTTTCATTTCACTCACATTCCACATCCAATCATCCAGCAGGTGCAAATGAAAAGATCTTAACCTCAATTACAGGAACGTCTTTTTGCAAACAAGTACTTGAACTGGAATCTTGCTCAAGAACTAAAGAGTAGATTGAAGCGATGAAACTATTTTTTTCCTAGAAGTCAATATGAAATCAAAATTGACCCTATATATTTACCTTCTTCAAACGTGTCCCCAAACGCATTGTGAATAATTCATGAGTGAGCGCCGTTTGGAAAAAAAACGCTTGTCTTAGTCATTTTTAATCAAAATGTACAAACTTACTCCACCTTCTGAAATCGTCTGAAAAGAGAACATAAAGCACATTTTACGATCCTGTTTAATTTCCAAACACACCACAGTATAGAAATAAAATGTCTGGGACTTGTTTTATTTATTTACTGTAAATTGCATTTAAACATTTGACAGATGGTCTTGCTTTATTTTATGTGAGGTATTTATTTAATTAATCTCTGTGATCCCTGTCAACCAGTTGATCTATCAGCAATTGACTGGGTGGATGTTCCATATCAAAGCAGATCCAGATCTGAAAGTGATCTGAAACTGGATTGATGCAAGTAAAGTCACTTTTATATAATGGTTTTAAAGCAGCTTTTTAGAAAAATATTGCAGTGATTTCCACAAGGCTGTCATTGAGCTCTTCGATGTAGAGATAGGTTCAAGTTTGCCTTAATATAATAAATGATAATAATCAGGTTCAGTTCACCCCAAAAAAGTATTTATTTTCTCACCTTCAAGTTGTTTCAAACCTGTACAAATAAATCTAGCTCATAAGCACCACAAGTCGCTTTGGATAAATGCATCTGGTTAATGCATAAATGTAGTGTTAACCAGGATCACGAAATCGTGTGACACTATTTTAGGAATACTGTTTTTTGCTCAGTAAAGTAGGTTGAAATGGTTTTTAATGTTGACTTTAAAGAGAAAAGTGTGGTGGGTAGAGAGAAAAAGACAGCATATGTGACAGTGCAGGTGTATTAGTAAATAATACAGGCAAGCCGTCCACACTCAACAACTATGTCTAACACCTTAACCGACTATATAGAAGTGCTGTTCACGCAAGCCCAACACTTGTCACAGTTTTCATGGGCAAAACAACAAAGAGTGGGAGGAAACAGCCTGGAACGGCTTCCCAAACTGTTATATGTAAAATCAGCAGGAATGATCATGTTTGATATTCGGGACAGAGAAATGAGCAGTGGGTGCCCCGTATGCTTTTACTCAACTATAATTAGGTTAATTAATCTTGTTGCCGATCCAGGACTTGACAAGATTAAACATCCGTGATGTTGGTAGCTGGACTTTCCAGCCCATCAAATTTGCGCGTTGGTCCCCAGAGCTGAATTTATTTTCAATTAGAACAGCAGGATGTGAGAGACGATTGGAGGAGAAGGGTTTCTTCTCCCAATCTTCAGCCAGTACGTGAATGCTATATACAGTAAAAGTCTTGTACATTATAATAACATTATAAAAAATCATTATATTTTTTACATTATAAAAAATAACATTATAATCATAAGTGTTTCGCTTACCCTAAAAGTTCATTTTGCATTTTACTTCCATAATGTGACAGCTATAAATGAAAGAATTGGAGCACAGGATTGGAGCACAAAAAGGACATCGGCCCTCCTGAACACCGTGGAAGGTCAAGTTGCGAGCATGTTGTTGCATCCGAAAGGTAATCTTTGAAAATATTTCAATGAACAATTATTAAGACGTTCTTTGTATATTAAAACCGTGTTGTCACGTAAGAAAGTAAATGGGGTCAATTGTAAGTAGCCTACATGTTGATATACGCAGACACCTTGCGCAACAGCTTGACCAATTAAAGTGGCTGCACATAAAAGAGCAATTCAGCGAGAGATTCATTTTTCGACATTTTACATGCTGGCAGAGATTGACAGGTGTGTATGTGAGAGGGTGCGCGTGTGTAAACAACACATGGATGCCACCCGGGTCCTCTAATTGTGTCCCGCTGACTATCGCGCAGAATCACGGACATGCACGCACACGCTCTGTGATCTGTGTAAAAGGCTTTCTTCAGAGAGCAGCTGTCATCCAGAGCTCCCGACCACCTGTCACATCCACTCCATCAAACATCACAAACTGCTCAAAATGGAAGCGCCGTCTATCCGGTTGTGCCTCGGCGCATTCATGAGAAATAAAAACACAAACTCATTTGAGATGGCGATACGGAAATGGTAATTCCGAGCTGAAATATGCTTGTCTCTAAAACGCATTTAGCAAAATTGCTTGTGAACTCTGCAAATAGCATTACCAGCCATAATTACATTATGGAGATAATTACATTAAGGAGTTTATGTTAATCTTCTTAAGGTTCATCATGTCATAATTATTATAGAGTATAGCACAACATAGCTGCTTCAGTCGTGAGCTTGTTAATGCTTGCAGTCACATTTTTATGTACAAAGGAGCAAAAATAACCAGATACGTATCTCACTTTCTCCAAGCAAATGGTGACGATTACTTAAAGGGATAGTGAACCCAAAAATAAAAATAATTTATTTAAATCTATTTATTCACCCTCTTGTCATTTAAAACCAGTATGACTTTCGTCTGCAGAACACAAAAGATGTTGAAGAATGTTGGTAACCAAACAACATTGGACTCTATTGACTTTCATTGTACGACACAAAACCACTGAGACATTTTAAATATTTTCTATATTCATGTAGCTCTTTACTCTTTAACAATTGGCACAATGTTTATATTTTTATTTCTTCAAATGAATTTCAAATGCATCTCGGATAAAGTAAAAAATGTAATGAAATATAACCGAAATCTCCATTACGTTTTCTTAGCAACCTTTAAGGAGTTTCTTCATAGGCACTGTTGTCACAAACACGGCCATAGTCTGTTAAAAAGGAAGAAACGACAAGCACGTTTCATATTGGTTTAGCCGCGCTGAATGAGGCTGAATATATAGCTCTGTCCTTCTGCAATCTGTAGTGAGGGCAGCTAAATGAATAATCCAGAAACCATGATCAAAAACGTCAGACGGTTTATGACTGAACTGCGCGGTCTTTGTTACCATTCATGGTTTGGCCCTGGGGCATCACCAATTTCTATTTCATCACGACTATGTTTGAACAAATTGGCTCGTTTTGAGGAAAAAAGTTTTATGAAAACTGGAGCGAGGGCAAGCTGTGGGTCGGCACTTCTGTTCCACCCACACACTGATACAGTCAGCCGTTTCATTCAGTCGTGCGCACTTGCTCGGAATGACCTCTATTGATCACGAGGGCCACAGCGAGAGGTGGAGGGACATATGGTTATCAAAGAGAAACGGACGAGAAAAGACAATATGGAAGAGAGAGAGACGACGAAGAGCAAGAATAAGATTCAGAGGGGAACAAAGACATTGTAATGTAAGTGTCAAGGCCAATAACTGTTTCCTTCTCTTCCACATTGACTGATCAATTTGTGCCAGTCCGACTCAATGTTGCTTAGAGCTTTTAGAAGAAATTAAAGAACAATTATCAAAAAATGGATATACTTGCAGGCATCGCTGATACATTTAAGATTGTATAGAGGTTGATGAAAACCATTCCCTTTGCTGTGTGGCTTTAATGGGGTTCAATGAAACATTTAGGGACGATTTGGCTATAAATAGTTTCATTTGCCTTTTTAGCGTAAACTTGTAACATTTATTATGTCGTTTCAAACCTGTATGACTTTCTTTCTTCTGCAGAACACAAAAGAAGATATTTTGGAGAATGCTGATAACCAAACAACGACGGCACCCATTGCATTGGTTTTGTGTCCATACAATGGAAGTAAATGAGTACCAGCGTTGTTTGTTTACCAACATTCTTTAAAATATCTTCTTTTGTGTTCTCCAGTAACAGTTTGAATGCAAATAAATAACGCTATCAGTATGCACAATCCATTCTTCCCCTCTCATTCTTAACAGCCGGGCACTTTTGTTTTCTGTATTTAGCATGATAAGACGGATGTAAGGTTTTAGATGAAGCACGTCCCTGACTTTCTAATCTCCTTCTATCATACATCATGTATCAGTCGTTTTGACATCCCTGGTATTTATCAAATGTAATCTTCATTAGACATAATGTGATGTGTGTGCGTGCGCACATTTAGCATACCAAAACAGTACGTGGGCACACAGATGAACTGTGCCAAGACAAACATCTCGAACACAACAACGAAAGGATGTTATCACAAAAACACAGAGGTTGGCAAAGCCAAACACGCTGCTGTTAATCTTGCAGTGTTTCAAGCAGTAAGCATCACATCACCGTGAGATTGAGGTTTAACGTGCCGTCATTTCACTGATTCTGTGTATAAGCATGTTTTTATAGATAATGGCTTTTACTGTAAAACATATATTTTTGGGTAAAAAATTAGTAACCTGGCTGCCTTAAAATTTTGAGATCATTCAACTTAAAAAATATGAATTTTATGCAACCTCGTTATGTTAACTAATATTTTAAAGTTGAATTAATTCAAAATTTTAAGGCAGCCAGGTTACTTATTTCTTTAAGTTGAACTAACATTTTGGAACAGTAGCCGGACCAAACAGCGGCGGTGCTCATTCACTTCTATTGTGTGGACACAAAAGTAATGCAAGTCAATGGGTACCGCAGTTGCTCGGATACCAACATTCTTCCAAATATCTTATTTTGTGTTCTGCAGAAGAAAGAAAGTTGTACAGTAAATGATGACAGAATTTTTGTGTTTGGCCAACCTATCCCTTCTAGCTGTATTTATTTATTTACATCTTAAGGTGTTTAAGGTTTTCTGATCACTAAGGACAGAATAAACCTTTAGAGCTTTCAGAAGAGCAGTTTGTAGTAAGCTGACTCTAATCATCAACTGGGGATGCTTTGAAATTGCCCAAGATGCCACTTAATTCCTTCTACAAAAAAGAGATCGCTATGTAAACCCCAGATCTATTAGGCTATCTGAAGTTGATTTCAGTGCTTGTTTCGGTGCTGAGCATTTAGCTTTACAATGAATAAAAAATGTGCAAGTATCAAAGCGAGTCCTTCAAGCCAAGTGTCATAGTCATCTTTCAGGCCCCATACCCTCAACCAGCTGGCTGATAATTACACACACACACACACACACACACACACGTGCACACACACACACACACGTGCACACTTCATACCCTTTGACATGTACACACACACACGGCTTTCTGTCTTTTATCATATTATATATATTATAAAATGTACATATATATATTTATTTTGTACACTGTGGGTTGTACTTTAGTGTCAGTTTGCACACCCAAACATTATGCGAAATCCACCGCAATCCCCCCGACGACCTCCTGCCACCCCCTGTAATTTATAACACAGATCCTCTGTGCGTTTCCCCAGGCTAGCGTCTCCAAAAAGCTCAAGGTCACTCTTAAATAACGCTCATTTTTCCCCTGCTCGGCCCACCATAATAATTTACACCCCAGGCCCCTCCTAAGCCGAAAAAGGAAGGGAAAAAACACATCCTCTCCAAACGCCCCATCTGCCAATCCTCATGGACTTTATTGATGGCCGGAGCTCATCTCTGCTCTTAGGTGCCGGTATTGTCAGTGTATCAGTGTGAATACATCATCAGGGGAAGGCGCGAGCACCTAAACCCACTCCAAGGCAATAAATCTGGCAGCCGAAGGGTCCGGGTGATATGAGACGTTCCTCTTGTATGGAGACGGTAGGTGACAGTGAAGGACATTACATATCAAGATGCCTCTCTGTCTGCGCAACAGGGCCAAGCAATAGGGATTAAAACGTTACAGGAATGGACAACAGGAAGGAGAGACAGAGAGAAAGAGAGATAGGAACGAGGGGGCAGATTTGAGGGGGATTTATGAACAGGCAAAGGACAACCTATGACTAGAATACTATATAAGGTGAGCTGCAGTATTGGACGTCTCATAAAGTAAAGTTTGTACTTGTTGTTCTTTTAAACAACTGTTGCATGCTCCCAGTGGAAACTTTTTAGTGTTCTTTTATAGTTCAGAGGACTTAATGGTGTTCTCGGTTATGTTTAATTTAAATATCTTCTGTCTTGAATGATTCTTCTAAAGCTCCTCTGGAGAAATAAAAATAGGCTTGTTGACATACAGACGTGTATAGCACTATAGAATTACTGTGAATAGCATTGCGCCTATAACAATGCTCAAAGAGAGATCAGATGGAAATAATATTTTTATATTGCAGATTTTTGTATCCTAGAAAATCTGGGCACAATATTGACATTTTTTCTGCAACTTTAAAGACACACGTGAGATCACCACGGCCATTTTCTCATGAGGAAAAACAAAAATTCTCTCATCATTTACTCACCTTCTTGGCATTTTAGCCATGTATGACTTTTTGTCTTCTGCTGAACACAAAAGAAGCTATTTTGAAGAATTTCGACCAAAAAATACTGGACCCCATTGACTTCTATAGACACAAAACCAATGGGGACCAACGGGTTTTGTTGGTTCACATTGGTTTTGTGTCCATAGAAGTCAATGGGGTCCAGCATTTTTTGGTATGCTGGAATATGAAATATGACAGAATATGAAATTCTGTCATCATTTTTTACCCCTGTAAAACCTGCATGCTGTTATTTTTTTCAGTGAAAGGTGTAAAGAATCTTGTAACACTATTCCAGTGACCATAAACAGATCAGCAAAACACAGAAAGGCAGATAGCCTAGTGGGAAGTGCTCCGACATATGGCGCCAGTGCACACATGGTGACCCATGTTCGATTTCCGGCTTGAGGTCCTTTGCCGATCCCATTCCCCTCTCTCCACAAAAAACAAAAACAAAGGACAAAACACAGCTATTAGTTATAAAAGCTTCCTTTTACTTTCTGGAAATATCTTGAAAATATCTTTCGAATATTTCTTTAAGTAAAAAGTGACACATCTTACCCCACTCTCCACTACCTAAAACTTGTTTGGAAGGTCTCTCTCACATACCCATCCTTTTTTCCTGTTAGTGAACAACAGTTTTGTGATTACACTGAATGATTTAATTGACCTGACTGGGTAACCATGTATTTAAGAGTATTCAATTAATCTGCGGGTATAGACGGAGCTCTTGCCTGACAGATTACAGCTCTATTTTCTCCGAAGCAGGTCAGGGATCTAAAAACAGACACGGCAGTCTTTTGCCTGCGTTGTGGGATTAGTCTCCGCAAAACGAACGTGTTTAATGAACGAAACGTCGCTCGATTCCGATCGCCTGGCATCGTATCTGGAGGGACGTCGGCTGTTTGTTATGCTAAAATAACATCTTTGGCTTGCTGGCTCTTCGAGATACGTTCGGCAACACGCCACCTATCACAAATGAGATCCGTTTGGTTAGCAAAGTGGAAAGCGTTGCCTTAGGTGTTAGATTTGTGGTATATACAAGTGGTGGAAGGAAAGTGAAGAAAAAAGGGGCAAGATAGAAAGAGGAGAGAGAGGAAGGAGAAGTGAGTGATACGGCAAAACCAACACATCTGTCAGCAGGCATCAATAACCAAGACACAGCATCGCCAGTCTCTTTTAATTAGCTCCTAAGGCAATATGTTTCAATCGAGCCTCATTCGCTGGCTTTTCAAATGAGCTATGAAAGAAAGCCATTTGTGTTGCATGGAAAACGAAACAACATGTCCTCGCGAGTTAGATTGGTAAATTAAATTTATAATATTTGAATCATGTTTTACTAAAAGCTGAGCACTGTCTTTAGAAACACGTGGATTATCCGCTGACCCCATGGAGATTTTACTCATAATAAAGATGTGTTTAAAAGAACTCTGAAGGTGGGGAAAGTGTGCTGTTTGAGAATGAAATCATTTGGTAATGTGATGAAAGAGAGAAAGTTCAAGGCTGTTATCAGGGTTGAAGTTACAATGCAGTCTTTATTTTCTGTGCCCTTGTAGGCATATAAGCACACAGACATATTTATATTACTTAGAGCTATTACTTAGTACTAAGTAAATATGATAATGGTATCTCTGTTTGGCAGTAGGTAATTGTATGAGAAAAATGTAGCTCCTTAAGAAAGCTTTAAAAGTAAGCTAGCTATAAAAGAGATGTATACTGTGAAACACAACAGGAAAAGTATAAAACTAAAAAAACCTAAATGCAGTCATTATTCAACTTTATTACTCGGCTCGTTGGAATGCTTGATTCTGATTGGCCAGTCGCGACATTTGCGGGTTTGTTATTCCCAGATAACCACTGCTCAAAACTAATAACACATGGTAACCCGGATGCTGCAAATCATTTTGACAGGTACAGTTTAATATTACACAAAAATGTAAATATGTCTTTTAATAACATATATGACATTATATATATATATATATATATATATATATAGAAATGATTAAACCAGATTGCTTGTTCGCTACCTTAAAACCAAAGGTAAGCATTGAGTATAAATGAGCTAATAAAATATTTTAAATTCATATTTCATGTCCAGTTTTTTTCTCATGTGGCAAGTAGCCATTTAATAATGTACAAGCAGCCTGCTGTTATTGCAAAATAAACCCATTCAGTGTGACAAGATTCCGCTTCGCGTCGGGTCCTGATCACACTGCTTTCACACTGTTTTTTCTGAGATAACATCTGACTGCCTGTACATTATCCCTTACATATTGCATACATATACATTTTGTGACAACCTGCCCCAATTGCAAGCACAGTGCAAACCTACCTTCATTACAGTATATATAGTATTTAAATAAATATGAGATAACAAGCATGAAAGTATCATTTCAACCTTTAATTTTGCTATGATTTCAATCTTTGACATGGCCTTACTCAGTCAACATTAAAGATATCAAGGTTATATTTTTTCGAAACATTATGTTGGATGTTTTAGAAAACATTAAATTACAAAAAGCATGCTTTCACATGCTTTTCACCATTTTCTAAAAGTATCCTAAGTGTTTTTGTTCATCTTTAAACCACAACCTAAAGTGATATCGAGGACATAATACACACACAAACAAATAAACTCTAATTTACCTAAGAATTGTTTCTTTAAAACCAACATACAAAACCCCAAAAATACAAAAAAATTGTTGTCGAATTTAAACCAAGATCGGACAATTAGCTAAACCTCTGTGGCAACTTGCCCCCTATTTCTCTATTTTTATAAATGTAACAATTGACTTTCTTTTTGCCATCTGGTGGTTCAATGACGATTGTCCTCGTGCCATTTTGGACAGGTGTGGTTTCTCCTAATGAAATATCATGCTTTTGCTGCAAACTGCTTAAAACAACTGACAGGATTATCTTGGGAATGAAAATCGTCTCAGGATTTAAACGCAACTAATTCTGATATTCTGGCATTATCATTGAGCAATAAAGGAGATCAGCGCAGATTTCATTGTGGGGGTCCAGAGATAGAAGAGGTGTTGATTGAGTTCGAAGAAAATATTAGGAAAGTTTCAGGGGCAATCAATAAATAAAAACAATTTTTCAAGCAGTGGAGGAGTTTTCGATGAATAAAGTCTTATCTGAGAGAGTAATGACATTCACAACAGGGATGCGATTAGCCAAAATCCAGGCTTAAAACCAGCTGTGCGCACACACACGCACACACACGCACGCACGCACGCACGCACACACACACACACACACAAAACACACACACACTCAGTCTATAGACACCTCAATAAACACATCTAAGTTACATCTTAAACATTACTGACAATTGGTCTTGTCTAACAAGGAAATATATTGTTGACGTAAAACAATCGTAGCTAAAAATAGAAGATGGCAGAGAAAGTTATAATCTTGAGTGTTGAAGCTTCCAACCTAAAAAAAATAATTTCTGTCTCTCGTTTCAATGATTCTGATTAAATCTTTCAGAAGATCAAAGTATTAATATGTTTTTACCTCCTTAATCTCTTCAGTTGGGGTGGCAAATCGCACAATAGAATGCCAGTCTGGCATCTTCATAAAGGTATTAGTGATGTAATCATCTGCCTTTGTTTGCGCCACAGGAAAGGCAAAACATCGCTATAATCACATCCAAGTCAAAAGAGAAAGCGGCTTACGACAAATGTATCACCGAAGCCAGTGCAAACTATACTAAACTGTCATCACTTCAATTTTACATAACGTGTAGGCTGTAGATCGCATCAAGCAAGGTTTAATTGGTAAGAATACACAAACCGATAAAATGCATATCACAGAGACAGTGAATGTGCATAAAGTCCACAAAACATAACAGTTATGATAACTTCCAGAAACTTGTAATACTCAGAATCTCTCAGGAAAAATATAATCAAACCACGTGAAAAGCCACAGCTGTCAAAGACATCTGAAGATAACCAAGGCTTTTCAGAATTCTCTGAAAGGAAGTCCAAGGATAACCGAGGATTTATGAAATATTCTATAATGAGAAAAACGTCACCAGAGTGACATTTTGGTGCTGTGTGAATAAACATTGGTAGTCTTCTGTATAATGATGGGTTTTACCTGTTTTGCCAACCTGTGGTACATTATCCAAAAGAGTCGTGAGAAAACTATTATTGCAAGTTTTATGGTTACAAACTGATGTTTTATGAAACATCTATCATTGCTTAAGTTGCTACCCATTGCTGTTGTTATTCTGTACATCTTTCTAGATTTTTTTTTTTATAAAGACTTCTGATCATTTGCACAAAAAAGCTGACACATATAAGATGACATTGTTTTCCAGTCAGCCATAAAGCAGTTAAAGTTAAATTAGTAAAGCAATAATATCCACCGGAAGGTCCTGTCAAAGCCCTCGCTGCATTAGGACGTAGGTAAAGGCAATGTTAAAGCGTATGTTAATGGCCGTAATTTTGGAAAGGGCATACTAAATAATCTCAAATCCATAATAATTATGAAACGTCGAACAAACCAACTACTGCGACCTTAAGTTTTGTTTCCCAAATGAATCGCCGAGCGGAAAAAACCCAATAAAAGACTTGACATTAGAGGAGATAATGCAGGTACAAAATGGACAAGCCTGTGAATAATGTGAAAATGAAAAAGGGTTCATGAATAGGACTTAAGATTTGCAAATGGACCATATAAAAGGTCACACTATTACATTAGGTCATCCTGCACTCATCAGGAGAGAGAAAATAAGTCTTTTACACGGAGAGATGTTTATCACTGTCAAACGCATTAACTGTGACAATAAATAATACATTACTGGAAAATGTATTTAAATGCACCTTTTTATTATTCTTAGTATTATTATTTTAACAAGATTTTTAATGTTCAGATCATGTGTGTGTGTCACTCCACCGCTCACCCTTCCCTTTTGAAGCACTACGGTGGCTGACACAGTACAAAGATGTCATCACATTTTCGCTTCTTTGCCGAAGGAGATAACAAATTTACGAAACGCGCTCTGTAGAGCAGTTTGTCCGTTTATGGCAACTGTAGAAACAACACGACGAATTGCATGTAAGGGGACCCACGGTGTATGTAGATAGAAATAGCTCATTCTAAGGTAATAAAAACATAACACTTCATTATGTAAGGACTTTCTACACCTCTGAAGACATAGTTATGTATATTATATTGCATTTCTGTCAACAGATCCTCCTTTAAAATCAGTATTAAAACATCGAACGTGTGTATGCATGTCCAGTACAGGTGCCACCCATTGAACATGTCATCTTCTCACCCTCTGTCTGTCTTTTCCGAGGCCTTACTATTCAACCGTCTTCTGTGGTCTTGATGGAGCCTGACTCACCAAATGACAACACTTTAATGCCAGCAACATAAGCACTCAAGTGCTCCTGTATCCGTTTAAACGCTCTTATCGTTTTCCGCTTGAAGCTGAAGTTGTTTATGTCAGGTGGCGAGTGACTCTGGTGTGTGTGTTGGTGTGTATGATTACTTGCAGTGCAACTGTGCAATATGTGTTTGTGTTTGGCTATAGTGACCCGTCTTCATGAGTTTTTAATGTGTAATAATGCAGCGACTGTAAGGGAATAGCTCATTGCCCTTTTCAGAGTGCAGCCAGATGCTAGACAACTTGGACTGAATGGCTATAATTATGATGGGCGAATATCAGAATATTTTCTGTGCTTTTAATGTTTTCTTGTGTTAGTGCCCACCCTGAATTAACTCTTATATTTGTCTAGTGCTTTAGAGTGACAAATAAAAATGAACAAGAAAAAGAAAAATCTTTGAAAATGTAAAAAAAGAAGTAAAAAATGAATCTGCATTTTTGTAGTATCTGTGTGTTTTTTACATGCTTTGAAAAAGTCGTATATATTTTACTGACCTTGACACATAGTGAGTTGGTTTTATTGCATTTTGGTTCCCCGTGTGTAACCTGTGTAAGATTTAGCAGGAGGGGATGGACATGACATTTTGAAATTATGGAATGGGAAGGTTTTTTCAGAGTCCTGAAAGGACACACTATAAAAGTGAATTTTGAAGGATGGACAGAGACTGTAAAGACAAAGATTATAAGGGCAGTTGAGGAATGCAAGCGAGAAGAACAGTGAGAAGGCCCGAGGCCTCCGTCGTCCTGGTTTAATCTGTCCATTCGCTCAGAGTGGACGAGATGCGTCTGTTGGGAGGGCAGTTGACTGACATCTCTTTGCCTCGTTCTTTGAACGAGCACACACAGAAACCCAGATTATAATCATTATGTCTAATAATAACAACAACACCCAGCTCGATTTTTACGTTTTATGAAGGAAATACGCCCGTTTGAGATGAGTCCCTAGAATAACCATGATGTTTTGTTAATGCCTATAATATTAGTCTTCTTTTATATGTGTTTTAATAGTGAACACTTTCATATTTCCTACACTATTTGTGACCCTTGACCACAAAACCAGTCATAAGTATCACAAGTATATTTGTAGTAATAGCCAACAATGCATTCAAAATTGACTTGTTTTGTGGTCCAGGGTCATGTGCTACTGTATGTCTGTATAGAATTCAATCATATAGTTGACAAAGAGATAAAGAGCATAGGACATGTGAGGTTTATTTGTCAACCCCATGTATAAAATGTAGTCCTTTTATCTAAAAATGTAAAGGCTTTAGGTTTAATTGTAGGTATTGTGCATTGAAATATGTTTTTAATATCCATCTTTGTGTAAAAGCAAAATTCACATCATCCGCAGCCAACAGTGCAGACATGTTTATTTGCTTATGCAGATTTACATAGACTTGACTTTTTGTCTTTTTTTGGTTCCTCCCCCGTCTTACTACCTTTGTTATTGTTCAAAGTGAGGCATATCACATGAGCATAAAGCCAAAAGAACCTACCTTCAAGTCCCTGTTACTGCATTTGTGGATTTTGAGATTCTCTTTCGATGTTAATGGGATTTTGCTCCACTCTTTATCATATCCCAGGTGTAAATCATAAGTCAGAAAAGTAATAGCGCACCGTTCTCACTGAGCTGCACAGTTTGAGGTATGTTTCACGTCTGTGCGGGATGAGTTACGAGTTTAATACTTGGGTAAAGGGGGTTTATTCAAATCCCCAATCCTACGAGCAAAAGAATTTCTGATTCTTGTCTCAACACTACTAATAATGTTGATCTATCTTCTTTTTAGTTCCGTGTGCTTGACTTTTTTCCCAAAGTAACGGTTGCCATGTTACGGCTTCTTATAATGCGCAGTCATAATTATTTCGAATAAATAACAAGAGGCCTGTTGAACAAGGACTAAAGATTGGGATTCTGCTCATGAAAGGATGCAGAGGTAGCCATGCTTCAGTGCCTGCAGTGTGCGTGTGTGTGTGTGTGTGTCTATATCAGGATCCATTAATCATATCACCTCATTAAAACACAAGAACAGAAAGGTTGGCAAGCGTGTGAGAGCGTATTTTACATGTGACTGCATATTACCTTAAATCTTAATTTGTTTATTGCAACAGCTTAATAGCCGCGTGTGTCTGTGTGCGTGTGCACATTCCAACCTCTACACCACCAGTGGTGCAAATAAGGTCACCGGGAGTGTACGACTGTGTCCTTGTTTTAAACGGGGGCTTGACGCGAGCAGCGTTCGTAAACACATTGTGTATTAAAAGTCCTCCTCTGGACGGGGACGTGCATGCAGATAATGTTCATTTGCATCCTGCTAGTCCATAAACTGCAGCCGTATCGCCATTGAAAAGCGTTTCTTTTTCCAGATGGCCAGCTCCAGTATTGAGTCCCACAGGCGTGCATATACAAACACAATCTGAAAAGCACTGTGTAAGCTTGCCCAGGCGTGGCCATTTTTCTACGAAACAGAACAATTCAATTAGGTACAGTGAGTTCCTCTCCAAATTACTGATGAAGGATAAACAGGGTATTTAGAGGTCTCTCTCGCTCTTTCTCTCTGTGCACGTGCACGTTTGCATGAAATCATCTCTAATCTCTTCACCCATCCCCCTACTAGCTTTTTTTCTTATTTGAATAGAGCGTTATATCAAATGATATACATTAAAGTGTATGAAATTGGGGTAGTAAATTGTGTTTTCTGATGCAATTCATTACAGACGTTTTTTTAACTCTTTCTCTAGATATGAACACCTCATAATCACATGATCTTCTGAGGTCTTGAGGTCAGCTTTTGTTCTTTTCATCCTGTTGTTTTTCTCGGTTTGCGAGCTTTTACAAGCTTATGGTTGAACACAATTGCGTGCACAAATGTGTTTTGTTGAACTCAAGGTCAAGCGTGAAGGTCAAGAGTTCCACAAGCATGGCTGTAATCTGCTCCGAATGGAAACATAGCTACTGTAGCTACTGTACTTATTTGCCTGGAGGATGTAACCTTCCTAGTCTATTAGAAATGAGGTTACTGCAGGCAATAAAGCATTTAAGACCAACGTACACTACATTTATAACAGAAGCATGAAAGTGTTGCATATTTACTATTTGAAAGTTCTGTTCATTTGAATTTGATCATTTAAAATGGACATTTAGTGGAAAATGGACATTTAAATTTAGACATTTACTGTTCATTTCATCAGGTGCCATCACACGTTGGTATTTTCACTATACAAAGACACATACTGTAGGCAGATGGTGTCCGTTTTGTGATTAAAACTTGTCATGCTTCGCATGCACACACAAACATCCCATCATTTACACATTGATATTTTTAACTAATTAAAAACTCATTAGTCCAATTGGAATAATGATTTAATGATCCCTTCATTGGCATATAAAGCAGGTCATAGTGATTCAGATTTGCATCGATTATGAATTATTTCAGAGGTATGACGCTATACTCTCTGGTACAGCGCGAAGCCGTTCACAAATGATGATTCTTTTAAAACCCTGAACATTATTTCATTGTTTAACTTTCTAAATGGCATTTCAAATCCCTGTTTGACTTGGTCTTGACTTGTCTCTGATTTTCCCAGGAGAGAGAGTATAAAAATAGGAAAGACATGGAGATAAAGAGGGTGCAGGACAAGACAACCGGGTATTTGTAATCCAGGATAAAGTCATCTTTGAATGTTCTGGCCAAGATTGTCGGCTAATCACAAATATGAAATCCAATCTGGAGTCTGTGAAGTCCTGGCGCATGATGTTTTTGCAGATTTTACAAGCAACAGCCTCCATACAACATACATGCAACCAGCCCATGGTTGGCTGAACAGAATTCCAAATCAGCCTTGGAGCTATGAAATGGCCACAGGCATCTTTATTCCCCGTCTGGCTAAAATCAGGCCTACAACATGTAAAATGCTTAGCTTTGATTGACCGACACACTGAGCTAAAACTTCAATGTAATCTTTCTTTATAGGGATTTCTTTTGTGTGTGTGTGATATGTCACTGCGGTGCATGTATTCATGCGTGTTAAAAAAACTATTGTTGGCTTGAATCTTATTACACCTGATTTTATATGAGCTGACAAGGGTAATGTCAAAGCAATGAGAATTATAACCAATAGAAATCTTGACATCAGAATCAATATAGAACACAAATATATTAGATTACTCGCTCTCTGCACAGATGTCAGATACTGTAGTTTTTTTACAGTCAACACCACTCATTGCATCCGATTCGAGGCTAAATTACCCACAATGCTGAGCAGGCATTCACTGGTCATTGTTTGTGACCTACATCAGCGTACTAAAATAAAATGATGCTTTGGGTGCTTTAGATGACACATTAGAAGAGCAATGACGACATAAGCTCTTCTGTGTTATGCACACACAAACATCCTTTTACTATAAAGACGGTTTCATCAGATGCACGCACCTAGCCTGCTATTGCATTTATTTTATATTAAAATAAGTTATATTAATATTTTATTGTATAATAATTCTATTAATTAAGCAATTTGTTGAATGGGTCGTGTAACTTTGTCGCATTTAAGTTTAGCCAAGTAACGGTTCTTTTACTGGTAACCCAATATAATACTGACCAGACTTTTAACTTGCTAGCTAATGAAATTTACTTGTTATTTCTTTTGCTTGTCATCAGGAATAATCTGCAGGGACTTTATTCTTTGCGCAGTAACGCTTGTTTATGTTGTTGATAATGCAATAGAAAAACTAGATATTGTTATTTTTATTAACAGTTTTGTTGATTAATATTTACACCATATATTTTGGAAAGCAAAACTTGCTTGATGATAATTTGGTCTCTAAGGACATTGATGTTGTTTTATTGAATATATTTACAAAGCATGGACGTGTTTTCAAAAAGCATACTTTATTTTTAGATGAACTTTGTTAACAGAAAGGAGAGAACTGAAGCAACTTTAACAAGCTTCAGGCTGTTTAACAGTTTGGCCTCTCAGGACACTGTTGCTGTTAGCTGGAATGTATTTATGGAAATATTGTCAGGATTTGTTTATTTTATTCCTGTTGTAAATTAACCTTTGTAATACGGGGCAAAATATGTGACAAAACATCTGAACGTTTTCAGGTATCTGAAAATAATGTATTACACTCCCATATACAGGGTGACAATTTCACCATAGTTTTCCTCATGTCTTTTTTATTTAATTACTCAGTTTTTTCCTCTTTTCACACATAAGAGACTTTCACACAAGATGTGTTGTTGTTTTTCAACTATAAATCAAAAACTAAAAAGTGTTAATGTTGAATGTAAGAATATACGGTTTAATATCAGATCTGCCATTTTAACTTCTGTCAGATTGAGAAGACACCTGTGACAGCTCAATGCCAGAATATATCTGTTACCATAGCGAACAGAGGCGAGCACAGGATGTCCTGCAGTGAGGTCCGCTGAAACTGTGCTGCGTAGAGGAAGTGCGTCTCACACTTTTCACAGAGTGACGGATCCCCGGAGCGTGCAGAACCGGCCGGTGAACGCGTATGGTGGCAGTTTCCCTGCTGGGTTAAAAGATGACAAAATGAAAAGAACACACATGCTGTGACATCTTGTGTGAAAGGCTCACAAAGCTACTGAGACCAAATTTTTGAGAGTGAAAGGAAATCAATAATAATAATAATAATAATAATAAATAATGTAGATGTCTTTTTACTTAAGCAACCCAAAGATTAAAAAAATGAACCTGTGAGTTACTTACATATGAAATGGATCGGATCGGTTTGACATTTTGTATTGCGTGGCCATGTTTGTGCTGAATGTATTTAAAAAATAAATTATCCAAACCTTAGTTGTAGGCTTTTTAGAAAAACTTGGGTTCACAACCCTGCTGGAAAAAATCAATAGGAACGATCACAGAAAGTTTAAAGGATCTAATGGTTAGAATGGGAATTATGTTGGTTTTTGTAACGGTTTCTATTGGTCTACTGGTCATCCCTGCTATAAAAAACCATAGAGACCCAATATAAACCATCACAGAAATTCTAATGGTTTCCCATATGATAATTTATATTTGTAGTGAGTTTTGTGCATTATTCCAATTGGATTCAACATCCGAGCAATAGAGTACATCACATACCAGTAGACACCATCCAGATGTTTCCACAAATCGATACAATTCCCTTTAAAACCATTCAAACCATTACAACTTCTTTAATGGTTTCTGTAGTTTTTTTCAGCAGAGCTATATTAGGTTATAGTGGTGGGATGTTCCCTCTTGGGTATAAACCAATGGAACCCCATTAAACAGAATTTAAAAGAATTTTGTAATGGTTTTAATGGTATTTCTAATGAAAACCATCAGAAGCTTGACCAGCTTGACTTACTTTAAATGATCCAGGCCTGGTTTTCAATATGCAAATGCACCTATTCGATTTGTGTGTCCGCAAAACTGCATAATGCACCTCAGCATTTTAACTCGCGGGACGTACGCGATCCCCAGTCCACCGGGGTGAGGCCTGTCAATCAAACACCGGGCGAATCAGCATTCCTCTGTCCCTGCGACCTTGTCAAACGGTGCTTGATATCTCCCCGAGGAGAGGCGTTATTATCGTTACTCATTATCTGTCTGCTTTTGGAGTCGTTTGTTACGCTGACTGATGGACCTTTTAATCAGAAGAACGAGAGCAAGTTGTTGGAAACAAACTGCGTAGGGTTTCTCTGAGGGAAAATGATGTGTTAGCATGTGTGTCGTGGCTGATGGGCGCTGTCATTTCTCACACGCTTGAACAGATGCTTACAGTATGATGTGAAGGAGCGCCCCTGCTTACACACACGGTTACAGCCCGCTAATGTCAAACAGAGGACAACTAGCCTTGAGTTATTAGGTGACGCTTCTGAAAGCAGGTTCAGTTTCATCCAATAAAGCCTGGTCCATTAGGATTGTGAATGCAATATGGTACTATTTTCATAATAGTTTAGATCATGTACCCTGAAAATTTCATTATCCAAATTCTCATTTTATTAGTCTCAGTAGCGATTCTCATAAGATGAGAAAGGTTTTCTGATTTCTTTTTGTACATCAACATAAATTTAAGGCAGTACAGCAAACCTTACGTTGGTATATACACATACAGCCGTGGAAAAAAGATGAGGAGACCATTTCAAAGACCATTTCAGTTTTTATTAATGTACAATTTATAGGTATGTGTTTATGTAAAATGATCAATTTTGTTTCATTCTGTGAAGTACTAACAATATTCATCCCAAATTTCAAATAAAAATATTGTTTCTATTTGCATTTAATTCCAGAAAAGGAAAACTGGAGAAAATAACAGAAATCAAAGGCCAAAATTTTTTCCGCGGCTTTATACATATAAACATATACATGTATAAACATATGTATACATGCAGAAAAATATGATTTGTGGAGGCATCATTATGCTCTACACTGACTTAAGGACAAAGTGCATTATTAATCTTTGTATCCAAAAGAAATGATACAGGACAGGAGTGAGGACAAGCCAGTGCACATAGCTTCCGTGATCCAATTAGGAGATGATTGTGTTGAAGTTGCTAATCCCGATTTAAGAGTGCTGAGCATGAGAGTGTGCCTAAACCAGCGTGAAAATCAAACATTAGCCCATCACCAAAATCACGAGCTGGAAATTCCTTTTACGTTACGCTGATGTTGCACATTGTTTAGGACAGCCAACCCAATCGGATCCTATTCTGCTTGAGAACAAAATAAAAGTAGTTCATTTTCAGACACACACACACTACCTGAGATAGTAGATTAAAATGTCTAAGAGGATTTTTGTCTTAAGATACTTAAGGTTTTGTACCCTTAATATTTAACTGGTACACAACAGGACATTAAGGTACACAATAATGTACCCAAAAAACATGTTATGTGTTGTATATCTGTGAAGGTACAAATAGGAACCTTTAAGGGTACAACCCCATGCGACAGATAGGTGCAGTATAATTTTAAACTTTCTGACAGTCTACATTAGACGACTACAATGAATAAATAAACTACCAAACAAATGAATGAAGGGAAAATGTGTGAGATTTTGTTAGACGGATATAAATAGAAAAAAAATGTGTCAAGTTCCAATTATAAGGTTTTATTTGTTGGGAAAACATCTCCTCGCTCTGTTCTGCTCATCTTATTCTGTTTGTTCCAGAACTCTTCATTTCCACAGAAAGTGTTTGCAGAGTCCAGATTTTTCCAAACCCCGCTCAGATGAGACTTAATGGGTATTCATAGAATTGTGTGTGTGTGTGTGTTTGTCAGGCTCTGTGAGAGATTTCAGTGAATTAATTGCGTTGTGCTTGGTTGTGTTTGCTCGCGAATGCCACACACACATGCTAACATACACACCGCCTCCCCAGAGCCGTGTACACAAACACATTTCGAACAAACCCGCTGTGAGCTTGTCCATTTTCATACAAAACCAAAAATCTTTAGCTTAGGTGCTTTCACCAAAAGTCCATGAGCGACTGCCAGTAGACAATGCCTAATTAAAAGGCATTTTTCCAAAGCACAGTTAAAGACTGCTGCCCATACTTGTTGGCCATTATTTTATGCATTCAATAATACCTAAAGTAAAGACAATTGGCATGCTGCAGGCACTGGCGTGATGTGCCACTGTTGCCTGACACAAGCAGTTCCTCTGTGTCTTAACCGCAGTGAGAGTTTCATCAGGCTCCGGTTGCCCCTGAATGACCACGGCAGAGCTGAACGGACACATCGGACTGCTCTACCTGAGAGATCATTTCACATCTGCCATCTGTATCACTGCGCCAGCATCCAGCGGACACCACGACCATATCAGTGGCAGAACTGTGAAGGACAGACTCAAACTGCTGTCCTCAGAGCAAGGCGACCTGTCAGAGGACCTCTGCTTCCACCGCCCAGACGTCACACCTCACTGGTTTCGGTTGGACAGAGGTTGGAATGAACCCTTCAGGGGTGGCATCGGGCCTCTGCTTAAACAATTTGCTTTCCAGCCTCATCCAGAGTTGTGTAGAGGGAGGAGGAAAAAATTAAAACATGCCATTTTTGGTTCGCCCAAGAATCATTTATTTAAAGGTTCTTAAAAGAACCACTTCTTTCTTACCCTTTAATAGTCTAAAAACCTTTATCTAGTGGAAAAAAAACGGAAAGGTTTCTTTCGTGACCATACTGGCACCATAATGTTTAGGAGTTTTTGACACAATGTTGAAGCACTGCAGAACGATTGTTAATTCTCATGTTTTCCATGGTTTCTATTTTGGCTCGCTTGTTTTTCTCGTTTATTGGTATCATCAGCAATGAAGGTTGAAATTTCAGTTAGATACTGAGTTTTGCTTTTTTGCCATCAATACTTTTGTGCATAAGCCGTGTGTGTATATTATGTGTGTGTATCTTTGTCAGGACTCACATTCAACTGTACGTCCCTTTTATCTCAAGGGCTCGGTCCATTGATCTGGATATTTAATTTCATTTAGGAAAGCCCATTTGTAGAGGGATTCCTGCGCTCTGGCTGTCTCTCTTTCTCCCTCTCTTTTCATTCTGCACTGTTTAGGTTCTTAGTGTTGTTTTCAGAGGGAGAATAGGCTGGTCTTTACAATGATGATAAAGCAAAAATAAGAGCGAGCGAAGGAACAAGGGAGAAAATAAGAGTGTGTGAAATGGCTTGAGTCACTCTCTGGCGGGTAGAGAGGCATAAGCAGGATATCTGTCACTCAGGAAGTATAGAGTATAGTATAGGAGATTGTGAGAAAAACTATCTCTTGTGAAAGTAGAAACCAATCAAACACATCAGTATTGCTATTTTTTATAAGGTTTGATATATTTTAAAGGTTTAATTTGGTTAATTCGAAATGCAAAAGTAATACAAACTTTTACTTGATTTTCAAATATTTGTGTTTAAAATTGAGTGTTTATTTGCAAACATCTTTTTTTAATATGTTATGTTTTTATTGTGTTTTAGTGTGTAAGTTAGCTGTGTTTATATATTTAATTTTTTTATCTAAAAAAAATCTAAACAACCCAATGGCAGTTTGATTGATATTAATTGGAATGCACACAAAAAAGCAATTTTGAAAAGGGAATTATCTGTTTTTGCAAATGAACTCTTCAAATCAGTTTTATAAATATATTTTAGCCAAAATTTTCATATCCTCCCTTATTACTTTGACCTTTTTATAGGTTATATAAAACTATTGAAACAAACTGTTGTACATTTTATATAAAATATGCTGGGTTAATTTATCAACAACAAAGCCAACTGGATAAACTAACCCAGAAGTTGTTTAGATATGACCAACCATGGGTTAAAAATAAACCAGCATTTTGGTGCATTTGTTGCATCCTAATTCCCATCCTAAATAATATTCAAAATAGAATTGGTACATCCAAAATCATACTAGGCTGTAATTAGTTTTCTCAAAGTTCCAGGATGGTTTACTGTATCCAGTGAAAGTTCCACGTGTAAATCCATTGACACTCAAATGGCTGATATTACAGCGAGAGTGTGGAGTTAAGTGATGTTTCACTGCATTATAAAATTAAATAAGAGATGCTTTGCTGAATTCATAAATGTACATTTACATTTACATTTACGCATTTGGCAGACGCTTTTATCCAAAGCGACTTACATTACATTGTACTATACATTTGTACATTTTTGTATAGTAAGCAAGTGGGGGTTAGGTGCCTTGCTCAAGGGCACCTCAGCCGTTACCCGCCAGCCCTGAGAATCGAACCAGCACCCGTCTGGTCATGAGTCCAACTCTCTAACCACTGGGCCACGACTGCCAAATGTAAATAGTAAATGTATACAGTGAACATTACATACAAAGTAATTAATGAATAAATACTGAAACATGAGCTGTATTTTCATGTTCATGACAGTTAATGATCGCATTTACATCAGACACTTTTATCCAAAGCGACTTACATTGCATTATACTACTATGTTCCAGTACATACATATGCTAAAATGTATATATTAATTTAATTTAGTTTTTATAACAAAAACAGTACATACTTTTAGTACATAATATAAGTTATTTTGGGCTGCAGCAACTATTTTTGTTTTATTTCTAAAATGATTGAGGCATTTTTGTTTTTCTTCTTAGCATTGTTATGCAACATTTACCCATTTAAAAAAATAGCAATAATGGTTCCAAGTTGTTTAATAATATCTGAAATTTATCTTAAGAGGTTGAAAGCAGTATTTAATTATTTATATTGGTATATTTCAGTTTTTGTAAGAGAAAATCACGGGCTACAGGATTATTTGCGATTAATGTAAATTATTTGCAAGTATATGCCATTATTAGCTGTTTTTGCATTCAACCGTGAAACATTTTGCATGTGCTACTTTGTGTGTGTTTAAACCAACATACCGTACCAGCGTTTGTGTGGAAATTCTATCTGCACGCTGTTGATGTGTGTATAGTGTTTGCATGTTATCAAGCCTCTGTGCAACACACAAAACACAACCTTTTCAGCAAGGCTTCCGCTTGTCACAACATTCTCTGCTCTGATTTGTTTCAGCTAATTCTAATAAGCTTTACGTCTCACCTCTGTTCTAAACTGTAAAAATACTTTCTTTTACTATTGTTTTATTCCAGTGCTTGATTGAAGTCATGTAAAAATCTGCACATCGTGGCTAGTGTTGACTGGTCTGTTTTTGAGTTGTAACCCCAGACGGTATCCAGTGCTTTGGTCCTGTTGGGTGACAGAGAGCGTATGTGCCACAAATGGAACTAAATGTGTCCCATTTTAGTTTAATTATGCTCTGGGATGAAATCCAAAGAAGAACGTTTGAAACTGTGCAGTCTTGTACCGCCCTTGATTGACAATAGGGATATTTACATTTACATTTAGTAATTTAGCAGACGCTTTTATCCAAAGTGACTTACATAGAGATTAGAAAGCAATAAAACGATCTAATGAAGCTTGTTCAGAGATACTGAATGTGTGGAAGACTGGAAGAAAGCAAGAAAGGGAAAAAAGATAAAAATGGCCACTCATAAATGTGCTTTATTCATTGATACATGTACCGTGGCTTTTTTCCTCTTCATACTGCCTGTATAGAAGAAATTAGTGGAGAAAGATCAACAGGTTGCAAAGCTTCCTGTTCTGTTTTACTATAAATGTCATTTATTCTGTCGGGAGTCTTCTCAAGATGGAACACGCTCACTTACACACACTAAAGTAACCTTTAACAGCCCTTCTCCACTATCTCCAACATTTTTTATGTAGGAGAAAAAGAGACCAGACTATTGCTCTTCATGTTAGGTTTTTCAAAAGTATAAAATATTGCTTCTTTAGCTTCTATTCTTTCCAATACCCAAGTTAAATGAGTATGTAGCCTATACTTAGTTATGTAAAGGTTAATATCGTGAATCATTGCTCTGTTTGTTTCAACAGGCATGATTATTCAATTCAGTTCAACTCAAGTTTATTAATATAGTGCTTTTTACAATGTTGCATTGTTTCAAAACAGCTTAACATGAAAAATCACAAAAAAGCAGGAAAAGTATTAAGTGTAAGAGTACAAACAAATAATAAAACACACAATGCATGATTTAATTGAAAAAAATAAGACCATCCTAATAAAAGTATATAATATAAAAATGAAATAAAATAAAATATAAATCGTTATATTGTTAGCCACTAGCCAGACTGATGAACAAACACAGACAGAAAGTTAACTTCAGGCCAGGCACGTGCGTCCAATGAAACCATCTATTAAACCTCAAAAGTTTAAGGACATTTAAATGTAACTGCTGATTATTAAATCGTCGATTTAAATTTAACTAGAAATGTCCATATTTAACTAGGTTAATGTAAACCCAACAACACAGCTTAAGTGTATTAAAATTATGATTTGGCCACTTAAACTGTTTTGCATGTCTGTCGATTTCAGTTTGTCCTTTCAGCAGACGAATGATCATTTTTGTCATGATGACACCTTACTGCAGGTCCTTTGAAATGACCTGAGCACCAGAAGACTGAAGAAGAGAATAAGAATCTGAGAGAAAGATGATGATGGACTAAGGTAAAAGGTGCTGTTTTGCCTCCTCTCTCTCCCTGTTTGTCTCTCTCTATATCAAATTGTTATGCTCTGTACATCCCTACATCAAAGAGAACTGATAATTCTATCAATTTCAACCTGGGAAATACCAAGAAACAACAGCGAGAGCAGAGGAGAGACGAGAGCGAGCAGCAAACAGACAAATGAGTATATTTGGTTGCTAAGGAACTGCTTGGTTGCGCTCAGATTGTACTGTCTGGTGTGTCAAAGTGATGCCGTGGAAACAGGGGGAACATGAAACCACTTTCTCTTCCTATTTTCATCTTCTGAACTCCTCCTCTCCTGCATCAGGTGCGAGACCTCTCTTTAAAGAGTTGCATTGTAGCAGGGGCTCTCATTTTTATGTCATCAAATACTGTTAACCTGCAGATGTATTGGGAAAACCTTATGGTTAACCTCTTGTTTCAATATGTTTATTAGGTGTAGCTTTATTTATAATTGCACTGTGTTTCAAACAGAATAATATTTTAAATGTATGCAAATCATATCAACTAAATCACTTTTTAATCACTTGGTTTCTTTTTGTTTATAATCAGTCTTCATCGAACTGCTTATTATTAAAAAATGAATCATTTGTCATCATTTTTTCCCCTTTACATCATTCCAGATATCGAAGACATTCTAATATTCTCTATTAATTTACAATCTCATGTTTGTGTTGAATTTAACCCCTTAGACTCTGGACATTTTTGACATACATGATATAGATGGGATGTTGGACCCAGGGCTGGGCAAGACTTTGAAGATTTAGGCTTTTAAGGCTTGTCGTTCTTTTGACAACCACAGTTTCCAAGACCTTTCTGTATATTAAGCTTAAATGATAACAGAATTTCCATGTTTTGGTAAACTAATCCTTTTAAAATCAGACACATTTTTGTTTGTTGATCAACCCAAAATTTCCTTTTAATGTGTTGTGGTGGCTATCCTAATAAGGATGCAGTTTAATGCTTCATTGCTTTGAACCTCTGTTTCCTGGATGCAATTATGGAGTTGACAGGGTGAAGAGATGCCAGAAAAAAGAGTGAGGTTAGGAGCTCTTTATACACAGTGATGTGATTGGCAGGATTAGATGAACATGCTTCTATGAACCCTTTGTTTGCCTTCTTAATATTATTCACAATTTTCATGTCATTAGAATGGAGGAAATATGACAGTCTTTTCGTGGCATGTGACTGAATTCACTGTCTGCGATTTCTGCAAAGTCTGAGAAACATTTATACAGCCTATGTCATTATGAAAAAAGGAAAAATTGTGTTTATTTTTCCAGGTTTTTATTTTTTTTCACACCTCCATTCACGGGAGGCCAAAGTAAATAACAGCAATTACAATAACCACATTCACACTAAATAACTGCGTTTATACATGTTCCCTGGCTTTCTCTTTAAGGTGTGTGTGTGTATGAAAAGACAGAAAGTTGGGAACAGGCATAAGAGGTTATGGATTAAGCAAGATAAATAAAAAGCACATGAAAGCGCAGGAGACCGGGTCAAGGTAAAAAGCTAGAGGTAAATGGAAAGTAAATGACGAAAGGTTATTAGTCGCCATTCATTGAAAATGAATAAAATTAAGAACTCGTCACTAGGGCTAAACACTGGGTCATGAAATTACAGAAAATATCTACCATAATAACCAAAGGTCTTAAAGTTCTTTTTATTAGGTTAACTGAGAGCTCATGTAGAGTTTAATTTCACAAAAACAAGAATATTGTGTTTAAGGCTTTGACGTATGATACATTTCAAACTAGCCTATAGCCTATGTAAAAGAGTTATGTGCTTCCATATAAAAAAAACAAAATCCATCCCCGTTTCAGACGTAAAAAATCTCATTACCCCACGCGAAGCTTTTGGGAGTTAAAGTCCTCTTTAAACCCATAGAGGCGGTTAGTTATATGCGAAGCAACACTTGCAGCTCCTCCCCATTACGCTGGCGACAAGCAGGTGAATTCATGTAGCGCTGCGCAGACTGATCAGCGAATGACATAAAGTACCGCGAGATCAGGGATTTTAATATGCTCTCGCGATACTGTGATGTCGATCTACTTGGATCGACCTGCGCAGCGCCCAATGAAGCCGAAGAAACCGACGCAATGCTACTTCCTTTAAAATGAAATGTGCATCTCGGGAAAAAGATAATTTACGTACGATATCGATGAGGGGCAGTCATAAACGTTACATCTCGAGGCTGTACGATTTGTGTTCATACAAACCCATTAACGAACTTTTTCGCAGTAGTCTACTCTACATATAGGGCCTACATAAACTTTCACAACCTTCCAGCATTAAGGTAAGATTATGTTGTTATGTTTGTGATTTTAATATCTAAATATAACACCTAACATTTAATTTTAAGGTTGCAACTTCGTGACTTGATTATAAACCTGTGAATGTTGTGGTTCAATCTTAAAATATGGTTTCAGAGACAAATTTAAGACATTACATGTTAAATATTTTCTGACTAATGTACACCCTGTAGAACTACACTGCCTGGTATTTGTTTTAGTTTGTTGTTATTATTATTTTATTTATTGTGTATATTGTCACTTAGGCTATAACAGTCAGCATGAGAGATTTTTAAATTTTGTTAGCAAAGGGTTAAAGTTTAGATAATGTCTGTCTGCTGGGTTTTGAATAGATCAGAATTTAGTTTAAAATAAATGTCTATTCATGTATGGGTTAAGCTCCATCTATTCAATTCAAACACTGCGCTGTGTTCTCAAATCGACAGCCTTGTAATGAAACTAATAAAATCAGTGAGCCAAAACCTAAATATTCCATCAAAACACATTAAATAATGAACCAAAATACAGAAACTTTGAGTTTCTCCTGTTGCCATGCAATAAGTGCTGTGAAGTTATTTTGAAGGCGCCACTAGGTGGGGGACTTCAGTTTTGGCTATCATGTTATACTTGGAGACATTTCACATAACCTTGCAGGACGACTTGCATGTGTGTTATGTCATGTAGAAAGATACAGCTCAAAACATTACTCATGGGCAAGTTTATAGGGTGCAAATATAGCCCCAAAGGAAGAAAAACGCAGATTAACCTCCTTGACTGCATAACAAGAGTGGCACTCACCATTCATGAATAATAGAGATGGTGATGTTTGCTCTTTATAGAAAGCCCATTGGGTATGGAGTAACTGTATCACGTTGAAGTCGGTGTGAAATGCTGTTTATTTTACTCCACCTTGATTATTCCTGCCATGAAAAAGTGTAGAACGAGAAAGAGAGCGAGAGGGAGCATGTGAGCGAGCAAACGAGTGAACGCAGCTCATGCATGAGGGGACACGACACTTGAAATGGGTTACATGCTTGACTTAGCTTTGTAGTCGCAGATAATAGCAGGAACCAGCTGCGAATTGCTGGTTCGATACCTGCACGAGCACGCTTCCATTTATACACCACAGAAACACAAACCGGCGCTCAGAACGACAGAGAGGAGAGAAGGAACAAACACTTAACAGTTATTTGGGGACAGGATGAGAAGAGACGGGGGGGATGCAAGAGAGAGAAAGTCAGAGAGAGAGAGAGAGAGAGAGAGAGAGAGAGAGAAAAAGTGATTTGTTTCATCTCAGCAGTGAGAAGCATCAATCTCTAATCACTGTCTCCTCGCAGGTGCATGCATGGGTAGGGTATAGATCTGTCTGACAGCTATTTAAATAGGAGCTATTTTAAGGGGTGGAAATACATCAGAAAAGATTGGTCAATATGTTTGGAGAATTCAAAACTGTCTTGAACCGCCTCTAAACAGCTGGATGCAAAATGTTCTGCTGTGTGGTCAAGTTTTGGGAGGAGAGTCTAAATGTTATAATTAGTGATGGACTGATATGTAATCAGCCATTATGGAGCCATTTTGAGATTATCGGACGATTAACAGAAGTGGTAGTTCTCTAGTTCTCTTGTGTCAGGTCCAAAATCTATTGGCAGCCCAGGCGGTAAAATAGCGCTGCACTGTAAGTATTTTATTGATGTTATTGTTGTTTTTGTCGGTACAACACCTCCTTTCTATGTACATTAAGGTAATTGTTTTATTCACAAATTTTCTTTATTTCATTGAATCTATTTTGTGATCATCTAAATTACCATTCACACTAAATTAAAGCATGTCAAAGCTATGACCATTGGTTACTTGCATCAGTTGGATGCACAGATTGTAACCAAACCCAGTATGAAACGTAAATAAATAAACTCAAATCTCCGTGGCTTAATGTACTAATATAACAATTTTTGTAACAAAATATCAAGTAACAATCGCTTTGGATAAAAGCATCTGCTAAATGTACATGTAGGAACAGCTGAAATTGCATCAAAATACTGTAAAAACTTGGATGTCTAATAGTTTGGATCTATGACGTCCCATTTTTGTGTCACAATCAACCAGTTGTGAACCACAGCTCTACATCATGGCATTGGCTGTTGTCAAAAAACATGTATTGCTTAACCAGTTCTAATAAAACAACTATAATAAATCAGCTCAGTTTTAACTGTCCTTTTAACTAGATAAATTAATATTTTGTTCCTCCAATTTGTTTTATGACTGCCAGTGAGATTGTCCTGGGAGATTCCTGCATGAATGCCGGGTTTATTTTCCCACAGAAATCTGTGAATGTGCGCTGGGCTGAGTTGTATGTATACCCCACCCCACTCACTAAACTAACATTGTCACCCCTGATTTCCACATCAAAGTGTGTGAGAAGCCATTGTGAGATCACAAGACGTCACTCTTAACGGAAGCGCACCGGCTAATATCGCATCCAGACGAGTTTGATGTGGCTGAGTGTCTTATTCTCTAAGCTCCCGTTTCCTCAGAAGTATTTTAGACAGGTTTATAACATGATCCAGCTGTGCTTCAGTGACATTACAGCCTGGTTTCAGGGATTTCCACATCAGCTCGGAAAAACAATGTGCGTTTAACTGATATCATTATCTGATTCAATTTTGAACATTAAAAAAAATCTAAATTCTAAAAATAAATGAAGGGATAGTACACCCCAAAAGGATAATTATTTCATCATATACTTACCCTGATGTCATTTCAAACCTGTTTGACTTTTTGCAGAACACAAAAGAAAATATTTTGTCATTTCTCAAAATATATTTTTTCACAGAGGAAAGAAAGTCATACAGGTTTTGAATGACACATAGGTAAAAAAAATTATGACAGAATTTTTACGTTTGTGTAAAATGTTTCCTTTAAGATCACAAAACCTTTTCGAGGGCATATCCATGGCAGATTATATTTTGTAAATACGAGTAATTAAGATGTTTTAATTGCAACAGTATTTTGATGACATATAAACATTGTTGTAATTACAGTAATGCAAAAATAGGTTCTAGTTTCCATTATATTAACACAAACAACAATCATTACTGTAATCCAAAAAAGATATGTGCCCCCGTGTGTGAAAACCAGGCTTAAGTCTTAAAATCTAATTCTAAATGAACGTCAAAGTCTAATTTCAACCAGTAATGACACAATGATTTCAATCTTTGACATGGTCTTAGTCAATATTAAAGATATTAAAGTTATATTTTTTTTATAAAATGTTCTTTACATTTATGTAGAAAACAGTAAATCACAAAAATTGACTTTTGTTGGGTTTCTCAGACTGGGTCACATATTATTTTAAATGTTTATACAGCACAGAAGTATTTGTTGCACTTTTTTAAATCTACAATTGCTTGTATTTATTGCATTACAGTAATGAGAATTTATTTTATTTTTTGATGAAGTATGACCTAAGCATATTTCCACCTAAACATATAAAATTTGTAGTAACATCCCAAAAATAGGTTCTATAACAGTCTCTGACATTTACTCGTATGCACAGATGATGTGTGGTTTTATTATTTCCAGTCTCTCAAATAACCAAAAATGAATAATGGGAGAAGCTCAATGAATTGTTGTCTTCTTCAATTCCTGCTCGGCCCCTTTCCTCCAAAATGACCCCTTGTCCACATCTCTTTCTTTTGGGTGAATAATAACAATAATTGGGGTCTAAATTGCAGCTTGGGAACAGAGGCGCCTGACAGTAGCTTCCTCGGGCAGGATTTCAGCCTCACCCTGTACCCGTGCCACGCGCTCTCTGTGGGAGTCTAAAAAACAAACAGCGCACATGCAAACGTACTATTAATTGTTCAGTTTACTGTATTTCTTTGAAAACCTGTCACTATATACTACTTTTAACCGGCTCACTGATTTGACATGTACTATGAGGACACCAAGCAGCTATCTTTAATAAAGGGTGTGTGGGGAAAAAAGTGAAATGGCTTGTGTAAAGTAGTCAAGGACACACCAAATTAAGAGCTAAGAAAAGAATTTCATCCTTGATAGAGTCTTTGACCTTGTTATAATTACTTTGTTGGTAGGAATGAAAAAGAAATTAATTCAAATGTTTGATTCTGCCGAGAAACCTACGGGCCCGACTCAATATAGAGCAAAAACAATTTTACTCAACCTCTTTTAGTTACTTTCTGACACCACTAATTGCAGCGTTACGCTGAGAAAACATGGCATCCCTCTTGTCAGGGTGCAAAAAAGGCAGAGGAAGAGAGGAAACGAGAGATTTTTCTGATTAAAGCGGCGATGGATTTGTTATAGATTTCGCGTTGACTCTGATTCACATTATTAATTCATGAGTCAAGCTGTCAGTCATGTGGAAATCACTGCTGTGAGCTCTCAGCAGTCCCTGACACAGGCACTTGTCATGCAGTAGATGTGAGAGCAGAATGGGATTTATTTACCCTAAATTGGATGTTATAAATATGCAACCTACAGAAAAAGTCTTTAGAGTCATGATCAAGAGCACGAGAAATGCATGAACAGTGTTTGACTCTTAATGTAGCTCTGCTGAAAGAACATACACTTACACGCCAGGGTCATGGATTTAATAACTGTATACATCTTACTACATCAGTGTGTGTATATCGCTGAATGTTTATAAAGCACACAAAGGTTAAAAAACTGTTGATCTTATATTTTTCCATAATTGATGTTTTGAGTGCTGTTCATGGTATGTAAAGCAAATTGTCTTGTTTCACTGCTTATGATCAGATCTTTATTTTCTTTAAGTCACACACAACGTTGACTTTTTTTATTGTAATTTTTTTACGGTTTGATTGGACACACAAACATTGATGTTAACAGGAAATTATATGGGAGGTGTTTTGTCCTCCCTTGATAATATATAAATTTTGCTGGTATTTATTTTAGCACCATTACATGGTTAGTTTTAGGGATGCACCAATATGTACATTTTGATGATAACTAATAATTCCTTAACAATTGAAGCTGATATCCGATATATTGGACGATATACAGTATGTCAATATTAATATAAGACTTTCTAAGCCTGAAACAAAAGGCAAAAAGTGGACAACTGCTTTTATTTTAAAACATTGACTACAGAAAACAAAGTAACATTTAGTTCTCTTTTTTCAAAAAAATAATGTACCAAGTCTACTTTACACTAGTTAAAGATTATTTAACAATTTTCTTACATTTTTCCTGGTATAATGTTTATTTAATAAACAAATTATAGATGTTCTTCCTGTGCAACCCAGAAAAGTGTTCTCAATAGCCACAAGTCTTACAGGTGATTTATAATATATCAGCCTTAATATATTGGCTTGATATATCATCGATATACCGATATGGCCGATAATATATTGTGCATACCCATTTAAATTTATTGTATTTTTCACATGAAACTTTTTTTTTTAACTTTCAGACAGACATGTGACCCATGTAGATTGTTGCCTTTTAGATTATTATATAATGTAAATTATTACTTCTTATTTTTTTAAGGTTTGTGTTGTTTCTTTGTTGCTGTTCCTGCTGAAAGTATAATAACCATCACATTGTTTCACTATAATTCAACCAATCCGAGACCTTCACAGCCAACATTGTGACTATTAAGCCACATTCATTTTAAACAATTGCAACTTTTTTATAGCTCATGTGTGTTGCCAGAAATCATGTGATGACCCAACTCCTCAGAAGAAAGAATAAAACTCCCCATGACCCATTTTACTATGAAGTAGTGCAGGTTTCTGTTCCGTTCTTACGGCTGAGATGAACAAATGAGAGCGCGGAGGCCGTCCTCGTCGTCTATAAAGAGCATTGTCTCACACAAACCAATTTATTGCAATTCCCACTAGGACAGAAATAGATTTGAGTACAGTGATTTTGCGCTGTTTTCATATAGACAATGATCATGCCTGTAGGGCTAGAGAACAAGAGAAATACAGAGATGAAGGAAAAAACGGATGTAAGAGTGCTGGGATTGGCCCGTTGTTTTGCTGTGGATGTTACCTCAAATAAACAATCAAAGCGTTCAATTGGTTTTCGCTGTAACGCCCCGTCTACAGTGAGAGCACAACAAAACAAACAAGCGTGCTCGCGGTGTAGACAGCTTTGTTGATTATAACCAGAGCGTTCTAGATTTGTCGCGTTGTGGCGCGGCTCACTCGCGGTGTAGACGCTTCAGAGTTGGCTGTGCTTCAGGGCTGATCAATAATCGCATGTAAAGAGTTAGTTTCTCCTGCCAAGTCCTTGTCCCTTTTAGATATATACACCAACCTTGCAGAGGGCTCAAACAACAAGCAGCTCAATATGATGAATAATGAACAAACACATTACACATAGAAATCACCAATTACAGTGTTTTATAAATGATGCTTTGCCTAGAATGCCATTATTAGAAAAATCTAACTCAAATTTTGTTTGCAATATTTAATGTAAGAGCTGTGAACGCTTGATTTATGCAAATGTTTATGTATGCATTGGAATTTTCTTATTGCAGATTTTGTCATTTATATTTAATAATTTATACGTCCTGTTGTTTATAGATGATACAAGGTTGAAACTTGTGGTTACACTTTATTTTACGGAGCCCTTGTTACAGTGTAATTTTATATTTAAGTACTGAGTAATAATAATTAACTACATGTACTTACTGTAGGATTAGGGTTAGGGTGTGGTTTGTAGTAAAAAAAAAAACGATAGTAAATACATGTAACATGTGTAACAAGGGCACCGTAAAATAAAGTGTTACCAAACTTGCTATTAAGTGTAACTAAATATGTCATTCAACTACACACAGCACATATTCTGCGTTCTTGGGTCGGGCTTAAGGTTGACAGTATGAGTTTGCCAATGATTGATGTCATGTATAACTTCCTGTCATCTCCAGTATTATAAGAGTTGTTACTCTCATAACGCAGTGGCAATTACAGTTAAGTGGTTTGTCTGTGTGATGTTTATAAGGCAGAAGGAAAAAAAATGAGTCAATCATCTATCATGGAAATAACCCAGGGATTTAATCTATTTTGTATGCTCTTCTCTACGGCTACAATGACTCGCTGTACCATTTCCTTAAATAGCTCGGTTGAACTTTCAGCTGTTTATTTCTTAATTTAATCTTCAAAACATTGATTAAAATTGTTTATGTGCGCTTGTGCGCAGTCCACATGACTGTCATCCACTGATCTTATGTTTCCCAGAGTTTTTTAAACTGACGAAACATTAATTAGAATTTCGCCTTTGTCAGCTTATCTCTCACCTGCAGGACAAAGAGAGAGAGAGAGACACGTCTGGCTGCACTAGGAGCAGGTGGGTGAGAATTAGAGAGCAAGTGCACAATTTCATCAACGTCCTCCCAATTTTACCGGTTACGTGAGCGTATCCGAGAGATTGTATCAATGCATGCAATAAAAAAAATAGAAATGGAGGTTCATTTATCCATTTGTCAGCCACTGTTTTCCAAATTAATTTTAAGTGCAGTCGGTGTGTACATTTTGTCATCAGTGCACAATTTCTCAGTGAATCAAACCTATGACCTTGGCATTCCTAGACAAAATCACTAATTAGATCTTACTAATGTTTCAGTCCTTTTAATAGAAGCGATGAGATTCAATGGAGACTTAAAATGGAGCCTGCTGCTTCTCCCAAACAAAAAATAGGAATTTCATGTTTCTTTAGTTTCAAAAGAGATCTTAAAGGTCCAGTATATGAAATGTAGTCCCATCTAGTGGTGAGGTTATGATCTGCAACCAACGGCTCACTCTTCCCCTTCGAAGCACTATGGTGGCTGACACAGGACTAAGATGTCGGCACGTTCTTGCTTTGCCGAAGGAGATAACATATTTACGAAACGCTCTCGGTAGAGCAGTTTGTCCATTTAGGTCTACTGTTGAAACAACATGCCGATTTCCATGTAAGTTGATCCGCGGTGTATGCAGATAGAAATAGCTCATTCTAAGATAATAAAAACATAACGGTTCATTATGTAAGTTCTTTATACACCTCAGTTTTTTTTATTATATTGTATTTAACAATGTAAAAATATCCAAATTTCAGCTTAGCTTTTCTGTAGTGGTTAGAGCATGGCGCTAGCAACGCCAATTTCATGGGTTTGATCCCAGGGATTGTACATAGTCAGAAACGAATGTATAGTATAATGCAATTTAAGTCACTTTGGATAAAAGCATCTGCCATATTCATAAATGTAAATATTATATGCAAATCTGCAATCATGCAATCAGGTATTTTCTGCAATCTTTTCAAATAATCATGCATTAGAATGATTTTATAGCTCTATGTTGTATCTTTATTGTATGCCATGAAACGTCTTGTTTCTGTTGTACCTAAAGAGCTTATGGAGTTAGACGTGAATGAGATACAACTGAGAAGTCTTCACTGAATCTCTGCAGTTTCTCTCTTCATATAAACAATGCTAGTCTATGGGAGAAACACGGTACGTAAGCATAGAATGTATGTTGACAGTAGCATGTGATATCAGATTCTGAGCTGTAAAGTTGAACCCACACCTGTTGGCACGATCATTAACAATACCAAAGCGCATAAACAAATATACACACACTACAGTATGTCTGGTCGCCCAGAAAGTGCTTCAATCCTTCCAGTACAAAGGTTACATTGTTTTCTTCCGAGAACGCGTGAGATCCATTCTCCATATAACCAGCACCTCATTTACCAAAGCGTCTGGATACAGTACAAAACACACACATGCAAACATACTCCCATTCCAGCACTTTACCGAGTATCAGAATCCAGAATGGAGCACAACACCCACATCAGTGCCATGTCTCTGAATCCAGCTTGGCAATGTCTTTTTCTCCCTCTCTCTCTCTCTCTCTCTCTCACACGCACACACACACACACACCTAAGCACCATTACCAGTTCTCTGAATGCAGCATGGCAGGGACTCCACATAGACAGAGCGGCGAATGAAGCCAACAAACCTGTCGTTCGTTCCTCCTCCGCTCAGCAAGAGCCCCCCTGCTGCACGGTGGATTCAGGGTGGCTAGCGGGGTAGAGTGGAAAGCCTTCTTCTCTCAAACCACCCAAGGTCTGACCCAGACATTTCTTGCTTGGCTTACAGAGAGATGGAGCTTTTTTCTTTTCGTAGTTGTGGTGTCTGATCTGAAAGCCTGCTTAACTGTTTTCAACACTAAAAGGCCAGCAGGGGTGGGTGGGTGATACCTGTAGCTATGTAACGTTTCACGAGTTTATCGACCTTTGAGTGAGTGGGTGGCTCACGAAGAAAGTCATAGGTACAGGCAGACACATTTCTATACCTGATATTTTTGTAATATTTCTGTTTTGTCAATTATTTTCTTTCTCTTTTTTTAAGGAAGGGCTGCTTCTGAAACAGTGCCCTTGATGGACGGACGTATGAACGAGCGGACCGTACGCGGGCAATTACGAGAGAATCCGGAGGCATTGAACTGAGAGAAAGGTGTGTGTGGTGGGCTGTTTTCTCCGCTGTCATTTCGTAGGAGCGAGGAACGGGACAGAAAAGCCGTGGTTCAAACACACCCCTTCAATCTCTGAGCATTGCAAAACACAACGAGAGGACAACGGAAGCAGATGAAAATGTTACTGGAAAGGGCAGCCGCACTAAAAAACCGCCTCCTCAGAGAATTGTCCTCGACAGACATGAAAAAATTGCATTTTGTACCACATAAAAGCCTCATCTCCATAGAAGGGAAGAGAGGACGAGAAAGAAAGAAAGAAAAAGAGAGAGACATCGCTTTTTAGACAGCCTGCCCAGAAGACCGGGTCCTCATTACTTGAAGAAAAACTGTGCCATTAAATTGAAATTTAATTTGCAAAATTGTGTTTTAATGTAGCTATTCGCTTCCATTCTTCCAAATGTGGCTTCTGTCTCCTGCATGTCTTAAGGCAATTTAATTGGACTAATAGAGACAGCTGTTATTAGTCGGGCTTCTATTGTGTGGCTTTGGTAGTTTTTCATCACGGCCTGGCCCTCGGGGCACACTGATAGTCTGAAGTGGATTCAGAATCCAGAAGAGAGCTTCCAGCTCCTGCAAGCAACAGGGGACAGATATTCGAAGCAGCAACAGCCGTATGGTCACTTTTCCACGCAATCTACAGCTTGCCGGTAACATACGTGTCTTCAATATAGTCAAAAAGCCAGAGCAAAAAAGTGAGAGAGAGAAGGTGAGATAGCCTTGTACATCCACACCCAACTTATAATATCTCATGACCAGAACATATGTTTTGCACTTCCAGGAGAGCGACAGACCTCATCATCATTGAAAGGAAAGGTCACGTTCAAGGTCAAGGACAAGGGAGGCTGTATTGAGCCCGAACGGGAAGATTTACAGCCGAAGTGCCATCAAATACTCCTATCTGCGCATAATCAAAGGGTATTAGCGACAGGAAAGCTTCAAACGGCCTGCGTTAGGGAGGCAGCCCTGTAATGATACGACTGTGGAGAAGCATCTCCGGCATATTAAGGTGTGCTGGAATTCGCAATGAATCAAGACACCAGTCGCCCGATGACGACTCGGGAGCGTGCAAGCAGCCTTTAATATGAAGACCTTGGGACAGAAGGTCGCAGGTCTGGGATCAGTTTTTAATATTAGGGGCGATATTAGAGTGGCTTACAATGTGACTGATGCCAGATCAGCAGCTGGGGATAAGTGGCACTTTATAAAATCTATTTATTTAGATTGCACTGGAATGTTAAAGTTACAGATGTTTACAGGCATTTCATATGGCATTATATATTTTGTGTAGTATTATTAATTGTAAAATGTTACTGATCTGTATATATTTGTATTTAAACTTTTTTTATTATTGCAGGTACTACATAAAGCATTCATAGACTCAAACTAGTTGAGGGTTCAAAGGCGTCCACTAGAGGGCGTATTGAGCTGCAGTCATTGTGTGTTTTTTGTTCTTTTCATCCTTCAGCTGCCTGGCAGAGCTCGTGAAACACCGTTTTCATTTAAATAATGTTTGTTTTCTGTGTTTTGTTTTCAAGTATGCAAACGTATGCGAAATATGCAAAGTACCGGAAACCGTGGCTGCCTGTTTTGGAGAGATTTTACAAACCTGTTTATAATAGGCTAAACTTAAAGACATTCTTTCTGCTTTCCATACTGTACATACATGCCACCTACATAGAAACAAGTAAATGCGATCTCCTGTAAAGCTGTCAGTGAAGGCAGATTTAATAAATCCGTGTGACGCTTTATATATTTAACCTACAGCTCGTTAACGTTTTGTTGTTGTTTACAGAGACTAGGCGCAGGTAAGCAATTGATAGACGAATGATAGTCGTCCAAAACATCGGAATGAAAATGCACGTTTCCCCTTTAAGTAAACCTGTAAAATTTTTGTATGCCTTTCAGACAGTTTAATATAAACAACGAAAACCACAGATAAGCATTACAAACAACTACACATTCAACATGTGGAACCGCGAGTATATTTTATTAATTTGAATATAAAACATTACGATAAAATAATATTGGGAAACAAAGCTGAGGTCTTGTGTAGCCTAAAAAGCACATATGTGTACTAATTTCCATCATTGCAAACCGTTTCTTTAACGTAAGAATTTCAAACCCCGCTCTCAAACTAAAAGAGTCCTTTATAAACTCCCGTCTGCGTCCAAATCACTCACATAAAGGACCGCTTTGAAAACCCTGCCCACAATTCGAATTTAGCACCTCTGATTGGACGCGCTAACTCCCTCCTCCCCCGTTCATTGGTTGGCGAGGGATCAGTAACAATGTTTAATGCACTATGAGAAAGAGTGAGACAGTCAGAGAGAGAAACACGCAGAGGAGGCAGAAGGGACACCGGGGGTATATAGTGCATTTATTCCCGTACCGTTATTGACAGCTAGCTTCAGTGACAAGCAAAGACAGCCGTCGGTTTGAACGGAACACTTTCGGTCAATATCAACATTTTACACTTTGGACTCTCTTTCATTTGCATTTATTTTTTCACTTCAACACTGGACGTATAGTCTCGTAAGAGGGCAAGGACGCGTTCATCACGGGGATGTCTCACCCCGCACCGATGCAGTTCAAGAAACGGCTTCTGTCATTGGTAATATCAACGCTTCTGGATGTGTTTTATGTGTCTGGGTCAAGATTTCGCTCCTAAAGCATCTTCAGTCTGAATCCCGGTGACTCACTGCATGAGCGGAGGAGAGTCACTGCATCCTAATCAGAGAGATACGGGAGAGGAGCCGCTGCCTCATTGACATTACAGGCGCACTTTTGGGGAGCACTTTATTTTTCTATACGGAGTTTTTTCGCTTGGAAAGGTAGCGCATAAAGGATGTAACCCGTCTTTGGTGATGGTTGTTCATAGACCGGATAGCAGGCTACAGGTAAGTGTTTGTGTTTCTCATCATTAACATTCTGTGCCAAAATGTCATTCCGGGAATAGTGAGAGATGAGATGTCCTATGTGCGCTTTAAATCTGTGGCGGCTGGATGCGCACTGGATGTGTCCGAGAGGATGCAACAGCTTCTTTTAACAACGCTTCTGTGTTTAATACACACGATAAATATCAAAACAGGCTTGTCTTTTATTTTTGCTCTGCTTAATGCGACCATGTATGAATTGTATTTAACAGGCGGATTATGCCGCCTTTAGAGGTTTAAGAGGCTTATTTGACCGCATTTGTATTCATGGGGTTGCCTCAAGAAAGCAAGGTATAGATATGGCTCCAGTTAAGCAGCTGTTTCAGGACGCATGGAAATAGAAAACGATCTATCCGTCTTTATTTGCGCAAATGCTTAATTTATTATTGTGCTTTTACATGCGCGTAACGCTCTTGGGATGCATAACTGGTGCCACATGGCGTATCCGACGCATTGCTTAACCTACGTGTTGAGAGCAGAATAACATGAACATCCACCTGTATTTAGTGTTAAAGCGCCCCGACGCATCTCAAGGTTAGATTGACATGCCATCCACGTTCGGCAAGGAATGAGAAATTACGCATTAGGTGTGCATTTCATTACAGTCATACTACTGAGAAAAAAATGCTGCTAATGCCAAGATAAGAGGTGTTTTAAAGCTACTTATTAATCTTGATGTCACTATTAAAATGATTGACTGCAAAATTATATGAAAGGATCTGTACATTGCTAAAAAGAAGTGTTTTTTCTTTTCTTGTTTTATTACAGGCGAAGAGGCTCGGAAAGGCTATTTCTTTGTGGAAACCGGATTGTGATTATGCTTCCAATGCGCCTGGGCGTTCAGCAGAATATAAATTAGCTGTACAGCCTCACCGTTTGTTGTGAAAACTCAGGATAAAAGGAGCACTGCCACAGAGGAAAAAAAGAGCATTCAAAGGAAAAGCCCACATAATGACTTTTTACATTTTTTATCATGAATCGGCATGTGTGCTCAGTAATTGAAGGTTTAAATCGTCATATTGCCGGGAAGATCAACAGGTCGGAGGCGTAGAAACGCATCGGGAACCGAGACACTCTCGCTGAAAGGGATGCATCTTTCTGTTTTCCTTTTCCTACTTTTATGGGCGCAAGCCCTGACATTGAAAAACTTGAACTACTCGATACCTGAGGAGAAAATTCAGGGTGTCATCGGAAACATTGCCAAGGATGCGGAGCTGGAACTGGGGGAGCAGGGGAAAAAATCCAACTTCAGGGTGTTGGAGAACTCCGCCCCACATCTTATTGATGTGGATCCCGAAAGCGGGCTGTTATACACAAAACAGCGGATCGACAGGGAAACACTGTGTAGACAAAACTCCAAGTGCCAGCTCTCAATGGAAGTGTTTGCCAATGACAAGGAGATCTGCATGATTAAAGTTGAGATACAGGACATAAATGATAACGCACCGAGCTTTCCTTCTGATCAGATCGATATCGACATTTCGGAGAACGCAGCCCCAGGTACACGTTTCCCTTTGGCTGCTGCCTACGATCCTGACACGAAGGAAAACGGCCTGAAAACATATCAGATCACACGGGATGATTACAGTATATTTTCGTTGGATGTAAAATCCAGGGGGGATGGAACTAAATTTCCTGAATTGATTGTTCAGAGGTCCTTAGACCGAGAGGAGCGCAGCCATCACACTTTAATTATAACTGCCACAGATGGAGGGGAATATCCTAAATCAGGCACGATGCAAATCAATGTGAAAGTCACTGATTCCAATGATAATAGCCCTGTGTTTGAACAATCCTCATATGTAGTGGAGATCCCGGAGAATTCACCTCCAGGCATGATATTGATAGATTTAAACGCCACAGATCCTGATGAGGGGATTAATGGCCAGGTTACTTATTCCTTTAGCTGTTATGTCCCAGACAGGATCAAAGAGTTGTTTTCAATAGACCCCCGAACAGGTGTCATAAAGATTCAGGGTAAAATCGACTTTGAGGAGAACCCAATTATAGAGATTGATGTTCAGGCAAAAGATCAAGGACCCAACCCGATTCCTGGCCATTGTAAAGTCACAGTTAAAGTGCTTGACAGGAATGACAACTGGCCCTCGATAGGTTTCGTGGCAGTGCGTCAGGGGGCGGTAAGCGAAGCGGCAACCCCGGGGACAGTGATCGCTCTTGTGAGAGTCACAGACAAGGATTCGGGCCGCAATGGGCAGCTCCAGTGTAGAATCTTGGGCAATGTCCCTTTTAAGTTGGAGGAGAACTATGATAACTTTTTCACAGTGGTCACTGACAGACCGCTAGATAGAGAAGTAAAAGATGAGTATAATATCACTATTGTGGCCAAAGACAATGGCAACCCACCTCTGAACTCAACCAAGTCTTTTACTGTTAAGATCTTAGATGAAAATGATAATGCACCTCGCTTCACAAAAATGGTCTATCTGCTTCAGGTGCCCGAAAACAACATCCCGGGAGAATACCTGGGCTCGGTTCTGGCTCATGACCCAGATTTGGGTCAAAATGGAACGGTGTCCTATTCCCTTCTTCCCTCTAATGTGAGTGAGGAATCTATCACCACATATGTTAACATCAAACCCACTGATGGTGCAATTTATGCTCTGAGGAGTTTCAATTATGAACAAACAAAGTATTTTGACTTTAAAGTCCAGGCAAAAGATTCAGGTAATCCTCACTTGGAGAGCAACACCACTGTCCGTGTAAGTGTGCTGGATGTTAACGACAACATTCCCGTCATTGTTCTGCCATTACTTCAAAACGATACTGCCGAGATCCACGTACCACGAAATGTGGGAGTCGGTCACATTATCACCACGGTCAGAGCGGTGGACAATGACTTCGGCGAGAGTGGCCGGCTAACCTACGAGATCTCGGACGGAAATGAGGAACACCTGTTTGAGATCGATTCAGTGACGGGTGAGGTACGAACATCTCAGCCGTTGTGGGAAGAGGTGTCACCTGTTGTAGAACTCATTATCAAGGTGACCGACCACGGCAAGCCGACTCTGTCCGCCATGGCTAAGCTTATCGTCAAAGCCTACTCCGGACCCCTACCGGAGGGTGAACCGCGCATCAATGCTGAACATCATAATTGGGACATGTCACTCCCATTAATAGTCACCCTCAGTATCATCTCCATCATGTTATTAGCGGCCATGATCACCATAGCCGTCAAGTGCAAACGGGAGAACAAGGAGATTCGCACGTACAACTGCCGCATTGCCGAGTACACCCACCCGCAACTGGGCAAAGGCAAAAAAAAGAAGATCAACAAGAACGACATCATGCTGGTGCAAAGCGAAGTGGAGGAGCGAGATACCATGAACGTCATGAACGTGGTGAGCAGCCCATCGCTGGCCACCTCGCCCATGTACTTTGACTACCAAACACGTCTGCCCCTTAGCTCTCCGAGGTCAGAGGTCATGTATCTCAAACCCAATGCCAACAACCTCAGCGTTCCTCAAGGGCACGTTGGCTGTCACACCAGCTTCACAGGACCCGTTACGAATACCACGGAGACACCAGTGAACAGGATGTCGATAATTCAGGTATGAAAGACAACTTATATTCCTCTTCCTCTTTGACCCCCCCGTTTCCCCCTCCACTCCTGCTCTATCTCACTAGGTCAATAAATGAATGGATGAGTTGATGCGTGTGCATACAAAGAAGCAAGTGAATCGTGCTGTGGGGGGAGGAAGGGAAACACAACCGGTGATAATATGAAACATGAGTGTCTATATTTCCCCCGCCCAGATGCCGGAGAGCACCGCGCTATCGTTTTTTGAAATCTAGCTTTGCTCATATTGTTTCAGGTAATGCGTTAAGAGGAAATTGAGTATGGAACATAATTCTGTTGTGGAGATATTGTTTTGATGTTACCGCTGGTGTGGAGAGATTTGACACACAGACAGGTTCAGCCCCAAAGGCTTGTTATTTCATAACGGCTATACCGTGATGATTTGCTGCTTCTGCCCAGAATATCCTTACTGCCACTGGATTGCAAATGAATAGAGCTGCGATCAATATGTAGTTTCCTGCGGAGCTCCCGTGGAGCTTCTAAGGTTTGTCTCTCACAATGTCAGAATGAATGTTCTTTGTTCCGTTTTTTATTACCGCTCGCACGCTAAGTCAAATAAATACAAAAACATTTTATTTTTATGCGACGTAATGCAATTTGTCTTAAGCCCAAAAAATTCAATTTTCAGTCTTGGCAATGTAACACGCTTACCGTAATACTTACTCAGCAGGTTTGTGTCACCTTCTTACTCGAGCGCTGTGACAATCCTTTCGCTATTAAACGCATTCAGACTGCTTTTCATGAAAGGAAAGAAAAAGCTTTCTGGATTCCCTCCTTCCTCGCTAATGCGTCTTTGTGTGGAGCGATTTGGTTAAGCCAGTGACAACTTATGTGTGTCTGTGCTGCTAAGCCAGTTTAAAGTCGTGTCAGATGAGGCTAAAGTCACCTCTTTGCATCAGGTGTGCACGTACGTGTCGCCATCGAGATTATAGCTCTTTTGTTTTTCTCATCTTTTATGATTGATTGTGTATTAACACTTGCTTTCTGCTGAAGGTGTATTCGTTCAAGTTGGTGTGTGAGTGAATAGTGAGGATAGGCTGTGTGGTGTTGTGTATATAATAATATAATATATAGCCGTGTCTAGCAAAAGTGGCGATACACCAAAAATCTGTGGATATTTACTGTTAAATGTCATGAATTACTCTCTCTCTAGTTGTTCCAAACCTGCATACATTTCTTTGTTTGGTTGAACACAGAGAAATATATGTGAACGAATGTTTGTAACCAAACAGTTCTTGGACCCCATTGACTACCATAGTAGGAAAAATTACAATGGTAGTCAACAGTGCCCCAGAACGTTTTGCTGTCCTACATATTTCAAATATCTCATCTGTGTTAAACAGAACAAAAAAATATAAAGTATTTTTTCTTACTATGGTAGTCAATGGGGTCCATGAACTGTTTGATTATAAGCATTCTTCCAAATATCTTTCTCTGTGTTCATCAGAACAAAGAAATGTATACAGATTTGGAACAACTCAAAGGTGAGTAAATGATGATAATTAACTTTTGTTTTGGACAGCTGTTTAACTTTCTGAAATTGTGTCACTTTAAACAAATATTGAAGTATACTTTATATGTATTTGGGAAGCTATTTACATATACATTTATGCATTTGGCAGACGCTTTTATCCAAAGCGACTTACATTACACTATACATTTGCACATTCTGTATAGTAAGCAAGTGGGGGTTAGGTGCCTTGCTCAAGGGCACCTCAGTCGTTACCCGCCAGCCCTGAGAATCGAGCCAGCAACCTTCTGGTCATGAGTCCAACTCTCTAACCACTGGGCCACGACTGTCCTCGTATATCATTCCTGTATACCACGACTGTATTGGAGCCATTGTGGTTTAAAATTCATGCATCATCTGTTTCATGCTCTGCATTTAAGTCTGTCTGTGAATGTGCAGTCATGTGTACGTATGTAACCACCCTTTGTGTCCTAGCTGCAGGTCAGAGGTCACAGTAAGGATCATTATCTTGGGTCCTTTAATAAGGAGCTGTATAACTATAGAATCGCAGACACACTCACAGCAGCATAAATACACTGCCCTCTCTCTCACCACTTTCATTCAGCTGCAGAAAATAAACAAGGCCCCAACACACACACAGCGTGCATGCTGTGTGTTAACACAGATCCATACAGTACAGGATATACTCTCCATTATTTACAGCGCGAGTGTGGCGGGAGGCAGATGTGCTATCTGGTTACCGGGGCCGTAAAACAATCTGACTCTCCCCTGGCCTGAAACAGGAGGGATGAGGAGAGAGAGAGAGAGAGAGAGAGAGATTAAAAGAAGAGTGATAGAAATGTGATGGCACTTAAAATTGAGTGCTCAGAAAATGTCAGCTGACATTAAAACTGAACTTTTAGATGAGTGAAGAGTTAATTTTGTGTTGTTATGGATTTGTACTTTTGTGCATCTCTACATCTGTGTGTTAAATGTTTCACTGCATGTGTCTGTGAATGTGGTCATGTGTGCATATGTAACTACTCTTTGTATCCTAGCTACAGGTCAGAGGTCAAAGTATTCTGGCACAACCACTGGCACATGCACGGCATCATAAATACATGCCCATATTTCTCACCAAAGAACGAGAGGGGCATGAAAGGAACTGAGTTAATTTTGTGGTATTATGGATTTGGTAGATGTTGTCTACCAAATTGTTTCTTCAATACAATTATTGTACAGGAATAATATAAATTCATATAAATGAAATAAAATATAAATAGTTATATTATTATATATATATATATATATGACAAACACAGACCGGAAGTTAACTTTGGGCCAGGCACGTGCATCCGATGAAACCCTCTATAAATGACAAATAAAAACACATTTGTATTTTTTTAATTAATTGAAATATATGATCACATTATGTGACTGTAATAGTTGTCAAATGTTTGTCATTACATACAGCCTAAAAATAAAACCCCAATGCCCCCACACAGCTGCACAAGTGTATACCACCGGCTTCTTAATGCTGTTTTATAGTGTCTGTTCCAGAGGTTGCGAACAGCTGGCGGCTGAAGTAATACGACTGAAATGAAAAGAGGTGCAGGGTCAATTACAGCAGTAGGACTGTCTGCTCTCAGAGAGCACAACACAATGAATGGTGTAATTCGATTGGTCGAGAAAAGTTTCCTGGATAAAGGAACACAATAACACTTAATTACGCTGCACGCTTCTGGATCTATTACTTAATGGTGAATTGAGGTTTAAGAAAATCTTTTGCGGTATCCCTTTAACCCAAGAACGAGGGATTTTCTTAATGCATTTGTCTAATCTTCTAGAGAGCATTCCAGTATTTGTCTTCGCGTCTGGTTCGTACTTAACCGCAGATCTGAAGGCAGAATTAAAGCCAGCAGATTTGAAATGAGCATCTTGCAGTCATTTTGTTCTGTATCTTCCGTATCTATATTGTTGTGGAAATGTGGAAATGTGTGTCAGCAGATACCATGAGTATTAGTGTTGGCATTAATGCCTATAAAAGTGTCCCCTAGGTGGAGACAGTCTGCCTGTAGTGCTCACTTGTGCACTGAGAGCAAAAGGAAGCAAAATGTAGGAGGCTTCATTTAAATGCACACATCTCTGCCTAACATGCTGTAGCATCTAGTTTACTTGTTGAGTTTAATTTATGTATTTTTTGAGTGCCACTGATGCTGGGAGGAAAAAAATGTGACCGTGGCTTAAAATCTTATTCTGCCATCTGGTTTTCTTTTTGTTTTGTGTTTCCACAAATAGAGAGGTCAAATCGGTTAGGCAGGAGTAGCAATTCATGTAGCTCGGATGAGGGCAATGGCCTTGACACTCCACTTGTAAAGGTCAGTGGTTGAAGGGAGTTTGCAGCCGGACAGCAGCACCTCCAGGGAGTGTCCGTCCTCTTTCCATTAAATGTCCCTAAAACAGAAAGTCAAGAGAGAGAGAGAGAGAAGAATGGGGGGTGGAAGATCTAACAGACAACAGATCGCAGTATTCAGTAACTGCTTTAAACTGATGGGCTGCAGTTGTGCTCCTACCGTGAAGGTACGGTGTGTTTTATAGACATTGGGTTTCTGTCAAGGTGTTTTTTTTGTAAAATTGAGCGATAAAAGTGGGTGTCAGTTAATCAGTTTGCTGCATGAGCTCAAAATGTATTGCATTGGGAACTGATGCGAAATACTGTCAAACGACAAGACATGGGAGTCAATGTCTGACAATCTGTTTAGTGCCCCCCCCCCTCTCTCTCTCTCTCTCTCTCTCTCTCTCTCTCACACTCTCTCTCTCTGTGTTCAGGAGTGTGTGTGTGTGTGTGTGTGTGTGTGCGCGCGTGTGTGCGTTATGGTCGGACAGCAGGAGCGCGAACACAGTCATGCATGCTAATGGATCTGTCCTTGCATGCTGCATTATATGATGTGTGTGTGTGTGCTGGCAGATTGAGTCATGTTCTCCTATATGAGCGTAACAGCTCATTGTTTGTCTCTTCTCTCCTCTCTTCTCTTCTCGTCTCCTTGTCTTCTCTTCTCGTCTCCTTGTCTTCTTTTTCCTCTCCTCTCTTGTACTCTCTTATTGTGGTTTTGTGGACTCTGGCTTGCACATTTATCAGTGACTCAACATCGAATTGAAATTTCTGCTACACTTCAGTGGGCCGAGTGCCTAGAAAGAAATTATATTATGCAGTATGTTTGTTTTTTTCACGCATGAGGCCTCCCTGCCTGAGAAACAGGGCGCTTGTTTATGGTTTGGAGTTTAAGATAAAAGATTGAGAAGAAGAATCAGTGAAAGAACAGAATCGTGAAAGTGTTGAGACCGGTTCTCGCTCTCTCAATCTCAGCCTGGCTTTCTTTGGCTTTTGTGTATTTAATCGTTTCTTTCTACTGCCCTTGGTATCTTGTTCATATTGTGTTTGCGCTGAATTATTGATATCCGGTTTTGATACACGCACATGATCAATGTGTTCTGCAGTGTATGTGGGAAATCTAAACAGCACTTGACTGGGAGCACTAAACGGTGCTCATGAGACCCCATCATAAATCTGCCCTATATTTGTTTGATTTCTGTCTTTGGTCCTTCTAGAATTGCAGGGGTTTATTTTCTTTACCTTGTAATAGTTGTGTGTGTGTGTGTGTGTGTGTGTGTCTGCACAAGTGTGTTACTCATGCACAGATCTCACAAGATCCTCAGCTATATTTACTCACTCATTAATAAACCATGAGATTTAACAGAACAAGACAAGAGCAGGATGTCACAATAAAGATCTCGAATTCTTCACACCATGTCATGTTAACCTAGGGGGGGGAACGTGCAACCACAAAATCTGCCTTTTGTCAAATCATCTTTCCGTTAATGTATTCATAACTCTATTTTAGATAAAAATCAGTTTGAGATGTAATCCTCACACTCTAAACGCACACACAGACAAGCAGACACTTGTTTTTTCTTCAACTGCAAAGAGGCCTTGGCTTTCAAGTGCTTTAGATACAGATTAGAGAAGGATTGAGATTAGCCCAGTTCTTCAGGAGATGAAAATCAATCCTGGGAGGCCAGAAACAACAACAAAAAAATCCATCCTTCTGTCCCAGCCGCCCTCCCTTCCGTTCAGTCTCTCGTTTTCTTTGGGTGCACTGGAGTGTGTCAAAACCTCAGCATGAAAAATGAAGCCGAGGGGCTGAAAAGATCACCATGCTTTTTTGGCGCACATTTAGACGATTAATTACAGCACAGCTGAAGTGTACAGATATGTGTATAATACCAGAGACATTTGTTGAGCTGCATGTATAATGTATGGCAATTCTGGAAATCCAAGTAACTCCGTTGAATTATTTATTGAGTTGTATAGCTCTATAACCCGGCTCTGTCCGCTCTGCGTGGTTTGGAACCCCAGGCCCGTTTGGGAACCAGCAGGCCGGGGCCATTAATAACTCATAAACGCATTTGTAATTTTACCCCGCCCTTGTACAGTTCCGCTTGAACGATGGAATTAATCTCAAGAAAGTCTTTGTGCTGGAGTCACTGGGGTAGATTTACGACACAACTCCAGATGAAGAACTGAATGGATGGATGAGTGAATCATACACATGGTCTGTGGAATGTTTTTGATTAAATGGGTTTTATCTCCACAGGAAACAGTAATACTTTAGTTTGAGTAATAGTATGCGTTTCGCCCATTTTAGGAAACAGTTACAGCTGATCCCTTGAGTTAATTTGACAAGTTGCTTTCTTAAAATCCTGTTCTGTAACCAAATAATTCTTATTATTAAAGCAATAATAAACAGAATAGATGCATCTCAGATTTCTTTAGTTACCCATAATAGCTTCATAGATCTATGACATATCATTTACAGAATACAGTAGAATATATCATTTTCAATAGGGATGCACCGATATGTACATTTTGGCCAATAACTGATCATTCATTAATGATGGAAGCCGATAACCGATGTATTAGCCGATATACAGTATGCTTTCATTTTAAAACATTGACTACAGAAAACAAAGTGGTTAAAGACTGCTTACATTTAAAAAAAAAATATTGTTTATTTAATAAACACATTAATTGTTATTTCTGTGCAAACCAGAAAAGTGTTCTCAATAGGCATAAGTCTAATAGGTCTCAAACAGAGAAAATGATTTAAAATTTTATAATATCGGCCTGATTTTATTAATATTATTTTTGGGCCGATAATATATTGTGCATCCTAATTTTTCAATATTTATTTTTTCAGCTATATATTTATAGAATAATGCTAATATTCAAAATAACAGCACTCTTACGACGTGATGTTACCTAACTATCAAACTTTGACATTTCTGTGCCCATGACCTACAAATAATTGTCAGGCACCACTTGAGCTGTGAAAGTAGCACAAATAATTGTGGATGTTTATGTCAGTATGTCTTGTTTGTGAAATACAGCGAGTAAGTAATGCTCTCATGGTGCTGGGGTTATTTAATTACTTAAGCAGGCACCAAAACCTATTAGTGCTAAATGTGAAAAGGAGAAGTATTCTGGCAAGAGTTATAAGACCACAGGATTTGACCCCTGAGGCAGAAAACATCAAGGCACTTAAACTAATTTGCTTGGTCAGTGGAAGTAAACTCAGAAGGACATTGCAGTGGAGTTTGAGAAATGCAATTTTTTCAATCATCTGAGCATCAAGTCAGAGTAATGATATGAAGGTTTATATTGTCTCACCTGACCTAAAATATTCAATGGAACGCTGGTGGTTGTTCTTAGCTCCTTCTCCATCGATTTCACAGTAAGCAACGTGTTTCTTTTTCCTTGTCTACAAGGACATCGCACGGCGGGGTGTTTAGGAAACAAGTCTTAGTTTCTTCCTGTCAGGTTTTGTTCTGGCTTCCGCGGAAGCGGTAATGGCTAATGGCTAATACTAGCCTTGCTAACGCTTGAGGGCGTTGGAGTTGTTGTCAAAGGTTTAGTTGCATATGTAGATTTATTTGGATGGTGGCATTTAAGCTAACCCTGATGAGTGTGGTTTAAACCGTGTCATTGATGTCTAGATCAGAGACGCCCACATTTCATATGGCTTAGGGTTGAGCGAACATTTTTTTTCTGCCTTTCTGGCTTCGATTTCCAGCTAGCATTCCTTTTTTGCAATGTGTTGCCTATTTTTTTTTAAATCAGACTAAATGTCGTGACATCTACGCAATACTCGGCTGTTCTTTAATTAGAAATTATAGCTTCATGTTTAAATGATGCAAATGCTAAACCAGCAGTCTGCTAGGTTACACGTGTTGAATGGCTGACCTCTGCACTGGTTACTCTGGTCCAAACGCTGTAGAAACTTTATAAATTGTTAATGTTGTCCGTGTGTGAACAGTGTGGTAGCGTAACAAAGTCAAATCAGATTTCAAGGTCCAGAACAGAATCTGACATAGGCTGGCGAACGTAAAATGAATGTAAGAAAGAAGTTTGTGCCAGATTTAATGAATGAAATGCTACACATCTGCGGATAAACAAACGGGCCTAAATTTGCCTCTCATTTAGAAGAGAACGCATCGTTTTGCCTGTATCTTCACACCAAAAACACACACAGCTGTCTTTTGTGGTGCGTCTGGCCGTGGGGAAGCGAGTCCTCACAGCTCTCCGCTGTTTCAGTTCTATGTGTGGCAGAAATCGGGGAGCATTGTTCAGTCACAAGCTGTGCTTTTAAGTACCGTCTCTCTTTTTATTATTTGCAGATTGCGTCAGATCCCCTGCAGGGCCACTCTAGACCCCAAAGGGTTCTTTGGATGCCTCCCATGGGCCGCCTTCTGCTAAGCTGTTTAAATAGCAGGATCCACTTAAAGATGTTTGTTTGATTCCCTTTTATTTACTTCTTTCATCATCTATTTTATTTTCCTCACCAATAGACGCACATCAGCATCCAAGATTAGGATTCAAAGAGCGTGCATGTAGATGTTGAAGAAGCTAATAATAAAATGACATCCTGTTTCAATGTCAAACGGGGTAGAACATGTTTTATTAAGGGCTGGAAGCGGTCCAATCAACAGATCTTTATTTCGTTCAACAGATGTTTTTTTATCTTCTTTTTTGGCTTTCACAGGTACGTTTTCACACTGGGAATTGTGCCTCTTTTTATCCGGGAATTAAACGGAGATCCACTTTTCACCTTCCAAGTTATTTGCATTGCTAAACCGTCTCTTGCCCTGTAGTTTTTAATAAACAGGCATTTTATTTGAGGAACTCTTTTTAATTTTCCAACGGACGTGTTGTTGGTTGCAACATCTTGATGTGTTGTCAAATAAAATATGTAATTAAAGAAATTAACCGTAGCCTAAACAGTCATTTTGTACAGGTCTCGTTCCCTCAGGGCAACATCCGGGCGAGTTCTCTTCAGCCCTCCTGTGTTGCACTGAAACAACCACTAGCTTCAGTGAACTAACCAAAGATAGCTTCTGGCTCTAGGCCTATTTTTCCAGTAAGGGTTTGTGTAGAGAAAGATGGCTGTCTTGGATGGTATCAGATTGCCATGTGACAGAGCCGGCAGGTAACATAAGCCCAGCGTCTGCGGCCCGGTCGAGTTTAATGAGGGAGCTTGTCAGCACTCATGTTTTGTACACAGTCTTATCTGTCTACTGTTACATCTTTTCACCTGCAGCCTTGCGTGGATGCGCAGCAGATTGTCAACTCCCAAAGAAAATGGCTGGTGGTTTGGAGAATCTAATGTTTTTGTTTGTTTTTCTTAATCCTATTAAATAGAGTGTGAAATGCCTGTCTGGCAAAAAAACTGTTTTCTGCGTGTTCATGGTTCTTTTTTCTCGGTTTGTGTTTTCTCGCTCCCTTACACTTTATGTTCAAGAGTGTATTGTGCATTATTATATTATATTATATTATATTATATTATATTATATTATATTATATTATATTATATTTTACTGTGTAACACTGACTTCTATTCTTTTCTCTCTCTTTTCTACTCTTTCTCAAAAAAAACAAAAAAAAAACTTTCTTAGCTTTTGTATACTTTTGCTAGGCTTTATCAGACCAGTTTTTTCCACACTTATGCATTTTGTTATCTTATGTTGTTTCAATTGCTTTCATTGTTTACCTCATTTGTAAGTCACTAAATGTAAATATTATATTATATTGTTAAAAAAGAAATATGAATTTCAATCTTTTAAAGAAACTGCTATGTATCGACACAATAAGATTTGAAAATATACTTTCTTTATTGGATCTCATTTCTGTGTCTTTCTAATATGAGACCACATTATATTGCATTACCTATTACTTAAAATAACCCAAATGTCATTACATAACAATCTCCAGCAGTAATATTTGTAAAACAGAATATGAAAATTCCCATTGCATCTACTTTATTCTTTCTAACCAAACTGGCATCATGTTTACAGTTTCAAAGCTCGTAAACACAAACTTCCCAGGAGGACTTGCAGGCGATATAAGGCCCCATCTCTCCATCTTTAGGAAAGGATTTACCGGCGCCCTTTTAAAGGTAGATCAATCCGCAGTCTTTGCACGGTTTGATTGATCCAAAGAGTGAGAGGTTCATAACCGGGCCGGTCCGGTTGGCGAGTTGTTTTTAAAAGGCCACTAACACACTCTGGGTTGATAATTGTAGCCTCTCTCTCTCATACACGCTTGCCCTGTTTGCTCTCTCTCCGTGCTCTTGTCATTTCACATCAAATGTGCAGTGGCTCATGTCGCTGATGACTAAATCCAAATTTCTGACGATTAGATTATCTTGTCGCCATAGCAATCTTTGCACCTTTCTGTCAATCGATTGGTTAATAAATGAAGTGGTGCACCTAAAATCCGTAAGTCTGTTTTCATAACAAACACGCGGTGCACCCGAGTCAGGCAGAGGTCACATTCAAAATCTCATATGGAATTTCATTCTGAACTGTTGAAGGGAAAAGAATGAGTCAATCATTCCTCTTTATAGGATAAAGATGAGTGAGACAGGTGGAGGGCAGAGGAGGAGAGAGAAATCTATTGACTCTGAACCTTTAGCACCCTCAATCCCCCCTTTGAAGGTTGAAATTTAAGCGCGTTCGAAGGCAAGGTCAGTCGAGTTTATAGCTTTAGTTTATGCAATTGTTTCTTCAGGAGCTTGCTGATTAATTCCACATACTGGCTGACAGGTTCCTAATACACAGCGGACAGAGTTGCTATGGGACATTTTGACAGCCCTGCATTAGGTGAACCTCGCTTATACATATACACAAACACACAAGAGTACATACACACACACACACACACACACACACACAAATAAAGAGCGATTGCACGTAGCCGACCCTGAGAGAAATGGAAAGAGAAGAGGGAGTCACCTTGGAGTAAAAGACAATTGTTTTGAATGCTGCCACAACAGTAATGTGTGCAGGCTTTTATGTGTGAAGCGTGTTTGTGTATCAGCATGTGTGTGTGTGTGTGTCTCTATCCAGTGTTGTTTTAGAGAGCGCTCTAGTGGCTTAACAATACTTCCTTTGAATCATATTATATATTTAATTTTCTTTGCTTATGAGTTGTTTATCTGTGACCTAAATTTGTGGCTGTGTTGCTCAGTGGAGTTGGCAGTATTTTAATCTTTATCTAAGCATGTTGAATCGCAGAGAAAGGCTAGTGCAGACATGAAGGTAGCGAGTGCGGCCCTACACTTGGATTCTGGCTCATGGGAACTCATTTAGGTTGTCTTCTTTTGGTAGGAATCATGTCATGTGTTTGCAAAAGTCGGTTGTGTTGCTGTAAACTAGGTTAGGAAGAGGAGATCTGATTTGGTGAGCTTGTTCACAGAATTTGGGGGAAACGGAGACGTCTTACCACAAAAATTTCTTGCAAGTTTATCATTTCCGAATTAGCAGTGCTTGCTGGGCTCTCACTTTGGGGTTGTGCTATGAACAAATCTCAAACCTTATTTTTAAAACTTCTGTGGTAGATCATAAAATAGGCAAAAACATTCTATAAACCACTTCGCAAGACAAACTTCCTGTTTTTCACACTACACAAATGTTTGAAGAACACTAAAGGTTCTTCACAACGATGCCATAGAAGAACCATTTTTTTTGCCACAAAGAACATTTTATGAGACAGAACATTTCTTCAGATGTTATAGGTTTTTTATGGAACCATTTAGACAAAAAAGGTTCTATGACATTGTGCAGCACCTTTATTTTTATAGAGTGAAAATACAACAGAACATTTATATCCAAATCAAAATGTTAAACAAAATGTTAGATTTAATTATATATGTGAGATAAAAAAGAAACAAAAACAAGAATCTGGAAGTACATCTGGACATCTTACGAAGTGGTCATTTTTAACATCATAGCAATCACCTCACATTGCCTTAGCAACCGTTTTTGTAGATTTTTGAGGTCAACATCTATGTTCCCATCTCTTATTACAGTCTTCTTACAAACCGGGACCAATTAAACTGTTGCTGTAGAGTTGGATTATAGTGTTGAGATCTGGGGTCTTCACAAGCCAGTCGAAGATTAACGTTTCGCTCATCTGTTCTCTCAGCACATAAAAAGCACATACAATGTAGTGAAGTTACAGTTTTCCTGAATTAAATTACTTTGTTTTTAAACCACCTGGTTCTTTAGTACATTTTAACACCAGTTTCACACGTGGGTCTGTTGGTCTGTGGAGATTGCTGCGGTGTGACGGTAGAAAGCGGCTTGGCGTGAAACAGACTCTATTTTGAGAGCGCGTGTGAACTGCTGTGTTAGGAATTTCAGGGAAGAGGGGAGGGAAAAGTGATATTTCATTCTCTCAGGCAGAACATGTCACAGATGCGGTTTGGTGATACCAACACAAACAGACCGGCAACCTAGTCAGCATCCTATTTTAAAGAAGCAAAATTGTTTTTAGTCTGTGCCTTTTAGCTTTGAAGCCAATTATACAGTATGTTGGCATACTGACAAATGTTGATAAAATTGCTTTTAATTGCTTTATTTATTATAGGGGAGACATACAGTAGATATTTTAATAAAATATTAAAATATCCATTAAGAGTCCTGAGATTTTAAAATGAAACCTATGAGCGATTATTTTAATTTATAGTCTTTTAACCAAAAAAGGGAAATGGCCCTAAAACAAGCTATTTCACGCAGCCTTTAAATAACATAATTATAATTTTCTTTAAGAAGAGGCTTTCAATAACAGGAGCCGTGCTCATAAAAGCATACCGGCATGATGTTCTTACTCGCTGATATGCTCATCAATGCATTAGTATTTTCAGCATTCAGACCCCGAGAGGGTTGCACATTAATAATCCATCATTTCTCCTGCAGAGATCAGGTTCATTCATTCATTTGTTCGGGCTTCCCGATAAGTGCATGCAGATTCGTAGCGCCGGTTTCCTCCGCGCCCCGCACGCTCAGACGCACACACAAACAGCGCAGAAGCCAAACGCAGCGTGACTTGCATGACTCCTGGGGGTGGCTTAAGCAAAGCTGATGAGAGTCTCAGCTCCCAAAACACTAACAGGTGGTCTAAGACCGGGCTGTACACACCCTCTGCAGGCTGCATGAAGGGGGTTTTAGTGGATGTCTTTTCTAAGGAAAGATTAAGAGGTCTTTGACCTGCTGCACACTAGTTTTAACACCTTCTTTAGGAGAGTTAACCCTATTGGTGAGTGCTGTAAGGCTATTGGCAGAGGGGTTATCATGCCTAAATAGGTTTAGCCCGGCATGCCGGTTATCTCCTCTGCTTTTGAAAGACGACCAAGTGTCGTTACCTCATCTCAACTCAAACTCAACTTCCAGAGCGCTGCTCGGGCGAACAGCTTCTACACGCTCCTCAGACCTCTTAGATACTTATCCAGTGATAATTTAATCTTCCACGTCAGGGCCGGAGAACCCTGACCACAGCTCCATTTAAGTTCCCAGCTGCAGCCTTTTAACGGGTAGCAGATAGGGCCGATATCGAGGTCGACGTCTAGTGGATGTGTTTTGCGGTTTTGGCTTCGGGTTTTTTTTCGAAAGGCCGCCATTACGTGAAATGGAAAAACTAATAACGGAGGCTCCAGCAACACGGAGGAACGTGTCGGGCGCTTCTCGTGCTGTGAAAGTTTGATGTAAAAGTTTAACGTTTGTTGGGTTTACATTACAGCACGTATCTCGATATCGCTTTCGCGTTGTGCCTCATTGTCTTTTATGAGCAGGGATGCTTTGGATCAAGCAGGTTGATGTAGCAAGCTGTTAAGAAGCTCAGGCGGGGTTGAGTGTATTGGTTTTTATTTCTCTTCTAACTCTGTTGTCTCCACTGTAGGTTCTGGACAGGGCTGTATGAATAATGTAATTAATATTCATGTTTACTTTCTGTGTACAGTTTTTCTTGCTTCTGAGAAGGCCAATGTGAAGTTGTTTAATTCAGAAATAATTAGAAATTTCAATGAAAATAACAATTTTGACCTTTTTTGCCAGTAATTGTGTAGCCCCACTTTCTATATTTTAAAGGGATAGTTCACCAAAACCACCGAGGCATTTCTCAAAATATCTTCTTTTGTGTTCCACAGAGTAAAGAGTCATACAGGTTATGAACCACATGAGGATAAATACATTAATTAAAATTTTTAAGTGAATTATCCCTTTAAAGGGTCCAGCCGCTGTACCGTCTCAGCACCCAAGCTAACGGTAACAAAAATCAAAATTTTCTCACAGTGTTGAAGCCAAACGCTCCACAACTATTTAAAATAATTGACCGGTAACGCTGTGGAGAGGCCACACTATTCAAACATTAGCTTTTCTTCGCACCGTGCTTTGTTTGGCGGTTTGGTTTTGAGAGCGTCGATGTTTATGAATATGGAAGGCCACAGCGGACCAGATCAACCGCGTTTGTCTGGGAATGTTTGTTTTTGAAGTGCTCTAAAAGCTTTGTGCTCATTCGAAGTCTCCTAGGGGAGGTCCGGACCACCGGTGGAGGAGAATCAGGAGAAATCCGCAGTCTGTTGTGTTCAGAGGCTCTGGGCTTTCAGGAGCGACCTCGGATGATTAACAAATCAATTACACGCGGCTGAATTTCACAACAGAGAGACGCACGCCGTAGCTCTGTGACCTCAGTGTGAAGCCGTGTTGATTCAAGGCACCCCGTGCGCCGACCGACCTCCAAGCGCTTTGCTTTAGCCATGCGCCCAACAGGTGAACTTCTCCAATAAAAGGGAGCAGATTTTGAGCATGTGTGTTTGTTTGTCTCGACATCCATTGAAGCAGAAGTGTGCTTGACATTTCCAAAGCAGCATCCTTGTCTCTCGAAGCCTCCGTTTATAACTTTGACATCTTTCTGCTCCCGCTCACTCAAAAAAATGACAAAGATTTGGTTGTTAAATACCAATTAGCTCTGTTTGGTTAACATGTTGTCCATTTTTGGATTGTACTTCTTTCTAATATATGTATATTATCAGCATTTATTCACATGGTTCAAAACCTGTACATCTGTGGAACACAAAAAAAGATATTTAAAAAAATATCTCCATACAATGGGAGACAATGGGGGCCAATGTTGATTGTTCGGCAGGAAAGAAAGTCACAGGCTTGAGCTGACGTGAGAATAAGTAAATGATGAAAGAATTCATCTTTTTACAACCCAGAGCATTTTAGAAAATTAAATTCTTTCCAATGTTTTGATTTGGTGTTTTCTGGTGTCACAGAAAAGCAGATGATCTTTATGCCGAGTAACTAGCAGGTTTGTCACGACCAGCCGACGCTTGTTTTCAGTCAGCTGTGCACGTGAATCAAACATTGTTTCCCCTGATATGGTTTGGCGTGCTTGAATATGTGCTGTTTACCATTAAAAAGTCTGTGTAAACACACTGAATATATGCGTCAGTGTGTATACGGCTCTATGTACTCTGATTTAACCGTAATTGGCTCCTGACACCCCGAATGGGTCCCAGTGAGTAACACCTTTTTGAAATTCTAATTAGTTACGCACACTTCATCCCCCCAAAAAATGAAATGAAATGATGTGGGAGATCTCAGCAGAACTAAAACATGCGGTGCAACGTGGGTTTTGCGGTTGTTAAGTTGTCAGTGCAATCGCGGGGCACATTTCGGCTAAACCATAGGCCTCTCTACTTGAAAGGGAATAATACAGGAACAAGAGGTGCACATGTTTGAGCAAATTAGTTTTGAGCTCGGCTTTTTTCCCCACTCTTACAAATTTTCCTGTCTTTGATAAGGTCTATTGCACGCTTGCTCTCTCGCTCAGCATCCTTCAGCCAAACCTCTTGTCTCCTTTTTCGCACGTCTTGCTCCCTAAGGCCTCCGAGTGCTTAAACCATCCACAGTGTTTCGTCTCAGAGAGGCTATCCCTTGTATCACACCTCTAATGTGCTTAACCGGAAAGTCAAGAGCTGGTCCTCCTCTCTGTCTCTCTCTCTCTCTCTGTTAACCTCTAGATCTCACTCTCCGCCTCCGTCCATTCCCTGACTGTCTGCCTCAGGTCTCAAAACCGTGTCTTAAGTTTCCTAGAGGGGCTGACCGTGAAAAATGACACTGTAAAAGCCTTTTTATATATCATAATGAGCTTAAGAAATCTGTTTTCCACTTCACTTGTTTTAAGAGCAGGGACCAGAGCTTTAAGGACGAATTCAAAGTCAGACAGTCGCTCTCTCATTAGCTTCTGTTGTTAGCAGCCACCCCTTCACATCCAACAAGACTGAGAGCTTCAACACTAACACTTGTTTTATCATTCTACTCATTTTTGAAAAGGCGATCTCTGTTTTTTTGTTTTGTTTATGTACTTAGTTATGGGATTATGTTTTGCTGTATTCTGTTCCGAAGTGGAAATTGGTCTTATCTGGAATGTATGACAGTTGGCTCGGTCTGTATCTGTGTCAGCCGGACACAGGCGTTCTGGAGTTCTGACCGCCCTGAAGTGCTTATAATCCCGGTCGGGATTACTGTAATCTCTTTCTCTTCATTTTTTAAATCGGGATTTGTAAAAAGAAATGGTGTCTCGATACGGTTATTGCCCCTAAGATATACTATGTGGCTTAAATACGCATTTGTGGACTTGCTTCGTGGCCCTGATCGCCTGATCTTTAGTTATGAAGAGCGCTAAAATTGAAAATGTCTGTAATTGCTTTCAGAAAGGATTTGATGTACTCAAAGGACAAAAGAACAGCATTATGAACAATGTAATGCTCTATAATTGCAGATACTTCTTTAAAATTGTAGCCGCCTGTTTCATCCCATGCGTATAAAAACATCTTGTTCATGCATTAAAATAACATTTATTCTATGCGGTTTTTGCATGCAGGCAAACAACATCAAACTTAAAATGTGAGAATCTCTAAATTCTGGATGACAGTTGGCTGCTACGCTCACAGATGGGAACGTTTTAGGACTGTGATACCTCTAAGTAGCGTTGTACATATGTGACACAGAGAGATTAAACTTCACCATTAACTTTGACTCTAATGACGATTTATCCCGCACGCACATCAGCTCGACTTAAAACCTCAAATAACAGAAACCTGTGCAGCGCTGCGGTTCTATTTAAAAGGTTCCCGTCAAATCCAAGCTTAGATAAAACGGATGACCTGCGGTGTCTGTTGGGCTCCACGTAATTAATCTGGATGAATGTAACTCTGGCCACAGAGTCATGTGGCGTTAATTTCAAAGGAAGCTATTAATTTTTCAAAACTTAAACTGGGGGACTGGGGCCGTGTGCAGGAAATGAACGGCGATGGCATTTTGGTTTGTTAAGACGAGACGATTGATAGGCTCTGTAACCACAGGAAAAACACATGACCGGCTAATTGAATTTGATCACTCGGTAATGCAGCAGAGAAATGACCTGATCAATTCTAGTGCCATTGAGTACGCCATTCTCCGTCTCTTCCTATAATGAATACGTCGGGTGCACGAGGATCCGATTATTCTCTTATTCATTTGATCCGACGTGCACGTGCCGAGGTTACTTGTTCTGTTCCTGTTTGTTATGTAGTTGTAAACATTGATCGTCTTTGTTTACGAAGCTGTATTGTGTACGTTTCGCAAATACTGTTCCACCCAGGGGCTTTGTGTTCAAACAGCCAAACAAACATGAAAACTCGCCCCCCCCCCCAATTTGCCCTTGAAACCTTTGAATCTCAATAGTCTGTAATGTCATGTGACTGTTTAGAACTCAATTAGCTTAAATCACAAGGGTGCAGTGTAAACTTTAAGCTTGTACTTCAACTTGTAATTGTACAGTTCTGTGTGCATAACACGCAATGCTAAATATAGTGGCACCACATGTAGTTTGTCTAAAAATTTAAGTGTATATTTGTCCACCTGAACACAAGGTGAAAGTGGTGGATTTTTCATCATAATTCACAGACGCTCGTCTACGAGTTGTATTGTCAGACAGCAGAGGCCACATATCTGGCAAGCTGGAATACTCCGATGCATTTCACAAGCCAGGGAGCCCAATGACGTTGGAAAGGCAGATGGGCATGTATGCTGCATAAGCATCCTTACCTTTCCCTCATGGCACCTTCTTCCACCTCCACAGCTCTCCACCTCTTACTGCACCTCTATATTTCTAATTCTGTTTGTCCTGTAAACACACACGCTCGACTGTTGTTCATTTGTCTCCATTGAAAGGAGGCATCTGGTTGGTCACCGTGACAACACTCCAGAGGGGTACTGAGGGTTTACTGAAATAGATGAGCCATTTTCTGCCTCTCTCCTGAGAGTCTTGTTTTCTCGTACACACGCTTGCATGTACAGATTCTCTAGCGTTTCGCTGCTTCTTCTCAGTCTGGGAGCGTGAGGAGACTTTTTATACCTTTTGATGAGTGAGGAGGGAATACTTAACTATGGTTTGGGGACATATTTGTCTCTAAGCGTTAGGCTAATCTACATCTGGGGATATTCTTAAATCGAAAATAAATAAATATAGGAATAATGATCGCTGTATTTTAAGTATTGTTTAGTGATAGTTCATGTTAGCTAATGCATTAACTAATGTTAAAGAGGACATCACCTTTTTTTGCATTTAGTTGAATGTCAAAAGGGTGTTGTTTTAGATAAAAAAGTGAGGAATTTTAACCTAAGTATGTTAAAGACATTATATGAAGAATCAAATCCACTGGGAGAAAATGATGCACCTGATGTCCCCTTTAAAGCAAACGTTTGTCCACAAATGAAACTCCTGTCATTTACTCACTCTCATTTTAAACCTGTATGACTTTCTTTTGCGGAACACAAAAGAAGATATTTTGAAGAATGTCGGTAACAACGGCGGTACCCATTCACTACTATTGTATAGACAAACTCAATGCCAGTGAATGGGTATCGCTGTTGTTTGGATACCAACATTCTTCAAAATATCTTCATTTGTGTTCTACAGAAAAAAGAAAGCCATACAGGTTTGAAATGACAAGAGGGTGAGTAAATGATGACAGAATTTTCATTTTGCGTGAACTCTCCCTTTGACAACCTTACTATAAATTGTTACCTATATATTTTGTATTGATATAGAAGGCAAATAGAAATTCTAGATTTTGTTTATAAGACGACAAATGAGCAAAGGACAAAACAGGTCGTATTCAAACCCGTGTCTCCCCCATGACCCGCTATAGGCCACAGCTCAGACAAGCACTGTCATTCTGACTATTATACATACATCTAATGTGTAAATTTAAACCTCTTTTCTTTTCTGTGTTAACAGAACAACTGGCACCAGAACAGACACATGCCGATGGAAGCATGGGCTCTCCATTCAAAGCGGCCTCACAAAGCCTGCTGTTAACATTTGTAGAGCTCGATTAATGCAGCGCTGCAAATGGTGCACCAGTGCCCTCAATTAGGAGCTGCGGCTTTAAACACTCAATTAAAATGAGCATGAGCATGCTAGCCTGTGATATGAAACAGCTGGAGTGGACTTAAAAATGGCAGAAGAGGTGGTGTGGCGTGTCACGTCTCATTGAGGTCATGACCTGGTGTCGTAAAAAATGACTGAATGACTGAAAAGAATGTCTGATCCTTACTCCTGTAATGTAGTTTTTATTAGCTCTTAGTATCTGACACACAACGTTTATTTATAGCGGTGCATAGCGATGCGGAGAACAGGCGCCATTGTTAACCTGCAAGGTTGTTTTGCGTTGGTTGTGATTGAAATTTTTTTGCGGCTCTGGTGCTTCTGATAATGGTAATGATTTCGGATTTCTAAAGAAGACACGGTTGACAGTGCACAAAGAAAAGATAGTCAGATATAAAGGGTTACGTGGAACTATGCGTGATCCAATGCCGCCGCGGCTAGCGGACACGGCCTGCGGAATCTCAGGAAACTTGCGAATCTAGATTTAGACTGGCACTATCATTGTTCTCTCTCTCTTGCTCAGACTCTCTCTCTTGAGGGGGGGAGTTTGCATACAGGCAGGATGTTGTAAAACACTTCCTCGGAAAGTGCTCTTATCAACCTTTTAAAAAGTAGACGTGTGGAGGTCGCGTCCCTGTAATGGTGTGCAACGCTTCCTGCGGCTGCCAAGGGCGCGCTGATGCCACTGTCAAAATGAACCGTCGCCTTCCACGCTCACACTCCTGTGAGTATGATATTAATAGGGTATGTCTGATATTTTGTACTAGTTTATACCAGTTACTTCACTTAATACTAAAACTCCAGTGTACATTTTTTTTTACAGAGGGTGAACTTCCCTCGACCTCACCACCCCACACTAGACCTTTAAAGAGACACTTTCCTTTTGAAATAACACAGATTTTTGAATTTAAAAAGAATTTCAGCTTTAATTGAACTGAGCTCCAATCACTGATTTAGCCTTTGATTCAGCTACGGCATCTGTGCTTTTCATCCGCGGCAGAGGTTGAAAGATGCGCGCCGCACCGCGATAGAGAGTCTCAACAAAGCCGCATAAAGGTCATGGGGGGTACGGGAAGGCCTACCTGACCTTTCACACAATCCCCTCCCACTGCGAAAGCGCCGTCTCGTTTCATTTCGATTGTCAGTTACATCACTGCACCATTCAGATATATCCTTTTGAAGTCCAGCGGTGCGTTGAAGAAAAACATCATATCTCTCCAGCATAGACGTTTTTTCGACGGTTTACGGTTTCAGAAGCGAAAAGAAAATTGAAAAGATAAACATGGCTATCAATCTTTGATTATATAGCATTTCGCCATATCTAAAAGACACAGATCTGCTCGTCTGGAATTTTACGCTCGCATCTTTTAAATGCCTTTGAAACAACAGGTGAGATAACACGTTTAGGCGGCGGGCACATGTGGTAATGCCAGGTGGAAAAGCGTATGTTAGCAATAAAGAACGTTTTTGCACTGCATTACTGTACCATCAAGATGTCTGAGAGGTTTAATGATGGTGACGAGAGAGTGGATGTGGATGGGAGGGGTGGAGGAGAAGTGAAGCAGTGCATTAGTCTTCCTCGCTCTCATGTTTAGCCGTGTCAATATTGTCTGGACCACAGCTGAGCCTGTATTCTTTTTCCCTTTCACTTGGTATCGACTCTGAGTTGGAGCGCAAACACGTTGTAGCAACATTGATGTAACATTGAGCGGAGTAATTGAAACCCATAGGAGGGGGATCAGAGAGGGGCTATCGGTTTTTCCATTGTTATCGGCCATTGAAGGGAGTGGAGTGAAAGAGAGATGGAGATGGATATAATTCTGTAAGAGTGACAAACCGGTGAAGTTTACTCAATAAAGCGCTTCTGATTACTCCGCTCAGTCTTTGTTCGGCCGGACTGATTGGTAGCCGGTTCGACGTTCTTTTTTTAATCTAATGATGACTGATTCGTTTTTTGTGCTGAAATACACTTGCTTGCAGTATGAGAGTAAGTCTGGTTTTCAATTTCATTTCCAGGTCCATGTCTGTAATTTGGGTATACACCAGTGGTCACAAGTTTTGGGACACTTACTTACTTATGTGTTCATATTTTTTCCACATTTTAGAATAATAATAAACTCATTAAAATTATGAAATAAAACAAAGGGAACTATACAAAAAGAAAAAGAAATTTAAACATGTCACCTTTCGACTAGAATTTGCAGAAATGTTTTCATGTAATTTTATCATGCAGCTTCTTGAGGTCTCACCCTGAGATGCTTTTTAAACAATATAGAAGGAGTTTTTATCTATTCTGTACTCTTATAGGCTGTTCTTTTTTCATTATTTAGTCAAAGCTATACATTTAAAAAAAACATGTATGTTTGGAAAACTATATTTTTAATAAACTAATTTCAGATATTTAAGCAAACACCTTTTTTTTAAACAATGAGAAAAATTTCGCTCAAGTGTCCCAAAACTCTTGAGCAAGTACATAAAATTATTTTTATTATACAGTCTCCTTACCTTACCCCGATTCACAATGGTAGGCTTAGAATGATTTAGATTTTGAGAAATGTCATTTTAACGTTGTTTTAGCATCAGGTAATAACCAGCAATGTTTTAAGTAGAGGTTTTGGCAAAAGTTACGAATTGCAGCTTTAGCATCTTGTCTAATTTGCTCATATACCAACACATTCCCTCCTCTCCCTTCCTTTTCCTGTTTCTTTTCCACTTTTATTTGTATCTAACAGGTCATTAAGTTTACAAATGTGCATTTGGGTGTTTTAGATGTTTAATTAGCATGTTTCCTTGACTAATTAAAATGCACGAATCTAAGGATTAAACCCCCTCCCCGTTTTCTGAATAATTAATCAGTCTTTTTCACCAGGAGATTCTGTCGCACACCAGGACGCATTTCAATGTCATACAAGACGTAAACTGTCTTCCTTTTTCTTCCACAGACAGATAATTTTCCTGCTGAGTCCAATTACATGGGTAACAGGCAGCAGTTTGTTCAAAGGTAAGGCCTGTTTAATGCTTTTATAAGCTGTGCTCGGCTCAAACTCTTGGGCACTTGGTTGTTCTGGAGATACGCTGGCTTCTTATTCCATTTATCCATTTGATTGTTTTCATCTCGCAGCAGTTCCACGTTCAAAGATCCGGAGCGTGCCAGTCTAAGAGACAGCGGGCATGGAGACAGCGACCAAGCGGACAGCGATCAGGACACTAATAAAGGCTCCTGCTGTGACATGTCGGCCAAGGAAGCGCTGAAGATGAAGGCCAGTGGCCTGAAGCCGCAGCCGCTTGAGCAGGGTGAGTCCTTCAACACTTATTAAAAACGTGGTTGAGAGGGGCGTTTGCTGTCTTTCATCAGTACTTCCTTCTTGTGCGGTCACAACACGTCTTTAGTATTTGTCTTTCCGTTTGCGGTTCTTGTAGTTCCTTGCATGTTTTTATCCCTCTAGTTTTTTGCCTTTTTGGTTTTCTTTGCATATCCCAAAATGAATTATACTTTGCAGCAAACTTGTGCAACTTTTTTGTGTCTATTTACTGTCAGGTCATAATTTTGTCATAAAGTAGCACCTTGTGTGACCTGAATTAAGCCATTGTCTATTTCAACAAAATAACATTTTGTATTATTATTTTTAATATTTAATATAATGTTTTATATAAAAGACACAGTTCATTCTTATTCTCAGTCTTATTATCAGTTATATCGCTTTTTGTTATTTTCTATATCTCACGCTTTCTGTCTTCTGTCCTTTAGACTTTCTGTTCTCCCCATCCTCTTTCCCCATTTCTCATTTTCCCTCTCTCTCTTTCTTGTATTCTAGGCACGCTCTCGGTTTATCAAAGCAGGCAGGCCCATTATGATTTTATAAGCCAAACCACTCTAGCTTTTCCATTTAGCGAGTGCTGGTTAGACGCTCGGAGCCGCTTTCTTAAAACTTTGATAATGGAACACGGAAAATGACTTCTCATCCGGCAGGCCACGTTACATTCTCCACCTGATTAAATATGAATAATTATTCTCGGTCTCTGTTGGTAGGACAAATTACTCGTGACATGGGTGGAACAGTAACTTCACAGATTAAAAAGACGTCCCGTGACCTCTTCCTGTTACACGAAGGAGGCACGTAAAGATGGTTTTATTCATCTGCGCCCGAGTCTGCCGGGTCATGTTGAAGACTATCACGCCGGCTGTATCTCTCATATGGCGAAATGAAGGAAAAACAAAACAAGAGGCAAAGAGAATAAATGGGCCACAGAAAGCAATACATCAAATATAATGGCACAATTAATCAATAGAACAGAGGGGAATCTACCGCTATCTGAGTCGAGGCAGCGAACGTGCACGCCAAGCCTGTCTGCCTTGATTTGGCTCGCGCGTGTGCGTGTGTTTTCTTTTGGATTCAGGAATAGACTGAATGCACTGGCAAGAGAAATTGGCCAATTAAAGAGGCCCATATGTTTCATATTTTGAGAATGTAGTCATTTAATGGTGCATGGGAATGATTGGAGAATGGCTGAAATTAGCTGGTTTAACGGTGTGGCGCTTACACACAGCTACGGCGGTCCCGTGTCCAACAAGCACTATAATGACCCGAGCCATGAACAATGAAGTAGTGTCAGCAAGGAGTCATTCTTTGCACATTTTTTGTATTCGTAAAAGTTGTTCACTAATGGCAATACTGACATATAACACTTAATGAATACTTTCACATACTTTTTTACTTAGTTTACTCTTGATGTCTAGCAAGCCCATCCACTGAATTCAATGCTATCTAGTCTACGATATCTTTTAGGGTAAATATATTTGTTCTTATAGTCTCTCTGTTCTCAATTCTCTCTTATTTCATTTTTTGCTACACTCTCAATACAGATCAATAGTCATGCTACGAGACAGTTAACGTGGTACCGCTGTCTGTTTTGCCAATAACACTCCAAAGGGGTGGCCGGATCTTCAGATATCTTCAGACACACACATAAAGCCTCGGCTGGTCTAGATATCCCTTGTGACTTCTCATAAGCTTTATCACCTCCAACATTAGTCTGGTTTTGCTACCAGCGGCTTCTAAATCGACGTTAAGAGGCTTTGAGATGGATATTTTACAGTTACAATATGGCTATTATGGCAACATTGTAGCGAAATAAACGTTAAGCATCGCATCACATATGCAGCATGTTATAGCCGTGTCATGTTTGGTTGAGTGTTATTGCAGGTGGTAGCAGCAGGTTATGGTCAGTGTGGATATGAGTGTGTTTGGGGTTTTAGAAGCCACTTGGGTTTGATGCATTATTTAGGAAAAAATAAGGATTTCCCCAACTTTATCTCTACTGGAGCTTGTTTTTCTTTTCTCGCTCTCTCCCTCACCCTTTGTGCAGCCAGAAGCAACGAATACAGTAAACTGCTCTAGATGCATTTCTAGGTACGCGTCCATGCTCGGCATATTAACTAGCTGCTGTACCAACAACTGTTATCGCTGAAGGAAGATTTTGTATTCATGAGGGCAAAATTAAAGACAGAGATCTGAATGAAAAGAGAAACAAGATAGTTGATCGTAATCTCTGTCTTCATCGTGTATTTGTTATATTTTGATTCACATGCACACACGTGCACGCACGCACACTTTCTCTCTTCCTTTCGGCCCTGCAGTCTGGCTTAGTTCCGGGTTTTATGCAGTGCGTGTGTGTGTGTGTTTGTGTGGTCTCTCCTTGGGCTGTGTATTAAGTCATAATTCACTCAGAGAGAGAGAGAGAGAGAGAGAGAGAGAGAGAGAGAGAGAGAGAGAGAGAGAGAGAGAGAGAGAGAGAGTCCAAGCCATGTTCACATAGAAATAAACAACAGAGGGTAGTAGAAGACAATACCCATCTCCCTCGCTCGCTCACTCGCTCTCACCATCCACTCTAATTATGCTCAGCCTCTAGCGCAAACACATTCAGAAGAATCATAACTGCAAAGACATATGCAGCGTGAATAGAATCGAAGTCCCTCATGGATCTAGTGGCATGTTCTTATCCCTGCAGAGCAAAGTTGGTTTTATCTTCCATGTTCCTCACTTTCTCTGCTCCCTTAATTGGATCAGAACCAAGCCGAACAGACACAAGCGCCGTTCCAAAACCTAGCCGACAAGTTGCCTACCTAGACAGCATTTTAGGGAGTCATTTGAGTGTTTTAGACAGTTCCAAAAGGTAGGCAGAAACATTTTGCTTTTGTATGTGGTTTGCCCAGACTCTAGTAGAGGATTATATGGATTCTCCATAGGCAAGACAGTCCCATAAGGCATAGGCAATATTCATTTTCATACATTTTTTACACAGTGTTTGTGTGTACTGAGAATTGTGTTGTTAGATTAGCAACTTTGTGTGAAAATAAACTGTGAGCTCTTTTGCACTTTGCATGATGAGTGTTATTTTCTGCGGCATGTGAAGAGAATTCCAAATCAGACATATCAGTCTTCCTATTTATATTTTTTAAATGGATAAGATGTGGTTTCAAGTGGCTTCCCAAACATTGAAAATATGGCCACCGTGTGGAATGGCTTTCCTTAAAGGGACTCAAGACACGCCTGACGTTTCCTTTCAGTTAAGATGCTGATTTAAAAGCCAGCTGCTTTTTTTAGACGTAAGGAAACTCGCTAGGGTTTAGAAATTTCTTTTTTATTTTCTTCCATCCATTCTTTTAGTCGCCCGTTCAGGGAGTGAGTGGACAATCGTGAAATTGATTAATTAGGCTCTAAAGCGGGAGCTGTATGTTAATTAAGCAGAAAAGTATTTTTCGCATTAATTGGTGATTAATCGACGCAAAGTTTCGCCTGCAGCACGGGCTAATCCTGGAATGTGTTCATCAGCGGCCTCCGCACGGTTCGATGCCCGTGTATGAGAACCTGCGTCCTGTGTCTGGTGCGTACTTCAGATAACGTGCATGTGTGCGTGTAAAGGTCCCATTAGATTGCTGTTTAAGTGTTCCAGATGACCTAGCTTAATTGGGTTTGATTGGAGCGAGATAATCAAATTGTCGCACCTCTTTCCCCTCATCATTCCTCTCCTTTGTTCTATCGGAATGCCACGGATGCTTCGGATTATCCGTCTGATGGAACAAAGAGGGAAGGAAGGATAGCCTGAGAGAGCGAGAAGAGCGCATAAAGTGTTTGCGGTTCGGCTGGTTAGCATGTCCATTTAGCTCCTGCTGTTAGATGCCATACCTGAGCCATTAAAGCTGGTTTCCATTGATAGCTGTTCAGAAATGTTTCTTATACTTTTTTGCTAACATTGTATAAATAGCATGGTTTAAGATGCTTTATGTAGAGGGCTCCCTGAAGTCTTCTTGGGCACACCAATGCTTTGAATTGAATAGTCACATGGAAGCTGATCTTTAAGAAACATCTGTCGCTCCGAGGACACCAGAACATCCTGTGCGCATCAGAACATCACACACAGACGATCGGTCTGATCGGAAATATCGATTCAAAACCTGATTCTACAAGCTTTTGTTTAGCTTCTCTGCCAGCAACATTATTCCTTTGTCAATACCCAATACTAGGACTATTTAGATGAAACAGGTGCTGGAAATGGAATGGCATTTGATTTATTTAAATGAATTGTTCACACATGGCTTTAGTAGTTGCATCAAGGAAGAGTTTTTCTTTTTTCTTTTCATAATGTCTTTTCATAATGTCATAATGGCTTAGACTAGATTTATTAAGAAATCTATTTATTTAGAAAGTAAAAGGGTATATGTATATATGCACTGTTATTCATGAACTAATGTTTGGCGTGTAGTAAGGAGGTCGAAATGAGAAAAGAAATTAATGGCACTCTCCCACAAATACACCTAAAGGGATTGATACATTTTTGGTGCGTATCTCTCACTGTGATCCCTAAACACATCTACTTCAAAGGAGCAAAATCAGTTAATTAATGCCATTCTAACTGATGCCCTTTTCCACTTGTTGCCTAGGTAACCTCTTCCTCCTGGCACTCAGACATTAGCCAAATCCATATTGACAGTTTTGAATGGGGTTTTTTCTCCTAAAAAGGTCATTTCCTATCATTCATTGGACGTGTTTAGACGATGGCGTGGTTTGTTGTGAAATGGCTCGATGGTTCTTCAGACTCCAGGCGTTCATCCAGACGTTTAATGTTATAGGCGCTTTTGTCTTTCTTCCGTTTCGTTTTGATAATGCTGCATTCGCATTGTTTGTTAAGTTTGACATCTGTTTTATTTTCTCTTTTCTTTAAGAAACTGGCTTTGTGTAATAAAGATAAAGAATGGGTCTTAAAGATGTATCAGACATCAAGCTGTTTTTATAAGATTGTAGTCGCAGCGGCAGCGCACACGCATACATTCACATATTAACATATGATTTGGGAGACTGAAATTTACATCTTCAGTGACAGAACATTTGTTAGGTTTTAATGTGTTTTTCACTTATGAACAGCTGGGCTTTGTAACCAAATTAACAAATTAAAAAAATCTTATATTGCTTGCATAGAAAGCATGATTTTGCCATATACAATAGGACAAAATGTGTTGGAAACAAGGAAACAAGGATGCAGGAACATGTCCTATTTCGCAAAATCTGGGTACGTGTATAAAGACCGATTTAAAAGTTAAGATGAGCTTTTCCTTCCATAAGTCAGCTCCATATAAATTTCATTTTTACTGAAAGTGCTGCGTGCACAACTAACTCCCTAATCTCCAGAATTTATCTTACTGAAGTTTATATTGAAAAAACTCTTGAAGCAGGGCTTTTTGAGTTTTGCAGGAATAGACTCTGAGAGTGTCATCAAAGCCAACTGCCAACAAGAATAATCGCCATCATTGTCTTTCTTTAAAGTGACTCAAATATGCATTAATATCACATAAATCTTACAGTTTTAGATGTCAGTCCATTTTTCATGTTTGACAACTTCTGTATCTTTTTTATATTTTGAGGTAGAGCTGTCACCGTAAATCTTATTTAGCTGTACGCGCTCGCATTTGTTCTCTATCAATTCTGACAATAACGCACGCGACGCGCTAATGTCGCCGATTTGCAGTCGAGAGAAAAACGCAACTAACAACATAAAGGAATTGAAGGGTCAGCAAATCTCTTTTGATTTATTTTGCTCATTTTTGACAGTCTCGGCAAGACTGCAATGATTCATCAGTCAAAATTGCTGAATTGTTAATCAGTTTGTTTCCGTTATTACTTTCTTGCTTGTAAATTCAATTTGTGTAAATGAGAATTTGATCAGAGCGTATATCAAAACATATTATCTATTGTCACGAATCATGTTTGAAAAAGCATCGGGGCATGGATGGCTTAAACACAGCTCAGATTTTATATATATACACACTCATACAGCCATCGAAGCAAAGGCCAGGCCATAGCAGATATATGGCTTGTGACTACGTGAGCATGAAAGCAGCTGACCTGTCGGGTCCCATGGGGAAGAGCAGCTTTTTCCTCATAACGATTACAAATCACCAGCAATGCAATTACCAGGGGCTCAGCAATGCCTCTCACAACTTAAACAATGGTAGACGGACTCTGAGAGCATTGTTCAATAGCAAAATAAAACTGGAGATTTGTTACTCTCTCAAATTCAATAAGAAACCGTGTCCATTCACTTATATGGAGCTTCTGGGGCCACTGGAGGGCTTTTTTTCAAGGGCCATCAAAGTAGTATTCATGCCATCGAATAAAGCTCATGGCTTTTAGTCCATGCGTGTTAGCTTTGAGGCCATCTATATGCAAGTGCCCTCCTACACATTGACAAAATATACTATGTGGGTGTTTATGTGTAGTCTTTTTAACACAGGAACAAGACCAAAAAGGTTGATGACTCATCTTGCACTAGACAGAACTTTGTCCAATCGGTAGCTTTTCTGACGTAGGGACTTCTTTGCTCATTCTACCTGGGGGAAGCGGACCCACCTATAAAAATGGTGTCCCGGGGTCTGGTTAAATTAGGTGTTTGCCCTGTTTGTTTGTAAACCTCACCTTAATGTGTCATCAGTGTTAACAGCTGGTACAGATAGCCTCGGTGGAGAACTCGAATTAACACGTTCACACGCACATGTGACTTAAACAGGTACCATATGGGAAATTGTTGGTTTATATTTCCATATCACATCTGTCAAGTAAGTCTGATTAATTGATTGATTGATACGCTTTGCATCTTAGTGTCATTTAGGAAATAATGGAATCGGCAAGATGTCTCGAATGTTTCAGTTTAGCAGCATCACGAGTATTTGGTTAAGCTATTTGTACACTTTACGAAAGAAACTTTGTTACGCGATTTCACAAGCGTGAATATTGCAAGAGCCCTGCCATCAAATGGCAGCAGTTTGTCGATTTTACACATAATTATTGCAGCCCCCTAAAATCTATTTTTTCACCTCATTATGAATCCCGTTCCCAAAACAGGCTTCGTTCTCTAAGCGAATAAGCACAGCCCAGTTGATGCATGTGAATGTCAGAAGAAACATTTGGTGAGGGAAATTAGAAGCCAGAACAATCTGGAGTTTCTCAAGTCTCGATCATTCATATATCACTCTTGCTGTTGCTTCCTTCACACTTGAGTTTAAACGTGCACGCTGAAAGCAATTTAGCCCGCTAAGCTATCGCAATCCCACTGAAAGGCCAAAAATATCAGAAGCTTAGGATTTTGTTTCCTTTATTATAGGAGATTGAAGGGATTAGCTTCTAACCATCTTAAAATGCAGACTGTCATTTTATTCCATTGTGTGAGTACATTTGTGTAGTATACAGTATGCAGTCTTTAAGTCTTGTGGTGAAGATAACAAGATGATGTCTCGTGTCTGCCATCCTGTATCTACATAGATTTTGGAGTAAGTGTTTGCATCTTGTGACATTTTCCTATATTCCTATATAGAGCCGTGGAAAAAATTAATAGAACATTCCAAATTTTCATTTGAACAATATTAGAGGTATTGTGGCCAGTACAGTCTATCAAACCTCAGAAGTGATAAAGTCATCCAGCAGCAATGTGGAAAACTGACAATATTACAAGACTGTGATAAAAATCAAGGTTATCACATAAAAAAATGAATATAAACTTGTTTTCTTTGCAGTATTTGAGCTCTGAAGAAATACAGAGCATCTCTTCTGTTATTTTGACCTGTTTCTCAAGTTTTCATTTTCTGCAAATAGAAACAATATTTTTATTTGATATTTGGAAGAAATAATGTTAGTAGTTCACGTATCAATATTAAATTCAGAAAAACCAAAAATGGTCTTTGAAATTATTTCTTAATTTATGTAGGCAAATGTTTCTGCTAAATTGATGAAAACATGCACTTAAAAAACTTTTTTATGTTTTTGTTTCATAACTTTTGTCATTTCTACTTCACTCAAGGTTTTAACATTTTCTTTATCAGTAATTAAGTTCAAAGTGAAAAAATTGACCTCAACACTGCAGATTGTGACTTTGGCACTTCTTTGATTGTATCTGAAAATTTGAATTAAACTTTTTTCAGGTTTAGCGGGTTGACAACAGTGTGAATATGTTTAAAATAATCATAGAAAACTTGATATTCTACCTTCATTTATTATTGAATATTGTCAAAAGGCTAATTGTCAAAAGAAAATTTTTGCCTCTATTTCCCAGGCCTGACTTTCACACCGCTCGGTCTGTGTGTGCTATGCTCTCTGTTTGATGTAATTAAGCAGAAACCCTTGTTAGCCCCCGGTACCGCGGTTCTAATATTTGAGAGTCATATCGTCACTGTGTCCTCTGCCTTCCGAGGGAGCGAACCATAAATCTGTGACATTAGCTTGCCGCCCCTGTCGCCGTGGTGACTAATTATGCTCTGTTTGTATAAGTAATGGCTTTTTCTTGGCTTTTTTTGTGATCATGATTAAGAAGGGACCCGTCGGAGCCGTAGGCTCATTTTGCCGGGCTCTCATTGGACGTTTGCTCGTCATCTCCTGTTAAACGAAAGCTCATTATTTGACGCGTGCTAAATGCTATTTGGGGTTTCTCCTCCCTAGCCAGAGCTAGAATTAAGAAATTAGTAGGTATTAATCTATACATCAGCTAATTTATACCGCACATATGCTAAATGGACAAGAGCTCGTTTCCGAAAAAAATCCATATAGGGTAAGAATTAGCGGCGGTAATTGGCGCAGGCTCGCGGCAGCTCTACCGTGACTCGCGCTCTTGTTCTTTATGATCTTTTGCATTTGACCTTATCACTCGTTCAAACACTTTGACGTAAAGGTTGGAAAAAATGTTTTTGCCAAATAAAAAGATGGACGTCTCAGAGGAAAGCCTTTTGAAGAGCCTTTGATTTGTTTTTTTCTTGCTAAGGGCTAAGCCTGGGCAACACCCCTGTGTCTTTAATTCTCTTTGACTAAGAATCTTATTTTGCTGTCTAAGAAGGGAAAAATACTTTATGAAAGCAATCAAGTTTGAGCAGAGGCCGTGTTTCAAGCAGGCACCATGGCTGTAAACCATTACATCCAATAACCCGAGAACATCAGCGCTAGATTAATATAGTTTAACAGTGCTTGAGAGATTTTCACATATGAGTTCATAAAACAAACCTGACAGCTCCAGATGTAGGCTGCAGTATTCATGCAAAACTCTGCACAAACCTGCCTTTTTGTTTTCTGTCAGACGTGACCTGTGATACATTTTAGATGTTTACAAGGGCTAGGACAGATGGAAGTGCTCAAACGTGTCTGATGATGTATGTTTAGGCTGGTTTTGAGCTCAAAACATGTTTGATGTCTTGCGATTTTCCTCATCATCAGTAGGATGTTTGAAGAGTCTATTATCTATTTATTTTACCCACTTTTTGTCCCTCACGTACGAGTTTTTGTCCCTTCTACGAGTTCTGTAGAAGTCAACATTACATATACTTTTTCTAAAACACTGTCTTGTTGTTATCTTGTGCACTATTTTCAGGTGAACTCTCCATTATTTCAAAGAAAGAGGTTTGGTTTTGTAAACTTATTTTTCATTCTAGTGCATAACTGATCAAATCACAATAATATAAAGTATAATTTTCCCATCCATTTTACAAATGGGTCGTGAAAATGCCTTTTCGTGTTGACTTTGAAGTAACCTACCGGGCTGCTCTATATTTCTATCTACAATAGCTAAGAAGTTTTGCCTATTAACCTGATCTATTTTTGAAATGCAGAGCGGTGGTAGATCATTTTCTTGATTCTCTCTCTCCATCCCTCCTACTTTCAATCGCGGCTGATTTGAGCTTAAACTGATTATTAACTTTGATAAGCACACATGTTAGATTAATTAATGCCGTGACTCTAATCCCTGGGCGAATCGGCTCGCATTTTAGTTTTAACCTTTTACTTTAAGGCATTGTTGGGTGTATAATTATGTTTGGCTTAATTAGTGAGATATTAAGACCTGTGATGAGATCCTGACAGGAACTGAAGGAAAAAATTAGGAGGTTTGTAAAGGTTGGTAAAGCTAAACTTGAATGGTCATGCTGTCCATACAAACAACTTGATTAAGTCAGAGCTTGTAGTGTACTCATTCACTACATTGCTATCTCTGATGGGGAGATTGTTTGGACCTATTGCTGTAAGTAATAATCTGGCGTTATTGTTTATTTCCTGAGGTTTTTACACATTTTTGTGAGGCTTTTATGAGGACACAATTTGGAAACCTTGGTTGAAGTGTCCAATCATCCACACAGCCATTATTCCTTATCAAGCTTATCACAATCTCCTCAATCTCTCTCTCTCTGTTTCCATCTCTCCAATAATGAATTACACATTATTATTTTGTCCATACTGCCTCCTTCTGGAGTAAACAGCTTGTGTAACATGTTACCGCACCACTTGTTAGTGGCAAGGGTCTTGTTCACCGTGATGTCACCAATCTATATATACATTCTCTTCCATGTCTGTGTCAGATTGGGAGCAGGTTAGGAATAATTTATGGTCATGTCCACTTTCCTCAGGGAGGGCTCAGTTTCAGATTGCAATGTCTTACCAGCGAACCAGGCGGTGTTTTATGAATCATTAAGACCTCCAGAGCGTTTGTGCTAATGACTTTGAACTAATTTTAACTCTTTCCTGAAGGCAGCCTTAACCACTTGAAAGTTTGTTAGCGGTACAGTCGAGCATCAGACATTTAGTAGTTAATGTAACTGCGCTAATAGGATTTCGTACAATTCCCGGAGTAGATTTCCAGCTTATCTTCTGTATGCATATAGATGGTGTACCCGAAAGCCTTTGGTTGACATCGCAACCATTATTTATGATTTGTTAGTGCTAGTCAGTGGCAGCGGAAAATTGAATTGCACAAAAATGTGCCCGAGTGCAAAATCTGGTCAAAGATTAGCTTGCCAACTTTTAGGAGTACATTTGAATTTAGACAACCTCGGAGTGAACACATATGCAGTAAATGCCACAAAACTGCAGATTTGATTTCACGGGGTCCCGAAGATGTCCTGCACTTTGCCAGTTCATCAGGGAACTTGTGGCATTTCGCCATTAAAGGAAGTTAAACGTGACCCGGTCTTCTATCAGAGTTATGTGTCGGTTTAGTTTGATGAGGCGTGCGGCAGCGGAGCGTGTTGTGTGGGTCCGCGAAGTCATCTCAACCTTCAGGCTTACAAAAGCCCCCCTGCTCTCGTTTTGGCACGTTACTCTGCTAAAGCGCGCGTGTGCTTAAGTAACACCACACTTCTGTGCGAGTCTGAGTTTAACAAGCGCGTGTCCGCCTCCGCATTTCAGGGGGAAACATGTTGTCCAGCATCGCCATAGCGATGATGCCCCAGAAGGAGATTATGATGATAGGTCCACACTTCCTGGCTCTGATTCCACTCCTTCCCATCTGTGTGCTGTCTTCATACAGCGAGCGTTTTGAGTGTGTGTGTGTGTGTGTGTTCTGATTTTAAGGCATTTAAGGAGTTTTTGTTTGAAAATTTTTTTAAATGTTGTTTCAAAGCTTTTTGCCTTTTTTTCTAATTTGATGTTTTACAATTGTGTTATTAACTCTTTGCCATAATGAAAATTAATGGTGACCAAAATTAAATAAATCAATACGCTCGACAGCTTAGGCTTCAATGTTTCACACAAGGAAAAAACACATACAACTTTAAAATGACATCAGGTTGAGTAAAGTTAGACAGTAAAGTTATTTTTGGCATTACTTTTCCTTTAAAACAATTCAGAAGATGAGCTAGACATAGATTAGCATAATTCAACACTGTGTCGTCTTGCATATTGTTATATAAAGCCCCTGAACTCTACATTATCTTGCTTTTGTCTGCCTATCCTGTTCTCTAAATGATGACTTCCTGTTCTGACAGCTATGGAGGATTCTCAAGGTTCTGCTCTGGAAGTGACATCTTCTGCCCTTCATCTTTAAGCTGCGTTTAAGAGAGCCGGGCACGACCTCTCTCTGGGATGTCTGTGCACATTCGTGCTTGCTGAGAGATTTGATATAGAGACACACGAATGCCGTTTGTACCCGGCGGGTTTATTGTTGTGTGCTCGTATGTATAGATTTTTCTTCACCATAAGAAATATTTGCCCTAGTTTAGTGGTGTGTCACACTCAACTTGAAATAAAAGTGCTTGAAAAGTTCAAAGCCACAGTGTTTACTATTTTTTAATAATTCCTTTTATCATGCATTATTTTTTATTATTTACTGCTTTGAGGAAGATACAGTTGTGCTGTTGTCGATACAGAACAGAATAGCTGAGAAAAGAGAAGTAATAAAGATTTTTGCAGTTAGTGCTTTGCGATATATATACAGCTATAATAATAATGTTAAAAAATAAATAATCATTTTTAATAATAATCATTGTTATTTATTGCTGTTATTATTATTATTATTATTATACTAAAAACTATTATAATTTATAAATAAAAAAATAATAAAAAGTGAGAAGAAGAAAAAAAGAGTACAATGAAAGAACAAATAAGCAAAATCCTATTAGTACCATATGAGAGCAAAGGGATGCTGTCATGCTTCATGCAGAACCAGTGAGAGATGGAGCGGAGGGATGAAGGATAGATGGAGATAAACGGACAGAGGGAGGAAGGAGGGACATGCTGTCTCCCAGCAGGAGGTGGGCTTAAGTAGCCCAGTTCCGCTGTTTCCTGTGGGCTATAAACCACCTACAGTTCAAATAATAATCAAAGAGAAGCTGTCGAATAAATGGTTGTGTGTGCTGTGTGATAATTAGAGGGGATAATTTCTATTTTCTGTGTCTTACTGTGTGCGTCACATCCACAGTGATGCTAGACGTTTTGCTTTATGATAGCTATTCAGTAATGCCGAAGTGGACGTCAAATGCAAATGACCTTATTTCCTTTCATGCTGGATTATATATTTATCAGAGCATGTTATTCCCAAAATTGTTTTTTTTAAATGAGGTTAATGAGTTTAGTTTCTTATAAGCTGCCCTTATGAAATTGAACCATGGGTTTTTTTTGCAAATAAAATTGGAAAAGCATGTTTACTACACTTACTATAATAAAACCGTGGCTTATCTGGGGACTCAGTGTAGTTTATATGCAGACTTTTTACGTTCTTGATATAGTTAACGGAACAATTTAATGGCAGTAAAACTGATATAATTTAGTTAAACGTCACAGCAATGGGTCGCAGATGCACTTTTATGTACCAGTAAAGAACAACAACAAAGATTTCACTCGATCTAATGCAAGCCTCTCTGATACTACAAGATATACGACATATATCGTGGACGTGTGTGTTCATGTGTGCAAGCGTCGGGAGTGTTTTTCCTCGATAACCTTAGCTTGTTGCATTTCTGTCTTTGTTTTTTTTTGCTCCTGCTGAATTAAGATAAGAAGGTTTGTTAATTAGACTGTCACACGCAGCACCTTGAGGAATCACAGAGGAAGAACATCTTTAATTGGAAAGCTATTGTCTCACTCTCGTCTTATCCAATGACTATCATAACAGTGGGCAGGGAGGCAGCATCGCCCCAGACCACAGGAAGTCAGGTGACTGGGAGGACAAGGAAGTGAGCAGTATATGAACGCTATTCTTGATATGTATTTATGTGTCCTTTCATCCTGGCCATGTGTGGTTTCTTTGGAACGTGTCTCTTTTTTCCTTTATTTTCCGCCTTGCTGTTATTATCTAGGGAGTGCGATTAGAGGATCAGTACTGTTAGGTGATGAACAACCCTGGCCGTTGTTTCAACTGTAAATACCATCAGCAATTAACACTGATCAGAAAGAGAGAGAGAGAGAGTCCTGCATGGAGGATCAATTATGGAGATTCTCTTTCTCTGAAATGTACATCCCCCGGTGCTCATTACTTACGTGGCTGCATTGGATCGTGTGCGTGTGTGAACGTGTTTCGTAAAGCTGTTATTTTGGTGCTATAGATCCACCCGCTTGTTCTTGCAGTCTGTAAAAAATCTTTCCAGCCATCTGGGCTGAAGGTGTTCAAAATCCGCCTTGATTAAAAAGTGCAAATCTGGAGATCAGAGAACCACTGATCTTCTTCTCCACCCTCACATGTTGGGTCCGGACACGATACGGGAGCGACCCCCTCAGTAATCTCGTCTGGAGATTGTGATGATGCTTTTAGAGATATGGGGGGGGGGCATGCGAAACCGACAGGAACAGTATTGTTGTAGCTAGGCAACAGCTAATGGCATATAAATGAGATTTAAACAGGTAAAACCAACGATGACGTCAATGTTTAAAATTTGTGTTCTTGCTGAGCAAAACCGATTTGTGTCCGACACTTCCTTCAGCCTGAGAATTTGGCCAAACGTGGTGTCTTAAAAGGCAGCGTAGTTAAGTTGCCTACCTTTATTGGGATTTCACTTAAGTTAAAATCTTTGTACTGTTCTAGGATGCGGTCCATGTCTCACGAATTAATCAGCGCTGCATATTTCTGCATGATTTCTCACAGCTTCAGTTTCGTGCTCAAAATCAATCTAGCTCCGATTGGAGAAATCTGGAGCTCTCCCACCTCCGTGTTTTGACGTCTGCGCAGGGTCAACATCAGAGGCACGACGCTGTGTGCACAGCTGTTATATGTGGACTCAACCAACTGCGGTTTTACAATCATGTTCTATAATCTGGCTTTCACTGGCTAATGCTAAAAGAAACAAACATTCAGTTTGAGCTTCATTATCGCTGCTGCCAATTACAGCCCTGCCTCCGAAAATTGTTTTTACACAGATTGGGGATGGCTGAGTATTTGCCTCCGAGCTTTGCTTTCCCACCAGCTTTTTGCAATCGCCTCACCCCATCGCTTCTCGTAGACACGTCGGGCGTGCAGCTGCTACATCAACATGACAAGTGTTTCTAGAACATTCTTCATTGTTCATTGACCAGTAATCGAAGTGCAATGGCTGCCGTCGGGGGATATTTTCTGCCGTCGGGCTCCGGGGAGCAAGCACCTGGGTCTGCACTGAGGAGAGACAGTCGGGATCAAACAGCACGCCTCGTTGTGATTTCGACTTCTGCGTTGTCGCTCTGGAACAACTCGTGGCTAGCTCAAAATCACTTGCATTTGCTAGTTCATTTAAATCCGCTGTAAACCTCACACCCCAGTGGCGAAAAGAGACACCGTTTAAATTAACTTTAGCTTGGCAAGTGCGAATACGTTTACGGCCTCTCTCATACTGTGACCAAGATGGGTTTTATTATTTAAAGCAGAGTGTGGGATCTGCACGCACAATTAAATGCTGGTTTTAGTATGTATTACATACCTTATTGTAAGCTAAACCCAGTCTGAGAAACCCTTAATCCATGAAAAACATTGTGAATGTTCAAGATTACACTGGATAATGCTTTTATTATTTACACTACCAAATTGTTCTCATATTCACTTATTTGCCAATCCACCTTAGATTCCACCTTTAGTATTCTGCATTGTAGTAAACACATTTAAGTATACGACTATAAATGAAAAAGTTTTTACTTATATGCAGATACCGATATTAATGAAATACATTTTTACTGAGGATAAAGCAAATATCAGCGAATACTGCTTATCTTCAGCAATGTTTCTTTCAGTTTTATTGTTGTTTTTTTAATAATTTGAATTAGATTTTATATTTATATTTTTTATATTTTATTATTCATGCTATATAAGATTAATTTAGTTTTTAGATGAGTTTTTTTATGTACATTCATTTAATGTTTAGTGATTCAAACTTATTTCTGTTCATTGTTAAGGTAGAACTTTTTATTTTAGTTTGTTTTTCCAAACAATTTTTATCCCCAAATTTAATTTAATTTCAATAAACGTGTTTGTTTTTAGTAAACTATAATAACCTTGATCTTCACCCAACATTAATGCAGTTAATGATGAGATGAGAAAGCATGGTTGACTAGCAAATAATTTGAAGGTGAGCTTTATATAAAAACACTATAGTTCAGCTGTGATACTGTACACTCTGATTTCAGCAAAAACATGAGCACACTCATAAATCTAATCTGTAATTCAGAGCAGTGACGCCCGTAGAGCATATCTAATCCCAGTCAACCGGCTTTACTATGACCACAGGCTGTCATCCTCTGTGCACGTACTTTCAGGAATGCGTCACCTCATCTCGCTTTACTACGGAAGCTCTGTTTTTTTAAATACATATAGTTTGTCGTGTCCGGTTGTGGTGTATTGTACAGTATGTTGTGTACATGCAATGAGGTTGTTTACATGGCAGGTGTTTTAATGAAATCTCAGATCTGTGTTTTAACATTGTTGAGCATATATAATCCCTTTCTTATCCTGTGTAAATCCACTAATCTTTGACCTTAATCTTGAAGTGCCACATTGAATCAGATAAGGGATTTATTGTCTCGGTTCATATTATTTTACTTGAATAGAGAAGTTTTGAACGTACGTTTTTTATTATAAAACATTTTAATCAAACACAAATGTAAAAACATCTACATTTTATATATGTCAGCACTATAGGGGTGAATAGTATGAAAGGGTGGCGTTTGGGTAGTATTGATGTAAAGAGACCAGCACGAGGGCTTTGAACTGTTAAACAGTATTATAAATGATCCACCTTGAAAATAAATTAACAGTTGAAAGAGCTGAAATTTGATATTAAAGTGAGACTTCTAAATGTCCCTCAATAACATGGGGGCTAAGCATGTCTTATTGCATTTCAGTCAAACATCTCTTTCTAATTTGATCATATTTATGAAGCAGAGAGTAAATATGTATTTATATGAAGGCTGCTGAAGCAGTGGGTTCTAGACGGCGCAGTGAAGAGCCCATTGGTAAAGGAAAGGTCAATGCTAATTTAATAGAGTGAAACGGAAATCTGGTAGCATGCTAGGCTAGGTAGCGGAGCAGGATATGGACTCAGGATATGCAGGATAAGAGTTGGACAGGCGTGGGATTGGAGTGTGTCTGTTTGCTTTGTAACCGGGTTAGGACCAGGATTTGTACATCCAATGAATCCAATGGTGAGCGATTTACTCGCTCAGACAGTTTTTGCTCTTATATAAACGGTTTCAAAGCAAGAACGTAAAAAACGTTACAGCGTATTCATGCTTTTGTGCCCAAATTTTACCCTGCAGATTTTTTCTGAAAACAAACAAATGAATAAACAGGTAAATGACATTAGCTAGCAAGTTAAAAGTATGTCTAGCCTGTATTATTTATGATTATCTGCCAATATTGCAAACATTTTTACTTCATACAATTGTTATACACTAAAGTGTAACAAATTGTGTTTTTAAAACCATGATTATACAATTAAATATTAATATACAATGATATTAATAAAAATGTCAATATTTTAAGCCACTAGCCAGAACAATCAACAAACACAGACCGGAAGTTAACTTCAGTCCAGGGGCGTGCACCGGATGAAATATTTTTGTTACTCATAATGATTTGCTTTTATTTTTATTAACTTTGTAAACATGATTTGTTATTAAATGTTTTAGGTAGAGTTTCTACCAAAGTACCAGTTTTTCCAGTTATTGGTGCTCTCAGTTCCCTTCTACCAGAGTTCTCAAGTTCACAAAATGACAGATAAAGAGAAAGAAGGAATTTTGGTGGAAACTATGGTTACCATAGTAATCCTTTCTCTGGTACCTACCTCAAAGCATTGAAAGTGGTCAGAGTTCTTTATTGATACCGAACTGAAGTAGTTACGCAAGATTCCAAGACTCTCGGTTCCTGGAAATGTGCTTTCTTCTTATGTCACATTTCGTAACACGCTTCCTTGAGTCGCATTTTCTTTCCGTCTTATGTGTGGACCCCTGATGTCAGCTGCAGAGATTGGCCCCCACTTAGTGACGGGAGACCTGCAGCTGTTGCTAAGGAGATAGGGACATTACAACGCTGCCCATGATGGCTTTAAAAAAGCCATATCTGCTTTTGAAATAAAATGCAGTTATTAATGACTTTCTGTAACGTCCAAATGCGTCATTTTAGCCACTAACTGTACCGCGATTTTTCAATTTGTGAATCGGGAGGAGAAAGGAATGAGTGGACGGGGTATTAGAGGGGAGAGATTTAGAGGGATGGTTGTGAAGCCAGCGAGAAATTAAAGGACTGGAACAGCTGTGTGTCAAGCTGAGGGAAGAGAAGGATCTGGCTGGGTTCTCTTCCTGTCCCACTGAAAGCCACTTAGGAGATTCAACAGCTCTCTCCCCCTGACCCCAAGCCGTACATTGAGAGGGCCAGCTTCAATACATCAATTACTGCAATGATTACATTCATCAAATACTTGATTGAAACTCAAATCCTCCTGTAGAATGAAATGTTTCCCTCACACACAAAGACACACACACACACACACACACACACACACACACACACGCTCTCTCTACGAGAGATAAGAGAGATGGATTAAATACACTTTTAGACTGTCACTTTGTTGGCCCCATTGTCTGTATTTCCCCCTTTACTTATTTCCTGTGTCTATCGCCCGTCTCCATCTTCACTGTTCCTGTCTGCTGTGGACTTGTCTTCATTAAAAGGTTACACCTTATCTCTTAGAGATTCTCCCTATTTTTTCTCTCTCACTCACTTCTCTGCATCTGTCCCCTCCCCGTCACATAATGGGGTTAAAGGCGTCCCCATTACTCTAAAGGTGTACACACAACACAGATAACACCCGCTGAGTCTAGTAATGAGTGATTGGACATCATCGAGCGTGTCTGTTTTGTTAGTCCGCCACGTTGCCGTGATCCGGGAGAAGAGGAGATAATTGACAGACGTATAATCCTCTTCCTCCTTGCGGGACTCCGGGGAATCATTGCGGTGACAAAGTGATGACACGTGGAAAAGTATTAAATCCAATTGTGGCAAAACAGCAGAGGAAGGAATGGCTATAGACTTGAGAGTGGCATTTACATTACAGGAAGTGATTTAGAAGGCGAGTTAGTTACTGACAGTCACCGATCGAGCGTGTTCACCTTCATTTCGGGCGCACGCGGGGCACCATTACAGTGTTTGTTAGCCTTCCAATGGTGTAAATGCCTGTTTACAGGCTGTTCTGTCAATACTAATAAGATTGTTGCCACTTTTCATGAAAGGAGTATAAAATAGGTCTGTGTTAGGTCTTTATTTGGTGCGCTTATTAAAAGGAAATGTGGGCAGCTTTAAACATTGATGTTTGGGTTTAGGTTATTTTTATAGAGATGTTTGATGTGTTCAAAGGAGATCATTTTCATGTTATGTTAGATAATAGTTCATTGCTGGGTTATATTCAAGGGTTGGTTTTAAAAGGGACAAACTTAACCCACTGGTTGTAAATTAACCCATTTTTGGGGCAAATATTTTTCTGGGTTAATTGAACCCAACTGTTGAGTTTGTCCCTTTTTGAACCTATGCTGGGTTGAAAATAACACAGCTTTTATTCTTAGTGTATCCAATGGTTATTTCTGGAAATTCAACAAATTAATACAATTAATGAAAAAGGTGTTTTGTGTGTGCGTGTTAGTGTAATTAAGTGGAACTTGATTTAACTGAAGATCTGAGCGTCTACGCGCACCTGCCATCCGATTTTTGCCACCTGCAGAATCCCGCAGTGGATTTTTATACTTTTCCAAGATTGAACTTTCTCTGCAGCAGCAGGTAATAAAGACACACGGGCCAAAGGAGAGTTTGAAAGCGAACTGGCGCTCGCACAAGGCGTACATTACAAAAGCTTCACCCAGCACGGGTGTGACTTCCTCTGTCCTAATTATAAGGGCTTAAATGACACGGAGGACTTCATTTAGACTTTCCTCCGCTTCTCTTTGTTCACACGGCCTCGTAATGTGCTAACGTCATTCAGACCGTACCTGTGTCTCGCCTCCGACATTGCAACTCCCGAATGTTTACTCCACATGTGAAAGACAGGCTCAGTGTGTATGTGCGTGGCCAGAAATCTCCCCCTGTTCCTGCGGCTTTAGTCTTTCATTTCTGCAACCTCTTTTCAGGTGGACATCACCGTAAATCGTTTTCTGTTCTTGTGCCACCTGTGGGGTGCAACGGCTCTTTTGTATCTAACCCACTTCCTATGTCCATTGAACCTCACTAGTTCTAAGGTTATATGAAGCCATCCGCGTGTTTTTCGATAAGCAGGCAGGCTGTATTTTTTCTCCATTCTTAATTTGAGCACAGAACAGACTTCACCTGATGAGCTGTTAGCCCTGCGCGTATAGCACAACGGTGCGGATGAATAGAATGAAACGACAGAGTGTGTTTTCGTTTTATCCATTAACAAAGAGAAGGGTGATGTAATCAGTTAATGGCTAGCTCAAGTGTCACAACTCGAATGGAGGGACATTGAATGATTTTTCCTTTTTGTTGTTGAGTGATGAGGGCCTTTTGTATGCTGGGGTAGAAAATAAAAGTGTTGTAGAGAAAAGTGTAATTTTCCTCCATTAAAGCTGCTATTCGTATCTTTTACGTCAATATCGCCATCTCTGTTTGAAGCATAAAATTGTAGGTTTCTTTTAGTAGTTATCTGTATATGGGTTGAAGTCAAATGACATTTTCTACAAAAATAATTTTGATAAGAATCGGGGTAAGGTAAGAGAGTTTTGAACATTTATTTTGATATATATATATATTGTGAATATGAACTTGTTTTCTTTGCAGTATTTGAGGTCTAAAAACATTTTCTGTTATTTTTACCTGTTACTCCAGTTTTCATTTTCTGCAAATAAATGCAAATTGAAACAATATTCTTAATAGTTCACAGAATAACACAAAAATTATAATTTCACCTAAACACATACCTATAAATAGTATTTATATTCCTTTTTATGCTGTATTTTTACATTTCTATGTATTAACAAGGGTGGAAGCAAACTAGATTTATTCTAGATTTGTCTCTGATCTCTCCATCAAGCTACTGTAATTGTGTCAGACTTCTGTCTGTGAAAATCATCAAGTCTAAGCTATATGATATAATGTAAACACTGTAGGAGGTGTGTGTCAAAGTTTAATGCTTATGGGCCATAGTAATTAACATTACAATCAAAAAATAAAGCTTATAAAGGTAAACACAATTTCCAAGAGCTTTCTTATACAATTATTGTAAGGCGGTAGCTGAATTAATTAGCTTATGGTTTAAGTGGTTTTAATGCAAACATTGCAGACAGATTGTTCTAGAAAGGATTCTGGGTTGAGAGATCTTTGAAAGCTTTGTGTGAAGTTATCTATAACATAGAGAATATAACAGTGTGTTTGTGTGTGATCATAGACATCAAAGCCAGAGTACCAAGTTCTCTTCAGCTGGTAAGGAACATTATGATTCAGGTGATTCACCTGTAATGCGTTTTTCCTAGAAACTGAGTTCCAGGCAGCAGTGCTATAGGCACACTTGTAAACATCCCCAGAAGAGCTCTCGTATATAAATACACCCATGCATAAAACTTTACACCATATAATATACACAATTTCTATTGTATTTGTATCCCATGTATAGCAATACAAACACACAGGAACACACAAACACTCATATGCCCGTACATTTGTTGAAATGCGACATATCCAGCGATCCATAAAAATAGCCCGGCCTCTCCACCCACAATGTGGCTTTCATGTGTGTGTTGTGAAGGTTAGCACATTCTCTTTGAAAGGCCAACAGATCTTACCACCACAGGTGAGTGCTATGGTCCATAGGTCTACGTTGAGCCCCCTGCTGTGAGAAGAGAAAAACATATTTCGTTTCCCTCTCTCCCCTCCCCTCCTCGGTCATTCTCTACCTTTCACTTTTGTCTCGTTTCACCAATTTCCGTCCTCAAGGAGGTCCTGCGTGTGAATGGACATTGATTTGGCTTTGTGTGTTTGTTTGGAGTCGTCTCATTCGTTGTCTACGCTGGAGGCGGGCTACCCTGAGGCCTCGGCTTAGAGCAACTTAACCAGGCATTAGCTGCCTGCTGCTTGGCTCAGTGAATGCGTAATGAAAAGAAGCGTTTGATCGAAAGACATTTGTCCTTGGCTTAGCTCAAGCGTCTCCGCATTCCCTTTGCATTTTCGGAAGGCTTGTCGATGAGCCTCCCCGGAGTCCATCGGCATTTGATGCCTTACCACCTTCCGCACGTTGACCCGAAAACAATGAATATAAGAGTGGCCGAGTTCCTTCAGGGCACCGGAAACAGATTTTAGGTTGAATAGTTTTGTGGGGGGTTTTCGATTTTTGGAAAAACTTATATCAGTCTAAGAAAAGTATATTTTGAGCAGGGCTCAAAATTAATCGAGATTAATTGCATTTAGAATAAAAGTTTGTATTTACATAATATATGTCTGTGTAATGTGCATATTAATTTTGGATTCATAAAAACATACACATACATGTAGGCCTATATATTTAGGAAATATTTTGATGTATTTATTTATATTTACCAGTAATTGAAATTATATTTAAATGTTTATTAATTTTAATATTTTATATTTTTCTTAAATATATGCATGTATGTATATGTTTTTATGAAAAAAAAATTAAAATATGCAGTACACAGATATATATTATGTAAACACAAAAAAATTTCTGGATGCGATTAATCGCGACAGCCCTAATTTTGAGATATTAAGGTCGGAAAGTCTGAGATTATGTTAAATCTTTTATAGTTTTTGTTACTTAGCCTTATGTTCGTACTGTAAGTTAAGCATTATTTTATTTTTAACCATGCAAATTATTTTGGTCTTTAAAATACAGCCTTAAAAAGACAGCAAAAAGACAGCGTGTATGGTTAATATTTGTCAATAACCTCTGTTAAATCAAATTAATTATTTTTTACTTGTATATGCATAAAAATATGATGAATATAAATATTATAAGTAATGATTAATGTCTACTGTTAAAAAAACAATAAATTGCCTATTTACTGAAATTAAAAATCGCCACACAAGATGCTGTCTGAACAAATTTAAATGATAAACTTTCAACTAAAGTTGTTCTGCTGAAAATTTGCATATAATTTGTAATAAAACTCAGGCTTTTGGCTCACTTTTACAATTGAAGAACAGAGATATCCGCAGTGCTGCGTTAAACAGAGCAAACATGCACACAGGTGCACAAAAGGCCTTGAGGCTCTGTTTCAGCTGCTCTCTAAAAGTACAAGGCCGACTACACACACACGCACACATCCCCTACCCATGCGCCCTGTCTGCCATGGCACAGGTGCTGGTTCTCTGATGCTGCCCCTTTCACGCTGAGCAGCCGTATCACACCGTCTACACAGATCCTGTGTTCATGATCCCCACCCCACTGTGATTCTGTCCCGTCACGTCCCCTCGCTCCACAGAAATCTCCAATGTCAGGTGTGCACAGATTTGTAAAAGCTACAGTGGTAACACGCTTGCGATGTGGATGTAAAAAAATCTGTTCTTCTGAGAATGTTAAAATGCATTGTACAATTATGAAACTAGTTTTATGATATTTTTGAATTAATAAATAAGTCATCTTATCACAGATTAAATGGAAACTTCTGCTGTTTATGATCAGTTTTTTTTTTGTCATTTTACCAAAAGGTCAGACATTGTTTTTAATCATGACATAAAGTCTGATTTGTAATTATTATCTTGTACCATCACATACTCCATCTGCCCCTGCTGGCGGAGTGCAGTAAATCCAGAAAGGAGGAGGGAAAGGAAATTGATGTTGGCCGGTGAGGCCACAAGAAAACAGGAAGTTGGTAGCGTGGTGCTGAGATCGGGGGGGGTCACTGGCGAATGAGCACCGTGAAACGAAACGACAGGAATAAAAAACGAGATGCTAATAAAAGATTTGGCAGGAGGCCTTAATGCACCGAGTCAGAATACACTATCTGTCTCTCTTTCTGTCTCGCGCACTCTCTTTCCCAGCTGGAGAATCAAATAAAGCACACAGGCACCCAAATCCTTCTGCAATACGGAAAGACAGAAAACCTGGCATCTGAAATCCTCCTCCGTAACTAGAAGTGTGATGTGTTTGTTAACCGGCTTCAGATTCTTAAGTGGCCTAAATTCTCCTTCCTGTCTTTTTCACTTTCTCCACCTTTCTCTCTCCCACCAGGCTCAGGGGTAGGTTTCTCTGGGTAAAACTCAAATGAGGTTGTGGATGTAGCGTAGGACTGCGTTCATTATGTCGGTTCTGGAGGTTGGCTCATTAAACTGCCAAGACAGCGCTCTGAGTTTAACTGTGGGTGTGAGCAGAGATCTCAGGCCCCATTAATATGGACAGTCATTTGGAATCATTTTTGTTACATTCTGGATTTGGATCAACTGTGACATGCGAATCTAAAATGTAAAAATCAGCATTAGTACAGAATGGACCAGTGTACAGTGGCGGAAATGGATGTTCGGAGGAAATATTTCCTCCAGTAAATATAAATTCTGTCATCATTGATTCACCCTCATGTCATTCAATATCTGTATGACTTTATCTGTGGAAGACAAAAGAAGATATTTTGAGAAATGTCTCTGTGGTTTTGTGTCCGTACAGTGGAAGGCAATGGGAGCCAATGTTGTTTGGTTCAACGTTTTTCAAAATATTCTCTTTTGTGTGTGTTATTTTCACAGCGTGCTTTAACTAACATTAAGACATCATTTGTGACCCTGGACCACAAAATCAGTCTTAAGTAGCACAGGAACATTTCTAGTAATAGACAAAAATATCAAAATGGTCAAAATGATAGATTTTTCTTTTACAACTTTAAAGGTGATTTCTCAATATGTAGATTTTTTTGGCACCCTCAGATTCCAAAAATCGTCCTTTCTTAACAATATATAACCAAATATCAATGGAAAGTTTATTTATTCAGCTTTCAGATGATGTAAAAAAATCTCAAAAATTTACCCTTAAGACTAGTTTTGTTATCCAGGGTCACATTTCAAAGCCTTCATGTTTCCATATAAGGCAACAGACATTTCGGTTTATATTGTGTGAAAATATATTATGATGTGACCTTCTGTTGAAACTGTCATATAACTCAGTCGTCGTCTCGAGTCGCTACTCCGCCTGTAGGGTTTGCGTGCGCAAAATGAGATTGTCCCACACACATCATTAGCTCGATGAGCGGGACGAGCCCGATGCTAGCGGACGCCTTGCTCTCCAAAGCCGAAGTGTGCTGCTCTCGTGAAATGGCTGCCGCGTGTGGCGTTTGTGATAATAATTGGCCGGTTGATTTGACAATCCTGCGGAGGAGTCCGTATTTGATACAGAACGTCAGAGCTCTCCAGCATTCGATATATAGATCTACGTGAGGAGCGTTAAGCAAGCACAGGCACACCATGCAATTATAATGAAGTGTGCCCAACACAACCGCTAACCTTGTGTGCTGACTGTATTGTATGTGTGTGCGTTGAGGGAGGGTTGGGGTGGCAATATTTCACACCGCGCTTCCTGCATCGTATCTGGCGACGAATTAGTGGCCTCGGCTGGTGTCACATGTCTTATTGTTAGTCATGGCGACCCTGCCAACACTCAAGGTCACCTGTTCCGCCCAGGCATGAATAATCTATTGAAGGATTGGTTCCTCCTCACTGGCCGCGTAGAGATGTGTCAGCATAGATTATTTATGCTTTATTGTGCATGAATGAGCAGTCACTCCTGAGCACGCTGGAGAAGCGGGTTCGATTTGGTCTTTCATAACATGGATGTTTTGCTTTTTCGTACTTTAGAAAAATGTTTGTTTGTGGTTGTCATTGAGTTATGCTGGGCTTGTTTCCAAAAGTGATTTTGTAATTAATTTTTTCATCAAGTTTTTTTTTATTCAGATGCCCAATTAAAGTTATTTACCTACAGTCCGTAATAGAAAAATAAGTTTTGGTCAGATGGTAATTTCTGACTTCTGAGAGAACTTTCCTGCTCAGATTTGAATATAAAAATTAGATTAAAAATTTGAAAATAAGAATTTTTCATTTATTTTTTATTTGCCTAATAAATGGCAATAAAATGTTTTTGACAGATTCCTAAAATATTTGTGTTTTCTCTTTATTATGACAGGTGGTAATACATTTGTTAACCACTGTACATACACTCAGACGTTGGTGAAATAGCTTTAACTATCCTATAGGTTTGTTTACACTAAAACGATAACTATAATGATAACCAATGGATGATAATGTTTTATTTATTCTAAGCTTGCATGTTGCAGTTTCACATTTCTAATGTGTCCCTTTAAATTCAGATGGATTTTGATTGGCTGTCAGTGTTTTATTGAACGATCCCAAGGGAATCGTTCCTCTATATTGTTATAGTTGTGATGCGCTATTCTCTAGCAAAAAACTAGCCAAGCCGCTTAGATTTAAGTCCTGTGTGTAGTTCTGAAACGGACCGTGTGTGTGTGTGCGTGTGCGTGTGTGTGTGCGTGGGAGATCTCATTATTTAAAGTGGACAGCGTGTTCTTCCTCACCTTGTCACACATGCTAGTTTGTGCCACTCAGGACTAGCCCTTGTATTCCTCTGCCACAACACAAGAGCACCACATGCTAAATGTCAAGCTCTCTCTCTCCCCTCTTATAAAGTACTTACCCCTCTCTTCTCACACCCTTGTCTTCACGCCACAGAGAGCTCTTCCCCGGGGACGTACCAGCAGGGTGCAAAATTAACGCTTGCCGAGCGCCAAACGCGAGGAGAAGTTGGCTTCGGTGTATTTATAAAGCAAAGTTAGTTGCCAGTTGGCTTGTAGTTTTATTGGGAACTGGAACATGGTAATACATGATTTAAATAGGATCGTAAGAGTGATACTCTGACCCTCGCGGATGTAATTGATGCGAACGATTTAAATAAAAGACGTGCTAATGGTCTGCTGAAGAAAACGTGTCTGCTAATAAATATAAAAAGAGCATCGAAAGTGTATCTAGCTGTGTGGAATACGCCTTCGATTAAGCCGTCAACTGAACAGTCACAATGTTCCTGACAGTCTTTGTTACAATTATATATTCAACTGTACAGAGGCTATATCGCATATGTGACCCCGGATCACAAAATCAGTCTTACTGTAAGTAGCATGTGAACATTTGTAGCAATAGCCAAAAATACATTGTACAACTTTTTTGCCAAAAATCATTAGGATATTAAGTGAAGATCATGTTCCATGAAGATATTTTGTAAATTTCCTGCCGTAAATATATCAAAACTTTATTTTTGTGAGTGGATGCAGCAAAATCGTGAACAAAAATGGCCGGAAACACTTCTACAAACCTCACTTGCTGCTGTCGCTGTTTGTGAATTACCCACTCAAGTTTGGTATCTATGTGAAGTTTAGAATTTCAGCTTTCAGGTTCATCTATTCTCCACAACGTCATTACAGCGATAAACCAATAGAGAGCATTAAAACAAACCTGTTTCTTCTTAGCAGCGGCCTGCTACAGCGCCTCTGATGAACAACTTTAAGGGCCATTTTCTCAATGTTTTGATTCTTTGCACTCTCAGATTCCTGTTTTTTTACCCTTAAGAACCCGCGCCTTTTGTAACAAATAGAAAAGCAAACTAAAAGGCGAAATAACCTTCCATCAATTCGGTCCACAGATACACGGCAGACGTCCCTGTGTGTTTGAGTGTATGCGAATGTGTGTTTTTGTGCTGTAAAGAGACATTTTGACCCCGGGAGAGGCAGGTGCAGCGTACCGTTACCATTGAGAAAGACTAGGGGATATTTTTTACGAGTTGGAAAACTTTTTCAAGGTTAGCAAAAACCCCACAGACCAGAAACAAGCCGAAGGAAACCCCAGGGATAGGCTTTTGTTGGTCAGACACTTACAGTGAGATCGGGAACAATAGGGATTGGGAAGAGAACAGCGAAGGATCATTTTTCATGAAATGCCGTGGCCTTTAGCAGAGAAACATATGAAAGAACAATTTCAAATATGATTAATGAGGATAATAAGGTCAAGTGGTCATCATTTATACGTGTCAAGCTTTGCCTCTTTGCATGACAAAACCAATCAGCTAGACTTCCGCAAAAGTAAACACGGATACCAATTTATCCGTGAACATTTTAGCACCATCACAACACAGACAATTCACTTTTACAGAATAAGGAAAAGAAACCTGATTGTCCCGATTTGCTGTGCAAATGCAATATTAGTATAAGCAATTTCAGCAAGGTTTAAAAATACATGACACCAAGGGTAGCAATACACACAAGAGAACAGTAGTACTTTGTTAATATTGACATGTACATAAGGAAAAAAGTTATTTAATCTCATCATGCAGATTAATAGAGCTGCCATTTCTGGCTGCAGCTAGAATATATAAAAATATAACTTTTCATCTGAAAAAACATTTTAGTTTATTCAGAGACATTTTTCACAAACATCTGTTATCAAAAGAGACTTGTTGGGGTCTTAAACGGTGAAAAATGACTGGGTTAAATATTACATTATTGAAACGTTTCCTCTTATAAATTTATAAGGTCGCTTGTGTTTTCAAGTTTTTGTTCCCAAGAGACAGACATTGCTGAGCTTTTAAATATGGATGGAAGACTTTTGTTTGTTCTAGTCAAATCATCACGCTTCCTTTGTGAAACGATAGAACCGATGACACTGCGTTTGAGGTTTGCGGACCCAGGGCCCAACTCCACCTGAGCTCTCCAAACATTTATATTCACAGGACATCAGCTGCGTTTTCCTCTTCCCTTTATATGTATTATTTTTAGTTTAATTTCATTTTCGTGTTTTCCGCTTTGTTTGTTCCTTTTTCATTTTCTTTTATTTACCATTTTAAAATACATCATTTTTTATCCTCTTCACAATCCTGGAACCGTTTGACACACCATCACAAACAGTCCACAATAATCCAAAATGTGGTTTCTTCTGAGCTGAGATGAAAGAAGGCAAACACACACACACACACACACACACACACACACACACACACACACACACACACACAAACACACACAGACATAAAGTGACGCAGTGGCGCACTACACACTTGGCTCTGTGATATGGCAGGGCTGCCTTGGGATAGCTTCAAAGCCCAGTGACATAAATTTATGATAGCAGCACCACACATTTTGCCAAAACTGAGCTGTTGTTGTTCTACTGAGGGGGTGGATTTAGAATGCATATGTATCATGGGGGGTAACTGGAGGGGGGGCTGGTTTTTTTTGCCATCTCCTTGATCATGTTCACAGAAAACTCACTCGTTTAGCCAGCTGGTACCCATTCTGCCCTCTAAAAGCAGGAAGGCTTATGTTATATAATTCATTACTTTTGTTCAGCTTGTTTGTGGTATTTCAGAAGCAAACTTTACCGCAGTGTTTCCTGCAATGCTGTTTAGTAGCCGTGCTGATGAATTTGCAGCAACACAGCAAACAACATAAACATATATTTTGGTTTGTGAATTATATGCGATGAGAGAGAATGAGTGGGTGCTGCTATATACTATATATTGACAATGAATACGAATAAGTTTAAGCAAGTATCTATTGCATTACTGACTGTATGCAACAATGAATGAAGCAACCATCTGTCTAATATAAATATTTTTTTTTTTTAGATTTTAAAATACTATTTCAGACCTTCAAATCAAAAATACTTGAAAAGTAATACAAGAATACTGTATTACAGTTTAAATAATGAACATAAAAGTGCAACCATTTGTCTTATATATGAATTACATTTTAAAACCTCAGACCTTAATATCATAAATCATATCATAAATAAATAGTTGAAAAATAATACAAAATTTCCAGTTTAACATAGACAGATAGTTGCATTATTTGTAGATTTTCTCATACTGTATGTAGATAAATGATTGTTTTTGTGTGTTGTTAAGATTTTAAAATACTTTTTAGACCTTAAAATTATAAATAGTTTTGAAATCATTTCAAAATAATACTCTCTTGTTTCCCAGGTTAACATAGATAGATGGCTGCATTATTTGTTCATTTTCTAATAGATTCATTTGTGTGTGTTTTGTTTTTATATTTTTTATATCTTTACTTTTTAGATTTTAAATGAGAAATTAAAATACTTGAAAAAGAATACAAAAATACTGTCCTGTATATAAATAAATATTGAATTCATTTTCTAATAGATAAATAATTTTTTTAATTTTATTTATTTTAAAATGCTTTTTAGTCTTTAAATGAGAAATACCTAAAAAATAAAAATACTTGTATGCCAGTTTAAAATAGAGAATGAACCATCTATTGTTCATCGGCCTCTCTGTTAACAATGTTGTGGTCTCTCTTTCTTCACAGAGGAGGATTGTGTGAATTGCACAGATGAGTGTCGAGTGCTGGGTCACTCGGACCGTTGCTGGATGCCCCAGTTTCCTGCAGCCGGGGCTGGAGGAGCAGGAACTCCCCAGGCCGAGGGCTCAGACTACCGCACCAACCTCTTCGTCCCGGCCGGCATGGAAGCGGTCGCCGTCGAGACCGAGCCCTACGAGACGGTTTGCAATCCCAACGGCAAAAAAACATTCTGCACGTTCGGCAAGGAACGCCGAGACCACACCATCCTTGTGGCGAATGTGAAACCCTATCTAAAGACCAAACGTGCCCTCAGCCCTCTTTTGCAAGAGGTCCCTTCAGCCTCGTGTAGTCCCACCAAGGGCTGTAATACAGGTTCCCCGTGTTCAGTCAAAGGTATGGGCGACGGAGCGGAAGGCAAGCCTAGCACCAGCCACTACGGACCTCCAGATGGACAGTACATCTCCCCCAACAAGCAGAACAAAGAGCAGGGCTACTCAACTCTGCCTCCCTCCGACCCGGTGGCCAAAGTCTTGGCTGAGGCGCGCTCGCGGATCAGCCAGGAGACGGTGGTGGAAATGGACTGTGTCTTGGAGCAGGGAGGAGGAGAGATGGGTCGTGGCACCATGGATGCCGACCAGGTGGTCAGAGACATCGACAAACTGCTGCAGGATTGTCGGGGAAGTGAGAACACCCCTATCCGAAAGTGAGATTGGACGAGCATTAGAGACGAGTAAAAGGCAGACCGAGTCGAGACGCTCTCTAAGAGAGTGCCATAGCGACGAGACAATTGAAAATGACAAAATATTTGGAAAAGGAGCAAAAACACTTTGCTTATGACGCGTCGTGTTGTGTTTTGGGGGCTAGGGAGTTCTTTTGGAGTTGCAGAAGTTGCTGCTTCTGGCTTCTAGCAAGCTTTTCTTCTTCAAGTGCCCACCAGCTTAAAACAAACCTTATTCTTATAGTGACACATTTGTGTTAGCGCAGATGGAGCGGACCACCCCTCCCGGCCAAGGGACTTCAGGGGGGGGGACGTAACGGCTTGTTCTGACAATCGCAGTCGAAAGGGTGGGGTGTATCAAACACTCCGAAGCGATTGGACCACACCAAGACAGAGATGTTCTCTTTCACTTTTAACGGCTTTGTAATATCAGCATAAGAAGTGCTAATGATATCAGCGAACTCCGAGGGGTGTGCGGGGCGATGATACTTTCGGGCGGGTGGGCAGGGTTGATTATGAAATGTAACCATTCTTCACCTGTCATTTCTAGTCACATGTGTAAACTGTGTCCTCCCCATGTATACGTACGTATGGAACATTCCAGAACGGTGAACCTGTTGCTCTCACTTATTGGTCCTCTGTGTGATCGCATCTGTCTTCTGCTTTTCACTCCTTTTAAAGTGACTCTTCTCGTGTCTGAGGTTAAGTTATAACAGTCACCCTTCTTGTATATTAGGGACATTTTTCCTCAACTGTGAAAAGATATATCTATATATACATATAGATAATTATATATAAATATATGAACTTATGTATAGTGTTCAGATAACAATGGAAATATTTATACATTTTGTAAAAAAGTGGAAGAAAACAATCTCTGGAAAAAGAGGTTGTGCACAGGATGAAAATGCAGTTGATGAAGATATTTGTTAAACTGCAAAGGACACCGCTTCAAAGAACAACAAAAAAACCATGAACAGAAAAGATTTAAAAAAGGAAATGTCCCTTCACATTGTCACTTATACACAATCATTTAATGTGCAAAATGTATCCAATTTAATGTGTTTACATCAAAGCGACATATTTTTATTGATTTTTCTGCCGTTTCTGTGCATTTGAGCCAAATTGTTACGTGTACAAGAGCTATATTGTGTATTTTATTAAATTAATATATGGTTGTGTTGTAATATACATGGGCTTACATTGTACTTGGCAGCTGATGCCTTAGTAGTGGTCAAACTCTATGAGTTTATTTTCCATTCGGTTCTCTCTTTCGCTTGTTGCTTGAAAGATCAACTCGCTGCTGTGCGTTTGGACAGGCTGTGTTTTTTAAAAACCGTGTTGAAAAAACTGCTTCAATGTTCACTACTTGCTGAGCAAACTTGTCTTTTGTTTAAAAGAAACTCAAGTATACAACAGCCACACAAGACTACAGTGTGCATACTTTTTGTACAATACAGAAACTCTGGGGCAGCTAAATTTCCACATTATCTCTGTTTTTATTTATTCCGAACTTGCCAGACAACATCAAGTGTCAGTGATATATTTCCGAAGGTAATATTCGTTTTGTAAAAAGTAGTGTGTATATTACTTTATAGTCTGCAGCTTATCAAAAACCATGAATTATTTATTTTGTCTATTCAAAGTTATATCTGTAAATGCATAAAACCTGCCACTTTTATGTGCGTTTTTGCACTCTGGTAATGAGATGTTTTTGCTATTTCTGCTCAATTGTAGCAGTTAAACAATCTATCACTTTAGTTTAGCTTATGGTTTATAATAACCTTGTGCACTCTCCACATATCATGACTTCTTTTTCCAAACAATGAATACATGAATATATATTTATTTTAATAGAACGCTACCCTGCCCACACAGTGTTCTCTGGCGTTTAAACTATTCCCAGGAAGAGCAGTTTAATCAAAGCCATTTCCAAACTTTTGCCACATTGTACCTGAAACGAGCTGCCACGATCACAAAAGACACATTCAAAAAAATGAAGAGACCCGAGGGAAAGAAACCCATTTTCATGATCGACTATTTATGTCATCAGAAAGCCGTGCCCGGGGTGTGCGTTAAACACGGGTCGACCTGAACAGCTACCACAGGGAGAAAGATAACTCCTCTCATCTTCCGTAAAGACACAATCACGTCTGTTCCATTATTTATTTATTTCCTGGTTGGTTTATTTATTCACTGTTCCACCAGCGCATCTGTTTTCCTGGCTCGAAGGCGGCACTTCTTTCTCGTTTATTTTTTGCGTTCTTTTTTCTTACCCAGTAGGCTTATCGGTACCCGGGCCCAGAGATGGCAAAAAAAATGAGTTTGTTGTGAGCAAGTGAAAGAGAAGCATTGTGTTCATATCTAAATGAGGTTTTATAATTCTTTATTTATTTTTCAAAACAATGACAAGTTTAACATTCCGACGCAACCGCAACAAATGACAATACACAGAGCGGCGGTTGGCGCCTCAGATCTCGCCGTGGTGCCTGACACGAGCGGTTTTTATTTTCAACTGAACCGATTCGCCGTCATCAGCGCGCTGCCACGGTTCAGTCTGTTTCATTTACACGAACAACGCCTGCGAGAGACTTCAAGGCTCTTATGAATGTTTTAACCCAAAGCTAGACAGATGGAAATAACTTCCCTGCTTGTCGTTAGTCTCAGTCAGTTTGTTTCTTTGTTTCCTGTACTTTTAGTCCAACTTTGCTTCGCTTGTGAACGCTCGAGTCGAGCACCAGTGGGTCCCTTTGTGTCTGTGAGATCTAGTTTGTGACTAAACCTTATAGAACATTTTTGCCTATAAAGTGAAAGTTTTGTCTCTAAAATTTCAATCTTCAATGACCCTCATCACAAAAGCCTATGTTCGGAATCGGTAACTTTTGCCTCTCTATCGCCCTCTCTGTTTAAAAATTAAAATTGCAGATTATTTTACGTATTCATCTTTACATAGGTTGATGTCAAACAGAAATGTCCCGTAAAATCTTAAAGACAGCTCAATTTATAAATCATTATAAGCATACCGAAATCAGAAACTGATTTTTGATGTATACTTGCCCTAACTTATTTTTATTTGATTTACATTTAGTCATTTAGCAGACGCTTTTATCCAAAGCAATAAAGCGATATGTCATACAGGGGTTTTAAACAAAAAAAGGTATTGCATCTATTTTTATATTTAGTTACACGAATGTTAGTTTTACACAACATTTGAAATGCGAGTCAATGGGGACCGACGATTTTTGTTTACCGACATTCTTCAAAATATCTTCTTTTGTGTTTTCCAGAGGCATAAAAGTCATACAGGTTAAAAATGACACGAGTGTGAGTAATTTCAATTTTAGGTTGCCCTACCCCTTCAACATTACAGAAAACCTTCTGTTTCACATTAGAAACATGTTGAAATCCACTATAGGGTCACGTGAGGCCCCGGATTCAGAAACGTCACTAGCAACGCCCGTGCATAAATTAAATCCCTCGGTTGAGGTTTATTATGCCAGGCTTGTGAGCTATTTGCTGTCTAATGGACTATAAGTTGCTGAGGTCAACACATAGTCTGAGATCCAGCATAAAGCGGTGTTTCCTCATTAATGTGTAATTACACTCGGTAGGAACAGAAAGAGATTGATTGCAGTATTAGTGAGGGCTATTTTTGGCCATCAAAGTCTAATGTTTAAATCCATAATTGAACAAGACCTTATACACACACCCCTCCCCTTAAACACGTGTGTTTGCTTGCAGGCACGCAGAGCGCCGCCACTTGAGCAAGAACAAGGCATTGATCTGTGTGATGTTACATTAAAAACAAAAATCTCATTATTAGATGTGTCTATATCCTGCTTGCCTGCGTTGTAATAAATTGCAATCATCAAATCATCCATAGGCAAAGAAATAATGTTGTCATTTTCAGCCCCTCTTATTTGCTGTTGCTTTCGGTTGAAGGAATCCGTTTTTTTGCCAAACATGGACGATATCTGTAAAGTTTAGCTCCGGGCTAATGCTTCTTAATTTATCTCATTAGTTCACATTCCCACCACTCGGAGAGATTAAAGCGCGGAGGTAGCCGACAGGCATGAGGCAGGCGTCGGTTTAAGTGGAGGATGCTCTGGATGGTACCGATGGCACTTCTGCACAGTTCAGCAGCTCCAGGCAGTCGGCCAGAGGAACCTACAGGCAGATTTATACACAAGAGCAGCTTTGCAAAAATGACAGACAGAGATTATAATGTAAATAGCATGCCTTTTTTTGCATAATATGGCCTGTTTAACGATAGCAGTTTTCATTCGCTTGAATAAAATGAGTTGGGTGGCCTAGAACAGAAAGTTCAGTGCTAAAACCTAAAACACAAAAACACAATGCTTTAAATAGTTTTTCATTCATTTTTCTTTTTACGTTTTTGGTGCTTTAAGGTAAAAGAATGGAGTCGGTATATTTTAGATGCGTCTCAGGTGAATTGATTTCATTACTGATTATTGTTATTGAACTTGAGTGACACTTCTTTAAGAAAATAAAAAATATTTAGCCTATATAATATCTCATATTTACCAATATCGCTTGAATGTGACTTTGCTAATAAGATTTCAACTATGTTTACTTACGATCAGAAAGAGTTTTTTTACGCTTTGCATAATAAGATTTGCTTCTGAATCGAGCGGAACGCTGATATCAGTAGCCCCCTGAAATTAAACACAAAAGTAATTCACTTTCTAGGTTCTAAGCCAATTAAGAATTTCATGAAAATGCATAATGGGAGCTACAATATTTTTTTTTTTAATAATAATGTTGGATGAAAATTCATTTCCATCTCTTATCTTGTATTTGCCTTAATTTCCAGGCGCATTTCATTTGCGTTTCTTCGTGTTTGTATATATCAGTAGCTTGGGGGCAGGTAGTAATTAATGAGAAGGAGGATTGTGGGAGAAATAAAGTCGGGTCTTTTTTGCAGTGCGCATTCCTGTGCCAAGCTCATTTAGCTCGGAGCTTTTTTCTCTGGGTGCCTGTCCTCCGTAAGCTCTGTAGACAGACCTCTAGCTAAGACTGTAACACAGAACACAGCACTATTTGACACTGTCAAGAACTGCTTAATTTTACCAGACATTTATGGCCTAGTGAATTTATATAGATAATAAGAGGAAGGTAAAGTCCAATCAAAAGGTGCATCATTCGTCCTTTCCATTCAGAGATTATTTTCAGTCAGGGTTTATTTACCGATGAAACCCCCCAAACTCAACTACAAGAAACCACATCAATGACTGACAGAAGTCAATTTCATAAAGAGCCAACACAATGACCTTGTTGTGAAAGCCCACACCATGAAGAAGTAACCGTAGCCACGTTGCCTGCTCGAGTGCTGAAAACCAATGACATCAAACATCTTTAACAGAAGCATCAGAAAACCGATACCATGCCTCAGCATGAGCGAATCAACTCTTCATTCATGGCCTTTGGTGGGAGGAAAATATTCTTGATTAAACTAGATGAGAAATGCCCCGTCCTTTGGGAAGTGACGTTTCTTATTTTGACTTAAAAATTCATAAAATCTCTGGAGGCATCAGAATTAAGCAAAGCCAGAACAGAGACAGAAAAAACAGCATTAAAAAGTTCCAATTACCAATATCAGATCGCCGCACGGCGGCCATGTTGTTTTTTATTGGATTAAGTAAAATGTCAGGCAGCTAATTAGAGAAGTCGAGCGCGTTCTACCCGGGCGGAGGAGGGCCATCATATCCTCAACATTACATTCAAAAGGTTAATCTCTAAACCCTTCGAAAATATTGTAGCCTGCGAGGATATGCTGCATTATCCATCTGGCAGCATCTCTCTGTCTGTGTGCTTGGCTTTTACATCTCAAGCTTGAAAAATCACTCCTACTGCGCACGAAAAGTACTTGTCTCGTAATGAGCCACTACAAACTTTTGAGTGTTTAGCATATTGGGATGTACGAAAAAAATAAGATTGCCTCTTGATGCCAAAAACCTGTCACGTATTGCATTTAAAGTACACTTACAGTTAAGTAATAAAGGTGTACGCATTTAAAAAGTGCTGAGGTAGCTTCATCCTCATATTCTTTATTTTAAAGAGAACAATCACATTATGTGTCTTTTGTTGCTATGCCATAACTACATCATTCTTGGGACAAGACTTCGGTTTCTTATTAAAAATGCAAGCAACATATAAATCACATATATTTCATTATATTATAGTTCATGGTTTACAGGGCTTGGATGTCTTTGTAGGACTTTTATAGTTCATTTACTCCCCCTCTTGTCATTTTAAACCTGTATGACTTTCTTTCTTTTGCAGAACACACAGAAAAGAAATTTACTCACTTCTATTGTATGAACACAAAACCAATGCAAGTCAATGGGCACCGCTGTTTTTCAGTTACCAACATTCCTCAAAATATCTTCTTTTGTGTTCTGCAGAAGAAAGAAAGTCATACAGGTTTGAAATGACAAGAGGGGGAGTAAATGATGACAGAATTTTCATTTTTGGCTCTTACTCACTTTAAAAATGTAACCGACTTTCATAGTTGGATCATTTTATTCCCTCTTTGGTGCCTCAGGATGGTTTCTACTTCTTGTGCGCTCTTGAAGTTCCATCAGCCAATCAGCTCTGTCATGACATCACCTTCTTATTTATAATCTTATATACCATTTACACAGAAAGTGTGGACACATGGTCTCGCCGACTGGCTGGGCGTCTTTTAATTATTTATGATTCCATTTATAAGCTAAATGGTCAACACTTGCCGCGATGGGGGAGTCAACACCCTGTTATGATTGTCATCTCCACCCAGTCACTCAATACCCGCACACACACACACACACCCCAGCGATCCGTTACAAACAGGCCGAGCACCCCCACCACCCCAGGCTTCTGGTTTTTACACCTTTGTTTTACAGACTATAAACGGCACAGTTCTCTTACACACACACACATCTGTTCAGTGTACAGATTCTCTCTCTCCCCTAACAAAGCAGCAGTCAGAACATAATGAGTCCTGACAAGCCCATAGATGTGAAGAATCGCGTATGCACGGAAAAATGAAAAGGTCAGTAACCAGTGAGGAAACTTAATATGAAGTAGACATATGAATCCCATCCAATGGATTATCGCCATTAGCAAAGAGCAGCATCGGCCCGCACCGCCAAATCAATTCATAAATATCAGACGCAGAGTTTACTCTCCTCCTAATTTAGCTCAAAGGGCTTTGCTTAATGTGACCTGTAAGTTTGAGTGGTGTTCTTTCAGGACACTGTAAACTAATAAATCGATTTTCGGGCAGCAAATGAGAGCCTGCTAGATTATAATAATAATTCAGATGTCAGAGCAGAAGACGTACGGCTTTGCCTGACGGTCTGTAAATAAATTACACAGGCTGTTTTAATGTGAACTTAAAGGTGAAATATCGAGCAGACTGACAGCAACTTTGGCTCAATCGATGTGAGTTCGGAGCAGGAGATCTGTTTGAATGACCAATGGGAGGAGAAATGTTTTCGAAAAACGAGTATTGTGATACTTTTGCAAGACTACAATCTACATCTCCAAATGTCATAGTTTATCTTGAAATCTAATTCAGATTATATAAAAGACAATTCAATAAAAACTACACTGTAAAAAAAATTGGGGGCTTAACTTGCTTAAACCTGGCTGCCTTAAAATTTTGAGTTCATTCAACTTAAAAAACTAATGAATTTCATACAAACTCGTTATGTTAACTAATATATTTAAGTTGAATTAATTCAAAATTTTAAGGCAGCCAGGTTACTTATTTTTTTACGCTGAACCGACATTTATTTTTTACAGTGTAAGAAACATGACCAAACTATTATATGGACACCAAACCAATGCAAGTCAATGGGGACCAACGGTATTCTACAACATTCTTCAAAATATCTTCTTTGTGTTCTGCAGAAGAAAGAAAGTCACACAGGTTTGAAATGACAAGAGGGGGCGTATACGACGACAGAATTTTCATTTTGGGGTGAACTATCCCTTTAAATATATGAACACCAAGTACATAATGGTTATGAAATATGGTTATATTTGTTATTTATCTTTGTCTTTACATTCGATTGGCTACATACTGTAATACTACAGTCCCACGTCCAATCTGTTTAAAAATACTGGTTTTGTTGTCCAGGGTCACATATACTAAGTATATCATTTTACAAAATATTACATAGTACTATTTATTCAAATGTCTTGTATCGGAGCACATGCAACTAATGATGCTTGTTGTGTCACATACATGCATTGAGGTGCCAGGCAGAAATATAATGAAGAGCATATAATGTATAATTCAGAGCATCTGTAAACAGATGCTAAAATGTTACTCATCAAATGAACTGTTTTTGTGTGAATGAAGTGCAGCAGAAGTGTTGGCAGTGCTATGATTATCACTCTCTCTCTAAAAATAAACGATTGGAACATTGATCTGTGGAAATGCAAGGGGCACTTGTATAATTACAAATACATGCATTCCGTGCTGTTGTTTGTGATGTTACATTGGCACAGACAGTCACCTTTAATTTACGCTTGTGGAAGTAGAAGGTAGAACAGGTGGAGGGCTCATTTCTCATGCTGTGTTGGAGTGCTTTGTTCCAGCTCCTGCCAATATGAGGACATTGCACGGTGGAATTCATGTCCTGTAATCACGTTTGAAGACTGAAAGGAATAATGGAGAAAGAAGGTAATGATTTAAAGGATGGGGAGATGAAAGTAAGAGAACAGAAAAAGGAAAAATTCTGTTAACATTTACTCACCCTCATGTCCGTCCAAACCTGCGCGATGTTTATAATGGAAAAGGAGGATGTTTGATAAAATCTTCTAAGCTCTGTTTTATAACCAACACAGAAAACTTTCCTCATTTTTGCATTTTCGAACAAACATCATTTAGTTTGATTTATAGACGGTTTGATTTGACGCAAACACCTTGCCCAAAGTTAACTTCCGGTCTGTGCTTGTTAATCGGTCTGGCTAGTGGCTAATAATATAATTATTATATTTTATTTATTTATATTAATATTAATATTTTATTTTTAAATTATTGTATTGAATAGAATTTGTTGAATTATATTGTATATTAGTTTTATTAAATAAACAATTTGTTGAATAGTGTAACTTTGTGGCATTTAAGTTTAGCCAGGTAACAGTTCTTCTACTGGTAACCCAAAATAATACTTTTTACAATAATAATAGTAATATATTTACTTGTTATTTCTTTTGCTTGTTATAAGAAATAATCTGCAGGGACTCTATTTTTTGCGGACGTGTACCGGAAGTTAAGTTTGGGTCACAAAAGCATGCATGCGCAGTGTTTGTTTATGTTGTTGCTTTGAAAATGTCTATAGGTGTTGTTTTTCTCATGGGGACCCAAATAAGTCCCCACAAAGTCAAAAATGTCTGGTATTACTCTCTCTGTGGGCACGTTTGGTGCCCACACTGTAGGGTTTACCAGAACTACACACACGCACACACACACACACACACACACACACACACACACACACACACACACACACACACACACACACTCTAATTTCCCTTCAGGCACTAATATCTGAAATGCAAATTGAAGACGCATAATCACATTTAAATTAATACTTACTGCATTCTGCTCCATTTTTTTCTCTTTAAACTTTGTGTTGACACTTGTGTTGCTCTCCAGGAGACCACATCCTGAGACATCTAATTAAGTTTGCTTTGTTACAGAATGCTAAGGCAAACAACAACACAAGGTAATTAAAGCCCCCCAATCATCACTCTTTTGTTTTGGCCCAAGTGACCCGCTATGAGGCCTTGACGGGATTTTAATTCTCTTTATCTCAGGACGCTGGCGTCCGCGTCCCGGCAAACGGGCTGACACGGTAGCTGTCACCCCTCTGAGGAGATTCTTGCCTGGCACGACAATGCTGACGGCGCGATGTCTGTGGTAATTAGGAAGATAGGGCCACGCATTAGCATGCGGCATCCGCCACGTGTCAGGCGCACGGGACGAGCCGTGCCCGAAATGATCTGCTGGATGTGTAGCGCTTGACAGAGGCAGGTTACGTTCTGCCAGGACTTTTTTCACACTTTTAACTCAGAAATTGGTCTGTAATTACAGAAGTGAGAAAAACCATTATCGTCGTGTCCGCTGTCAAAGTTTGCCGCATATCAGGGTAGGACTGATAAAACTAGACTAGGGCTACTATGAATCTCTAGGAAGGTGTCACAGTCCAACAACTAACTAGTCCCACACACAAACACTTAAGTGATGTTACAGAGGTGGCATTAAGGTTGGAACATCATTCTTGCCTATTTACAATGTAAAAAAGACCCTGTTTTTTGTAAAATCAGGTTAGGCTATTTAAGACTATAAACTAAAATCAGTCACATAAACTAGTTTATCCTAATATATATTTCTTAGTTTTGATATTTATAGTAGTACGCACCTTGCAGAAAAACAATATAGTACCCTGCCCCAAACACAATAGAAAATGTAATAGTTATAATCAGAATTGTATTGGTTTTAATGGAAACTATAATGGTGTCTACTGTTATATGATGGATTCTATTGGTGGGGTGTTATTAATCCTATTGAAATAATGCCCAAAACACACCACAAAATGGAATTTTGTAATGGTTTTATTGGAAAAAGCCAATGGTTTATAATGGTATTTTATTGGAAACCATTAGAAATTCTGTGATGGTTTCTATAGTTTTTTTTCAGGATGGTATTCCCTGCTGAAAAAACCTATAGAAACCCAATAGAAACATCACCCTGCTGGAAAAAACTGTAGAAACCATTAAAGAAGTTGTAATGGTTTAAAGGGGATTGTATTCGTTTTAATGGAAACTATAATCCCTGCTGAAAAAACTATAGAAACCCAATATAAACCATCACAGAAATTCTATTGGTTTCCATTAAAATACCATTTTGAACCATTAGCTTTTTCCATTAAAACCATTACAAAATTCCATTTGTAGTGTGTTTTGGGCATTATTCCAATA